>CAUJRU010000092.1:1297409-1925742 GCA_963277665.1 Viscum album
TGAATATCAAACTTCACCACAACGTGTAGATGGTAAGTCGTACATATGCATGTATGGTGACTTGTCATTCATAAGATGGTTAGAATAATGAATATGGTCATACCATATTTATAATAACATAATAGTATGTATAAGTTACTGTATTTATTAATTTGGTATGATAACAATAAAGAAAGTGGAATTGGAAGAAGAAAAGAAATTTGCATGAGGTGGTGAAATTATTACCTATTCTTCCAGTGTTTCATTTTGAGTTGATCAAAAGGGATCCATAGATTAGCTTCATGATCAAAAAAATTCCTCTAGGTAAATTCAAGGGTAGTTGGGAGTGTATTTGAGTAGGGGATGGCGGAGAGAAATGGATTTGGAGGTGTGATTTTGAGATAAGGAGGAGTAACCTTTTACAAGATAGATGAGGGTCACTTTAGAGAAGTTTGAATTTTTATTTTATTATAAAATCATATTCAGTTTCTAATGGTTCCAAATTGATTTAATTTGATTTTATTGTGGGAATGAGTCGAAATACTCTCAACCAATAGGTTTTAGACAAATTTAGGTCTCCATATTAACCCTATCTTTTATATTTAACTCTTAGTTAACTAGTTTATCTTTTACCATGTCCTCATTAATTATTAAAATAAATAGTTAATAAAAACATATAAAAAGCATAAAGAACCCCAAGTGGTTTATTGTTGATATATAAAACCTTATAAAAGTAATTTTACCAAACTATAGTGTTTTATAAATATTATATAAATTAATAATATATTATTTGTTTTAAAACACATTTATGTCAACTTTTACACTATTTGGTATTTTTTTAAGCCATAAAAACTTTATCATTTCAAAAGAATTTATTTAATAAACACTAAAATGTCATATTAAATGTAAAATTCATGGATGGTATCAAAAGAGTCAATTTACATTTATTATTATATTTATAAAATCAATTATTTTAATCTTTCATTGATTAAGTAATTATTACATTATCATTGTGTCATAAATATATTTAATTATATAATCTTTAAAAATTATAAATATAATACTGTTATGTAGGAAATAGTTTTACCTTTTTAATGAATATTTATAGTCAAATTTATCTTATCTATAACCCTATATTAAAAATGGTTTAATTATTAATCATTGATTTTTACACTTTTAACTCTTTTTTAAATAAAATAATAATAAAAGTCATATTCTATTATAAGTGGACCAATAGGATCATATTTTGTTCCAAAGGATGTTTGTTGTCGAAATACACTTATACAATAGAATTAGGACATTTCTTTGGGGGTAATTATAATATAATGTTTACTTTTAATTACCCTACTTACTTTTAATAGTGGTAAATAAAAGTAAAAAGTTACCATTAACCAAAAATTATTTTTATCTTATTGAACCAAATTATACATACTTATGTCAACCTTGAATCTTGGATGTTTGAAATTTAATTAAAAAAAGTGGTACAATTACGTTTTATGCAAATTTTCAAATGTGTCAAGAAGGAGGGGGGGGCTAAGATGTTAAAATGTTTAATAAAATATTATAAATATAATTTTCTAATAAAATGAATCCAATGAATAACACTGATCATATATTTTAATTATATATCAATTTTTAATTAAAATAAATTTATAAAAAATAAATGATTATTTAAATGAAAAGTCGATTTTAAATAATAACACAGTGTTTTTCAATATTCATCAAGAATTGAAAGTTTTCAGAAAAATCAAAAAAAAATTCAGAAAGATAATTTTGATATTCCAAATTAAAAAATTATTTCTATTTCACCAAATTAAAAATTCATAATTATCATTAATTAATTTTCTAATTAATTTCTATTTTGAACACCAAAAATGGGTTTTTAAAAAGTTAAAACTATTAAAAGATTGACATCTATTTATAATAAATTTAAATGTAAAATAACATATAATGACATAAATTGTATTAAATGATAAAAATATAATTTAATTATACTTCCAAACGATTCAAAATAATTATTTATGATTATAAATTATTTCTATTAGAAAATTGATTTCAATTAAAATTTAGTATTTTTCGCTATTCATCAAAGTATGAAAGTTATCGTAAAAGTACCAAAAATTTATCCAAACTAAATCATTATATTACTATTACAAAGAATTATTTAATTTCATTAAATTTTATTTATAAAAGGGTAAATTTTTTTTTAAAAAATGATTTTCCATTAAAAGGTGGTAAAATTGCATTTTTTTAAAAATACATCTTTTATCTGAAAAAAATTATTTGGTTCTTATATTATGTGAATGAAAAAAATAATGTGTATTTTTAAATTATATGAAGTATAGAAAATTCAAAATTCATTTAATACTATTCATAAATGCTTTTTCAACGACAAGTTTAGAATGTCATGGTGTTCTCGGACTCGGTGTTGCGTGTAGCAGAAGTTATTGAATTTCTTTGAAGAGATAATGTACTATGAAATAATGTCGTGTTACATTATCCCCTTCTTCAATAAATTGCATCCATGCAATTTGAAATTGTTATAAAAAAATTTATGGTTTAAAATAGATAAATACCTTTGTTAATAACTCACATCTGAAATTGGGTTAATAAAATTTAGTCTCACGAATGCAGAAAATGTTTTTTATGTCGGATATTTTTCATTTTTTACGTCAGTTTCTAGCCGACGTTAATACGTGCGATGTTATAAATAAGGTTTTTGACGTCGGTTATTTAAAAAATAACGTCAAAAACCTAAAATCGTGATGTTTATCACATCGGTTATTTAACAACCGACGTGATAAAAGGCCTGGAAAATGGTTTATCACGTCGGTTGTTTAAGAACCAATGTGATAAACCGGTGGGAGGGGGGTTATCACGTCGGTTTTTTTAGGAACCGACATGATAAACTGGGGTGAGGGGGGTTTATCACATCGGTTCTATACGAACTGATGTGATAAACCGAGGTGAGCGTGGTTTATCACGTCGGTTCTTATATAACCGACGTGAAAAAATGGTGGAGGGGGGTTTATCACGTCGGTTATTATATAACCGCTGTGATAAATCGGCAGGAGGCGGTTTGTCACGTCGGTTATTGAATAACCGACATGATAAACCATTCTCCAGGCCTTTTATCATGTCGGTTATTCAATAACCGACGTGATAAACCATTATCCAGGCCTTTTATCACGTCTGTTATTAAATAAACGACGTGATAAACCATTCTCCAGGCCTTTTATCACATCAGTTATTAAATAAACGACGTGATAAACTATTTTCCAGGCATTTTATAATTTCGTTTATTAAATAACCGATGTGATAAACAAAATTTTTTTTAAACAGAATGCAGTCATCTTCTCTCCACTAGAATCAACCAGAAAACAAAACAAGAAATCGTACCACAAAAACAGAAGTAGATAACAATTAAGCATGTACATTGATAACATATAAAACTTACCCCCAAGACAGCCCCAACCCTCATTTATACCCCATGGACAGCCCTCCCCCACCCTGTTGGAGCCCTCACCTTCATGTATACCCCCTGTACATCCCTCCCCCACCCCATTGGAGCTCCCACCCTCATGTATACCCCTTGGACAACCCTCCCCCACCCCATTGGAGCCCCCACCACACTACTGGACTGCCCCCCGACCCCCAGACACCCCCAAACACCCCTCAACAACCCCCACCTGCCTGACCAGCACCCCCTCACCCCCTCAACCCACTTGACAGCCCCCACCACACCCCTGGAAAGCCCCAAACACCCTTGGACAACCCCCCACCCCTGGGCAGCACTCCCACACCCCTGGACCGCCTTCCCACACCCCTGGATAGCCCTGCCACCCCCCAGGACTGTCCCCCCACCCCACCGGACAGCCCTCCCAGACCCCTGGACACCCCCCAACCCCACTGAACACACCCCCAAACCCTTAGAACCCCTCCCCCACAGACCCAAATCTATACCAGAAAAACCATCAAAAGTAGACCAAAATAAGAAGTAGAGAAAAATTAAACATTCACTTGTATATCATTCAAAACTTACAGTGTCAAATTCAAAAAAAAAACTAAATCCAACCTAAACAACTACGAAATACACAATTAAAACGACAATATTCAAAATTACATTTTACATTACAAGAAACTAAAATTAAATCGAACCTGTAAAATAATTTGACCACTCCACTTGTACGTGTTTCATGTCTTCAGCAGTATAGGGTTGAGTGTCATCAAAAAGATACAAATGAAAAAGAAGATAGTTAACGTGTATAATGAATAAATAAAAATTAAATATTATGGCAATGTTTAAGAGGATATCATACCAGGTCAAAATTCACAACTGTCCCAGTTGTTATTATTTCATACATAAATCTTAACAGATAATATCCGCATTCGATGACGCCATTTTGTTCATGAAAATTCTGTTTGAATGAGTGTAAATTCAATATATTATTTTTATTTAATAAATCAAAAAGTACAAATTATAAATGGAAATTTACCATCGCATGTACATATTTGATCTTTGCATTTCTTTTCTTTGTTTTTTTCGAAAGTAGGCCCATGCACTATTAGAAAATAATACAAATGGGGTAAATTTAAAATTTATTATAATATATAAAACTATTGAGAAATTGAAACCTACTTTTCCAATATATTCTTAAAACTTTCCCACACATTACCATGAACAGAGCATATCCAATAAAGAGCTTTCTCCCATGGGAAAAAACCCCCTAACATCCAATGATCACTGATAAAAGGAAATTTAATGTTAGTGGTTTTTTATGTTAAAAGATAATTAACTCTTTGAGAGAAATGTGTTTCATACCTCTCACAAAAAGGAATCATCCAACATTGTGTGATTATATTCGTTTCAAATATTTCAGCAATACAAACAATTCTTTGTTCCTCATTCAATGCACATGCTTCAGGGGAAATCAATTGCAGGTCCATGAATCCATATACATCTTTCAGCTCATTCCTCTCACAAATTTTATAAATATACATAATACAAAACATACATAAGTATACATTTTTAATAAATATAACGCAGGGAAAAGGTGTTAAGACTTACATGGAAAAACTTTTCACCACGTTGATGCCCAACTTATCTCCAGTAACAAGCTCCATGATATCAGTTTTTATAATCCCCACACTTATTTCATGTCCACAAACATGAGATTCCATTGGAAACTCATAAAAACCCAACAACAAATGTGAATATCTTGACAATCTGTCACGACCACTGGAATCTATATCTGATGTCATAGTCTGTTGTCTGTGTTGTTGCCTATACAGTATTTCTTTACCTTTGAAGTATTCCTGTGAAAAATATTTGAAAAATATAGTAGATTTCAAATGATAAATCAACTTTAATAAAAAAATAAAATAAATGATATAACATTCATACCTCTATGGTAATGAGTCGAAGAAGTCTAGATGGACAAAATAAATAATGGCTGATACTCTGTCCAACTGTCACCACCTCATCTATAGGTATTGTTACCCTAGCTGATCTATCTATAATATCCTGTACAGTGACCCTCTGATTCTCTACCTCTAATTGTTGATGATGAACTGTATCTACTATACAATATACCAACCTGTATGCTACTATATGATGTTGAGAATCATCAACATACAACTCGCAATATGTAGGAAGCTGCGGCGGAGGCGTAGGATAAAAAATGGGGTCCGCAGGCTGAGGTGTGGGAGTGGGAGCTACTGGTGGAGGTGGAGGATAGATAATGGGGTCTGTAGGGGGAGGTGTAGGAGTGGGAGCTGCAGTATGAAATTGACTTTTCATTTCTACAAACATAGACTGAACCGACTCTCTAATCTTGTCCTCCATCGTCGCATTAATATTTTGAACTTCAGACTCCAAGGATTCTATTTTTTATAAACCCCCTCAATGTTAGAAGTTGAAGAACGTGGCAAAACATTTCTTACCGATACACCTGCCGGATATCCTCTTACACGACCAGGATACTCGGGCCTTCCCAATGCTGAAAATAAAATATCTTCCCTACCAGTAGCTGTAAATGTCCCCTATGATCTCTTCCCCTCAAAAGAGTCCTGTATTAATTAATTGAACATTTCTATAATTATTGAAACTTATATGAAGAAAAAAGTTAACTTAAATAAATTAAATAGATATCTTACAATCCCCTCAGCTACGATTCTCGATTCTTCCAAAATATATTTCCCTTTTTCCCTTCCGAGCTCTCTTCCATTTTTCGTGTCTAGATGGAGGGGATGGAGGGGCCACCTCTCCAATGCTTGAAGACTCAGCTCTTAGTTGTTGAAATTTTCCCCCATCATTTTTTCATCCAATAATTAATACCCTCCCCGAGATAAACTATGAGGGTATACATTTTTAGATTGGATCTCTTGATTATATTTCCTTGTTTGCTGTAATTTAAGAATAAGAAATCATTAACAAAACATTAATAAAATCATTTATATAAGAAAGATTATAAAATTTTACATTGCCCTTACCAGAAATGACTCTTTTTTTCTACTTTCAAAAAACTGTCTCTATGTGTGTTCATCTATAAAATGATATATACTACATGGATTGTCATGACTCCTATGACCATAAATGAAATCAGATGAGAGGGTTGATTTGAAATCCCTCCATCTCCTGGAAGCCAACGATAAGCATTTCTTCCCGAATCCTCCAGTGTCAGGAATATCAAATGTCATCTGATAAAGAAGAGGTTACACATATTATATATACTAGAAACATTAAAATAATGGTCAAACAATGACAAATGATCTTACCAAAATCATCTCCCACAACTGAGAGATAATCACTTTATCCACACCTCTCCAATCATCATAGAGAATGCTTACTTTTTTCTTAGCCTGAGTTGCAACAAAACTCTTAAAATCTTTGGCATTCGGACCTCTAGGAATATCATCATAATCAAACTCAACGACTATCCTCTAATCCTGCGTACGGGCAAGTGATACTTTTGGTAAATGTGTGCACCCACGTTTACCAACCTTTGAACTCTTTGTCGTAATAGGAGCATGTGAATGTTCATCCCCAGAGGTATGACCAGTAATATGCTCCTCTCCATAATCTTGTGGTTGATCATCTGAATGATCTGTCATTATCCTTCAAATCAAAAAAACAAACATCAGTTCACAAATATACAAATTCAAATATTTTAATACTACTGTAATCAGAAAATAGAAAAGTGTACTAAGTTACATAATAGTAAACATTTGTAATATGGTATGCATGTTAAATAATGGTAAAGACGACAAAGATGGTCAAGATGGTCAAGATGGTAAAAATGGTAAAAATGGTAAACCTGGTAAACATTGTAAACATGGTAAAGTAATTGTCAGTGAACAAAAATAAGCATTTTAAAATTCATGTAATGGTTATAAACATGATAAAGTAAACTAAACAAACTTAAAACATACAAAAACAAAAACATATACTTATTTTATTTTAAAACATGCTTTAATAAATAAAAAATATACAATATCTAACATTTATGGAAAAAATAAATGTAAACAAGAAATAAACATTTGTTACCTATAATTGTAGGAATGTACAAATGGATTGTTTTCCCAAATTCCTTCGTTGTGATCGTTCCTTATGGCACAAACTATGTCTTCAACATGATCATCATTATGTTCTGTTAATATTTCCATGGAAGTAGGGATCTCACATAAATCAGCATATTCATCAAGTTCATCCTCAAAAACATATTTTTTTCCCTTGTAAAACAATATCCCACTGCATATCTGATTGATCTATTGCATAGAATTTTTTTTTGCATGTGTTTCCATTATAAGAGAATCAGATGTGTCTTCCAATCTATTCAGATTAACAAGTGTCATTCCAAATTCATCGTGTCTGACATTGTTGTTACCGTTAAACCATTCACAGTTAAAAATGAGAACTTTAATTTTAAAGTAATCAACCTCCCATATGTCTTCAATCACTCCATAATATGCACTTGATGCAGAAATTGGGTTTTTGTCCTTAGAAATCGAAAAATGCATTGCTTCTGCAAACACCAATACACCACTATTCTGAACTGCACTTCTATTGTCCTGAGCTTTTGTATGAAATGTATAACCATTAATGTCATAACCGGACCATGTTATCACATTTAAACATGGACCACCCACTATCCATTTTAATGTCTCTGATACATCTGATCTACCAAGCAAAGTCTTTTTAATCCCTGACAAAAAAGTTTTGTTGTGCTCATTCAAAATCCACATTTCTTTCTTCTTTTGATGACATTGTTTCAACTCATTAATATCCAATGTGATATATGGTTGAGCATCAGCTATGTTATTCAAGATGTATGATTCTAAATTCTTCATCTGTTCAACTGACAATGATTTGACTTTTAAGCTGCGAATCCCCTTTCCCTCATTATTAACTCATTCATGGAAAGATGGAGGCAAACCTATGTAGTGCACCACAGCCAAGCAGCTCGTACAAAACTCTTCTACATCCTCAGAAATATACTTTTCAATAATGGAGGCTTCAGGTCGATATAGATTTTTAACATACCCCTTTAATATTTTCATATACCTTTCAAAAGGATACATCCAACGAAGATATACAGGTCCACAAAGCTTTATTTCTCGAACCAGATGAATCATTAAATGCACCATTATATCAAAAAAAGTTGGAGGAAAATACATTTCCAATTGACAAAGTATAAAAATTGCATCCTTTGCCAAAATGTTCAAATCATTCACATCAATCGCCTTGTTACAAATTGAATTGAAAAAATAACACAACTTCATTATAGTATTTCTGACACGAATGGGAAATATTCTACGCAATGCAACTGGTAGAATTTGTTGCATCATGACGTGACAATCTTGTGATTTCATTCCTATCAACTTCAAGTCCTTCAGTGAGACAAAAAATTTTACATTAGAAGAATAACCTTGAGGCACTTTGGTATCATGAAGACACTGACAGAAGCTAATTTTCTCCCTCTTTGATAATGTATGACATGCCGGGGGAAGAAATGTTCGTCTTCCTTTAGTAGTGGGATCTAACTCCAAACGTATTCCCATTGATAATAAGTCTAATATTGAATTCAACCATTCATTAGTATTTCCTTTAATATCTAACAATGTTCCAATCAAAGAATCACATATATTCTTCTCCACGTGCATGACATCAATATTATGTTTAACTTCATGATACCTCCAATATGGTAGCTCAAAAAAATTGACCTTTTCTTCCAAATATGTCTATCATTACCAGATTTATGTGTCTTTCCCAATGTCACGTCACGGTTTTTCACCCTCTAAAAATATAGATCAGGGGATAAAGATTTTGGAGAAGTATCAAATTCTTGTGAGCCATTGAATGCCTTTTTTAGTCTTCTATAAGGGTGTTCCATAGGTAAAAACATTCGATGACCCGTGTACATTGTTTTCCTCCCATGATGCAATTGACAATATGAAGTCTGTTGTTCGCAAATTGGACATTCTTTATGCCCTTTAAAACTGTATCCAGAAAAATTTCCATACGCTGGAAAGTCATTTACAGTGAACAGAAGAACTGCATGCAGTTGAAAATATTCCATTTTATAAGAATCATACACCCTAATAATGTCAGCCCATAACCGTTTCAAATCATCAATCAACGTTGACAAGTAAACATCAATATCATTACCAGGTTGCTTTGGACCAGAGATCATTGTACTCAACATGACATATTTGTGATTCATACAAACATCAGGAGAGAGGTTGTAAATTACCAATAAAACAGTCTATGAACTATGTGTGCTACGGAGTGTTCGGTATGGATTCATTCCATCTGTGCACAACCCTATTCTGAGATTTCTAATTTCATTTCCAAATGTAGAATACTGCGCATCAATTTTCTTCCATTGTGGAATATAAACTGGATGACGTATTTTTCCATCACATACTCACTCTTCAGCATGCCATCTTAACCTTTTTTCATCATGTGAATTAGCAAGTAAACGTTTGAAACGATTAATTATAGGAAGATACCAAAATACCTTTGAAGGGAGATTTGTAATCTCTATATCACCCTGTGATTTTTCTTTCACCTTATACCGTGATGTCCCACATTTAGGACACTCTGACAAAAATTCATATTCCTTCCTATATATAATGTAGTCATTCGGACATGCATGTATTTTCTAGTATCCCAATCCCATCTGGCATAATATTTTCATGGCTTTGTAATGTGAATCTGGAAGATCGTTATCTTTTGGAAGAATGAATTTCATCAATTGTAGTAGATCTGTAAAACTTCTGTCACTCCATCCATGCTTCTCCTTCATGTTAATCAATCTAAACACCATCGACAAAACCATAAAATCTGTACAACCAGGATATAATGGTTTTTCAGCATCACCATATAGACATGCAAATGTCGGTTCTATCTCAATTTTTTCTGCTACAATATCATGAATCATTTATTCAATTCCATCGGAGTTACCATCTTGTGAATCATCATCATCAGTGACATTCCATCCAGTTTCACCATGCCAAATCCAAGGGCTATAACTCGGATTAAAACCATAAAAAATTAGATGATCTTTTATCTCTCTACATTTCAACTTCTTCATATTCAAACATTTCACGCATGGACAGAAAAAAATGTCACTACTTGGAACATGTCGTTTTGCAAATTCCAAAAAGGCATCAACACCTTCCTCAAATTCATTACTCATTCGATGTGCTGTAATCCAACTTCGACTCATTATTACCTATAACAAATATCAACAAAAAATATATATTTTTAAGAAAAGACAAATATATGTTTATATGAAAAAAATCATAATTTGAATGTAAAACAATTTAAAATATAAAACAAATCTATAGGTATTTAAAATAATATGCTTGAATATTATTTTTAAAACAAAATATAGTTAGATATAATAGTTTTAAATTTCATTGAATCAAAGAAAACCATGACGCCTACATAGTTTAATATTGATTGCAGTTTTGATGTTTTAATATATTAGATAAACTACCTATTTAACATGTTATTAATGGTTTATGTAGACCCTAAATCCATTTGGTAAATATTTTCACACAATTATAAAAATCAATGGAAGTGTTTTTGGGAGGAATATGTTCAATCATTTGATTTTGATGTCCCATATTCTATAACAAACGGCAATGTGGATACCAAAGCCTTTAGTTTGGTTTTTTATTCTCAAAGGGTTTGTGATGAAAAAGAATAGTATAAGTTGATGTATATGATAAATAAAATACAACTATATTTCATTTATGGTTATGATAGAATTAATTCATACCATATCATTTTGGATCTGCTCCCACCAAAAGTAACCCTCCTCAGTTGAAATGAATAAATTTAGATAATTATGCATGAATCCCTCCTTTAATACATCATGGTTTTTTGATTAGCACCGATGATATTTAAACCAAAAACATTAGAGGAAATTACTACTATATATGTTTACATAATAAGAGATATGAATAGAAGAATCACTAAAAACAAACAATAAATAAAATAATTATTCAAAATACATGTATTGTTGTACATAAACCAAAAAGAAGATTATTAGTACTAAAAGTAAAACTAGGAAGAAACAATAAACTCTATATACTCATGAAAGCTACTCCACAACACTTCCATGCTACTAACATCTATAAAAAACTACAAATTGATTTTAAAAACCAAAAAAAATTGTTTATATTTATGTATGGTGGGAATAACTTGTATACATAGTAAGATCCTCCCTAAAACATCTCATGAAAAAGTTGAGGAAGCACACTAAATCCCTATGAAAAAAGGAATATAAATCATCACCTAAACAAGGAAAAATAGTTTCATATACTCACTATGGATCACTCACAAAATAATTCATATAAATTAAACTTTTAGATACATATGATTCACTGATGGAAGTGATACAATTTCACATGGTGTAGGATGATTTATGGGCAGGGTGAGACCATGACATTAGCATTGGGGTGATCCATAGTGAGTAATGAGGTGCATACTTAGAAACCACTACATCTTGTTTACATTAAATGTACAAAAATCGCAAAACATAATTATAGACTATCCGTGAAAAAAAAACGAACGAAATAAATTCGTGGAAGGATTACTTGAATGTTGCGAGTTGAGATGATAGATCCGATAGGAGTGAAGAAGATAAACAATGAAGCCAAAATGAGTTTAACGTAGGTCGATCGACGAGCCGATTAGGGTTTACCACGCGAGAGAGACGAGCCGGTGGACTGTCAATCGAAAAATCGTAAATGACAGTCCACAGGGCTTTAATTTCTTTAAAAGTTTTATAACATCGACTATTATATAACCGACATTATAAATTATTTTTTAAATTTATAACGTCGGTTATTTTAAAACCGATGTAAAAAAGCTCCCGCGCTTTGGTTTTTTACGTCGGTTATTTTATAACCGACGTAAAAAGTGAGATATCTACGGGTTTTTAAGGTCGTCTATAAAATAACCGACATAAAAACCCCCCGCACATTGGTTTTTAACGTCAGTTATTTTATAACCGAAGTAAAAAATGCGTAGATATCTCATTTTTTACATCGGTTATAAGATAACCGACGTAAAAAACCAATGAGCGGGGGGTTCATTACGTTAGTTATCAAATAACCGACATAAAAAACCAAAGCACGGGGTTGTTTTTTACGTCGGTTATAAAATAACCGACGTAAAAAACCCGTTGACATCTCGTTTTTTACGTCGTTTATTTGATAACCGACGTAAAAAATCCCGTAGATATTGGTTTTTTTACTTCAGTTTCCAAATAACCGACGTAAACCCCCCCCCCCCCTGCGCATTGGTTTTTTACGTCGGTTATCTTATAACCGACGTAAAAAACAAGATATGAACACATTTTTTACGTCGGTTATAAAATAACTGAGGTGAAAAATCTAATAGCCGCATTGTTTACGTTAGTTATAAAATAACTGACGTAAAAGACCATGTTTCACAGATTATCACGTCAGTTATATATAACCGACATAAAAAATGGTGACGTAAATAATGTTTTCTGCACTAGTGTCTTAATAAGAGGTAAAGGGAAATGAAAATGTCACCAACAAATTATGATCTCGATTAGGAGGACATTGGTGGAAATTAGAGAGACATATTTTGAGGGGAAATGTAAATATTTATAGGGAGTGATTGAGGTTATCAATAACAAACAAGTATAAAATTGAGGGCCTCAAAGCCATCAAGATATGATGATTTAAAATATCATCGGTTCAACAAAACAAAAGGTATTAGGATAACACATTTTTTGTTTCAAGATCCCTTCCTGAATGATTAAAAATTAATTTATTCATATAATAATAAGAAAAAATATACATGAAAAGTAGAGTTTTATCCTTCAACTAATTCCTGCCATAAAATAATCTTTCACTCCAAAAGATAATAGAATTAAAAAATATTATATTGATCTTAATCATATAGGATTAGAAAAATTGTGATTTTATAATCCATTTTTTAGACTATTTAAAAAATATACATTATAAAAACTAGGAAATCACGTAGGCCTACGGTATGTGATGCACCCTTATCATCCTTCAATTGTGGGTTCATGTCTCGCGGCCTTGTCGAATGCGACAGGTTGTCGCCCGACCTCTGGGATGTCCTTTTTATAACAATAAAAAAATAATCATCAGATATGATTTAACATTAAAAATCATATTCAGTGTCAATTATAATCCATTCCAACCTTTAGACTTATCCAAAATACTTCAATGCAAACTCACAGTCCGGAATTTATAAGGAAGGTAAACGCAATAGATATTTTTTTTCCACGTAATAACATGTGAATAACATCATTATGTATTTTTTTTAAACACAGTAACCCCCTGAATTACATTAAAACTTTATTGATTACATTGATTCTCCATTATTCATTAGAGAATACTAGATATACTTCTTACATACAAATATGTTTTAAACTCCATCAATAATTGAATAAAAAAGTAATTATTTAGATTGAAAGTAGTCGCGAATATCAAATATAATTTATCCAAATAAATCATATCTTATTCCAAAATCACTAACTCTGTCTCAGAACCATAAAAACGTTTATTGCCCCATCAACCATTTATTATCCATAAATATTAACTTTCTATTGAGTATCTCTTCTTATTACCATATAATCTCAAATCTGTAATGAAATAGTAATGCAGTTCAATCCTTATTTATATCCATAATTCATATAACTAGTACATCGTTGATATAACAATAAAATAAAATAATTCATTAATAACAAAATAAGAAAATTAGTCATTCCCCTTCATCTATGGTAGTATCATAACATGATTATTATCCCATAGCATCATATGGGGAATACTCTGATGATTTGGGCATTGATTCACGTAGTGTACCAACTCCATGCATATGAAGCATTGTACATTTTAAACCTTTTTCCTACCCTTGTAATCCCATATATGGTGTCCTTTTTCTCCACACGTATAAAAAACTCCAATTCCCTTCATGCATCCAAAAAAGATATTCATTCCACATTTATCACATATGGGAAAATATTTCATTCCCGTCTTCCCTTGATCCTTCTTTCTCTATACCATCATTTTATTCTCAAGTATCCCTTCAAAGACATAGGACACAGTGATTTCTTTACATATTTTATTAACACATGATACTACTTCATCATATGATGAGAATACATGGGAGAATATTTCTCTTCTAAATGTTGGCTTAATATCTTTGAATATATGATCCTTTTTAATATTTGAATCATACATATTACTGGAGTTATCATTCCTTCTACAGGGTGCCATTTCTAATTAATGTCACACACTAGGTTAGTTTATGAGTTGAAATGCATAATTCCAAACTTATAAAGTACCTAACATAAATTGAAATGACTATTTATATAATCTATAATCATAAAAATAGTTTAAATTGAGGAAGTATTTACTCTTAAATAATTTATATTGGATTATAATGAAAATGTGAATTATTCTAAGCGCATCCCCCAAGATTGTCGTAACCAAGAGTGCAACAACACCAATTATCGTGTACCCGGAAACCACAGGTCAAGACCAAAACACCTTGTTATGGTTTTAACTCTTAGGTACATCTGTGTCAGAGCTGTCTCTACCTACTCGTATCCAGACAGGGATGTATTTAATAGAAAATTCCCAAAATCTCTATATTTCCAGAATTATAGGAAGTTTTTATATACTAATCCTCTATGTATATCTTACGGTTATGTTCTATACTAAATGTTTTTGTAAATCTAGTTTCTATAGTTTCTACTAAATGTTCTTTGATACCAATTGTAATGCACCGACACCAAAATCCCAGATCCAGTGTATTATTTTAACACAATGTCATGATTACAAGGAATCATGTTCTAAAGGACCAATCAGTTTAGTTGTATTGAAAAATATATTACATACATAAACATTTCAATACACATTCAAACATAATACACAACATAAATAATCTGTTGAGAACACAATTATTCCACTTGATTAACGACACATATCAATCATAATACACTACTTGGAATCCTGGGAATAATAAAACAAAGAAAAGAGTGAGATCAGATGCTCAGTAAGGATAACAGTATAGCTAAAAAATTCATAAATGAGTATAAAAATGAAAGGAAATGTATATGACTAAAAAATAATCCTTTTAAACATAAACTTCATCATAATATGGAAAATGAAAAATCAAATAATTCCATTTATGTATTAACATGGATATTCTACTAGTCTAAGAATCACCTGAAATATTAATATCCAATTTCATAATGATGGAATGCATAATACCAGACATAATTACCAAAGAGTCAAGGCCTCATTTCAAGAATACAAATAAGATTTTTTCAAGGACTTTTCACAAGACACAAGATTGTCTCATGACATAAACCCACACATCGAGCATCAATAGCAGGATCAACCCATCACTTACTAAGTCCAATGCATTCTAATATGAAAAAGTTTAAGCATAACATAAACATTCATATTAAAAATTTCATACGAAATGTCAATACTTTATCCATAAACCATGTATAGTGTAAAAAAAACATCCATAGTCAAACATATCATGAAACCTTCAATACAATATGGATGATTTGTATCATAATAAATCAACATTAAACAAGTATAAAATCCATTAATGTATGTTGACATAGATGTAATCACAATTTTTTGAGAGAAATATGTCATTCTATTTTGAAATCATTTAAAATTCATGTAATTGAAAATATTCTTATAATCTTGTAAGGGAATCTTAAAAGTTATTATAAAGGCAAAAAATAGCCACACCCTTTGTATAAGTTAAAAAAACATTCTTTACTTAATTTTGTAGAAAAGGTCGTAAAGGACCCCATATAGAAAACGACAGAATTATTCCATTATAAAAATTTTATAAAAATATAAACAAGGGTATAAATTACTTGAAGCCATTATTTGTTAAATGGTAAAAACATTTGGAAATAAGTTTATAATAATATTGGATGAGGATGATAAAGAGGTCCCAGTAGATACTCACGTATAAACAACCTCGAATAATAATAAAATTGAAGAATTAACCCTTAAATTATACTTTTCCTTGGTCGAGGGTAAATTAAACATATATATATAGTAGTTAAATAATGGTTATTAAATTATACAATAACCACATACCTAAATATGATATCATATATGAGCTTCTAATATTGCTTTGTAAATAACATTTCAGTAGTATCATCATTTCAGGTTTTAACTGATTCGTTTTCCTTTATATGTTTTGTTATGTAAGTCATGGTTTCTATGGATAAGATATATTTTATTCATATCCAAAATTATAATATTCTCTTAAACATTATTTTTTAATCAAAATAGGATATTTATTCTATAATGGTTATGACGATAAATGAATTTCATTGCATTCATGGAGACGGTAATCTGTATGTATGCATGAGCAACAATGTGATTCTATTGATGGTGAAATTGTATGTAATTGAATGGTATATCATACATACAGAATCATTGACATGGTATATTTATTATTTATATAATTTATACTCATTATTGTACCCATCCAAACAATGATGTTTTAGAATAACAAACTACACCACGACGGGGAGACGGTAAGTCGTACGTACACATGTTCATTCATAAGATGGATATAATAATGAATATGGTTGTACCATATTTATAATAACATCAAAGTATGTATATGGTACTGGAAATAATATTTTTTTATGTAAAAAAACTAAGAAAGATGAAGTGGAAGAAGAAAATAACTTTCAAATAGGTGGTGATATTGTAACCTCTTCTTCTTGTGTTTCCTTTTGATTTGTTCAAATAATATCCTTAGATTGGCTTCCTGGTCAAATTAAGACCTCCAAGTTGACATGAGGAGGGTTGGAAGGATATTTTAATAGTGGTTGGAAGTTAAATATGGCTTTGTATGTGTGATTTTTAGAGAAGGCGAAGTACCCTTTTATAAGAGAGGTGAGGGTCACTTTAGAAAATGTTTGAAATATTATTTTATTATAAAATCATTTTCGGTGTCTAATGGAATCGAATTGATTTAATTCAAAGATACAATGGCTAGGTGTATAACTCCTCTCATCCAATAGGCTTTAGATAAGTTTAGGTCACCATATTAACCCTATATATTTTATTTAACTATTAGTTAAATAGTTTATCTTTTACCATTTCCTCTTGTATTACTATAATAAATTGTTAATAAAGTTACTATAAAAATCCAAGATAACATCTAGTGGTTCATTATTGATATATCTATCTATAATTGTGCATTTGGATGAAAATTATATTTTTATTAAAATTATATCAATTAATAATAGAGTATTTGTTTTAAAAAAAAATTTATGACAATTTTGACACTATTTGGTATTTTGTTTTTATTACAGTCATAAAAACATTATCAAATAAAATAAAATTATTTAATCACCCCTAACATGTCATATTAACATATAAAATTCACGTATGGTATCAAAAAACTCATTTTATATTTATTTGTTTATTTATAATATCAATTATTTTAATCATTCATTGATAAAGTAATTATTGCTTCATCATTGTGTCATAAATAAATTTAATTAGTTAATCTTTAACATTTATAAATAAAATAACATTATTTAGGAAATATTTTTAGCTTTATATAAAATATTTATTGTCAAATTTAACTTATTTATAAACCTATATTAAAAATGGGTTAGTTATTTAATTTTGAATTTAACACTTTTAACACTTCTTTAAATGAAAATATAATAAATGTCCTAATCTAATCCAAGTGGAACAAAAGAATAATAATTTATTCCTATTGTTTGTTTTGGTATAAAGGAACTTATCCAATCTAATTAGTACATGTGTTAGGGTAATTATAATATCATTTTTATCTTTAATTACCCTATTTACTTTTAACTGTGGTAAATGAATGTCAAAAATTTCTATTCACCAAAAATAATTTCCATATTATTGAACCAAATTTTACATACTGATTTCAAATGTGTCACTTGTATTTTTGAAATTCAATTCATAGAAATGGTAAAATTACATTTTATGTATATTTTCAAATGTGTCTAAAAGGTGGGTAAAAGACGTTAAAATGTTCAATAAAATTTTATACATCTAATTTTATAATAAAATAACTCCAATTAATTACATCAAACTAATATAGTTATAATATATATTTTTTGACTTAATATAAAGTTATATAAAATATCTAATTATTTAAATAAAAGTGGTTTTAATCAATAACACATTGTTTTCAGTATACATAAAAAATTGAATGTTTTCAGAAAAAATAAAAAAAATTCACCCCAAGATAAATTTGATATTAAAAATTCAAGAATGATTTCTATTGTACTATATTAAAAACACATAAGTTTGAATTAATTAATTTAAAATTAATTCTTATTGTCAAAACAAGAAAATGGGTTTTTAAAAAGTAAAAACGTTCAAAATATTGACATGTGTTTATGTCAAATTTAAAAGTGAAATTACGTATAATGACCTAAATTTTATTAAAAGGTAAAAATATAATCTAATTATACTTCCAAAAATTTCAAATACATAATTTAACACTATAAATTATTTCGATTAAAAAAGTTGTTTTCAATAAAAATTTAGAATTTTTCACTATTCATAAAAATATGAATGTTTTTAGAAAAGTACCCAAAATTTATCCAAACTAAATTTTTAAGTCCCACACCTAATATAAAATTTAAATTCATTAAATTTAATATATAATAGTGCCAGATATTGGTTTTAAATATTGTTTTCTATTAAAAGGCAGTAAAATTGAATTTTTTGAAAAATATTTATTTTATCTAAAAAATGAATTTTTTTCTTATATAATGTATAAGAATCACAAAATAAGGATTATAAAATTATATAGTGTGTATAATATTCAAATTTTAGTTATTACTATTCATAACTGCTTTTGAGCGGCTAGTTTTGCATGTCGTGGTGCGCTTGAACTCAGTGGTGCGTGTAGTGCAATTTGTTGAATTACATTGAAGAGAAGACGTACTATTAAATCATTGGGTGTGAAATTAATTATTTCTCTCATATTTTTTAAATTAAATTCACAGATGTAATAAAATTATGTTTTTTCAAATTGGCAAATTAGCCTAGAAGGTGGGTAAAATACGATAAAAAAATCAATAAAATTTTATATAACTTATCTTATTATAAAATGACTCTAATATATTACATTGGACTAATATAGTTATTATGTCTATATTTTGACTTTAAAATAAATTTAAATTAATAATTAATTATTTAAATAAAAAGTTGGTTTTAAACAATAACGTAGTGTTTTTCACTATTCATCAAAATTTGAATATTTTCAAAAAAATACACAAAATTCATCTGAAGAAAATTTTGATATTCTGAATCCAAAAATGAACTGAAATTTTAAAAATAAAATTTATAAAATTTCAAAATGTTTGAATTAAAAACCATATATTTGTTTTAAATGGCTAATTTGATTGCTCGTGGTGTACTAGAACTCGAAGCTACATACCACACAAGATTTAATATTGTTTAAAGAAAAAATTATCATGGATGCTTGGAATGTTACATTATTCCATCCTTTAAAAATTTTCATCCTTAAAATTTGTAGAATATAATAGCATAAAAAGATTTAGGTTGTTCTTCATCATATGTTTCTTAGGATCCCACGTTTCCCCTTCCATTTTATGGTTTCTCCAAATAACTTTTACCAGACAAGTTGTATGGTTTCTCAAAACTTGTTGTCTGGTATCATGAATTTTGATAGTCTATTCAAAATAACATAGATCAGGTTCTAGTTCTAATTATTAACAGGTGAGTACATGCATTGGGTCAGGCATGTATTCTCTCAACAGTGATATGTGGAACTCATCATTTATTTTGGAGAGACTGGGCGTGATTTCCAAATAATAAGCTACGAATACAGTTTGTTCTAGAATTTCGGAAGGTCTGATGTAAATGGGACTTAATTTAACCTTCTTTCTGAATCATAAAACACCCAACCATGGAGATATATTCAAGAAAAAATGTTATTCTACTTGAAATTCCTTATCCTTCATTCAGGTATAAGAATAGCTCTTTTTTCTACATTAATCCTCTTTGATGTGGGTTTGGATAATCTTTTCCTTTTGATTGTATCCTCAACAAGTTCTAGGCCTGTGAATTTTTTTCCCTGAAATCATCCCTAAAAGTTATTGTGCGACATCTCTTTCCATATAACTCTACATATGGTGCAATTTGAATACTTGAATTGAAGCTATTTTTATAGGAAAATTCTACCCGAGGTAAATATTGATCCCAAATACTTTGAATGTCATGTGAACAAGATCCGAACTTGTATTATATGGTTTGAATTACCCGTTTTGATAGCCCATCAGTTTGAGGGTGGTAGGCAGTGCTCAAAAAAAGTTCAGTATCTAGGGATTTCAGAACACATTTCCAAAATCATGATGTTAAATGGGGATCACAATCAGAAATAATTGATATAGGTACAACATGAAGTATTATAAAATCATTAATAGATAGTCTTTATAAATGTTCAAGTGTTAAATATTATCTTATAGAAATAAAGTTTGATGACTTGGTAAGACTTTCAACAATAACCCTTTTTGCATCATTCTTTCTAGGAGTCATTGGAATCCCCATGAAAAATTTCATTGTAATATCATCTCATTTCCACTAAGGTATGGTAAGAGGTTTCATGACTCCTCTAGGATGTTGTCTTCCGATATTCAGTTGTTGAAAAACCATACATCTTGACACATAATCAACAATATCCCTCATCTTTTGTCACAACAGAAATGTTCCTTCAAATCTCTATACAACATAGTTCTACTAGGGTGTATAGAGAAATTAGAGCTATGAGCCTCATCCAAAAAGTCCCTTTTAAGATTAGGTATATCGGGAAAACAAAGCCTCTTCCCAAATATAAAAATTATATCTTCATATATGAAGTTGATCAATCACCCATAATTCATAGCATTAATTTTCTTTTGAAACTCTTCATCATTAATCAGAAAACATTTTATGTAACAACCCATGTTTTCAAGGTACGTTTCCATTTCAATAATACAGTAGCTTGCATAGTACGCAACTTGGAGTTTTAACACCCCACAACCAATAAAACTATCCGTTATGAATACTAATACCCACTTTTTGAAATTTCATAATTTTGTTTAAATTGACATCATTTTTAAAATCATAATATTGAAAATAGATAGGGTGAATTTTTGGTATTTTTCTGAAAAATTCAATTTTTTTTAATAGTGAAAAACACTGAGTTATTGTTTAAAACCAATATTTTAATTAAAAAAATAGTTATATTATTTTAATTTATTTTAGGTCAAAATATTTATAAAATAACTATATATGTTCAATATAATTCATTGGGGTCATTTTATAACAAGTTTAAATATTTAAAATTTTATTTAACTTTTTACCAGCTTTAACCCACCTTCTAGGAGCATTCACAAATTTGCATAAAACATAGTTTTTCCGCTTCTTTGAGTTTAATTTCAAACATAAAAGAGACATAGTTGAAATAAGTAAGTAAAATGTTGTTTAATAAGATGAAAATAATTTTTGAAGAATGGTAACTTTTGACTTTTATTTACACGGTTAAAAGTTAATTGGGTAATTAAGGGTAAAATTGAAATTATAATTACCCTAACACATGTTCTAATTCTATTGGATATGTTTAATTTGACCAAAAAACCTTAGGAATAAAATATGATCATTTTTGTACACTTTTATTAGATTTGTAAATTTATTAATATTTTATTTAAAGAAGAGTTATAAGAGTTAAATTCAAAGTTTAATAACTAATCCATTTTTAATATAGGGTTACACACAATATAAATTCGACTATAAATATTCATTATAAACCTAAAAATATTTCCTACATAATGATAGTTTATTTATAATTTATAGACCTTATATAATTTAGTTTATTTATGACACAATGATGATATTGTAATTACCTTATTAATGAAATATTAAAATATTTGATATTATAAATATCCAAATAAATGTAATTTGAGACATCTGATGAAATAAACTAATTTTATAGGATACTATAACATGTTAAGATTGATTAAATAATTTTATTCTAAATAATCATGTTGTTGTTATTTTCAAAGAAATCAAATAATAAATACTGTCAAAATTGATATAATTGAGTTTTTAAAACACATACTATATTATTATTTGATATATCATTTCTAAAAATATTGGGATTTAACAAAATATTTATGTATTATTATATATATTAATAATTAACCACATGAGGTTCTCTTGGATGGTTATAGTATGTTTGTTAACCATATAAAATAAAAATACAATGAGACTTGGAAAATTTCAAACAATTTAACTAAGATTTAAATATAATAGATAACGTCATTATTGTGACTTAACATGCACAAAACCTATTAATTGAGATATTTTAGACACATACCCACCTTATAATCTAAATAATGTATTTTGAAGCCATTATAAACCAAAAATTACTTTATTATAAAATAATTTTTCAAGATTTTCCTAAAGTAACCATCACCTCCCTTATAAAAGGGTTCTTCCCCTTCACTTAATTTGACACCTCCAATGCCATTTGGCTCAGCCGATCACTGCACAAATAGCCTGAAAATTTTAATCCCTTAATACAAGGGTCCTTACTTTGGTAAAAAATCAAACCTAAGGATTCCTAATGATCAAATCAAAAGGAAGAATCTGTTGAAGAGATAAATATTTAATCACCTATTTCATGTTCATTTCATCGTCCACTTTCTATTTCTTTGTTTTTTCCATTATAAAACAATAAATACAGTGTCTTATATATATGGTAATTTTATTATAAAATTTTTAAAACCATTTACATTATTATATCCATCATATGAATGACAATGTCACCATACACGCGTACGTATGGCTTATCGTCTCCGCATCGTGGTGTAGTTTGTTATTCAAACAATTCATTATTTGAATGGGTATAATAATCAGTATAAATGATTTAAATAATAAAAATAACATGTTAATGATTATTTATATATGATATACCATGAAATTACATATGATTTCACCATCATTATAGTGATATTGTCTCTCTTGTGTATGTACAGATTACCGTCTCCACGAACACGACGAGATTCATTTCCCTTCATAATCATTCAAGAATAATTTTCATTTTTTGATTAAAAATAATTTTTTTGAACTTAATATCATAATTTTTATGAATAAATTACGTCCTAAATAAAACAAACTTGACTTATGTAACTGATTATATAAAGGAAAATAGATCAGTTAACACCTGAATCGATGATACTACTAAAATATTATTAATAAATAAATATTAAAAGATCATATATGATATAATATTTATGTTGATAGTTATTGAATAATTTAATAAAAATTATTTAACTATTATAAAATAGTTTAACGGACCCTCAACCAAAGAAAATTACAATGTAAGGGGTTTTCATCTCACTTTTATTCTCGTGAGATTCATGCTATATTGGCCACTATTACCTTTTGTGTAGTGTATGTACTACCCATGATTGTATTGTTTGTGTAATATAATTTAATTAATGGATATTTACATCATCATTGTATTATCCTTCTTTCATGGGGTGTATGTTTCGTATGTTAACAAATCAGTAAGAGGAATTTCAAATTTCAATTTCCACTCATTCAGTTTTATACAAACATCATTGATTACATTACTCCAATATTATGTGTGAAATTACTAATTATTTGGGTATGTAGTAATTTCCACTCCCCTTTGTGTGGATATACATTTGATACACATAATCACTCCATCAATAAAATCTTAATTCATCGATATAAACATGATAAGAGTAATTTTAACTCAATTTCTATTCATTGAGTTAAACATCCAAGTCATTGGTGAAATTTTTACTAGAATATGTGTGAATGTCCAATGATTAATTTACACTGATTATCCAATAATATTGAGTGTATTTATATTTTTCACACATAGTTATGTCATTTATTTATCCTTAACCAAAGGATACAATCATTATAATGGAATTCCTCTCAACATATATTTCTATAAAACATCTTTGTTGTTATACACCAATTTGATTTTATTTGGTGTATATAAAATAGTTTGACATAGTATATCATGAATCCCTTTATTCTTAAGATATTATAATGTTTTAATTACCTTAATTATTTTTATTCATGTATCTCTCAATTGGTTAGGACCTCTAACTAAAATATCCTTTTAAATGTTTTAAAATTTTATTCTTCTAAATATTTCTCATTAATGTCCATGTTTTAAATATGGTTTAAGGTTTTATTTCTATGGACATTAATGTTTTAGAATTGAAATTCATTTTAAATGTTTCAAAGTGGTATGTGACACTTTGATTGAAAAATCGACTTTAAATAGCATCTTAATAAATAGTGAGACATTTAAATGTTTTCTTGAAAAGGGATATTTCTCTAAAAGATTTTTAGTGATCATTTTGATCTATGTAAACATCCATTACGGGATATTATTCTTGATTGAAGTTGAATTATTATGATAAAAATATTTCATACTATACTGAGGGTTTTGAGGTATGTTTGACTGTAGATGTGTTATTTTTATACCACTCGTGGATTATGGATAATGTATTGACATTTTTATGCTAGTTTTTATATGAATGTTTATGATATATTTAAAACTTTTCATATGATGAATGAATTGGAAATAGTAAGTGACGGGAGGAGCCCTCTATATCTCCTTGATACATTAGTAGGTATCAAGAGACAAACTAGTGTCTTGGCCGAAGTCCTTGAGAAAATATTACTTTTATTCTTGGCACAAGGCCTTGACTATGGGGTTATGAAGTCTGACATTATGCATTCCATCATTATTAAAGTTTCTATTGATATTTCATGTGATTATTCGACTATTAGAATATCCACGTGAATATGGAAATGGAATTATTTTATTTTATCATTTCCATATTATGATGACGTTTTAGTTCAAAAGACTTTTCTTTTAGTCTTATACAATGCCTTAAATTCTTATGCATATTTATCAATGTTTCTGCAATATTGTAATATTTACTAAGCATCTTAGATAACCCCTTTCTATGTTTTATTATTTCCAGTATGTGAAGAAATATTTTTTTGTTGACCTTCAAGGATAGGCTATGGATATATGTGTGTTCAGTGGAGACAAAATGTTGTTGATGTTTTTTTTCATGATATAATGTAAAACCTATAAATGTATCTAGTACTTCCAAGGATACCAAACTGATCGGTTTTCTGGGATATGATTCCTTGTATCATGCCAATTTTATGCAATTATGCACCGACTCTGGGTAACTAGGTTGGGTAAATTATAATCATTATTAGATGAACTTTTTTACTACCCTTTGAAACTATATTTAGATAAACTCTGTCTAGATCACATTACCCTAAGATAGACTTTGAGGATTGGTATAGAAGAACTTCCTAAAAAAATTTATGTAGAGATTCTGTTTATTTTTCTATCAATACATCCCTATCTAGATATGAGCAGGTAGAGGTAGGTCTAGAATAGATGTACCTAAGATTTAAAACACCAACAAGGAGTTTCAGGCATTACCTAGGGTATCGTGGTAGACAACAACGAGCCTTGGTGTATTCTTGGTTACAACACTCCAGGGGGATATGATGACGATAATTAACATTTTATTTACAAACCATTATGAATGATTTATGAGTATATACCTCCTTAAAGTTTTTTTTATGATTATGGATTATATCTATAAATTTTTCAATTTATGTTATGTGTTTTACATGATTGGAATTATGTATTGTGATTCATAAACTAATCTAGTGTACACCATTATTTAGAAATGGAGTATAGTGGAAGGAATGTAAAATATATCAATTCATGTAATCCATGTAGGGATTTCCATCATACTCAAGATAATTATAGTGGAGATGGTGATGCAACTAGTTTTGATCAGCATATCACCATACTGGTACAACTCACTCAGGTTATGAATAATAAACATACCCATATAGAGCACCCTGACCCACAATGTGATGTATCAATGTTAGACTGCTTCATGAGGAAACAACTACCAACATTCAATGGGAGTACAAATCCATTAGTAGCTGATCAATGGATATTTTACATAGAGAAAATATTTCATGATTTGGGGAGTAGCGAAAGGGAAAAAGTAGTCATAGAAATTTATCGCCTCACAAGAGATGTAGATCAATGGTGGTCATCAATCCAAAACACAAAAGAATATGAATATGTATCGAACATGGAATGAAGGTAGTTTAAATAGATTTTATTAGAAAAATACTTTCCTCGTGACCATCGAGTGGATATGGAAACACAATTTTTGAGTCTAAGGAAAACTGAGGATTAAATGTCACAATGTATGAGGAAAACATTATAGGGTTATCAAGTCATGCATAAGATTATATATGAAACCAAAGAAGTAAGATTAATCAATTATTTGATGGGTTAAATGCATTCCTCCATCGAGAATTAGTTATAGTATCCTTCTCATTGTATGACGATAGAGTCTCTTGCACTATAAAGATATAAAATTAATTCTCTATGTCTTATGACTTCAATGCAAAGAAATAGAAGAAGAGATCTTCCCATCACTCTAAAAATGGAAATAAGGGAAAAATGGAAAGGATGAATATCCATCCTATGATAAATGTGTGAATAAATACCTACGAACTTTCTTAAAGGGAATGGGAGTGTGTTATAAGTGTCATGGAAATGGCCATCAAGCTCGTGATTTCAAGGGAAAGAAAGAGGCTGTCAATGATGAATTCTAAAATTGAAATAAAAAGGGTTATTATGAAAATGAATTTCCTACGTTCCAAGGGAACTTACATCAGAAAAGTCCAAGGGAGAAAGGCCAAGCATATGTTATAACTACTGCTAAGGATAAATATCTAGGTTATGTGGTAGCATGTAATTTAATGGTCTCCTCAAGTTTATCCAATGCTTTATTTGATTATAGATCATCACATTATTTCATATCTTCCCAGTTTTCTAAGAAAGTTAGATATTTTAAATTTGACTTATCAAGGAGGATGTTAGTCAAAAATACTAAGGAATGTATCATCGTAACAATGTTTTGTGAATATGTTCTTATTAGGGCATATAAATGTTCTTCATATTTTGATATCATCATCATACCCTTGATTTCATTTGATATAATCCTCTGAATGGATTGGCATTCAGACTATGATGTGAAAAAAAAAATTAAGAAGAAGGAGGTTAAATTTTTTTAAGATGATAAAGTATACCTTATCATTAGAGAAGAAACATCATCACCTGATTCTTATCTAGATCCAACCACATTAGCTATAATAAATTCAATTATTGGGGAAGAATAGAATAAAATAACTATGGTAGAGGAAAGGAATGTTCTAATATATGATGTACCAATTGTGAAAAAAGGTGTTGATGTGCTTCCAGAGGATTTACCAGGACATCCTCCAGAATGAGAAATTTAGTCTTCCATTGATTTAATTCCTAGTTCAAGGCCCATATCAAATACCCCTTATAGAATGTCCACTATGAAATTAGTTGAACTAAATAAAAAATAGTGGAATTGAGTAGTAAGGTATTTATTTTCCATAGTGTTTCTCCATGGGGAGCCCCGGTTCTTTATGTTAAAAAGAAATATGGATCTATGAGGTTTTGTGTTGACTATATAGATATCAATGTTATAAAAATAAAGAACAAGTATCCCATACCACGCAATGATGATTTATTCGACCATCTTCACGGAGGTCAATATTTTTCAAAGATTGACCTTCGATCTGGATATCATCAGTTGTGTTTGATGAAGGAAGACATTCGGAAAATAGTATTTCAAATGAGGTATGAGAATTATAATTTTATAGTAATTCCTTTTGGATTGACTAATGAATCCTCAGTCTTCATGTATTTAATGAAAAGAGTTTTAAGTAATATATTTATGACATTGTAGTAGTATTTATTGACGATATCTTGGTCTAAAAAAGATACAATGATCATGAAAATAACCTACACACTATTCTGATAACCCATGGATGAAATGAGTAATATGTGAATTTTAGAATGTGTGAATTATGGCTTGAAGAGATATATTTTCTTGGCCATATTATCTCTAAGGTTGGAATCACTGTTGATCCTTCAAAGACTAAGGCAATCCAAGAATGACCAGCACCGATGAGTATAACTAAGGTATGAAGTTTTATTGGTTTAGCAGGTTATTATCGAAGTTCTGTCAAGAATTTTTCCTGGTTGGCTAACCCATTATCTAAGCTCACACTTAAAGGGTTTAAATTTGTATGGATAAAAGAGTTTTATGAATTTTTTGAAGAGCTGAATAGAATATTAGTTAACACTCTTATCTTGACTCTACCATCAAGGAATGATGGGTTTGTTATTTATAGTGATGTTTCAATGAAAGGACATGGTTGTGTCCTTATGGATAATGATATAGTCTGATCCTATCCATCATGACATCTAAATATGCATGAGAAAAACAATCCCACTCATGATCTTGAGTTAGCAGTTGCATTCTTTTCTCTGAAGATATAGAGACACTATATCTATGGTGAAAAATGTGAGATTTTTACTAATAAAAAGAGTTAGAAGTATATTTTCTCATAGAAATAAATCAACATGAGGTAAAGAAGATGGCTTGATCTACTCAATGTTTTTGATTTCACTATACACTACCACCCGGGGAAGGTAAATATGGTGGCAGATGCTTTGTGTAGAAAATATCATGGAGCTTTGAATGAGTTGAGAGATGAGATGGATTATATTTTCATGGATCTAGTAAAGATTGATATGGGAATAACCATGGAAGATGAAACATCAATACGTTTTCAAATGGATGCCAACCATATTAACTAGAAAGGATAAAGAGTTCTCAAAATGGTGATGAGGTGTTTCAAAAGAAGATTAAAGTTGTGATGGATGGGAGATTGAGTGACATCCTATTTGAATAATGAATTTTGAAATTTTGGAAGAGACATTGTGTTAATAACATACCTAATATAAAAATGGAGTTGTTGTATGATGCACATAGCCCCAATTTTTCAATACACCCTGCGAGCAACATGATGTATAGATATTTAAAGGGACATTTTTTTTGGGACAACATGATGTGGGAGATTTATGATTTTGTGTCAAGATATATGGATTGTCAACATGAGAAAGATTAAAGTAAACAGCCTAGAGGAGTCATTCAACCTCTTCCCATACCTTATTGGAAATGGGATAATATTACAATGAACTTTGTCATGGGGCTACCAAATACTCCTAGAAGGACTGATGCAACATGTGTCATTCTTGATCGTCATACCAAGTCAACACAATTTTTTCTATAAGAGATTATTTACCACTTAAACATCTAGGAAGACTATATATTAATAATTTGTTAAGACACCATGGTGCACCCCTATCGATTGATTCTGATCACGACCCCTGTTTTACATCAAGATTTTGGAAAAGTCTTCAGAAGGTCTTGGATACTGAACTTTGTTTGAGCAGTTCGAACCACCCTCAAACCAAGGGATAATAAAAATTGACTAATCACATCTTATAAGACATATTTATATCTTTATCACATGACTTTCAAGTTATGTGGGATCAATATTTACTTCTGATACAATTTTACTATAATAATAGATTCCATTCAAGTATTCAGATGGGACCATATAAAGTGTTATATTGAATGAGATACCGCACACCAACTTGTTGAGAAGATTTTGGTGAATGAAATGTTTTACACCTAGAGCTTTTTGAGAAAACAATGGAAAAGCTGAAGGGTATCCAAACCCACATTAAAGAAGCTCAATGTAAGAAAAAGAACTATTCCGATAATCGGAGGAAGGATTTGGAATTTCATAATGTAGATCATTTTTATGAAGGTATTTCCATGGAAGGGTGTTATGCGATTTGTAAGAAGGTTAAATTGATTCCCAGGTACATCAGACCTTTCAAAATTCTAGAATGAATTAAAGTTGTGGCTTATTTTTTGGAATTGCCTACAAGTCTCTCCAATGTTCATGATGTATTCTATGTATCATTCTTGAGAAAAATACATGCCTGACCCAACACATATATTGACCTATGAAGAAATTTAAGTGGAACCCGATCTATCTTATTGTGATGAGCCAGTCAAAATTCTTGAAACCAGGGAACAAGTGCTAAGAAACCAGATGACTCATTTGGTAAAAGATCTATGAAGAAACCATAAGATGGAAGATGGAATATGGGAACCTGAGGAACTTATAATGAAGAACCACCTGAATCATTTTATACAGTAATATTCTAGAAATTTTGAAATAAATTTATTTTAAGTAGGAATGAATGTAACACCCCATCTTTCCATGGTACGTTTGCCTTTGAATAATGCAGTAGCTTGCACTGTAAGCAACTTGGAGTTTTAGAACACCATGACCAATCAAACTAGCCGTTTTAAATAATAATACCCACTTTTTAAAATTTATAATTTTTATTTTTCAAAATGGACTTCATTTTTGAATTGTTAATATTGAAATTAGCATAGGGTGATTTTATTGGTATTTCTATAAAAACATTCAATTTTTTATGAATAGTGAAAAAACAACATGTTTTTGTTTAAAACCGACTTTTTATTTAAATAACTAGTTTTAATATTTAAATTAATTTTGGGTCAAAATAGATACATAATATGTATATAAGGTCATTTTAATTCATTAGATTAATTTTATAATTTGTTTTGATATATAAAATTTTACTAAATTTTTTACCGTCTTTTTACCCACCTTCTATGAGTATTTATAATTTTTCCTAAAAATTAATTTTACCACTTCTATGAGTTGAATATTAAAAAATCGAGAGACATGTTTGAAATCCGTATGTAAAATTTAGTTCAATAACATGAAAATAATTTTTGGTGAATATTAACTTATGACTTTTATTACCACGGTTAAATGTAAATTGGGAAATTAAGGGTAAAATGATATTATAATTACCCTAACACTTGTCTAAATTCTATTGTATATGTTTAATTCGACCAGAAACAACCTTAGGAATTAAATTTTTTTCCTTTTGGTCTACATTTATTATATTAAGAATTTTATTATTATTTTATCTATAGAAGAGTTAAAAAAGTTAAATTCAAAGTTTAATAACTAAACCATTTTTAATATAAGGATACAGACAATATATATTTGACTATTAATATTCATTAGAAAGATAAAAATATTTCCTATATAATGATATTTTATTTTTAATTTTTAGACATTATATAATTTAATTTATTTATGGCACAATGATGATGAAGTAATTACGTTATTAATAAAATATTAAAATATTTGATATTATAAATATCCAAATAAATATGATTTGAGACTTTTTATGAATTAAACTAATTTTATAAGTTAATATGACAAGTTAGGATTGATTAAATAATTTTTTTCGAAGTAATAATGTATTTATAATATTTACAAAAACCAAATACTAAATGGTGTCAAAATTGACATAATTGAGTTTTTAAAACAAATACTATATTATTAATTGATATAGTATTCTTAAAAATGTAACATTTGTAAAAAAATACATAGATAAGGATATTTATAAAAATAATTTACCACATGGGGTTCGCTTGACAGGTTATATTATGTTTATTAACCATATAAAATAAAAATAAAAGAGACATGGTAAATGTCAAACTATTTTACTAAGAGTTAAATCATCAAGATAAGGTTAATATGGTGACCTAAACTTGTATAAAACCAATTGGTTGAAAGGTATTTGACCCATACCTACCTTATCCTAGAAATAAAACATTTTAGAGCCCATATAAAATGAAATTGATTTTATTATAAAATAATTTTTCAAGCATTTCTTAAAGTGACCCGCACGTTTCTTATAAAAGGGTACTTCACCTTATCTTATTTTAATACCTCCAAAACCATTTTACGTGAACAAACCCAACACAAATATCCTCCCAACATTTCTTCCATCATCCTAGAGGCCTTATTTTGGTCCAAAATCCAAACTAGATATCCCTTTTGATCAAATCAAATGGAAGAATCCGAAGAAGTGGTAAATATTTCATCACCTCTTTCAATTTCAAATTTTCTTCCACTTCCTCTTTATTTGTTTCTTACATTATAAAATAATTACATCATTATATTCTATATAATATGATGTTATTATAAAAATGGTAAAACCTTATTCATTATTTTATCCATCATAGAATGACAAAGTCACCATACGTGCGTATGTGTGGCTTACTGTCTCCACGTCGTGGCGTAGTTTGTTATAAAAACAATTCATTTTTTATGGGTATAATAATGAGTATTAATTATTTAAATAATAAAAATAACATGTTTATGATTAGGTATATATGATATAATATCCAATTACATACAATTTCACTATAAATATAATGATATTATCGCTCGTGCGTACGTACGGATTACCGTCTCCACGAACACGATTAGATTCATTCCACATCGTAATAGTTCAAGAATAATTTTCATTTTATGATAAAAAATAATTTTTATGAACTTATTATCATTATGGTTATGAATAAGATACATCCTATCCATAATAAACATGGCTTACATAATAGAGCATATAAAGGAAAATTATTCAGTTAACACCCGTAACGATGACACTACTAAAATATTATTAATAAAGTAATATTAGAGGATCATATATGATATCATATTTATGTATATGTTTATTTTATAATTTAATAACAATGATTTAAATATTATTCATGATTCTAATGTACCCTCATCCATGGAAATGTACAAGGTAAGGGGTTTTCTTCTCAATTTAATTCCCGTGAGATTCATGCGATATTTGACACTATTACCTTTTCTGTGGTGTATGTACTTCCCATGATTTTATTGATTGCATAATATAATTTAATTTATGGGTATTTACATCATAATTGGGAGATCCTTTTTTCATGGGGTTTATCTTTCATATGTTACCAAATCGGTAAGGGGATTTCAAATTTCAATTTCTACTCATTTGGTTTTACGCAATCTTCATTGATTACTGTACTCCAAGATTATATGTGAAATCATTATTTATTTACTTTTGTAGTAATTTACACTACCCATTGTGAGGATATAATTTTGATAAACATAATCACTCCATTGATAAATTCTCTATTCATCGATATAAACTTGATAAGTGTAATTTTAACACAATTTCTATTCATTGAGTTAAACATCCTAGTCATTGTTGTTGCTTTTACAAGAATGTGTGTGAATGCCCTCAGATAAATTTACGATGAATATTCAATAATATTTAGAGTATTTATCTTTTTCACACAAAATTATGTCATTGATTTATCCTTATTCAAAGGACACAGTCATTATAAAAGAATTCATCTCAACTTACATTCCATTGGGACTTCTTCATTGTTATGTGCCGATTTACTTTTATTTGGTGTATATAACTTACATTGACATAGTATATCATGAATCCCTTTATTCTCATGATATTATTATGTTTTGATTATTTCAATTATTTGTATTCAAGTGTCTCTCATTTAGTTAGGAAATCTAACAAAAATATCATTTTAAATGTTTTAAAATTTTATTCTTCTAAATATTTATCATTAATGTCCATGTTTAAAAAATGGTTTAAGGTTTTGATTATATGGACATTAATGTTTTAAAATTGAAATTCCATTTAAAAGTTTCAATTTGGTATGGGAAACATTGATTAAAAAATCTATTTCAAACAGCTTTTTGATAAATAGTGAGACTATTAAATGTTTTTAGGAAAAAGGGATATTTGCCTCAAAGATTTTTACTGATAATTTTCAACTGTCTCAACATTATTTAAGGGTTATTATTCTTGATAGCGGTTCATTTATTATGATAAAAATATTTCATACTGTATTAAATGTTTTGTGATATGTTTGACTATGGATGTGTTATTTTTATACCATTCATGGTTTATGGATAAAGTATTGAAATTTCGCATGCTATTTTAAATATGAATGTTTATGTTATATTTAAACCTTTTAACACGAGGAATGAATTAGACTTAGTAAGGGACGAGTGGATCCTACTATAGCTCCCGTGATGCATCTGTAGGTATCATGATACAAACTAGTGTCTTGGCATAAGGCCTTGAAAAAATCTTATTTGTGGTATTGGAACAGGCCTTGACTATGTGGTTATGATGTCTTGAATTATGAATTCTATAATTATGAATGTTTCTATTGATATTTCAGGTGATTGCTCAACTAGTAGAAAATCCATGTGAATATGTAAATGGAAATATTTTATTTTATATTTTCCATATTATGCTGAAGTTTATGTTTAAAAGGCTTTTGTTTTTGTCTAATACATTGCCTTTAATGCTTATTCTTATTTAAGAATGTTTCTACTATATTGTTATCCTTAATGAGCATCTTATCTAACCCCATTCTATATTTTATTTTTCCCAGGATGTGAAGAATTATTCTATGGTTATCCTATAGGGATAGGCTAAGGATATAAGTGTGGTCAATGGGGACAAAATATTGTTGATTTTTTTATTTCATTATATAATTTAAAACTTATGAATGTATATAGTACTTCCAAGGCTACTAAACTGATTAGTATTTCAGGACATGATTCCTTGTATCATGCCAATGTTATGTAATAATGCACTGACTATGGGTAACTGGGATCTGGGAGTTACATTTTATCATTTATATTAAATATTTATTGATAACAATTTGAAAAAGTATAGATGTTTTATTTTCACTCGTAAATAGAATATACATTTTTACTAGATGCATGAAAATATAATTCCTTTCAACTCATATATTATTCATAACTACATGATCATTTCTGCTCAAGTCATATTCTAACTTATTTTCCTTCCCAATATGGTATTGTATAGTGAAATCATAATCCTTCAGTAGTTTTATCCATCGCCTTTGCCTCATGTTGAGTTCTTTCTGTGAGAAATATACTTCAAACTCTTGTGGTAAGTATATATCTCACATTTATCACCATAGAGACTGTGTCTTCAAATCTACTGATTAATGATTATAGCTTCTTATGAAATATCATGAGTGGGATAGTTTTTCTCATTAAATTTTAGCTTTCATGATGTATATTCAATTACTCTATCATTCTACATAAGGACAGAACCAATTCCATTTATTGATGAATCACTATAAATAACAAAAACATCATTTCCTATTAGTAGATTCATGATAAGATAATTCTCTAATATTTTATTAAATTCATCAAAACATTCTATCCACTATTTGGTACCAAAAACTTTAACCCCTTTACATGTCATCATGGTTAATGGGTTAGCCAATTGGGAAAAATTCATGACGAAACGATGATAATAGCCTGCTAAACCAATAAAACTGTGTACCTCAATTATACTCATCAGTGATGGCCATTCATGGATTTCACTTTTATTTGAAGGATAAATAGAGATTCCATCCTTAGAGACAATATTTCTAGGAAAAGAATGTTTCTAATACCAGAATTGACACTTTCTTAACTTACCATATAAATCATTTCTTCAAATAGTGTTCATAATAGTGCACAAATTATTTTCAATATCTTCATAGATTTTGGATTATAAAAATATATAATAAATAAACACCACATCAAAATCATCAAGATAATCCTAGAAAATTGTATTCACTATATCCATGAACACAATGGGTGAATTAGTCAGTCCAAAATGCATTACTGTAAAATCATAATGCCCATACCTAGTTGGAAATGTTGCATTCATAATTTCTTCCTTCTTCATGCACAATAGATGATATCTTGATTAAGGTTCAATCTTTGAAAAATATTGAGCTCCATGAAGTTGATCAAATAATTTTTCAATGCGAAGTAGGGAATCGTTTTTCATTATTGTTATAGAATTGATCTCTCTATATTCAATGTACAACCTCATAGATCCATCATTCTTCTTAACGAAAAGAATTGGGGATCCATATTTAGAAACACTATGGTGAATAAAACCTTTATTACACAATTTCTCATTTTTTCTTTAATTACACTAATTTCACAGTGGCCATTCAATAAGGGGTCATAAATATGGGCCTTGAACAGGGAATTAAGTCAATGGGAAACTCAATTTCTTGTTCAGGAGTATGTCCAGGTAAATCCTCTGAAAACACATATACATATTCTAGTGCAATAGGTAGATCCTTTATTATAAAATTTCCTTCCTCACAAATAATTACTTCACTCTATTCCTCCCCAATAATAATATTTAGTACAAAAACTAGTAGTGGACCTATATGAGAATCAGATGTTGATGTTTCTACTCTGAAGATAAGGTATTCTTTATCTTCATCGAAAATTTTAACCTCCTTCTTCTTAAAATGAAATTTCTCATCATGGTCTAAAAGAAAATTCATACCTAGGATTATATCAAATTCAATCATGGTTTTGACAATTAAATCGTAAAATAAAGCATGTTTATATTCTATAATGGCAACTAGTTCTCCAAACATTGTGGTAATGGTACTTCCCTTAGATGTTTTGGCAGAAAACTCACATGTTAAATCAAATTAGAAATATCTAATTTTATTTGGAAAATAATAGATATGAAATAATGAAATAATCTAAAATCAGATAAATCATTTTCTCAATTTAAGGGAACAATTAAATTGCATACCACCTCGTCGTTCGGAACGACAACCTTAATAGTTGTGATCGCATAATCTTGGCCTTACTCCATTGGACTTTTTTTGAGGTAGGTTTCCTTACCACATAGGAAATTCATTGGAATAATTCCCCATTCTATTAAAATTGTAACATTCAACATTAACAACATCTTTCCTCCCCTTATAATAGTGAGTTTGGTGGAAGTTTTCTCCACACTTGTAATAGACTCTCATTTCCTACAGGAAAGTACCGAGGTGTTTCATTTAAAATTTACTACAGTTTGGAAATTCAACTTTTCCTTCATCCCCTTATTTTAATTTCTAAAGTGTTCAGTAGATAGCTTCTTTTATTTTTTTTCATTAAAGTCATAAGAGTCAGATAATTCTTTTTATATTTTGATATAACATGAGATTATTTATTCATATGATCAGAAAGATTGTGAGGCTAATGGTTGATGTAGAAATGGTTTTAACCCATAAAATAATCGATCAATATTACTTCTTTGGTTACATATATAATTTTCAGCATGCCTTTATAACCATGTAATATTCTCATCATAATTTGTGACATCTCAACCTCCTTTTTCCTTATACATAGAAATTGACTTTCTTTATCCTCTTGATGTTCATGAGGAAATTATTTGTCTAAAAAGTGTTATTTAAACTCCCCCATTCTATATTGGATACTTTTCATCCTCCATTGTGTTTTTAATTAATGACCACCATTGATATGCATGTCCAGTGAGGTGATAAACTACCATGATAATTTTTTCAATTTCTCTACCCCTCAAAGCATGAAATATTTTCTATAAAGAACTTATACATTACTTAGATACCAATGGATTTATAGTCCCATTTAATGTTGGTGGATATTACCTCATGATGAATTATAACATTGATCCTCCACATTGTGGATCAGGTTGCTCTATATGGTTAAGGTTATTATTCATAACGTAAGTTAGTTTTCCAACTATGGTTATAAGTAGTTCTGTACCAACTACATCACTAGCTCCACTTTAATTATTTTGAGGAGGAGTTAAATACCTACATGGATTACATTAGTTGATACGGTTTCCATTCATTCCACTAGGAACCATTTCTAACCAATGACATACACTAGATTAGTTTATGAATCATAATACATAGTTCCAAACTAGTAGGACACCAAACATAAATTTAAAATATTATCCATATAATCCATAATTATAAAATACTTTTCCTTTATAAAGTTTTGACTCATAAATCATTCATAATGGTTTGTAAACAAAATGTGAATTATCCTAATAATATCCCTCAGGTGTGTCAAACTACGTGTGTAGTAAGGCGCTTTTTTGAGTACCAGGATACCCCTGGTCTAGCCCTAAGCTCATTGTCAGCATTTTAACTCTTATGTACATATATTACAGAATCACTTCCACATGTAGTATCTAAAGAGGTATGTACTTCTTGGAAAACCAAGATAATATCTACATTTAACAAATTACGTGATCTTATATACTATTCCACAAAGTCTTTCTTATGGTATTGTTTTCTCATAATATTTTTTCAAAATCTAGTTTCCATGGATTATAAAAAACATCCTGTGATACCAACTGTAATGCCCCGACCCTCATTACCCAGAGTCGGTTCATTATTATGTATCATTGGCATGATCACAAGAGATCATTTCCCAAAAGACCAATCTTTTTAGTATCCTTGTAAGTATTAGATACATACATATGTTTTACATTACATTTTGAAATGGAAAGAACAACATTGTGTCTCATTAGAAGACACTAATATCCCTTATCCTATCCCTGTAGGTCAATCATAATAAACTTCATCACATTATGGGAAAAATAAAACATAGGAAAAGGGTTAGCTCAAATAGTCAGTAAGGATAACAATATAATAGAAACTATCCTAAATAAGCATAAAAATTTATGGAAATTTATAAGACTAAAACAAAAGGCTTTTAAACTTAAACTTAAACTTATTATGGAAAAGATAAATCAAATAATTACTTTTACATATTCAAATAGATATTATACTAGTCAAATAATCTCATGTAATATCAATATCTTATTTTATACAGATGGAATGCATAATTCCAGACATCATAACCACATAGTTAAGGCCTCATGCTAAGACTAAAAACATAAATATTGTCAAGGCCTAGTTCCAAGACACTAATTTGTCTAATTAGATCTGTCAATGCATCGAGGGGAAATAGCGGGCCTCGCCCGTCACTTACTACATCCAATGCATTCATCATATGAAAAGTGTGAATCATAACATAAAAATTAATGTTAAACTAGCATACGAAATGTTAATACTATAACCATAAACTAGGAATGGTATAAAAAACATCCACAATAAAAATATGAAAAAACATTCAATATAATATGGAATTTTGTATCATAATAAAACACCTTCAACTAAGCGTGAAACCCAAAAAATTGTGTTGACATAGATGAAATCATTCTAAAAACTATTTTGTTGAAATATATTGTTTTCATTATAAAATAGTTTAATAGTCGCATAATAATGATAGAAAACATTTATTTTTAAAATATTCTTATAATCATATAAGGGAAGCTTCGAAGGTGTTATAATGGTGGAAAATAGCCACACCCTCTATATAAGTTAAAAACATTATTTCCTTAATTTTTCGAAATGGTCATACAATATCTTATTTGGAAAACGATGGAAATATTCCTTTAAAAATATATTTTTAAAAGTAAAAAAATTTATAAATGACACTAACCCAATATCTAGAAAAATGTTAAATTGTTTTGAAATAATTACTTAAGAAACATGGATGTGAATGATAATGAATTTCCAGTATATACTTAAGTATGAACAACCTCAGATAATAAAGAGATTGTAAAATTCACCCTTTCCATGTACTTTTCTATAGTCGAGGGGATGTTAACCTATTATATAATGGTTAAATAATTTTTATTAAATTATAAAAGAACCACATAAATAAATATGATATGATATATGATCTTCTATTATTGCTTTGTTAATAACATTTCAGTAGTATCATTGTTTCAGGTGTTATATGATTCATTTTCCATTATATGTTTTCTTAATAATGTCATTTTTTTATTGATAGGATGTATTGGATTCATATCGAAAATGATATTATGTACTTATGAATTATTTTCAATCATCAATTGGAAATTATTCTTGAATGGTTACGATGGGGAATGAAATCACATCACATCGTGGTAGGGTAAGCAGTACTTATGCATGATATAAAATATCATTATATTTATGTTGAATTATTTTGTAATTGGAAGGTATATTATAAAAATATAACCATTAACATGTTATATTTATTATTTACATCAATTATACTTATTATTATACCCATCCAAATAATGATGCGTTGAATAATAATCTATACCAGGACGTTGTGATGGTATGCCATACGTACACACGTATGGTGAATTTTCATTCCTAGGATAGAAAGAATAATGAATATTGTTGTACCATATTTATAATAACATCTCATTATGTGAAATTTATTGCAGTTGTTATTTTATTTTGGAAACCATAAATAATGTGGAATTGGATGATAATAACTACTTTGAATGGTGCGATGAAAAATTACCTCTTCTTCGGGTGGTTCGTTTTGATTTGAACAAAATGGATCCTTAGGTTGGGATTATGATACAATTAATGCCTCTAGGTTTAATTGAGGGTCCTTTAATGGAGATTTTAGTAGGGTCTGGCTGATCCAAATGGCTTTGGAGGTGGGATTTTGTGATAAAGGAAGTACCCATTTATAAGAGAGGTAAGGGGCATTTCAGGAAGAGCATGAAATATTATTTTTGTATAAAATAATTATTTAATTATAAAAGATACAGATGGATTTATTTCAAGGATAAGTTATGTATGGTCTAAATACTCTCAACAAATAGGTTTTAGACAAGCTTATATCGCCATATTAAACTTATACTTTAGATTTAACTCTTAGTTAACTAGTTTAAAAATTAACACTTCTTCTTGTATTTTTATATTACATGGTTAATAAACTGAATATTAAATTCCAAGAGAACCTAAAGTGATCATTAATGGAATATATAACATTATATAAGTCATTTTTTAGAATATTAGATTTTCAAGAGTATTATATCATTTAATAAAATAGTATTAGTTCAAAAAACATTTATATCAATTTAACATTATTTAGTATTTGGTTTTTGTTGAGGTCATAAAAACGTTATAACATTGGAAAAAAATAAATTTAATCAACCCTAACATGTCATATACATCTATAAAATTCATGTATGGTATCAAAAGTTTCAATTTTCATTGATTTTAATAATTATAACATCAATAAATTTAATCTTTCATTAATAAAGTAATTACTGCATCATCTTTGTGTCATAAATAAAATAAATTATTTATTGTCTAAGAATTTTAAATAAAATACCACGATTAAGGAAATAGTTTTATCCTTCTATGTAATATTTATAGTTGAATTTATCTTCTATATAACCCTATATTTAAAAATGTTTTTGTTATTAATCTTTGAATATAACACTCTTTACTCGTCTTTAAATAAAATATAATAAATTTCCTAATACAATAAAATTGTATTAAAAGGATCATATATTAATTTTAAGGTTTATTTGGTTGAATTAAACTTATATAATAGAATTAGAACATGTTTTGGGGTAATTATAATATCATTTTTACTCTTTTATAAACTATTAATTTTAACCATGGTAAATAAAATTCAAAAGTTTATATTCACAAAAAAAATTTATGCTATTGAACAACATTATACTTATTTATGTCAATTTTATCTCTTCTATTTTTTAAATTCAATTCACGGAAATGGTGAAATTATGTTTTATGCAAATTTGCAAATGTGCCTAGGAGCTGGGTAAAAGTCTTAAAAAATTCAACAAAACTATATGTATATAATATTATTATAAGCATACTCCAGTTAATTACATTGTACTAATATAAGTATTATGTATCTCTTTTTATGTTAAAATAAATTTAAATTTAAAAATAATTATTTAAATACAAATTTGGTTTTAAACAGTAATTCAGTGTTTGTTACTAATCATAAAAAATTGAAGGATTTTAGAAAAATACCAAAAATTAACACAAAGATATTTTTTATATTTTAAATCCCAAAATGAAGTCAAATTTCAAAAGTGTAATTTCTAAAATTTCAAAAAGTTGATATTACTATTCATAACTACTTTTTAAACGGCTAGTTTGATTGGTCATGGTGTATAAGAACTTGAAGATGTATATAACACATGCTATAGTATTATTTAAAGAGAAACATACCATGAGTGCCTGAGGTGTTACAATACTCATTTTCAACTCTTTAAGCTCTTTTCCCATTCATCACTCTAAGAAACATGACTCCTTTCTAAGTAATCTTCGTAAGAGGCTTTGAAAATCAAGAGATATTTCTCACAAATCGGCGATAATATCCATCTACCACTAGGAATCTACACATATCCATCACTAATGTTGGTACCAGCTATCCCTATATTGATGATTTCATGGAGGGATCCACAAATCTCACATTTCTTGTGTTGATATAAACCGATAATGAGACATTCTTCATCTAGAACTCACACTTATTGTACTTTTCATAGAGCTTCTCCTTTCGCAAGGACTCTAGTACTCTGCTTAGATGCTTCTCATGCTCTTCATTGGTTTTTGAGTATATTAGAATATCATCTATAAATACTACCACAAATTTGTCAAGGTAATATCTAAAGACACTTTTCTTCATGTCCATGATGATTTCTGGAGAGTTAGTGTGTTCGAAATGAATTAAAATAAATTCATAGTGCCCGTACCTTCTACGAAAAGATTTCTTGTGGGATATTATTCTTCTTCACCCTTACATGGTATTATCCCAACTGTAAATTAACCATTGAGAGGTATTGTGGTCCACATAGCTTATCGAACATGTCATCAATTCGAGGCTAAGAATACTTGTCCTTTCCCCAGATTTTCTTGAGCTCATGATAATCAATTCAAAGTCACATTGACCCATACTTTTTCTTGATGACGAGTACTTTTTCAGCAAACAGTGAAGAACTTGGGCGTATAAACCATTTATACAGATTCTTTTATTATTGTTTCTTCAGCTCCTCAAGCTCTACAACATCTATTCTATACTGATCCTTGGATATTAGAAACTCCCCAAGAATAATATCAATTGAGACTTCAATATCTTTTTTATGAGGAAGGCCATGAAATTCCTTAAAAAAATTTCGTTGACTTCACTCACAATAAACATGTCTTTATGGATGGTGGCATCCATAAACTCAATCACTTGTTCAACATAAAAATATTTATAGGGTAGTAATATCTGCTCATGAGATGATGGTTCTAAAAAATATTCATCCTCCTCCTTACAATTGTACAGGATTGGGGGTTGATTCACCATATGGAGAGTGACTTTTCTCTCATAGAAATTTACATTGTCTCTATGTTACAAAATCCAATCGATGCCAAGAATTCTATCAAATTACACCAAAGGGAGTATGAGTTGGTTCTCCCGGAAGTAATATACACTAATTGTGATAGGGGGAGTTATATTCAGGTGTTGTAATGATTCTTCCATTTTGTGTTCTCACTGACATCTCTAATTCTATGATTTGTTGAGATGTTAGAAATTTTTTTACTAAACATTCCAGATATAAAATAATGAGTAGAACCAGAATCAAAATGTAAATTCTACAATATTGTATGAATAACTAGTTTACTAGTGACCACATTGTTTTCAGGGGTTTCTCCTGTAGTATTGATGAAAAGCGCTCTGCCTTACTGCCTTGGAGGTTGTTAGTTTACTCTGAAAAACATTGTCTTAGGGAACTAGTTTGAAACATTCCATGGTTTTTTGCAGTTGAATTAATAAACAGTATGTTGAGGGTTGAAATGATCATTCTTCTCCTCTATCATAGTAGCAGGTTTTTCTTGTGATAGTTAATAGACAGCTGCCCTTATCTTCCACACCTACTGCATTTCGTCATCCCCTTTAGGCAATTTCTGAGGATATTCTTTCCAAACCTTTCTAATGTTTGGTGATGTAATTTTTTAGCACCGTTAGATTTTTCCATTGGAAAAACATAACCAATTTCATCTTTCAACTTCTTATCCCTATGATACCCCTGAGATTCGCCGATCTCCATTTCTACTTAAAAATCACATTAGACAATTTACTAATTGCTATCAAAGTCACAGATCACAAGGGATTTTCATATGCTAGGTTTTATCCCACCAAAGAAGTAGTAAACCTTACATTCATAGGTAATTACAATGCAGAAGGCAAATCATAAAATCCTTTAAATGTTTTTTTGTATGCTACAATGGATTCGTTGTCTTTTTTATTGAGTTCAAGGAAGTCCCATTTATTCATAAGTCGGAGGGTGTGAGGAAAATATTTATGAAAGAACATTTTCTGGAAAACCTTCCATTCCAACACCTCTCTCTCTTCTCAGACTATGTTTTCTTATCAATGTCCACCATGGATCAGCTTCACCCTCTATAAAATAAGTAGCTCGAAGTACCTACACTTCTTTCAAACATTTAACTCGGGAGAATATATTCTCAATGAAGGTGATTTAGTGTTCGATGATTAAGGGAGCAGATGATCCATTGATGGTTGGAGGCCCTTGTCAAATAAATCTATAGATTGCATCTTGTTCTTTCTTGAAGGGGGGGGGGTAGCTCTCCTCTTGACCCATTTTCCTTTTCAAAACTTGAGTTTATTCAAATATTATCATGAAACATTTTTCCATTCCCACTCCCACCAGATTGGGTAACTCATTAGAATAGTCACCACATTGATCTTTGCATCCATTTTTTTCTTGAGTCTTCATATTACTGGCCATTGTCCAAAATAAAATCAATTTTTGGAGTAACACATAAATGTAAATCCAATGAAAAAATAGATAAATTATAAATTACATTTATTTCTTTATCTTATCTATGTTATCCACGATCGACTTCTGAACATATATTTATAAGGACATTTTTTAATTCTACTAATAATGGTTCATACTATACTTATGAATTTAAAAAATAATATCCCTTGGGAGGGTCATAAAAAATAGTTCTCCAAGGCCTGTTGTCATGCACCAGTTCCCATTTGAGTCAAGCTCAAAGTAGTGTTTTTAGGTTTTACCCCTAGATGCATGTGTGCTAGTGCTGCATCTACCTACTCGTATCAAAAAAAAAATATTTTCATGATAAACCACTTAATCAACACTCACCAATATGTAGGGATGTTTAATTATACTTAGTCATATACTTAATTATTTCACTTGGGTTTTCTAATCCTATCCAAAAAATAAATAAACATATCCTATGATACCGACAATAACACACCTTCCCTTTATTACACAATTAATCATGATTTATTACATAAAAATGCAGTTAAAAAACTCTAGGAATTGAGGCGTATACTTTCTTGGAAATATAGTGTCATTACATAACCACTTATAAGATTAAACCTGACATGTTTATTGAAAACTTCTTTTACATAACCACAACATTCCTTCGTACATAGCATTGGGTTGGGTAACATGTGGAAATTCATAAGAAAAGGGTGTTTTATAAAGCCTAGTAAAAGTCTAAACAACGCCTAACATGAATAATGTTGTAAAATTTATGAAATAGTCATATCAATGGACCACAAGAGAATCATGAACATAAAGGCATGATATAGCATGATTATCAAAACATGGAAATGTGGCAACAACATTTAAAATGCTATTAAAATGATCCCAGGATCATTGCACATGGACCATTAGTAAAACATAATTGACCATAAATTATCATGATTAGACGCTCATTTCACTTGATGTATCATGAAACTAATCATTACCTAATTAATTAGAGTGCTTTTAGGGCACACCATTATGAATCATTTTATTTCATGCATAAGTGTGCCACATAGATCATACAACATCGATTCAATACGCATCATCATTTATTCCAAGATGTAGGAATGTGGAATTATTATGTGAAACTATATAATCAATATGTAAATTCTCATAAAGTTTAATATCCTTGATAGAGAAATAGGCGGTATTCACTACACAATGACTTTATCATGGAAAATCACAGTGCAATTTCGGCACCACAACAGCGTGACATAAGAATTCAGACAAATCGCTGATGAGAGATAAAGGGGTATATTATCATATTTACATGAAATTTAAATTATTTTTTTGTATAGATACATGTTCCATAATATGTAATGGAATTTTGATATATAATAAAAAATAATTGCTTGAATGTAAATGATAAGAGAGAAATTCTGTACTGAATTTCGGCATGGTAACAGGTGTGAATTGGATGAATTAATAAGATAAAAATAGTACTCTCATCTTCAATACATAAATATGGAATTACGGAGGAGGTGTGAAACCATACAAAAACATTTTTTATTGAAAAAATGGTATAACAATATAAAGAAACTGGGAAAACAATCCGAAAGGATCAAATTCCTTACTTGGATATTTTGATCAAAATGGTTTGGAATAGTCTTGATAGGGGCTTATTGGGAGATTGAGGCATCTTTATAGGATTTTAGAGATAGAATATAAGGCTATGGTTGAGTTCCAAATGGTTTCACTGAAGAGGAATGGGGGATATATGGGTTTATATAAAGAATGAGAGGGAATTATTTATTATTTAGGTTTTGGACACCACACATTAAACTAATCAAAACCACAAACCATCCCATGGTATTATACCGTAGTTTATTCCATAGTGGGGTGGAAAATATTATTTTATAAGAACAATGGCCGAAATTATTGAAATATTAGGGTATTTTATTTGGATGTGAGTCACATATTCAAGGAAATCATTTTAAAATGTTTAAATGTTTTATAATTCTTGGAGGGTCCACTATGGCTTTGTAAAATAAAAAAACAAACCTAAAATCACATTTTTTTAAAAGTAAAACATTCATTGGTCTTAAATAAAATTTATTTTATTATATTACATTACTATTGGGTCATTATGAACTCATAAAACACATTATATATTAAAATAGTCTTTCATTTTTACCCAAATATTTGACTATCTCAAAACATTATGAAAAATTCTCTATTGGATTATTTCAACATTTTGATTCAAAATATAATATTCATTTCATCTAAATAGTTTTCAAAATATGTGAATTATTACATTTAAATAAAAACATACATCTATAACAAATTCATGGGTTTTTGACAAAAATAGCTTTCAAACCTTAATAAAAATTACAATTGTATTCATAAAATGTATAAAATAATTTATATTTAATAAAAAGTAATTTAGTAATAATATTTTATTAAACTTTTATTTAATTTAAAAAATCCATTAATTTATCAAAATATATTTATTAATTGAATATTAATTAAAAATACTATTTGTTCTATAATAGCTATTTACAAATTAAAAATAATTAAATGAATGTATATTCCTTATTCTATACAAAAATAATAAACACAGTCATATTTCTATGATCCTTTTACAAAACACTTTAAAACCCCCACATATGACCTAAGGATAAGGTGTGTGGTGGTGATGTACTCTTGGGGTGGCTTAGATAACATCACTTAGGGGGTAATCTCTATCTACTTCCACATCTACCATAGGTGGTTATGTTAAAAATTAATGTGTTGAAGCTTGGATTGGGCATGATCATGATTGAAGCCCTGTGACACTACCTCATTTAAGAGATCTGAAAAATGGGCTTCATATGGAGGCATTTTACTGAATGTGGACATTTCTTCCTTTGTCTGAGTATGTTGGAATTGTTAAGGCACTATATTTAAACTAATCATGTGATCACTATTCAAAGACCATATTAGCAATGGTAAAAAAATTTAATGGTATCTTGAAATCTATATATATAATACCAATTAAGTTTATATGATTTATATATCCATTTTACCTAATAATACATTTAATTAGATCAAGAGGAATTTTCATTAATAATAGTTTGTGTCATTACAATGATACTTGTTTTTAACCCACTTAGTGGGGCACCCTGGAATTTATTATCATCCAAGGAGATGAAGGTTTGTTTCAATATTAGGATCATACCCATTAATTGAGATACTTGTGTATCATTGTGAAAGGAATCATAACCCTCATAGTTTGGTGCTGCTTAATGGGACACATCTTACCTTTTATGTTCATGTGTTGTAGACATCTAAGCAAACAGTGATTAGTCAAGGTTTAGTGTGGGACTTATGCCTATTCATACCAAGGAACATGGAATGAATATGGGATTGCTTGTAAGATTATACCATATTGGGAATATAGACCGATGATAATAGGGTTTATTTGAATTGTTGGGTTTGATCCTCATAGAGGATTCCTACATGTTCCATTTGGATTGGAATGAAATCCAACAAAAATTGTTGAGTCTCATAAAAGAGTGTTGACGCTCCTTTTCGTCACAGAATCTAAAGATTAGAATAGGGGAAGATCTGAGATTAAAATGGTTCGACCTTTGAAGAAAACATCAAAAATCGAAAAAGGGATGAACAAGGAGAACTTTTCCCATAGGCCGCGCAAGTTTCCTTATAGTCACGCAAGTGGACTTGCGCGACGCACTTTGGCGCGCAAGTGACCTATGAGACCAAATTGATAACCACCTGGTAACCACCCGGGGTATTCTTCTGCCTATAAATAGACCCTGTGGGACACCTATTCGAGAGGAATTTTTTCCAGAAACTCAGATTGAAGCTCCTGATGCCCAAGTCTCCTGTCAAAGTTTCCAGAACACTTCTAAGGTAATTTCTTACCTAGAACGGAAGATCTAAAGAGGGGGAGGGAGGCCTAAGTGTTGAAACTCATCAACACTTACGCGCCTGAGTGGCCATCCCTTAAGGGAAATGGCCACACTTGCGCGCCGCCTTACTCCTTCAATAGAACGTGTGCGTCCCTTTTCTGGAAGAACCTCAAGAGGATTCTAAAGGCTTTAATAAAGAGTCGCTCAAGTATTTCAATGCTGGTTGAACATCGTGCAAGTACCCCACACATGTCACGCAGGTATACTTGTGTGCCCACGTAGTACCTGCGCGCCTTCAAAGACTTGTGTGCCCCTGCCTTTTTGTGTGCCCTTCTTGCCCATTTTACCCATCTTAAGCCATTCCACCTCTCCTATTCAAGATTTAGTCTTCAAGACACTCTTCAAAGCTATCTATGGCATGATTTCTTGATTTGACTTCCTTATCTGAATGGAATTATGTGGAATATCTCCCAAAACCTAGTGATTTACATATCTTTATATCACTAAAGATTGAGAGTTCATTCATTCAACCTCATCCTCTAAGATGTGAGAATCCACAACCAGGGTCTCCTTTTCAGGAATAATCCCCAGTTATAAGTCCTTTAATCTGGGCATCTTCCTCAGGAGTATGCCCCAAATTCTTAAAGATCCCAAATCTGGGCATCCTCCTTAGGAGTAAGCCCCAATCCTTAATCCATAACCTGGGCCTCCTTTTCAGGAATAAGTCCTAGTCATAATCCCTTAACCTGGGTCTCCTTTTCAGGAATATGTCCCAGTCATAATTTTGGGCTTCCTTTTTAGGAGTAGGCCCCAAGTCCCCTAACCTTGGCCTCCTTTTCAGGAATAAGTCTTAGTCATAATTTTGGGCTTCCTTTTCAGGAGTAAGCCCCAAGTCCCTTAATTTCTCTTTAACCAGTCCTAATTTACGTTTGATCTGGGATTCCTTCTCCGGAGTAAAACCCAATTATCAATCCTCTCCTTATTTGGGTTTCCTTTTCAGGAATAAGTCCCAAGTTAGAGTATTCAAATATACATGAAGCACATATACCTTTATGGACCCTGTTCCTGGATTTTCTCCCTAAAGTAAATTCTAACCTTCATTTATCTGGGCAGTCATACATACATATGCTCCATACCATTTCTTCTAATTACATCTTCCATGCCCCAATTGTCTATTTTATTACCAATACCTCTTGTTTCTCACACCGATCATGACTAATGTGAGCTTAGAGGGTAAAAGTAATTTTGACATCCTTCTTTGAGCAATCAATCATAAACATCATAATCCCTTACTCGAACTACGTGGGTTCTGATTCCTTTTCCAAAACAAAGGATACGTAGGTAGCCCATCTGCGGGTTCGATACCAACTCTGAAACAATCCATGTCCTTCTGAATGACAATAAACTTCAAGTGCCCCACTGAGTGGCTTTAAAACTAGCCTGGTCATTATAATGACCATGAGAATTTTATTTATTGAAGGATACCATTGGCTAAGAATCTCTAAACAAATACAAATGATTCTTTATCAATGAAGAACCTATAATACATATAAAAGATTATCCAAATTTCTTACATATAAATCATTGAGTGTCAAAACTGAAGGAAATCTCATTTTATACTTGGTAATATAATAAGGATTCACGAACATAACTTAAATCTATAAAGAGAGTCCCAGAATAGAAAATAATTCCCCTCAAAAAGGTGTGATGAGTCCAACCTCCCATCCTCTCAACCAATGCAAATTCCTAAGCCTCATAAGTTCAAAAAACTAATGAAGCGCCTACCTTTGGAAAGTAGGTACAAATGGATGTGGAGTCATTGGATGTTTCCAGTTCTATGAACAAACCCGTTATAAACTGATCAGAACGTTTGAATCTCCCATCCAGGAGGTCATCCACGAATTCTGAGGGAAACAAAAATAGTGAACCCGACGTGAATCCTTAACCAAGTTAAAATGATGTTTTACCTATTTGTTAAGCCCCTATTTAAAACTCAATAAGAGGGCTAAAAAACAATCATTGACATGTGTGCTCATCCAAAGGATGAAGTGGCTGAATTTATCTTGATTACGTCTGTTATATCAAACAGGCACTCGTTTTTCAAGATCTGCTGTATTTCCATAATGGCTGTTCTCAAATTCACAATTGTAAATACTGATGCTACAAATACCACTGCTGCAATTCCTATTGGATCGTCATCCACTCTGAGGATGACATCACCTACTCAGCATCTTCAATGCCGGGTATCAAATGCGCAGGTTAAGGAGTACTGTCAACACGGTACCATCCCAACTCTGGAGGCTGCCCGATAGGCCCTCCAAGTGAACAATTCACACAGGTTGTCCGGACAACGACGACCAGTGATCAAGAGGCAGTAGGTGCTGACTACCGTCTCTAACCGTTTCGGGTCGTTATCCCTGGAACACAATTTCCATTCGCTCCCTTACTCTGAGGAAGTGAATGAGCAGGTCCCTCAGGACCTTAATTCAAAAAGACATGAGTCCTTCCTGAGGTCTCCCATCAACAATCGCCACCAGACTCGTGCAGTAGTGCGCCCTCAAAATGATGAGGGTACCGACACCAGGTGTTCGGCTCAGGTTCCTCGAACCCGAGCAGGCAAGACGAACCGCTAGAGGCGGAATCCGGTTAATAATGGGCAGGTTCTCATCCTTGCAATCTCTGGAGAAGTCCACCAACATAACTTGGTGGCGAACAATGAGCAGGCACACACAACTGCCCGTTTTAATTCTTCTGTCCAGTAGACTCGTCTGGCAGCATCACGCCAATCCCGCCAGGCAATTCCAGCAGAGTACTATAGGCAGGAACATACAGCTGCTTATACATCATTAGTTAGTCAGCAGGCTTGTCTGACTACATATGATGGATCTCGTCAACCGCGTTTGGAAAAGTGTAATCAGCAGGCACATACAGCTGCTAATACTAAACAAGCCTACCGACTGTCTCACTTGGTAGCGCACGGAGAAGTCAGTCGGAAAGCTCCGACGACAAACAGGAGGCAGACTCAACTCTCATCCCCCACACTTGAGTACTGTCAGGATTCACTAACAGGAAAAGGAGGACAGGAGCAGGCACATACACCTACTCTAAGCCCATAATGGATGTATATCCCCGTTCCGGCAGCTGAAGTCACCAAGCATATTTTTCCAATGGTAAAATAGCAGAAGAAAATTCCTGCTCATATTCTGGATGCTTTCCAGGATATCATAACAGCTTTAGCATCATCTCAGGGAAAGACACATAAATCTATCCCTAGAAATGGAGTGACACATCAACGATTCACTCCGGAACAGACACACCCATCTGTTCCAGTCCAAGAGGGTTAAAGGGCATACTCCCTCATATCATACGGACAACCATGTCAGGAACATACACCTGATTTGAGTAAAGATCGTCAGCCGAACTTGACCATCTTTCCTGATCAGGCACATACACCTGCTCAGAGAAACCACTTTCGTCAACAAGTGGTTTCCAAAGAGAGTAAGAAGGAATCGACGAAAAAGATCCTCCCAGCACAGTCAGGAGATCAAATGCCAATCTATAACAAGTCCTCGCTCGATGCTAGAGTACATGAAGCCCTCATACATTTATCTATTGGAATTCAAGATTCTACTCCCTCAGTTCCCAATAACGGGAACATTAATTCTGAAGGTCTTTAACAGACACTTCCTCATGAAGGCTTGCTCCGTGAGAATTCGGTCAATCTTGATGTTTTGTCTTCAGATGAGAGCCATAGGAACCCTCTGTGTGGTCAGAAGACCAAGGTGTAAGAGATCTCATGTTTCTCTGTAACCCATTATGGTGGTGCCCCCCATGATGATGAATTTTGCTGCGAAAGTCCTCTCCGCAGTAGTGATTCACATTTCCTGGAAAATACTCTAGTGGACAATGTAGTGCCGAGAAAGCCCTTTTATCTTGAGGCACATGAAAATGTGAAACTAGTCATGTCTGATGCTTTATCGCTAGCAAGTGAAATACTTTCTCAATCAGAATATAGCCTAGGGTGTAGGTCATTCTCTGAACCACCCCTAAGTCATGCATCTTCTAGTTTGATTAATGATCTCTCTACCAATCTTGTTGAATCCGATGAAGCAACAAGGAAACACCAACTCTGGTCAAAACAGGTAGAAGAATATTCATTTAAAGATGAAGAGGAAATGCTGAACATGAGGAAAAAACTGGAGAAAAGTGAGGTACCAGTCATGTTTGGCCTTTGGCTGACTCCCAGTATGACATTCCAAAGATGTTGACGGAAGATGGAGTCCATGATATTCATCTCAACATATGGAGAACTCTTTTTCAATTGAAGAAGAAGGTATTATCTTATGATGAATATGAAAATCATCTTAAGATAATATAAGGGCTACAACGTCATATTGATTTGGCATCTCTATCAGTATCTCGGTATCCGAAGGCTGAAAAGCAGGAGAGAACCATTCAACGTCCATGCCTTGGCACACTAAGAAAATTGCGTCAGTTAATTGCCAATACCCCATCTGGTGTTCATATCAGAGGATGGGGTGTTCACGGAGCACTACATTTCACAGTGCTTTCCAGTCACAAAGCCCGCCGAAAATGGTCCATGCAATATTATTTCCCATGGCCGGCCACAGTCAATGGGCTTTGTTTGTAATCAAAATCTTGCTCAAGAAAAGGCTTCAACTAGTTCCTCTCAAAATCAAGCATATAGGGAACAAGTTGTTGAATTTCTCCTACATCAAGCAGGTGAGAATATTTCACAAGACTCTCGTATGGAGAAAACACATCATCAAATGATAGAAGTTTCAGAAATCATCCAACGGTCTGTTGAACCAGGTGATAAAAGTGGATACAGGTTAATGCATCCAGCTAATTTCCAAACTAAGATTCGCAAGATCAAGAGAACTATTAAGAAGTCCTCACACATAGCATGTCAAGAACCACCCCATCTTGTCATACTAGGGACTCCTTTAACCCAACCCTTAGAGTCAATAAATGGGATTTGAGGAGTTGAGCGGAAACATTAGGAACATCCCCAGTTCACGAGACTTGGGACTATTTCAAATCATCAATCCCCTCCTCAGAGAATTTCGGTCTTTTCTCGATTGGGGATGAATCCCAAAGAGGAACGAAGAGCCAAATTATTAGGAAATTCCCTCCATGTTATAGCTCGTCAAAAAGTTCCTAAAGGATTGAATCAACAAAAGGAAATGTATCATCAAAAAATGAAAGAAGACAATATCACAGAAATGTTGATAGAAAGGATGTGATGCATTATGAATCAATCAATGTCATCAATGTTGTTGTTGCTAATCCACCAGAGGAGGCTCACTCAGGGGACTCAGATGAAGAGCATCCTGATCAAGAAAATGTACGCACTAATACAAATGAAGAAGGTGTGCATACACGAAGTCAAAGGATTACTCAGAACCTAGGTAATCCACTTCCCTCTCTCCAAAAGTATCCAACAAAGGGAGGGGAAATAATCAAGTTACATATCCTTCCTCTGGAGAAGGTCAATCACTCTCATTAGAGAAAAGGTTTGCACAACAGGATGAAGAAATGAAAGAATTAAGAAGGTTGAATGCAAAACTACTTCAGAGTAGTCTTCTTCTTAAGAATTCTGGAGTCCGACAGCCGAAGGAATTTGTTGCAGCTACTGAGATGGATCAGGAATATCCTCCTTTATCAGTACACCCTCAGAGGTCCAATCCTACGGGTCAAGCGCAACAACTATTGGCAGTTCTACCATCAGTTGCAGCACCAACCACCACATCTGTCCATGCTCCATTCATTGCTCCTACCCAAGACCAAATTCAACCGGATGTTTCTCAAAAGTTAATAACTATTATTGAGTCATTAACAGCTCGGTTAGAAACTATGGAAGGAAAACAGGCACATGTTCAACCAGAAATGAATGTTTACCCTGAATGGGTAGATTCAATTTCTCCTCCATCAAGTTTTGGAAACCCTGTTTTCCCTACATTCAATGGATCAGGCGACCCTGAACAACATTTGACACATTACGTGTCTTTTTGTGATCCTATGATGGGAACTCCAGAGCAGCAAGAAGCAGCGAAACTCAGATGCTTCCTGCGATCCTTGCCAGGACCAGCTTTTGTCTGGTATAAAAGCTTGAAATCTCAGTCAATCATCGGATGGGAGGATCTTCACCAAAAATCCCTTCGTCAGTTCAACTCAACATTGCAAAAAACGACAGTTTTCGATCGTACAAACTAAAAGAAAAGGGAAAATGAAAGAGTCTCTGATTTCATTGCTCACTAGAAGGGATTAACATATTCCCTGAGTTTAGAACTTCCTCAGGAGGATCTGTTTCCAATCTGTGTGGAAAATTTGCATGACGAATTATGCACGCCATTTATCCATGTGAAATACACAGGAGGGTTTCGAGACCTTACTTTAATCGCTCAGCAGATTGAAGATTCCCTTATACAGGCTACGGCTAAATCTCGTGTAATTCCATCAGCTCCAGGAAGGATAATGGGTAAAGCAGAAACTGCTATAGTAATGCTTAAACAAGCGCCTGTACCTATTTCTACCTCAAAACCTTCATCTTCTCGAAGGGCTCCACCTCCTGAATGCCAACAACAAAGGCCATTTCGTCCAATTGATCAAAGAGATCAACGACGAAAAAAATTTGAGGATTTGAAGAGTAAAACATACTCTTTCCTAAATGAGCAAGTTTCTGGTTACTTCATTTCAGCTCTGGAAAATAAATTGGTTCAATTACCAGTGCCTAAGAAGCCAAACAAGGAAGGAGATGAAGACCGTCCCAATTATTATCCCTTTCATCAAATGTTGGGGCATCCCATCCAGGAGTGTTTTGTCTTCAAAGACCTCCTTCAAAAGATGGTCGACTTGGGACAAGTCAAGTTGAAAGGTTCTTCGACTCAGGTGGAATGTGTTACTGCTACAGTTTCATAGGAGGAAGGTGAATGGCAAGAAGTCAAAAGCAGAAGTGCACAAAAGTATGATGATTGGATGGTAAAAAACACAATCAATCGGACTCATGCCATTTTGCGAACACAATTAAAGAAACCAATTGTGTCTTATGCAATGAACATTGCGGTAATACCCTATTCATTAGAGGGAAAGTTCTCAAAGAAATGGTTTGATTCAATGAAGGAAAAAGAATCAGAAGAAGATTAGTATGTGTCAAAGCCTAAATTGTCTTTGACTCTAGCAGACTTTATGCCATCTACTTCAAATCCACGGGCACCTCCCCCTCAAACGGAAGAGCCTAAATAGGCTAATCAGGCAGAGTCTTTATCAGACGAAGAGTTAATCTTCGGTTCTATTAATATGATTCAATTAACATATCCTTATTCCAATCGTAATATCAATTTTGATGAGCCTGAATTCCCTATATCAAATAAGGGAATCCGAGGAAGTTCCAGAGGTTTAGGATATAGGGGAATAAGTGGATATTTCCGAAGCCACTACTCCAATTCTACCCCTGCTAGCACTGTTTATGCAGCAGAAACTCATGGTAGAGCCCTTCAACGAGCTCAAAAAGAACAAACATGTTCTTCTGCCAATAGCCAACTCAGTCTTGGCACAATTATTTTGAAAGACTGATTGAAGGTTCCATATTCTTTATCTCAGCAAGTAAATGGATCTAATTGGTCTAATCTTCCAAAACCAAGGATGTTTCCAACTTCTATCCCAATACAAGATGCATTAGCTTCCAAAGAATCTGCTTCCAAGGTACCTGCTAAACTGCATATTCCTAATGGGAAACATAGACCTCTAGATCAAAAGTTTGATATATTGAAACACTTGGCCCATGTACCAGCAAAGTTATCAATTTTAGATGCTTTGAATCTATCAAAAGATCTTAGGGAAGCACTCATCGAAGCTTTGTCATGTCCTCATGAGTTTGAAGCTGAAATTGCCGTAGCTGGAGTCTATCACATAGAGAATAATCCTGCAGAATGCCATGCAGTGATATCTTTTACTGATAAAGATGAAGATGATTTTGTGCATGGGCACTGTAACACCCCGAGATTTTATGAAAAATATTCTTTTAATTTCATTAATGTCTTGTGCTACACCAAGATTACCTTCCGCTATACGCAACAATGTATTAGCTTGCAGTATACGCAACACTATTCTTGGATCGTGTTACGCACAATTTTGATAATATTTATTCTACGCAACATTGAGTATATATATATATATATTCAATGTATAAATGAAATATGGTTGGATTCTGTTATACGAAACAACAAAGGATTCTTCCGCAACACGCAACCCTGACTTGGCTTGCATTACACACAATCACGACCTTCCTCAATAGCGTGTGTTGTACGCAATACTGGGTTTTACTAAACAACGATATATTATTATAATATTATTATGAACTAGCCGTTATGAATAGTATTAACTAAATTTTGAATTTGATAACATTATTATTCATCTTACACATTTTATATAAAATGTTATAAGAACAAAATAAATTTTTCGGGTAAAATAATTATTTTTAAAAAAATATAGTTTTTCCGCCTTTTGATGGCACACCCACTTAAAATCTAGTTTTTGACATGTTTATAAGTTAAATTTGACAAAATAAAATTCTTCTTTTGAATCAGGATATAAAAATTTACATTAGATAAAGTTTTGATATTTTTCCGATAATATTCATATTTTAATGAATAGTAAAAACACGATATATTTTAATTAAAAACAACTTTTTTTCATCGTAATATATTATGTGGTTAAATTATAATATTTAATGGGTTTAAAGTATAAATAGAATATATTTTTACTATTTAATATAATGTATGTCATTAGCATTAATTTTACCTTGAATTCATAAGTTAAATCAATTCAATCTTTTGCAATGTTTTAAAGAAAAAACCGTTTTCTTTCGACAATGAGATTAATTTTAATTTAATTTCTGCATATTTTGTGTGTTGAAATTGGAAAAATGGATTCCATATATGGAATCGGTGGGTCCAAATTATGTTAATAAGCTACTTTTTATTTTTGGGCATTATGAATAGTAACTACGGTAAATTTTATTTACTATAGTTAAAGGTAAATCGGGTAATTAAGGGTAAATATAAGATTATAAAATTACACTAACACTTGGAAAAATCCTATTGGATGGATAAAAGTAGACCCATATAACCTAAGGGTCGGATTATATTCATTTTATGGACTTTTGTCCATGAAATTAATTTAATTATTATTAAAACCAAAGAATGTGACAACATGTCACTCTCTTAAATCGTATAAGTATAATAAATTTAATCTAGTGATAAACTTCATGAAACTTCGAACATGAATAGTCTCCAGAAATCTAATACAATTATCTACATCATAGAAATTTATTTAGAATTTTTAGGGATTAAATAATTATCATTTATTATGACACAAAGATGATGCAGTAATTGACTTATTAATGAAATATTGACATAATTGATGTTATAAATGCCCAAATAAATGTAATTTGAGACTTTTTATGACTAAAACTAATTTTATAGGTTAATATGACATGTTATTTTTGATATAAGTAACTTGGTTTGAACTTATCATTCTGTTATGAATTTCATAAAAATCATGTACCAAATAGTGTCAAAATTGACATAAATTAGTTTTTTTAAAAAAAATTTATATTATTAATTGTTATTTAATTCCTAAAAATCTAAGGTTCGGCCAAATGACTTATATAAGGATAGATATATTAATAATAAACAACTTGGAGTTATTTTGGCTTGTTATGGGAAGTTTATTAACCATATAGTGTAAGAAAACAAAAAGACACGGTAAAAGTTAAATTATTTAACTTAGAGTTAAATCAAAATGATAAGGTTAAAATAATAACCTAAACTTGTCTAAATCCTATTGGATGAGAGGATTGCGACCCAGCCCCATTTTAGCTTCTAAATAAGACCCTTTGGAACCATTATAAACCGAATATGACCTTAATATAAAATAATATTTTGAGATTTTCCTAAGGTTCCCCTCTCCTCCCTTATAAAAGGGCACCTCCTCCCTCTCCTCCCCACACCAATTTGAGCATTCAAGCTCGGCCAGCCCCTACCAAAATCTCTTCTCCACTTCCCTAGTATCATCCTAGAGGTCTTGGTATTCTTTAAAGACCATCCTTAGTTCATTAAGTGGAGGTTAAGTGAAGGCGCGTCAAAAAGAGGTAATATCCATTACCGATCTTTGTCAATTTCTTTCTTCTTCAACTTCTTCTTATTTATTTGTTTCATGATAAAGTAATAACATCAGTATTTCTTGTATTCTGATATGTTATTATAAATATGAAACAAATCTAATTAACCTTCTATCCATCCTACGGATAAAGGAAATCACCGCGCGTGCGTACGTACGGAATACCGTCTCCACGCCGTGGTGTAATCTATTTTCCGCCACCACCTTAATTGGATGGGTATAATGGTGTAATGAGTAACTATATATGATTATTATAAATTGATATTGATACTGAAATAGTATACATACACTTCAACACAATTCCACGACCATGGGAACAATATCATCACTCGTGCGTACGTACGGACTACCATCTCCACGATGCGATGAGATTCATTATCCATGTTAACCATTCCAGAATGATTATAAAGTATATATAATAAATAATAATGAAATATATGACATGTTAAATCTACTTCATTTATGTAAATATATATTTCATCTACTTACTTCCATTCAAGACAATAAGTAATGGAAAACAGCGTTCATGCGTACGTACGGACTACCGTCTCCATGAACGGTGTGTTTCATTTCATTTATCTATCTATTATATATATATATACTGAATATATATGATATATAAATCATGTTTTATATTCTGGAAGTAAGTAAATCATGATATAAGTAATAATAATGTCAAGAACAACAAGTCCAAACACCGATGATAAATGAAACGATTTAACCCAAAACGCTTCTTTAACAGGGAATTTACAAAAGAACGGGTAATATAAAGTCATAAGTAAACCATATATGATATAATAACAACGAATATGATTCTGTAAAAAGTTAATGACATTATTTAAATCATTATACAGGAGGTTCGGATACGTACAAAGCATATCAGACATAAGGTAAGGGAAATATCACAATCTCATTTTTATCCGTGATTGTTTATAGTTTGGTATTTACTGGGGTGTATTTTATCATCCAAATCCATGTTTCCTCAATATGTAATATTATTTCCATCCACATACAATTGTTAAAATCCAATTTTACCCTTCCGTGAGTTTTTAGTAAAACATATGAAAGGAATCTTTTGTCATTTTTCATACGAGGTACTTTTTGACTTTTCCGACAAAAGTACGAGAAGAATGTTTTTTTAACTTCTAAGACATGAATGGATTTTTAAAACATTATTTCCAAGAAGCATACTTTACATGTTTTCATGTTTATTTTTAATCAACTTCTTTTAGTTTAAAGTTGTATGACATGTTAAGAAAGGAAAAATGTTTTTGAAGAAGAAAAGATATTTTCCTCAAGAACGGAGTTCAAGTGTTTTATCAAAATTATTTTCCATCTAAGATAATAAAGGGTTTTTTTATCCATATTATTACATTTATTTGATTATGTTGTGATGGAATTATTTTTATGAATTCCTTTATCTTATATGAATTGTTTTATGATGTCATGATTTTTAAGATTCCCATTTGTATTACATGGGTTATGCAATGATGTATGATTTATGATTTTGTGGCACACATAAGAATGGTATAATTATGAGATGGGTGGGACCTATATCTCCCTCCAATGCATTGGGTAAAGATTATATATCTCATGAGATAGGCTTGACTGGAACGGTAGGTTATACCGGTTTAGTGAAGCAGGACTGAAACGAGGGTAACTCGGTTTAGAAATGGACATTGTCCACTAAGATAGTCTTGGAAATGAGTCTTGACTAACAAGAAATGATTCTATATGATTATGTGTGTATGCCACAAAGTTTCATGTTTCAAGTTATGATTATTGTGATTACATTTCACTACCATGATTTATCCCATGTTATGAAATTATGATCTCTTTTGCAGGTTAAGATTTCCAAAAATTATGTGCTTATGTATACGATGTGATTGATATTTCTTTTATTTACCCTTACTAAGCATTTGAGCTCACCCTTTTATGTTTTCTTTTCCCTAGAATATAATGAAAGGTTTTAGGTATAAAAAAGGAAGATCTTTATGGGAGATGTTGAAGATCTTTCACCAGGATTAGAATATTATATTCCATGTTTCAAAAAACACTAAACTATTATGATACTTGTGTGTGTGTTTTTGTTATGTACTAAGTATTCCGAAAAATTAATGTAATGTCCATGTACGTCAAGATACGGGTCCCTATAGTTGGTATCAGAGGAAAGGTTTAGTCAACCTTTGGAAACTAGGATGCGAGAACTTTAGTGAGATCCCTAGAGATATTTCTAAGGTATGTCTAGGGATTTCTCTAAGGCTAAGTATACGTATAGGTTATAGTCCTTGAATTGCGCTAACGATCTTAGAATTTATCCTAAGATGTTAGATATTGATGTTACTCCCCCTATATTATTATTTTTGTCTCTCACACTATTCTTTTTGGGTTTTAGGAAATGGATAGAAACAAGATGATTCATGATAATGGAGGATATGATGGACAATGGAATGATGTGAAACCAAATGAAATGGGATTTGGAAGTCCAAACATCATTATTATGCCAAATCAGCAATCTCGTAATATGATCAATAAAGTAAAATTTGGTAAGTTTCCTGACTCGGCTAATAAGAGAAAGATGGAGTTTCATGATGGTCATAGAGGAAAGAAAGTTCAATTTCCCTTATGTAAATCATATGGGAAGAGTCTTCAAGGAGAATGTTTCAAAGGAACTGGAAGATGCATTGGGTGTGGAAAAGAAGGACAGAAAGCTAGTAAGTGCAAAGGAAAAGGTTCAGTTAACACCAGGGATGAGGATAATGGTATTTCTATGACATCAACAATGGTTAAATGTTTTAAATGAGTAATGTACGGGCATTATGCAAACCAATGCCCTAAGGTAAAGTCTCATGAAGAGAATCAGTATGGTCGTATGGGTAGTATTTATGTTGATGATGATTAAGAGACTAAAAAAGATATGTGAGATGAATGAATTGTTGAAACTCGGTCAATGGTTTAAGAATGTAGTGGAATGATTACATGTTTATCATTAGTAATGTTATATAAGTAATCTAATGGTACTATGGAATAAAGAGACATCTAAGGATTGTTACACTATTGTATTTCCTTGAGTTTTGAAAGTGTATGATTAATGGTACCAGTATCCATGAAATATTATTCAGATATTTTTGGAATGTAGATGATATGCGCATAATGAAGGGATAAGGAGAAAATTAAATGTTTTATAGTATTCATGATCTCATGACTGATATAAGGAGAAGGTTATGTAACGGATTGAGTATATAGAATTTTTGGATTTTGGTATGTGGAAAGAGTTAACTTTTGACAGCATTCATGTTTTCACTAAGGTTTAATGGGTATTCATTTTTCAAGAGAATACATGATTAAGGTATTCACATGATTAGAATGTGACCAACAAGATATATGGGGGATAAATGATGGAATTCACATGCTTGGTTGATGACATTTCAAGTAATCATTTTCTTTATACTATGAGCTTGGACCGAAGTATTCTAGATAAGCCTAAATATTGTAATGGATTATGTTGGACATATGCTATGTATTGTTTAAGGATAGAACATTTTTCGATATTACTGATGGGATTTTATAGTAATGTAGTTTTATAAAAAGGACAACTTGTAGGACAGACGACAGCCCATCGCGTCGGACAAGGCTGTGGGAATCGAACCCACAACCGAAGTGCGACTGGCCATTATCGCCTACCACTGGTCTACAAGAAGTCCCTGTTTAGTAGAAACTAGTTTTATTATATTAAGCAGTATGATATATGAAGTATAAGTCCATTTTTGGAACCATATACGATTAATCTAACCATAAGATGGACTTATAACTTTTGCTAACCTTTTGTTTGAAAGAGATGGAATGACCCATCATTCTATCATATGATCTGCTAACACATCACGAATAACAAATTCAACTTCATTTCTTTAAGGGATGAAGGGGAAATTTTTCAATTCACGAACAACAGTGAGATTGTACCAAAATCATGCAAGTATTTCTTTTAATTCAACAACTTTATGGAAATGATCTTGAAAACCAAAAATTTTGTCCTAGTTCCCTTGTATCCGATTAATCAGATGGTACCTTAGATCATCACAAATCAATAGCTTTGTGATTGTTGGCTTTTTCATAGCCATGTTCTCTACCACTCTCCATCAGAACTTGATGGTTAGATTTTTCTTCCATATCCATATTTTCACCTATGTTCTCCTATGTGGAAACCCCTTGATGATTTAATTTGGGTAACCGTTACATTTCATACTTTATTTTTTTTAAAAAGCCATGTTTTGGTATTCCTTTTTACAATGTGGGTTTCTATTAAACAAACTTTCGAGTAGTAAACCATTTATAACCCTGACGAATTTTGAGGGCAAAATTCATTTTAAGGGGGGTAGAATGTAACACCCCGAGATTTTATGAAAAATATTCTTTTAATTTCATTAAATGTCTTGTGCTACACCAAGATTACCTTGCGCTATACGCAACAACGTATTAGCTTGTAGTATAGGCAACACTATTCTTGGATCGTGTTACACACAATTTTGATAATAGTTATTCTACGCAACATTGAGTATATATATATATATATTCAATGTATAAATGAAATATGGTTGGATTCTGTTATACGAAACAACGAAGGATTCTTGCGCAACACGCAACCCTGACTTGGCTTGCATTACACGCAATCATGACCTTCCTCGATAGCGTGTGTTGTACGCAATACTGGGTTTTACTAAACAATGATATATTATTATAATATTATTATGAACTAGCCATTATGAATAGTATTAACTAAATTTTGAATTTTATAACATTATTATTAATCTTAAACATTTTCTTGAACATGTTATAAGAACAAAATAAATTTTTCGGGTAAAATATGTATTTTTTAGAAAATGTAGTTTTGCCGCCTTTTGATGGCACACCAACATTAAATCTAGTTTTTGACATTTTTATATGTTAAATTTGACAAAATTAAATTCTTCTTTTGAATCACTATATAAAAATTTACATTAGATAAAGTTTTGATAGTTTTCCGATAACTTTCATATTTTAATGAATAGTAAAAACACGGTATATTTTAATTAAAAACAACTTTTTTTCATCGTAATATCTTATGTGGTTAAATTATAATATTGAATAGTTTTAAAGTATAAATAGAATATATTTTTACCATTTAATATAATTTATGTCATTATCATTAATTTTACCTTGAATTCATAGGTTAAATCAATTCAATCTTTTGCAATGTTTTAAAGAAAAAACCGTTTTCTTTCGACAATGGGATTAATTTTAATTTAATTTCTGCATCTTTTTTGTGTTGAAATTGGAAAAATGGATTCCATATTTGGAATCAGTGGGTCCAAATTATGTTAATAAGCTACTTTTTATTTTTGGGCATTGTGAATAGTAACTACGGTAAATTTTATTTACTATAGTTAAAGGTAAATCGGGTAATTAAGGGTAAATATAAGATTATAAAATTACCCTAACACTTGGGAAAATCCTATTGGATGGCTAAAAGTAGACCCATATAACCTAAGGGTCGGATTAGATTCATTTTATGGACTTTTTTCTATGAAAATAATTTAATTATTATTAAAACCAAAGAATGTGACAACATGTCACTTTCTTAAATCTTATAAGTATAATAATTTTAATCTAGTGATAAACTTTATAAAACATCGAACATGAATAGTATCCAAAAATCTAATAAATGTATCTACATCATAGGAATTTATTTAGAATTTTTAGGGATTAAATAATTATCATTTATTATGACACAAAAATGATGCAGTAATTGACTTAATAATGAAATATTGACATAATTGATGTTATAAATGCCCAAATAAATGTAATTTGAGACTTTTTATGACATAAACTAATTTTATAGGTTCGTATGACATGTTATTTTTGATATAAGTAACTTGGTTCGAACGTATCATTCTGTTATGAATTTCATAAAAATCATGTACCAAATAGTGTCAAAATTGACATAAATTAGTTTTTAAAACAAATATTATATTATTAATTGTTATTTAATTCCTAAAAATCTAAGGTTCGGCCAAATGACTTAGATAAGGATAGATATATTAATAATAAACAACTTGGGGTTCGTTTGGCTTGTTATGGTAAGTTTATTAACCATATAGTGTAAGAAAACAAAAAGACACAGTAAAAGTTAAATTATTTAACTTAGAGTTAAATCTAATTGATAAAGTTAAAATAATAACCTAAACTTTTCTAAATCCTATTGTATGAAAGGATTTAGACCCATCCCCAGTTTAGCATCGAAATAAGACCCTTTGGAACCATTATAAACCGAATTTGACCTTAATATAAAATAATATTTTGAGATTTTCCTAAGGTTCCCCTCTGCTCCCTTATAAAAGGGCACCTCCTCCCTCTCCTCCTCGCACCAATTTGAGCTTTCAAGCTCGTCCAACCCCTGCCCAAATCTCTTCTCCACTTCCCTAGTATCATCCTAGAGGTCTTGGTCTTCTTCAAAGACCATCCTTAGTTCTTTAACTGGAGGTTAAGTGAAGGGGCGTCAAAAAGAGGTAATATCCATTACTGATCTTTGTCAATTTCTTTTTTCTTCAACTTCATCTTCTTTATTTGTTTCATGATAAAGTAATAACATCAGTATTTATTTTATACTGATATGTTATTATAAATATTAAACAACTCTAATTAACCTTCTATCCATCCTACGGAAAGAGGAAATCACCGCCTGTGCGTACGTATGGAATACCGTCTCCACGCCGTGGTGTAATCTATTTTCTGCCACCACCTTAATTGGATGGGTATAATGGTGTAATGAGTAACTATATATGATTATTATAAATTGATATTGATACTGAAATAGTATACATACACTTCAACACAATTCCACGACCATGGGAACGATATCATCGCTCGTGCGTACGTACATACTACCGTCTCCACGACGCGATGAGATTCATTATCCATGTTAACCATTCCAGAATGATTATAAAGTATATATAATGAATAATAATGAAATATATCACATGGTAAATCTACTGGATTTATGTATATATATATTTCATCTACTTACTTCCATTCAAGACAATAAGGAAAGGAAAACAACGTTCATTCGTACGTACGGACTACCTTCTCCATGAACAGTGTGTTTCATTTCATTTATCTATCTATTATATATATATATACTGAATATATATGATATATAAATCATGTTTTATATTCTGTAAGTAAGTAAATCATGATATACGTAATAATAATGTCAAGAACAACAAGTCCAAACACCTATGATAAATGAAACGATTTTACCCAAAACGCTTCTTTAACATGGAATTTACAAAAGAACGGGTAATATAAAGTCATAAGTGAACCATATATGATATAATAACATTGAATATGATTCTGTAATAAGTTAATGACATTATTTAAATCATTATACAGGAGGTTTGGATATGTACAAAGCATATCAGACATAAGGTAAGGGAAATATCACAATCTCATTTTTATCCGAGATTGTTTATACTTTGGTATTTAATGGGGTGTATTTTATCATCCAAATCCATGTTTCCTCAATATGTAATATTATTTCCATACACATACAATTGTTAGAATCCAATTTTACCCTTCGGTGAGTTTTTAGTAAAACATATGAAAGGAATCTTTTGTCGTTTTTCATACGAGGTACTTTTTGACTTTTCCGACAAAAGTACGAGAAGAATGTTTTTTTTAACCTATACGACATGAATGGATTTTTAAAACATTATTTCCAAGAAGAATAATTTACAATTTTTCAAGTTTATTTTTAATCAACTTCTTTTAGTTTAAAGTTGTACGATATGTTAAGAAAGGAAAAATGTTTTTGAAGAAGAAAATATATTTTCCTCAAGAACGGAGTTCAAGTGTTTTATCAAAATTATTTTTTCCATATAAGATATTAAAGGGTTCTGTTTTTATCCCTATTATTACATTGATTTGATTATGTTGTGATGGAATTATTCTTATGAATTCCTTTATCTTATATGATTTGTTTTATGATGTCATGATGTTTAAGATTCCCATTTGTATTACATGGGTTATGCAATGATGTATGATTTATGATTTTGTGGCACACATAAGAATGGTATCATTATGAGATGGGTGGGACCTATATCTACCTCCAATGCATTGGGTAAAGATTTTATATCTCATGAGATAGACATGGCTGGAACGGTAGGTTATACCGGTTTAGTGAAGCAGGACTGAAACGAGGGTAACTCGGTTCAGAAATGGACATTGTCCACAAAGACAGTCTTGGCAATGAGTCTTGAATAACATGAAATGATTCTCTATGATTATTTGTGTATGCCAAAAAGTTTCATGTTTCAAGTTATGATTATTGTGATTACATTTTACTGCCATGATTTATCCCATGTTATGAAATTATGATCTCTTTTGCAAGTTAAGATTTCAAAAAATTATGTGCTTATGTATACGATGTGATTGATATTTCTTTTGTTTACCCTTACTGAGCATTTGAGCTCACCCTTTTATGTTTTCTTTACCCCAGGATATAAAGAAAGGTTTTAGGTATAAAAAAGGAAGATCTTCATGGGATATGTTGAAGATCTTTCACTAGGATTAGAATATTATATTCCGAGTTTCCAAAGACACTAAACTATTACGATCCTTGTGTGTGTGTTTTTGTTATGTACTAAGTATTCCGCAAAAGTATTGTAATTTCCATGTACGTCAAGATACGGGTCTCTACAGGCACATAAAACCTCTGTACTTATCTGGAAAAGTCAATGGTGTAGATATCCGATGAGCTTTCATTGACAATGGTTCAGGAGTCAACCTCATGCCCATTCGTACACTTCGTCGAATGGGCCTCACGAAATCTGATTTATCTCCATCTACAATGATGTTACAAGGATATGATAAAAATGAACAAGAACCACTGGGCGAAGTTACACTCAGAACTTAGTTTGGAGATCTTGTATCCAATTCGGATTTCACGATTGTTGATCAAGACTCAGCTTTCAACATCTTGCTTGGAAGACCCTGGCTACATCAGCATGCGGCTATCCCTTCATCATACCATCAATGTATCAAATACCTTTTCAATGGTCAAGTTGGAACATTGTATGGTGATAAGGCCCCGTTCAAGACATGTGAGTCTCAATACATTAAGGCGGAATTTTATCACATGAAGGGAAGAGAGAAATCTACAATAAAGAAAATTACCAAAGTTAATGCTCCATATGGTTTGGAGAAGATTCCAATAAATCCATTTACACATGTGAGTACAGATTATGTGTTACCTATCAGTCAAATTGACAAAATAGGCCCAAATCAAAATACTCTTATGGAAAGATCTATAATGTCAATTACGGAAATCGAGCCAAACAACATAGGAGAAATTGGTAACCTACCAAACAGTGATAAAACCACAGGTGGTGACGTTTTCATTTCATCTGCGGAAATCCAACAGGTCTATACTTCACCAATCAGGCCAGAAGAAGTTATAGCAACATTAGATGCGAATAATGATGTCAATTCTCAATCCATCATCTCCTCTTTATTTCCCAAAGAAGACCCTTTATCATCAATAGGGTCAGAAGTGGAAGCTTCTTCTTCAAAATGTGCAAATTTTGACATCTCTTATGATCATGAAATTTTCGTTTTGTCATCTACTATGCAAGTAGAAATGGAAGAAATAGTACATGATGAAGAGGAAGAGGAAGATCTTAGAGATGCTCCTCCAGCATTTGAAGAGGGTATCTCTACCACTGTGGATGAACTCAGAGAAATAATTCTGGGTACAGAGAAAGATCCACGCCCCACTTTAATTAGTGCGGCCATAACCCTTGAAGAGAAAGAGATGTATATTGATTTTCTAAAGCAAAATAAAGATATTATTTCTTGGAACTATACATAAATTCATGGGCTTCATCCTGATGTTGCTACTCATCATTTGGGTTTACCAAAAGAACATCGAGGATTTAAGCAAGCCGCGAGAAGAACACACCCAAGATATGATTCCAAAATTGAAGCTGAAGTGGATAAGCTGATCAAAGCTAACTTCATCAGAGAAGTTCAATATCCCAAGTGGATGGCTAATATTTTCCCTGTAAAGAAGAAGAATGGACAAATTAGGGTTTGCATCGATTTCAGAGATCTTAATCGGTATTTTCCTAAATATGATTTCCCAGTTCTGATTACAGAACTCTTAATTGATGCGACGAATGGATATGAAGTACTTTCCTTCATGGATGGATATTCCGAATATAATCAGATCCGAATGGCCCCAGAAGATGAGGAATCCACAGCCTTCAGAGCCCCTCAAGGTGTTTTTTGTTACCGGGTGATGCCCTTTGGTTTAAAGAATGAAGGTGCAACATATCAACGGGCCATGCCTCGTATCTTCAAACCTTTCATAGGGAAGTTTGTTGAATTCTATGTAGACGATTTGGTGGTTAAATCCAAACAAATTTCTAATCACTTGGCTGATTTAGAAGTCATATTCCACAAGCTTCGACAACATAATTTGAAGATGAACCCCTTAAAATGTGTTTTTGGGGTAACCTAATGAAAATTTATCGTCTTTTTTGTATGCCATTGTGGTATTGATGTCGATCCTGAGAAGACCAAGTCAATCCTTGGTATGTCACCTCCTCAGAATTTGAAATAATTAAGAGGACTTCAAGGACACTTAGCCTATATTCGGCGTTTCATCGCCAATTTGGCAGGCAAAAGTTTACCCTTTACCAAATTAATGAAAAAAGGAGTCACTTACCAGTGTACTGCAGAATGTCAAGAAGTGTTTGATGTTCTCATGAAATACCTCTTGAGTCCACCGGTACTCATGCCACCCGTTGAAGGAAGACTACTTATCATCTATGTGACAGCTCTAGAGCGATCATTGGGGGCCTTTCTTGCTCAAAATAATGATGCTGGGAATGAAAATAGCCTCTACTATCTCAGTAGAACTATGCTTAAATCAGAAACCCGATATTCAAGTATTGAGAAGTGCTTCCTGGCATTAATCATTGCAGTTCAGAAACTGAGACACTACCTGCAACATCACGAGGTCCAATTGGTATCTCGCAATAATCTGCTCAAATTCATCCTTAGTCGTCCAATGCTTACAGGACGTCTAGCAAGGTGGGCAGTTATTTTGTAGCAGTTTGATATTCAGTATGTGTCTAAAAAGGCGATAAAGGGCCAAGCTCTGGCTGATTTCCTGGCTGAACATCCTTTAGTGGAAGACACGTCTTCAGATATTGAACTCCCTGATGAGTAAGTTTTCTCTATTCAAGAGAGTCCTCAAACATGGGAAATGTATTTTGATGGTGCTTCCAGATGTCCAACAGGGAAGAAAATGGAAAATCCTAAATTCAACAAAGTTGGTTTAATAATTGTGCTCATTTCTCCAGATAAGGCAGTGTTACCTTATTCCATTTTATTGTAGGAATGTGGTACCAATAATGAAGCCGAATACCAAGCTCTTATCACAGGCTTGGAGTTAGCACTTCAAGCATAAGTGAATCACTTAAAGGTGAAAGGTGATTCAGACCTGGTAATCAAACAAGTCAATGGGGATAATTCCATCAGAAAAGAAGAATTAATCCCTTTGTATGATTAAGTCAGAGAGTTAATGGCGGAATTCCCATTAGAACTGACATTTTCTTATGTCCCAAGATCACAAAATGCTCAAGATAATGTGCTGGCAAATATAGCAACAGCTCTAGCAGATCCAAATCGGGACGAGACAACCATCAGTATGGCCAACCGTTGTGAAATTTCACCTTATGTTCAAGCCAGAACATAGGAAATTAATGAAATTAGTCCCATTCCGGAACTATATGGTCATACTACAGGATGGATGTCCCCTATCAGGGAATACCTTCAAAATGGAACACTTCCACCTGATAGAGCCGAGAAAGAACAAATCCGGCGACGTGTGGTCAATTTTACTCTTTATGATAGCCCAAACCACCTAGAGAAAATTTTCAACAAACGTGGTTTTGATGGAGTTCTCTTCAGATGCATTGATGGTGAAGAGACAATGGTTGTCATGAAAGAAGTGCATGCAGGAGTCTGTGGTGCCCACCAGTCTGGACATCGATTGTCTGATCAAATACGAAGGCTTGTATACTTTTGGCATTCAATGATACTAGATTGTGTTGATTTCACAAAGAAGTGTCATTCATGCCAAGTACATGCCAACTTTATTCATCAACCTCCAGAGTTGCTTCATACAGCTAAATACTTGTGGCCATTTGCCACATGGGGAATGGATGTGGTGGGACCTTACCCTTCAATTATGGCCAAGCAGTTTAAGTACATTCTTACTGCTACTGATTTCTTTTCCAAATGGGAAGAGGCAGTACCTCTCAAAGAAGTCAGTTCTAAATGTTTTGTTAGCTTTATCAAGTCTAACATCATTACTAGATTTGGTGTCCCTCATACCATATTGACGGACAACGGCACCAACTTCTGTTCTTCTGATGTGAAGAAATTTTATCAAGAATACAACATTAAATCCAACTATTAATCTCGGTATCATGCGGCGGCCAATGGCCAAATAGAATCCTTTAACAAGAATCTTTCAAATATATTGCAAACGATGGTGGATAAAGATAAGAGGTCATGGCCTGATAAACTCTTTCTTACTTTATGGGCTTATCGGATTACCACCCGTAATGCAATGCGGTCAACTCCATATTCGTTGGTATATAGAACAGAAGCAGTCTTTCCAATTGAAGTTAAATTGCCCTCACTCAAAGTAGCCATTTTTGATCAATTATCTACAGATGAGAAATCCCAAAAGCGATTGAATGAATTGGAACAGTTATATGAGAAACGATTGTGCACTTTTCACCACTTCGAAATCTATCAGAATCGAATATCATGAGCTTTTAACAAAAAAGTTTGTCTTCGTTCATTCATTCAGGGAGAATTGGTATTAGTTCTCAGAATTCCAATGATACTAGGAAAGAAACCTCCCATGCTTGAGCCAAAATGGGAAGGACCTTATTGAATACATAGGGTCTACTCCAATGGAGCTTATTCATTAATCTCTATGGATGGAGAACTCATTACACCTCCAACTAATGCCATATTTTTGAAGAAATATTTTGTATAAACTACAAAGTACCCCAAAGATGTCCCAGAAACATGACACTAAACTGTGTGGAACCAGTTTGTCCTTGCTATATGACGTTAAACTAAACAGAAATGGTCCAGTATGACCATAAACTCCTCCTTGGTCCAGTATGACCTTAAACTACCCCCAAGATGTCCCAGCAACATGACACTAAACTGTGCAGTACCAGTTCGTCCTTGCTATATGATGTTAAACTATACAGCAATGGTCCAGTATGACATTAAACTACAACATCGTCCCACATGACGTAAAACTGTGAAAAAGTTCCCTAAATGGTCCTGTATGACTTTAAACTACACCATTCATGGTCCATGCATATGACCATAAACTATTCACACTTTTGTCCAGCATGACATTAAATTGATTAAAAAAACCCATAATCTTTACTCACTGCATGCCATTAAACTACAGAGTCCCCCTTTCTTCCAATATGACGTTAAACTGTATTGTCTTTGTAACATGACACTAAACTGTGCAGCACCAGTTTGTCCTTGCTATACGACGTTAAACTATACAGCAATGGTCCATGCATAAGACCCTAAACTATTTGAAAGTCCCTTACGTCCGGAAAGACGTTAAACTACATAATCATCAAAGGTCTTATATGACCTTAAACTGTGCTTATGTCCAGCATGACATTAAACTATATTGTCCGCATCGTCCTAACTACATGACGCTAAACTGTACAGAAAGTCCTCGATATGTCTTACATGACGTTAAACTGTACATTGTCCCTACTACATGACATTAAACTGTGCTTCGTTAAGGTTTTTGCTACCTCTTGTTTCTCACAACGAGTATGACTCACGTGAGCATAGAGAAAACCTCAACCATAACACTCTCTCTGGGCTACTAACCATGTGTAAGTCCCAACATCTTTTTTTAGGTCATTGTCCCCAAGAATAACTTGATCATTAATTTATTCTTTAATTAAACTATGCGGATTTTGATCCTTGCCTTCCAGGCTGGGTACTTAGGCAACCTCCCAAGGTTCAAGCCCAAAAAAAATCTCTTCACTTCGGTTCACCTTCATCTCATATGATGTTGATTTGTGAAACCGCCCTTTAGAATCAATATCATTACATTTGATTCACTTTCGTCCTTGTTATACGATGTTAAATTATACAACAGTTTTTTCCGGTATGACAATAAACTACAATTCTCTTTGATTTCCCCATTTGAGATTGAACCATTATTTACATTGATTTTTCAATCATGTTTCATTTCAAAAGACTACGTGCATACATGGCAATGCGTAAACTTTTTATCTCGGGTTAAACCATCATTGTACTAAAGTCCCCTTTCACCCTTCACATGTATGAACCAAATTTGTAAAAAGGGAATTTCTAGAACTACATGGGCTTGATTCCCATCCTTATGGGATACGTAGGAACGTTAAAGTATCCCTCAAATCCAGCCCTAAGTCTTTTGGGCCTAACCCCAAATTTCACTTTCAGTCCCTTGGCTGAAAAGTCATCATGAAAACACACACTGTGTATTCATTAATATGGTCCGAACTCTATGAACCTAAACTAAGATCTCTCATACTTTCATCCTGCACGACGTTAAAATTCATCTCAAGAACTACGTATGGCATGATTCTCATTCTTATGAGATACGTAGTGAAGTCCAAAATTTCAATTCAGGACCCAACCACAACATGATTATGGGTATCATTGACCTATGTATCTCTGTATACATTGGACGATTCCCATCTTTATGTGTTATAACCCTAACCTCAAATATTTTCAGATCTTCATAACCCTTTTCATGACTTTTAGTCACAAAAATGTCAAACTTCTGAGAATTATTTTTGCCTGACTATGCAGCACGTTCCCATAGGCGGCCTTGCATAAAAAGTCCACATAACAGACATGTTAGCCGAAGGATACTATTTATTTGAATATGCAGCCAATGCCCTTAGGTGTCCCTGCATAATTCAACCCCCTAACGGGTTTGTCAGATAGTGGTCACTTCATTCTTGGGAAGAATTCCTCTTTTGTCCTTATTTTTCTTAAACGACAGTATATAGGGATCCGCAAAAAAATAGCCATCCTTAACATATTTTGTCCCATATCCTTTTTCATGATCTGAATGTATTCAAGTATATGGTTTATTCTTCTTCCCTACATTTGGGTCAGACCTTCGTATGAGTGATATTCATCCAGTTCTTCGATAATCTTGTCTGGAAATATCTTCTCTATATTCAAGTACCTCATTCCATACAGCAAACTCTATACTTTAGAAAATATGAATCTCCATAAACTTTCACTGGATTTTAGCACTAGGAAAGTAAATTTTTGAGAGTTCTTTTTTCCTAATGATGCAGCACGTGCCAATAGGCGGCCTTGCATAAACAGTCCACATAACAGACTTCTCAGCAGAAAGATGCTATTTATTTTACCATGCAGCCAATGCCCTTAGGTGGCCCTGCATAATTCAACCCCCCAACGGGTTTTGTTAAATAATAGTAACTTCATTCTTGGAAACTACTTCTTCTGATGCCTTTTATCTCTTTTTAATATCATTCCTCAGATTCAAATATTCTTAAAGCCATAGTTTACATTTTTTTCTCCCTCATACTTGATTATGGTAATATGTTTTTAGATAAATTGTCAAGGGATTGAATCAATTTTAATCCATTTTGGTCAAAGCTATTTCGACCTTAAACATTAGACCCTTTATGTCCAGCATGCATGACATTAAACTTCCCACAAAAGAAAAAGGAACTCTGAATAAAAGTGAGGTTCCAGCTCACTAAATATACATCTTTTTTATAATTTAGGTAATATTTAGCAATTAAAAAGATTAAAAGTTTCTAGGGTTATTTGTAATAATCCTAGTAAAAATCAAACTATGCTTACTAGGCCCATTGGCCTAAGTAAATTTGAAGTAGGGAGTGAAAGAATGCAGGTACAAATGATTGAAGATGAAAGTGTTTTTCATTGATACACAGAAGATAGAAGGACATCTACATACTGGAGTCTCTTCCTTTTTTTTCTCTCCCTTTCCAGGAATTACAAAAGACTGTCAATAAAAGTCTTCATTTGATGTACAACATCCTGAGCTTTATTAGCAGTTACTTGAAGCTCGTGCATTCGACCAGCTTCACTCTTTTTAGCTTGATGAAGTGCCTCCTTAGCATCTGTTATGGCTTTCATGCCATTCATATGAGTTTCATCCAATGATTTATTAAGCTGATCAAGTTCCCCAGTAACAGTATCTAACTGTTGCTGGAGTTGCACCTGCTGGACGACCTTTTCTTTTATTTTATGCTTCAGCTCTTTCATCATGGAAGCATTATTAGCTTCATCTTGGGATACCGCAGCCTCAAATTCGCCTATGTTGACTGACATTTTCACTCTGATCAAATCTTCACGACTTGTTTGCGCCTGCTCCCTCCTGAAAATGATCTGTTTCACCGTGGCGTGGATCTTTTCATATCCAAAACCACAAAGTCCTAGTATAACAAATTGGGATGACAATCGAGGAATTTTAGATGGTAGCTCTTCTAAAGGCACCCAGATATGATGTTCCATATGATGTTCCATGCCTTACGTCGTGAAAAGATGAACGCTTTATGCATCTCTGGATTTGATTCAACATCATCGTCGGAGGGGGGCATGTAATCTGGAATTAACGCACTTAAGGAAGTGTCATGTCCTCCACATTCCTCCCTGATTTGTGCTTCTTCACTTTCAATTCCTGTTGGGGAAGAGTCTGAGGCCTCACCTCCGGATCTATCCATTGTAGCTGATGGCCCTGCATGATTAATTGAAAGATTTAGTTAGCTTCAAAGGATAACAAAAGAATAGATTGTCTTGCGAATAAAGTACAATCACAAATATTGTTATCCCTTACCCAAGGGTGGTTCAGCAACCTAAGAATACTTCTCCCCATCTTTCCCGATCTCAATAGGATTTTCATAATGGGTCTCAGGAGGGTTTATTGGGTTTAGCTCTACATGAGCTAATGTTTTTGCAATGGTAGGGTTGACATCAATGTCCACACCCTCATTAGGCATTAGCAGTTCAGCAGCTTCTACGGATAAAACCACATTTTTTTCAGTCATTGTTAGAAGTGAAAATTTTAAAAAAAATTGGGCGAAGGGTAGCACTCACGCCCAAGGTCTTCTAAATCACATGACAACATTGCATGATCATAAAATTCTTTGAAAGTTATTCCTTGATTCATCATTTCATCCAATGATATTTCACAATCCTGGTTAGTCTCACCAGTGGGAGCATTTTTACATCTTCTTGCTGACTTACGTCCTGCAACCCCTGACCCTAGACAACATCCTCAGCAGTAGGAGGGATACTGGGAATGGATGATAGCTCTTCTCCAGGAGCAGCCAAGTCATCTTGGGTCTGTGATTGTTCTACAGCACCCTCTACGGCCATTGAAGGAGGGTCAGTCCCTTCCCTCAAGGGAGAAATTGAATAAGCCCCTACAATCCTTAGAAATATGAGTAACAATGTGATTATGGGTATAAACTCATGATTATTCGAAGGACTTACCGCTTCTAATGAAGCGTTTATATGTGGATTTCCTCCTTTGTTGCCTTTGCTTCTTTTGGTTTTTTGGAGTATCAGTAGTCTCCCTTATTGGAACTTGGATTGGAGAATGGAAGGCTATGTCCAGCGCCTCATTCATGGCCTGCTGGCCTGGAGATATCTCACCTGGTTCGCGAGGAGAATCAGCAGCAGCCCTGATAGCAGTACCACCAGGGCTATACTGTGGTGAAGGTACCCCAGTTCCTTTCTTTGCAAGCTGTGAGATGAAGAAAATAACTTCCTTAAGTAACAACGCTTCAACTGAAATCATGTTCCAAAGCAAATAAGGAAAGAAAACATACATCTTCAGGAGCCACATACTCTTGCCATTCCTCATCTCCAGAACCACCAGCCCCCTCAGTGGCGCCATGATCAATCATTTCCTTCACCCGCCTGGTGATAGGAACAGATTCATCAGTGGCATATATGAGCATTTCCAGATCTCTGATGTAAGCTCGTACTTCATTGGGGTTATCTTTGTATTGAAGATTTTTAGAAGCCATAAGATTTCCTATTCCAGTAAGTTGTAGGCCCTCACACAAATCCAGCCAGGTGGTCTCAGTACCACAGTATAAGCCCTGCCATAGCTGAACAACATCTGGTCTTAGAATGAAGGCTATGAGGAAGGTCCTAATATTTTTGACTTTAATTTCTTCCCATCTTCTGCAGCTACAAATAGATAATAAGAATGTAAGACTTATTTCTTTATAATGTAGCAGTGATTAAAATTACTACAATGACACAACTCACCAGGAGTTGATGGAGTGGGTCTTTTAATTCTGGATGGAGGATTATATCAGGCACGACACCTCTTTCTGCCGGTTGTGCCTCATCATCCCCATCATGATAATCCGGTGAATCAGTTCTAGAAGAGGAGTCCACTGAACCAATTTCAGGTGGGGAAGCATCACCTTCATGAGGAATGGTTTCTTTCTCTACATTCCTCTTCCTCATTCCTACTTGATATACTGGTTGATTCAATATCCCTTTGGGGTATGATTCTATCCAGTGTTTGGAAAAATATGTAGTCAAATTATGTGCCACTTTTTCAACTGGTAGATCAAATACTGCCACAATCTTCTCTCTTGATGTCAGCAGCCATAGTTGTCGAGAAACCATCGGATGTTGCTCTAACCTGACATGTACCGGAGGGGATACAACAATCTGTTGTAGACATTTAGATTGGCGTGCAAATCTATATGGAGCATAGGCCTCACATAGGATCTCTCCATCAATCCTGGCTACTAACACACCATCCCTGCAAGCTAGCATGTATGCCCTCAAATCCAAATGGGTTGTCCAATCATCAACAAATCGCCCTGATGGCGGAATTCCATAGGGAATGAAGTTTAATTCATTAAACATGCTCAACCTCACTTTCATTTCATAACCATTAACATCTAATGGAGAAATTCCAGAGAATTCTTGCACTGACGGTCTGAAGGAGCTTCCAGGAATTTGAAATCCATTCTGTACATTGTAAGTCCCGAAGTGAGTGGCGATCCATCCCCAAAAAACTTGTAATGGTCCCACTATTCTTAAAGGAGATTTACCCATGAAGACATGAAGTAAACTCATGTGAATCTTTGCTAAAATGGGGGTAGCTAACCCAACCATTTTTTCCTCAGCCAACTTTGCCGCAATGACGAAGGTCCCTGGCCTAACGCCTCCCTTCGAATCCCTGACCGACAAGAGATAAACACTAAGCCACATTGCCAAGAAACCATCCAGACGAGTCTTCTTTGCAATTCATTGATTCACTCCATATCCCCACTTTTCAAACACTCCTGCTTCTAGAGTTGGCTAGAATGTGCCAGGAGCTCCTCTCTTCTCAGGTTTTGGACAGGTGGTAGGATGTTTGGGCCTGGTATCCTTGGATTTCTTTTTCTTGGATCCTTTTTCTTTTAGTTCCATCTCTTTCTTCTCAATGAGAAATACATTCATCCATTCTTCTGGATGAATATCTTTTCTAAAATGAGGTAATGAGGTCTCTGAACTCTAGATACTGTGGAAGATCTTAAATAATTCTCGAGCTAAAGCAGGAGTCTTCTCTGAATCATTCTAAGTTACCTTGGGCGGAATGAATTCATCATACATATCGCCCAAAATTGGAGCCCCTGAGATCTTGTGGACATCCCAAAAACTGATACCTACTTCTCCATGAGTCAGATGGAAAGAATTAGTTGATGGGCTCCAGTGGCTGAGTATCTCTGGCACAAAGTTATCATGTCTGTAAACATATGTTTGCCCAACCCAGATAGCCTCGTATATTGCAGCTCTCATCAGATCCTCGATAAACTCTGCGCAAGTCTGTCATACCCAGTATGCCCACATCCAAGTTGGATTCACACCTCCACTAGGAAGGAAGTCCCAACATTTCTTCCAGCCTTTGGATTGATCCATCTGAGCATTTCGGAAGATCGAAGGATGACAATGTGGTTGAAGCTCAGGTGTATGTTTTTTCAGATCTGGTGTGCAAGGGCTATGATGCATAATATAGGCCTTCTCCACTGTTCCAGCATTTATAAATACTACTCCACCTGAGATATTTGCTGAAGTAAAGTTGGTAAAATTCTGAAACCACGAAAATGGAAGATAATTCTTTGCTTATGGAATAGTGACTTTTTGTAGATGACCATAGCCATACAACGGTAGATAAGTGCTTTGAGGAATGTCGAGATGATATTTCTTCAGATACTTAGCAAAATTTGGAAGAGTACTATCTTTAACAGTATAATAATCATGGCCAATGGTGTTCATCATATCATCTATCCGCTTGTTATCCAGTTCATCAATTAATCCGGGTCTAAGAGCCATTAATTCTGCACAAGAGTTGAATAAATTAATTCATAAATAGATTGATTTTCCACAAACATTGTGATAGAAATCCAAAAAAATGGCTAAGGCATTAAGGTGCGCATGTATGGAGATGTCGTACAACTGTTACATGTGCCGCGCAAGTTTTTGTCGTGCATGTATCACCGCACAAGTCCTAATACCTTGAGAGTAGTGCGGCAGTGAGGAAACAGTGGAAAGAAGAGACTTGCGCGGCAAAGATGGCTTATGTGGAGAGAGCTCGAGAAATTCAGGATCAGATGCTATACGCGGCCAAAAGCTATGTATTTATAGGCCAGGGGGCCTATCTGCGCGCCGTACCCAGTGCGCTCAAGACCTGTGTGACGGGCACTTGCGCGCCGCCCTCTGCGCCCTAACAGACTTGCACGCCACTATTCCTTTGGATGCATTCGATTTCCTCAGATTCAAATCCTTTATTTCTCTTCGGATCCAACTTTGAGGGGGGACTTTTGTTGAAACTCATTTTCATCACAGAATCTAATGATTGGAAAAGGGGAAGATCTGAGATTAAAATGGTTCGACCTTTGAAGAAAACATCAAAAATCGACAAATAGATGAACAAGGAGAACTTTTCCCATAGGACGCGCAAGATTCCTCATAGTCGCACAAGTGGACTTGCGCGATGCTCTTTGGCACGCAAGTGACTTGCATGACCTAATTGATAACCACCCGATAACAGCCCGGGGTCTTCTCCTACCTATAAATAGACCCGGTGGGCCCCCCATTCGAGAGGAATTTTTTTCCAGAAACTCGGATTGAAGCTCCCGACGCCCAAGTCTCTTCTCAAAGCTTCCAGAACACTTCTAAGGTAATTTATTACCTAGAACGGAAGATCTAAAGAGGGTGAGGGAGGCCTAAGTGTTGAAACTCATCAACACTTGCGCGCCTGAGTGGCTAGCCCTTAAGGGAAATGGACACACTTGCACACCTCCTTACTCCTTCAATAGAACTTGCGCGTCCCTTTTCTGGAAGAACCTCAAGAGGATTCTAAAGGCTTTAATAAAGAGTCTCTCAAGTATTTAAATGTTGGTTGAACATCGCGCAAGTACCCCACACATGTCGCACATGTATACTTGCGCGCCCGTGCAGTACTAGCGCACCTTCCAAGACTTTCATGCCCCTGCCTTTTTGGGTGCCCTTCTTGCCCATTTTACCCCTCTTAAGCCATTCCACCTCTCCTATTCAAGATTTAGTCTTCAAGACACTCTTCAAAGCTATCTATGGCATGATTTCTTGATTTGACATCCTTATCTGAAAGGAATTCTGTGGAATATCTCTTAAAACCTAGTGATTTACATATCGTTATATCACTAAAGATTGAGAGTTCATTCATTCAACCTCATCCTCTAAGATGAGAGAATTTTTAACCTGGGTATCCTTTTCAGGAATAATCCCCAGTTATAAGTCCTTTAATCTTGGAATCTTCCTCAGGAGTAAGCCCCAAATTCTTAAAGTTCCCAAATCTGGGCATCCTCCTCAGGAGTAAGCCCCAAACCTTAATCCATAACCTGGGCCTCCTTCTTAGGAATAAGTCCTAGTCATAATCCCTTAACATGGGTCTCCTTTTCAGGAATAATTTCCTGTCATAATTTTGGGCTTCCTTTTCAGGAGTAAGCCCCAAGTCCCCTAACCTGGGCCTCCTTTTCATGAATAAGTCCTAGTCATAATTTTGGGCTTCCTTTTCAGGACTAGGAGCCAAGTCCCTTAATTTATCTTTAACCAGTCCTAATATACATTTGATCTGGGATTCCTTCTCAGGAGTAAAACCCAATTATCAATCCTCTCCTAATTTGGGTTTCCTTTTCAGGAATAAGTCCCATGTTAGAGTATTCAAATCTCCATGAAGCACATATACCTTTATGGACCCTGTTCCTGGATTTTCTCCCTAAAGTAAATCCTAACCTTCATTTATCTAGACAGTCATACATACATAAGCCCCAAACCATTACTTATTATTACATCTTTCCTGGCCCAATTGTCTATTTTATTACCAATACCTCTTGTTTCTCACATCGAGCATGATTCACGTGAGCTTAGAGGTTAAAAGTAATTATGACATCCTTCTTTGAGCCATCAATCATAAACATAATACTCCCTTACTCGAACTACGTGGATTATGATTCCTTTTCCAAAATAAAGGATACGTAGGTATCCCATCTACGGGTTCGATCCCAACTTTGAAATAATCCATGTCCTTCTGAATGACATAAAACTTCAAGTGCCCCACTGAGTGGCTTTAAAACCAGCCTGGTAATTATAATGACCAAGAGACTTTTATGTATTGAAGGATACCATTGGCTAAGAATCTCTAAAAAAATATATATGATTCTCTATCAATGAAGAACCTCGAATACATATAAAAGATTCTCTAAATTTCTTACATATAAATCATTGATTATCAAAACTGAACGAAAGTTCATTTTATACTTGGTAATATAATAGGGATTCATGAACATAACTTAAATCTATAAAGAGAGTACCGGAATAGACAATAATTCCCCTCAAAAAGGTGTGATGAGTCCGACCATCAATCCTCTTGACCAATCAAAGTCTTAAGCCTCATCAGTTCACAAACTAATGAAGCACCTACCTTTGGAATGTAGGTCCAAATGGATGTGGAATCATTGGATGTTTCCAGTTCTATGAACAAACCCATTATAAACTGATCGGAATGTTTGAAAATCCCATCCAGGAGGTCATCCTAGAATTCTGAGGGAAACAAAGAGTGTATTCCATTGAGAGAAATTAGTTTGAGATTACTTCATATAAATGATTCAATGGTGAATTTGGGGTCTAATATGGGGATTATATTAAAGGACGATTCCCATATTTGGTGAATTAGTGTTGGACTTTGTAAGAGTATTTCTGGTAGGTTCGGGCCCTAATAAGGCTTCCTATATGTCCCAATTATGGTCACAATCAGATTTCATGTAGTTCATTCACCATGGGTTCTTGTCAAAATGTAGTAATCATCAAGAATCTCTATTCCCAAAAGATTCATTTCAAAGTGTGAGAAACAATAGGATGTTATGTATTCGACAATCCCAACCATGTGTTTCCTTCTCTACTGGTGAAGGAGGAAATGCATATGGCATCGAGGGTGGATGAGGCCAAGATGACTGGGATATAGGTAAGGGCGATGAGACTGCCCTATTTTCAGTTTACATGATACATGGGTCCAACGTAATGAAGGAGTGAAGGTGATGGAAGTATGGAAGAGAAAGTGTGAAACCTCATACATAAAAGGATAGGGGCACACACCATGATGGCTACCCCAAAATTGTTCCTGGTAAGGGAGGTAGACATATCCCTTGTTCAAAAGGAAATGTAGGTGTGAACTATACCTTCTCTACCTGAGACCTGAGGTTCCAGGATTTAGAGATTAGAAGGGGAAGTCAAAACCACGACCCTAATTCTATAAATTGGGAACTCCCCAACAACATTCCTGGTAGAAAGTTACATGTGACTATAGATATACAAACCCAAAGAAACTCTAGGAATACTATCTTCATTATGAACCAATTGTGGGAAACCGCTGATTACGAATATACAAACTTATAAAAGAGTTACACTGATGTTACTTTCCCAAAATTTTGATAAGTCAGGAGGTTTTGGTTTATTTTTTAACATAATCCCTTAAAGAAAAGGGTTCCAATGAAGAAGAAGCCTTACCAGGAATGGATTTAAATAAGTATTGATGGATTGTAGACTGAATGGAGTTTGTTGATCAAATAGGTGATCCCTAGTAAGTATTGGCAGGAAAGTGTGGTCATACATGGAGTCATGAGAAACCTAATGTTTACATAAGTGAATTAAATGGAAGTTAATACTTGGGGGAGACTCAACTCTATCCTTCAACTGTATCCACTAGTAGTCCCAAAAGTGGCGTGCTCAAGTGTTGGTGAGAGGAATAGGTGGCGTGCATGTGTTTCTGATTCAATGAGGTTGGGTGCCTTAGGCGAATAAGTTTTGTGGATTTCAAACAATAAAGGGAATTAATTCTAATAATCCTCCTTCAAATCCTCTACTATAGGTGTTAAATAACTTCCTCGAGGGTTTTAGAAGACTTGGTAAAAGAACTAGGGCAACAATAGTATCAATTAGGATTTAGGGATATTTGTTCATACAAAAGAAGGACCTAGGGGTCAATTTATAGGAAAATATGGGAAATTGTGTTAAAAGAGTTTTTGTGTGAAAGTGGATTGTATTCTAAAATTGTGGCACACAAGGAAATTTCACACCGATGGTGTTTTGGATGGACTGGGGAAACTCTTTTAGGACATAGCCAAAATAATTACTTCAATGAACTCCCACATGGTGGTGTGTAGGTGTTTACATAAAGGTACCTTGGCCATCACTTAAGGGACATAAGAAAATTTATTTATCCATATTGTGGGCATGTGACCCCATACCCCTACTTCATCTCAGTGTTAGGCTATTGTCCCAACCATTTGAGATGGTGTCATCACTACCGTCACTGACCCCCATGAAATATGTAGAGTCTCACCGCAAACATTTCAAGCCAAGTTGAGGAATTATCACATAAAAGTGCATGGAAGACATTCCATGGTGTCAAAAAAAAATCCCCCCTTAGAATTTGATTTATTCAGAATGAAAATAATCATTTTCTATGGTAAATGTATGGTCGTTTTACACAGTCAAACATCATTTGGTTAGATTTGGAGCGACATCATATTTGGCAGGGTGATATAATTTTATCCTAAGCCATGGGGCATAACGATCATATTTTGATATTTACAAGTGTTATATAGACAACCCAAAAAAATTGTATAATTTGATCCTTTATGGTTCAATATTTCCCAATCCATACAAAAATAGATGTCTGGGTAAATGAGACTCAATTTTTGTTCACAGGTCCCAATGTAGGTTTTAAATCTGGTGAGTACTTTGTCTCTTGTTATTAGTATTTTAGAGTCAAGAATGTCGTACTAAAAGGATATTGTTTATGGTGAAATTTCATTGGCTATAAGTATTTAAATTATATCCCAAAAAAGGCTCAGTGGATATGAATTTCTCTAATACTCTTTAATTACTACGAAGGGGAATCATGAGTTAGGATTTTTATGGTCACCAAATCTAAAACTGGTATAATCATAAAGGAGGTATTTTACAAGAACGAGGTTACCAATATATGATGAACCCGTTATGGGGGATGTATAATATAGGACCATCTAGGTCATATGATTTAGAGCCAAATATTGATATCATTTGACTGATAGGACTTTTATGTAGGAAAATATTATGCAGGGACTCTAGGGGAACATACTGCATAGTCATCCAAAATTTCTCTCCGGAATGTAACATTTTATTGTTGATAGACAAGGGAAAATAAGATTTAGTTTATTCAAGATCATAATGGGTGGTTTTTCTAAGGAAATTTATTTTAAAAATACAAGTTTATCTACATGAACATATGTCATGAATAGGAAAACCATTTCTTAAACAAATTTTCTGTATGAGGAATGATTAAAATTTATTAGAAAGGGTGCGTTTTGAAATCACGCTATGCAGTTTTGAGTAATACAGTGAAGACATTGTACTATGTAGTTTTTAGTCATGCATTGAGAGAGTTCTACTGTGCAGTTTTAAGTCATACATTGAGGACATTGTACAGTGCAGTTTTTGTCATGTTGTGGGGACATAGTACTCTGAAATTTTTAGTCAAGTAGTGGGGGCATTTTGTGTCTTTAATTTAAGGTATTTAGCTCTGACCAATGGTTTGAGACTCCCCATTTTATTGATAATTGGTTTGGAAACATAATACCATTTTTATGTATAGAAGGGAAAACTATAAACTGTGATTTGGGAATTTCTGGATCTAATGATTGATATTGGAAAAGGGATAAAAGTCATTAGAGGAAGACTTTCCTAGGAATGATGTTTCCATTATCTGAAGAACCCATTATAAGAGTTGTATTATGAATGCCCAGAAAAGGAATATGTTTTATAGACAAATATTTACATCTTTTTAAAAATAGTACAACTATGTATGAAGATTTTATGAAAGGCCTCTAGGGTCACGTACTGTATAGTCAAGAAAATGAGTTCCAAAACGCTAACATTATATTGCTGAAAGACGATGAATATTTATGGAGATTCAATGTTTCCACAACATAAATTTTATTTTGTGGATAAAGGTAACTGAATACGGAAAGAGTATTTCTAATCATGATTTCCAATGAATCAGAAGAATAAGATTTCTACGAAGGTCTTACCCAAATGTATGGAGTATGGTGTTTGTATTTTCAGGTCATACATCTAGGACCAAAAATGGAAACAATAAATGATATGTGGTCAAATGATCCATAGACATTTAATATTTTTTTGAACATATGGATATTGAAATGTGTAGACCATGGTATTGAAGAGTTTCATATCAAGAGAAAGGTAATGGAAAAAATATACACGGAAGACTACATTAAGAAAAAAATTCATGTATATTTTCAACAATGTCTGAACAGTAAAAGACACAGTTGAACCAAGAAAGAAGTTTCCAATTTTTGATAAACCCGTTACAGGGGTTGTATTATGCAGGTCCAACTGGTACATGTGCTGTATATCCAAATAGAAGCATCATTGGACTAACATTATCCTTATATAGGCAACATATAACAGGACACCTATGGGAACATACTCCATAGTCTGTAAAAAGACTACTCAGATATCTAAAAATCTACAACAAAGAACAATAAGAATGACTATGAATATCCTAGAGTATTCAAGATTATGAGTGTGAAATATGAAAGGGGGTAATTCTCAATGCATAGGAGAAATACTTGAATCAATATTGGCCTTGAGTTTAAAGTCCCTTACATTGATCTGGCTCATATGTAAAATGGAGACATTCTTGAATCCATGGTGGGATATTTAAATAGATAACTCAAAATGAAGTCTCCCACATTGGTTTTTTATGATATGTGGAAGAGAGATAAAAAAATTTCATCACTAGGATAGGGATGTAGAGCCTATATTTCAATACGAATCTCAATGGGATGAGAATAAATTCATACATTGTTCATTGAGTGCTTTGTATTTTAATTTCGTGCATCTAGGAATTTGTCTTATTAATTTTCAAGTCATGTATAGGGGACATGAAGTGATTCTGATGTAAAAAGTGAATATTTCAAAAAGACAAGAGAATTAAACCCATGTGACACAACATATATTATAAGGATGAGAATAAATCCATATGTAGTTCTTTGAACATTCCCTATGCAGTTATGATTCATACAAAGGGAATGAAGGGGGATTTTTTAACATGGAATGGTCTGTGATTAGATATATAGATGTCTATACATTTCTCATATCGATGAGAATCAAGACAAAATTAATTCTTGAAACAATAATTTTCCATACCAGTTGAGTCTGATGTGGAGTCATGGGATTTTAACACATTATATATGAATTATTAAACTCATGAATCAAGAAGGTATAAAAATAAAACCATCTATCTTAATAGAGCACTCTGTATAGTTCTAGTTCTTATAAAGTTGGAGAAATTGGGAATAAAATATTTGTGGTTGTGGCTGGTCCTAAGACTGGAGATCAAAACTTCTCTACGAATCTTCTTGAAAATGATAAAAAAACACAAATAGTTCTTGAAATGAGGCCCCTATACAGGTCTGATTCATAAATAGGGAGTAATAGAACTCATTTTCCACTAAAGAGTAGAAATTATTGTAATGATTCTTGCATATGGAATATCTAAACATAAAATAATGAAGACTTTACCTGTATAGTTCAATGTTGTGTAATGGGGAAAAATGATGCCATGTAGTTTATCGTCATGTGAAAAAGACAATGATAATGTGCATTTTATCATCGAGTATCCTGGATGCTTATGGATGTTATACAATTTAATGTCTTTAAACTATGACTTTGTAATGTGAATTTTATAGTCATGCAGCAAGAACATAATGTACAATAACACAAAGTATTTATTCACAAATATCACATTGGTTGGAGTCATAATAAGCTCTCCATTAATTGTTATTTTGTAATAAGCTCTATTTGAGTAGACCTCGTGTATTGAATAAGTTCCTTCATACATTGGAACATGATTTTGAGGTTTCTTTCTTGGTATCATTAGAGTCATGTGGACAAATACCAATTATAATTTAAGAAATGAATGGAGGTAAACTATCATATTAAAAGCTCAAAATATTCTGTTATGATTGACTTCTAAATGATGCAAAGTATTAAATCACATTTCGTCTAATAGTACAACTACTCATATAATTTATATGTTTTTTCATTTATACATAACTTGTCCCAAATCGCAACTCATAGTAAAGGTAATTGAATTTCAATTGGTAAAACAGCTTTTGTGGCATACACTAATGAGTATGGAGTTTCTTGAGTGGCAGTACAGGTAGTATTTTGATAATCCCATAATGTGTGGAAAATCATATCAAGATAATATTAATTATCTTTTCCACCATTCTCTATAGTATATTTTATAGGGTCTTATTGAAACCCTATATCTATCCATTGGATTCTGCATGATAGCTAGATGAATGGTTAGATTTGATGTTCTCCTTCAGATATAACTTGTTTACCTCAACAAAAAAATAAATTCGGGCCGTTTTACATTAATAGAGTATGAGGGATACCAAATACGGTGGTGATGTTAGTTTTCACATGAATAAAAATGATTTTGTCTCTGAATTCATTTAGATGCACTGAATTAACCCATTTGGAGAATAAATTAGTAGAAGAAAGAATATACATTAACTAAGTCGTATCTAGAGGATAATGTCAGACTACATCCATTCCCCATGTGGAAAATGGAAAGGAGAATTTAGATGTATGTAGAAAATCCAGGGGTTTGATGAATGATATTGGCACACAGTAGGCCAGGATGACATTTCATGGTGAAATGTGTGATATCTTGTGTCATTGAAAGCCAAAAGTATCCAAGCATTAAGATTTGATCTGAATGCATATTCCTAGATGGGTAAGCACCACAATCTCCTCCCTGTACTTCTTCCATGATCATGGTAGTTTCTTCTATTTCAATACACCCAAAAATGATTCCATCAAAGCCATGTTTTTATATGATCATTTGGTGATCCAAAAAATCTTAATCGGTAATATAATCCACTCTTCCTCAGTTCTACTCTTTTTCAGCTCGATCTAGTCGAAGTAATCCATTTTTTAGGTATCATATGATGTGTGTCATCCATATCATGGTAAAACTATATGGCTTTGATATAGGGATAATTTTATTAATTTAATCAATTTTAGTTTGAACATAATGTGAAAACACACGACTATGGGCATTACTGATGATATTCTCAACCAGATTTTGATCTTCCAGTGCTATGGCTACATGAGCCAGTACAATAGATTGGGAATTTTTTGATCGAGGGAGATATGAAAATGTTGGATATGAGGGAAATGCAGCCATTAATCCTCTGACATAATCACACAAATAGAATAACTCTTTTTTTGAGATCATAATACTCAATGTTTTGTTTTCCTACTAACTCTAAATCACCATTCACTTTAAGGTGGTTCACGTGAACCTAGAGAACCAATTACACGACTACAATGACAGCTAGATATTCTGCTTAATTTTTTGTATATACATGTAAAAAAAGGAATTAATATTGAAACACTTCCTTTTCTGGGGAGATAAGTATAATTCCTAACCCAATTTTGCTGAGTTTATGCTTTACCATTATCTTCCCTATTATAATTCTTGAAGAACCATCATTGTACATTTCCCATGATTGGGGATTATATTGAATAGATAATTCATCTTCATTAGAAAGTTCAATATTCAATGATGTATCTTATATAGATGGGTGTTTTGCATAGAAATCGGCCAGATCTTGGTCTTTTATTACCTTCTGAGGCACAAAATGGATATAAAAATATTTCAAAATTACATCCCATCCTTCCAAAATCACTGTAAGAATTGGAATACTTTTGATAAATTTGAGAGAGTTGTTGCCAACCACCAATTTGACCTCATGATGTTACAGTTAGTGGCTCAATTTCTGAAATGCAAAGATTAATTCCAAGTAGCACTTCTCGATACATGAATATCAAGTCTCTATGTCAAGCAAAGTTAGACATAAATAGTAATGGTTGTTTTCATTCCTAGAATCAATATTTTGTGCATGGAAGCCACTTAGTGATCACTCTATAGTTGTCACATATAGAATAAGTTTCCTTACATCAAATGGTGGAGTTAATACCGATGGGCTCAAGATATATTTCTTGAGGGTATCAAATACCTCTTGGTAGTCTTCATTATATTGATAGGTGACTCCCTTGTTTGTGGCGTTCACCTTGAGTGCAGTCAATAAAAATTGGGTAGTGTTCTGAACAGTTGAGCATCATGTGACCAATGTGGAACATGCTAAAGATATTTATCCAATCTGATGAGCCTAAAAATCTGTCAAGTCGCTCGGCGATGCCTGTTCCATCCATATTTCCTTGGTACCATGTAAAGGGTTTACCCGCGTATCCTAAATTGACCAGGTCCGCCCTAGTGACCTTGTCCTTAAAATTTGACATTGACGCAGAGTGTCAGACATTTCCGCCTCTTTTTTTCCTATGGAACATAATATCATTGAAGTCCCCTTCGAAGAGAATAGGGCTTGGAAGTTCATTACGAAGCTTGCAGAGAAGATTCCAGGATTTCACGTTCTGAGAAATTGTCGATAATGCACTGAATATAGGCTCGTTGTCGTTGAAGTCCTATTAATTAATTAAAATTTTGAGAAGGTGACATGCCAAGGAGTTATTTTTTGTACTCAAGAATAACTTCGATGTCAATTTGGTGTACAAATAAGCTAAGTAATTTTCTTATGGTTACCCCAAAATCACATTTCAATGGATTCATCTTCATACTCTGTTTGCCTTATTTTTTTAATTACAATCTCCCAATCAGACAGGTGATCGAAACATAGTCCAGATTTAACTACCTGATCATCCATATAACATTAAAAAAAATTGTAAGAATGGTTTGAAGATATGGCTCATTTCACGTTGATATGTTTCACCTTCATTCATTAAGCCAAAGGGAATTACTCGATAGTAAAACACAACTTTAGGGGTTCTTAATAGTGTATAATCTTAATCCTTTGGGGCCATGTATATTTGATAGTTCCTAGAGTATCCATCCATGAATGAAAGAGATTAATTTCTATTTTTTGCATCAATTATAGGATCTCTGATCATAACTAGGAAGTCATATTTTGGGAAATGCTGGTTAAGATCTCCAAAATTAATGAAAACTATGATTTTTCAATTCTTCGTTTTAATTGGTAAAATTTTTGTCAACCACTTGAGATGTTGAACCTCCACAAAAATGTTATACATGATAAACTTATTTATTTTAGCTTCAATTTTATAGGCATGAGTCAAGAGTGTTCTTCTTGTTTCCTGCTTAAATCCGTGATGTTCTTCTATAAAACCCAAATGCTGAGTTGGTAAATTGGGATTAAGGCATGGAATTTCTGTATAGTTACATAAAAATATATCTCAATGCTTCTTGATAAAGGAAGTATACATCTATTTATCTTCAGAATTCATGGATGAACTTTTTATACTGCGGTGTAAACATTCTTTTATTCCCAGATTTCTTTCACGAATTTCATGCACAATGGAAGAGACACCTTCCTCAAATGATAGAGGAGGTTCCCTATGATATTCTTATTCTTTCATATAATTTACTTATTCTATTTATACTTTCATATTAGGTGATTAAAAAAGCATTCAATTATCAGGGAGGATTCAATATTTTAACATCTTTAAGAAGAAGTAATTGTTTCTGACCCTATTGATGATGAAGGTTTTTCTAGAATAAATAAATATGATTTGATGTGATTTGAATCAAAATCCTTGTCTTCCACTAGTATTTTGACAACTTATTCTATTATGACTAGAGAAGAAGATACTTTCTAATGTTTTGTGGATTAAATGAAGACATCTCAATTTATTATTTCCCCACTGCTGGAAAATCAATAATTTCTCTCATATTTTTTAACTGAATTGCTACAATTCACATTAGGGAAGTTATTGGATGAGAGATTGGATTTGGGTTTATCCTTCCAATTTTATGAATAAGAAACACATAATCTATACTCAAATTCATGACTGGGTTTTTGCAATTTTTTAGGCCATATAGAGAATTGATTCTAGTTACATCATTTCATGGACCTCTTCCCCTTTTGGTGATAAAACTCTGCTTCAATATACATATATTATCATGTTTTGAACAGAGATTTATAACCATATAATATTAATATTTGACAATAAAAATAGTACTTGATTCATTGGTTGTATGACAAAATAATTCCCACATGTTAATGTAGCCAAGAGCTTCCCAGAAGAATGTTAAAGGTTGTGTCCTGAAGGAAAAAAATAAAATCTGAATTAGAAAGAATATCTAACAACTTAGTTAAGAGTGGAATCAATCCTAGAGGTTCTTTATCATTCTTATCATAACCTTGAATAATTAATGTGGAAAAAGAATAGAGATATTTAGTGATTCCCAATCAATAAAGTTTACTAATAAGAATAAAGTTTACTCTTGAGTCCTTATCAATGCAGGCTCGTCATATTTCTATATAATTAACCAATACAGATTGATACAAGGGAGTATTGTGTCCATGTACAACATCATCTTCATATTCATCTGTAAAAGATATAACTACATGAAATTGTGCAAGATCATTCTCTATATAAGAATCCTCGGTAGAAACAACTTCAGTTTCAAACTCTTAAGGACTTGACAAATCCTCCATAACTGTTGCTCGGAAATCTTTTGATAGATTTAGGGCATCCAAAATAGACAACATTGCTGGTACTTGAGATAGCTTTTTCGAAACATTGTATTTTTGGTCTATAGGTCTAAATTTTCTAGAATAGAGATACAGTTTTGTAGGTTTCTTGGATGATGATGCTCCTGATGTAGATGTACCCTATATTTTAAATGAATCTAGAAATTATTTGGATTTCGGAAGATTAGATTAACAGTGTCTATCTACTATAAGAGAGAATGATGTGGTAACATCTAATTGGTCCTTCAAAATTATTATGTTAGGACTAATAATTTCATGCAGGGGAGGATCTCTTTGTTCTTGTGGAGCCCTATGAAGGGCTCTCCCATGAGTTTCTACCATATATAAGGGTTGAGTAACGGTAGAGTTAGAATAGTGGCTTATAGCATACCCATGTCTTCCCTTGCATCCTAGAACGTGGATTTGTCCTCTAATTCAAAATATATGTACAGGAAAATGAGGCTCATTATAACCAGAATCATCATTTTCATAGGGATCTCTTATGTGGATAAGGTTTATGGAACCATAGATCAATTCATCATCTGATGTAGATTCTGCTTGACAAGTCGGTTTTGGTTGTGCTGTTCGGTGGGTAAGTGCCTACTCTTTGGAAATAGATGGCATGAAATCATCCAAAGTCATGGAAAACCTTGGTGTTGACATGATCTCATCTTATTTTGACTACAATATTTCTTTATGATGATGTCACTTCTTTGAGGATTGACATTTGGAGGACTAATATTTTGATCAAGGTGGTTTTTCTATTGAGGAAGTGGAAGAAAACCAAATTTGTTGTTTAAACTATATTTGTATAATGGAATGTGTTTTTTATCTTTTCCTAATCATCCAATCATCGTATTTATCCCCATTTTTAATATTGATAGACTTTCATTCTCCTTCTTATGGATCAGTATCAGTAACACATGATACTTTTTCTAACAAAATATTTATTTTCACTTGTCCAAAGTATACAATTTTTCCAAGAATTATTTAATGAAAAATAACTCATGAATCAGATGCCCCAAAACTTGGTGAAAGGGTTAATGATTCGGACGATCTTCATCCCATTATTTTTTTGGTTTCATCAACATTGGAAACTAAACCTATTTACTTTCCAAAGATGAGAAGAAGTAATAGAGAACCTATTCATTATGAAAATAATAAAATTTATTCTTTAACTCCTTAATCTATTTCCATCTTCGGTATTTTGGGTAATATTGATGAGGTTATCTTCACTACTAACTCTTGGGAGGAAGAGCCCTTAAATATGAAGATTATTTTGAAGTGGTAGAGAGTAAAAGTGTTTTCTTGAGTGTTATTATTACAGCCTATTGTTTCCCTATTATCCTTCTGAGAGCTGATGAAATTAAAAAAGATTTAGCTATAGTTTCCCCAATGGAGTCCTATAGCTATTGGGAAATTGAAGAAAGATCTCGAAACCCTCTTGTGTATTTCATAGGGATCAGTGGTGTGTGTAACACATATCACAGATTCTCCAAAAAAAATTGAAGAAAATATTCATGATAGATTACATGATATAAGGAATATCAAAATCCTTTCCATCAAGAAATGAAATATGAAAGCCTTTAATTTTCTTTTTGATTCAAATTTTTAAGATCAATAACTATTGTCTCTGGAAGTGTTGATCTGAATTAAAGAATTAATTTCTTACAGAGATCTTTCCATCCAGTAGTTGATCGAGATAGAAAATGTGTATACCAGAAAAAATCCTGTCCCTATAATGATTTCACGAAGAATATGAGCTTTAAAACTTCTTATTGTTGATGGTTCCCCATCATGGGAAAACAACAAGAAATGAAATTAGCTATGTATTTATTTATATCTCCCAAACCATTAAATAATGGTAATGTTGTATTCACAAAATTTTGTGTGTGTGGGGGGGGGGGGAATATATCCACCCATTCATGGTAAGCTCTGTTTCAGTTGTTCTTACACTCACCATTATTCTATATCATCCAATATAGTTGTTAATTCTAAAAAAATATCATAAGCATTTGGGGAATATTTAGATGAGATGGGACCAGTACAGGTACTATAGCTGGGGCTTGAACTAATGCAAAGACTAGAAAAACATCTGGTGGTGATGCTACTGGTAATTTTCATGGATAATCCATAGGGAGAGTCTTATTAGGATATGTTTGATCCAAACCATGTGGTGTACCCAATGGATGAAATTAATTATCCACATCATTATTTACAAAAAATCCAATTTGGTGAGTATTTCTTAAAATATTTTCAATTTAAAGATCATCCTAGGGAGTATGTCAAGTAGAAATGATTCTTTGAAATAACTCTGTATTGAGTCTTTTCAACTCTTTCATCTCCTCTTATTGCTGAGAAAATAATTCTTCTTGTGAAATAGATTGAAATTACAGTGGAGAAGTGAGGTGTGATCTGACTTTTACATTTTAACTTGTTAAATGTATTTAGGAGGGGTGGGAGTTGGTTACATGTGGGCATACATAGATTCTAGGTAGGCCTCTTATTTTGGGTACACATTCGTACATCATTTTCTTTATTATATACCATATTATTGATAAGAAAAACATATTCTTATTCCCCTAAACTGGACTCATTTTATAGAGGATCATCTACAATGGTATTAATGAAATTTAATAAAGCATAATTCATTGGTTAGATTATGATAGTATCTTTGCAATATCGTATCATTCTAAATCATCCATGAGACTTAGTTCTCATATATGATTAATTTCTAGGAACCGTTTGACATAAAATAACCCAAATTGAATATTTGGATGGTTTAGTTGGGAATTCTTTTGGCGGGTTCATCCCTAATCATGAGAAAACTATCTTTTGTTGAGGATGGGATGGTAGATTTGAAAAAGACCCCATCCTTGCTGGCTGGGGTTATTTTTGTTCTTCTTCTTCAAAATATTGAACATTTTTTATTGAACTCAATGGATTAATTAAACAAGCCCCCAACCCTGTAGGAAATGGGGGCTCTTGAACTGTAATAGATGAGATTTGTGTAGCTTCTCTTCTGATTTTCCATATTCTTGTTTTGACATTGGCTGGGTGCATTATCTGGTAACCACTAAATTAACCTTTTTTGGAAGTCTACTATGCTATTTCAGAAATTTTCATCATATGATGGCTGTCATCCTCTAAAAATGTGGAATTCTTAAGCTTTCCCGATGCTGGATGAAAAAGTATCTCAATATCATTATTTCTTTGGGCCAGACTCCAATGATAACTAGTTGAGGCCTCTTCTTGATCATATACATGATTACATAAAAACCCTGCTGATTGTAGCTGGTTGTGGGAAATAAAATTTCATGAGATAACTTATGGCGGGCTTTTTTGATTCTAGAGTGCAATGAAATGTAATGCTCTATGTGCACCCCATCCTTTGATACAAACACTAGACGGGGTATCATATATTAACTGGCTCAGCCTATTTATTAAATCAATGCATAGATGCTAAAGGGATCTATGTTGCTTCTCAAACATGGGATGTCATAAAATTGAGAGGGTTGCTATGTCAATTTGGCATTTCAACCCTTATTTTAACTTTACATGCATTTTATATTAATCAATGGTAATAATTTTGTCTTCAAATAACAATTATTTTTCCATAAGTTGTGGTGGACATCATGAATGAAATCTTTTGATATCAATTTTAGAATGTTGTATTGAGTGATTTCCAAAGGCCAGAACATGAATGGAACTTCTCCTTTAAAAAATTGTTTTCATATGTTCAACATATCATCATTATACTCTACTAGAGGATTCCTCAATTGTTCTGACCATTGTGGACGCTTCTCGATTTTCATATTAAAAACTGATGGAATCAATAACTTTTTCATCTACTAAATTTGAAGACAATTAAACCAAGGGGGGTTCAGAGAATGGCTATCACCTTAGTATTTCTTTTGTTTGAGAAAGTTTCTCACTTGTTAATGTCAAGACATCATACATGAGGGGATTTTTGTTAAAAAGTTCCTTGAGATAAGAGGGATTTCTTATTACAACATTATTGATTTTAGAGTTATATTGACAATGAAAAATACTTTTTTGAGAGAGATATCACAAAAAATTCTATCATGGAGAGGACCACTGTGGTGGATTACTGGAAAGGATAAATCTCCTTGATCATTGGTCTTATGGACACACAGAGGCTTTGCATGGCTCCCATCTGGATATAGGCTCTCTAGATTGACCAATTATCATGAAGCATGACATCATGACATAGTGTCTGATGGTATACATCATTGTTTCTAATTCTAATATGATAATATGGTAATGCGATGGTAGGATCTTGAGCAAAAATAGATAAATGTATGAGGGATTCAATAACACTAGCATTCAGAGGATCCAATTCTCATATTGGATCTTGATTTTCCAACTATGTTTGGTGATACTTCTTCTTGGATGATATCTTATACATTTTTTGTGCCACTTCCTGGGAGAAGTGTTTATCATGGGAATGTGTATGTGCCTGCCTTGGAGCGGTCATTAGAATGGGAAGATTGCCTCTAATTATAATGGGTGTGTGTTCCTGATCCCGTTGTCCATATAATATAGGGGAATATTCCCCATAACCCTTCTGGAATAGAACAGATCTATGTATCAGCTTGGGTTGGCATGTTGATGATTCATCCCATGTGTGGGGAAAGAGTTATGTGTCTCTTCCCCAAGTAAAGCTGTGTTATTGTCATAATTTTCTGGCATACATCAGAATATGGGTAGGAATTTGTGTATGCACATTAATAAGTGTTAAGATATTTTTGGGGACATCAGAAGATGAAACAGGAATATAAGTCCATTCTGTATCAGAAGTATGTATATGTGCATGCACACGTCATCCTTTTCTTGTATGTGGATACTCACATTAGTTATGTATGGGGGAAAAGAGTTGATTCTGTCTGAGGATTATCATTAGATCTTTCTGACTGACTTCTCCGGGTGCTGTCAAATGAGACTTTTGGTATACTTGATGAATTTTGGAAGATGTCTATGCCTATAGGCTACTTTCCATCAAGAATGTATGATGGACATGTTTCAGAATTCGAATATGAGACTACTGACAGAATTGGTGAGTGTAAGCAGGTGTTTGTTCTTATTAACTAGGTGCTAACCCATTTGATTGTTGGGTTCCTTGAATGAAGTTAGGTGATCCTATTGGTTGGATGATAATTTGAAAATAGGTTTATGTTCCAATTGACATTACTCCACTGGATTTACCAGGTTTTATTGGTGTGTCACTACCAGATGAGTCTTCTGGGAAACAGAATTAGGATGGACATGTGTATGTGTCTGATCATTATTTTCCATCAAGATAGGTTTATTTACTTCTCAAGAGGGGGAAAAGTTAAAAATATGTTCCTATTGGCCAAAAAATTTTCTGGGGGGTTTGTCTTGTGCACTCAGCTTTGAGTGACATTAGCCAAACAACCAATGGAAACACCCCCATCATATTGGTCGTTCACTGTTGCGCGATTCTACTGGCCGTGATTTTTAGTGGGCGTCCCTGTGACGGACACCTACATCTTTGAGTGGAGTCCATAAGTGAATTCTTGATTGACTTTTCTATAGTATAGGAGGGACTGGTTATTGAATTTCAGGTATAAGGACTAGAATAGGTTGAAGACAGTGGTTGGAACTGTCTACTTCTTGACCATCGGTCCTTGCAGACCGAATGATCAAGGGTTATTATTAACTTGTAGAGCCTTTTAAAAAGCCTCCATGTATGGGATGATACTATGATTAAAATATTCCCTTACCAATACATTAAAGACCCATCATTGAAGACACTGAGTTGGTGATGACCTTCTTCCATTAGACGAGGATCCAGATTGTGTAGCGATTAAGGAATTCACAGGTGCAAACTTGAAGGAATCCATTTTGAGTGAGGGATGTTCTGAGAAAACTTAAAAACAACAATAAAATAAATTAAAGAAGAATCTTTTAGATGGATACATGCATTATTGATTCTGTTTTTGGAATTTTTTATCAATTGGTAGGTTCCTAACAGGTGAGTAACATTACTAACATGGTTACAGATTCATGTGGGGTTCACCATTTTTGTTTCGTAGTTCCTTGGAAAGTGTGTTCTACTTTAAAAAACACTACACCCAGGTGGTTTAAATCATATTTATTCATGGAATTCAAAAAATTGAACAATTATTTATCACAAACAAACCTAATTTTCCAAGGCAGGTGTTCATTATGTTTGATCTTACGATACTTATGAACATGTATTGTCCAAGAGGATGGGAGATCAGACTCGTCACACCTTTGTAGAGGGGAATTATTACATACTATGGGACTCTAATTATATATTTTAGATATTTTCATAAATCATTATTAATTAACCACCTATAACATAGGTTTCCCTTAGAATTTTTAATGAATTATTAACATGTGTGAAATTTAGATTCAACTGTATGTATTCAAGGTTCTTAGTTATTGGAGATATCCATATACATTTTAGGATCTCCATTAATGTTATCATATCATATACTATTTATTTATTCTTTTAATCATCGTGATGATGATATTGGTTTTTAAGCTACTTAGTTGGCACTCAGGAATTTATTGTCTTCTAGGAAGATTATGGTTTGTTTTGATATTTGGATCGTGCCCATAAAATGAACTACCTTCGTATCCTTGTGAAGGTAACAAAGAACCTCATATTTTGATGTCTCTTAATGGAACATTTCATACATTTTAAGGTTGTGTGATAAAGACTTAACCATATAGTTTAATTTCATTGGTTAAGGAAATTAAAGAAAAAGGTTATCATTCATGGATTTGTGTTAGACATATGCCTAATCAGTCCAAGGAACAAGGAAAGAATATGGGTTTTCATGTATGATTTTACCATATTGGGAATATGGTCCACTAAGTATACGGTTGATTTGAAGTGTTGGGTTGGAAACTCATAGATGATTTCTACGTATCCGATTTGGTTGGGAATCAAAGCCCACATAGTTCAATGAGTCTCTCATGACGATACAGTCCATTGTGAGAAATGAGTTTGGTCTTATTTAAGAAATGGAATCCTTTTTGATTTGGGGGATTAATTTGGGGCTTTTTCCTAAGGAGGATTCCAAAATTAAGGGAATTAGGGTAGGACTGCTAAAGTGTATATCCGGTGAGCTTGGGCCCTGAGAAGGCTTCCTACGTATCCCAATTAATGTGGGACTCATAATTCTCATAGTTAATTCACCATGGGTGGTTGTGAAAAAGTTGTAATCATCACCAATCTCTAATCCCTCGTGACTAATGCTAGGTGTGAAAAATAAGAGGCTTTGAAAGATTCAACAAACACACCCTCACTTTTCCTCCACCGTTAATGGAAGATGTAGAACCTATTTCAGTGAGGGGGGATGAGGCTGAAGTGACTGTGGAAGAGGGCGGGGTGACGAGCCTCCCCTCTATTCACATTATATTAGACAATAATCCAATGTAAGCAAGGAGTGACAGTGAAGAAATTATAGAGGAGAAAGACTGCAACCTCCTACTTGAATGGTTAATACATTACACCGGGATGGATACCCTAAAATTGTTCCTGGTAGGAGAGGGATAATTATCCTTTGTTCAAAAGGAAAAGTGGTATTGAACCATACATTCCCTGCTATATAAATAAGGTTCTAGGTTTTAGAGATGAGATGGGGTGTTTATAATTAAATCAATATATCTCTCAACCAGGAACATCCCAACAATATTCCTTGGAGAAAGTCCTTTTGACTGTAGATATACAGACCCACATACACTCCCTGAATCCTAAACCCATTGTGTAAAAAATGTATGAATTCTACGATAGATGATATACAAACCTAAATACGAGACTTGATGATGTGACTATCAAAATGTTTTGATAGGTCATGAGTTTTTTTGGAGGTTTTAACATAATCCCTTTCAGGAAAAGGATCCTATGAAGAAGAGTAGGTGAATAAAAAAGGGGATCCCATTTATGTATTGGTGCATGAGTATGGGTGTTCATGTAGGCTTGGGATACCTGATGATAACTTATGTGAAGAAAAAAACTGGATTCTAATACTTAGTCGATACTCGACACAAGCCTTCAAAAGTATTCATATGTATTCCTTGAAGTAGGGTGCTCAAGTACCTATGAGTGGAATATGGGACACAGAAGTGTTTATTATTTAGGGATGTTAGGTACATAAGGTGCACAATTATAATGGATTTCAAATACTAAAGGGACTTTTGTCCTATGATCCTCCTTTAAATCATCCTCTGTTGGAGTTCAAGAACTACCGTGAAGGTTTCAGAAGACTTGGGAAAAGAAAATGGGAGATCAATGTAGCTATTAGGATTCAAAGAAATTTTTCAATACAAATGGAGGGCCCAATGGTCTATTATTAGGAAAATAAGTGTCCTGGGGTGAAACGTTTTTGGGTTCGCAGGTGGCTTGAAGGAAATTTTCGAGCCCGGTTGAGAATATTTCATGAAAAAGTGGACGAATGAAATTTTATGGTGTCTACGAAAGCCCCCATTAGAATTTGATTCATTATGAATGAAATGAATCTTGTTCGAAGTTAAAAGTATGTCACATTGATTCATTCCAACATCATTTGGTATGATTTGGAGCTATATCAATTTTGGAAAGATGATATAATTTTTTTATAATGCATGGGGCCTAGAGAACATATTGTTTTTACTAGGGTTATATAGAAAACCCCAAAAACTTTGTATCATTTGTATTTTATTAGTTCAAAATTTCCTAATCCATACATAAATGTATGTATAGTGATATGTGACTTGACTTTTTTCTTCTGTTCCCATTGCAGGTTTTCAATCTACGGAGTAATATGTCTGTTTTTTTTTAAATTTTAGATTCATTCATGTTGGGCTAAAAGGATAGTGTTTAAGATCAAATAGCTTTGACCATAAATTTTGAAATTAGATACCAAACATGGCTCAGTGGATATGAATTTCTCAAATATAATTTAAATGAATTTAGGGGTAATCTTTAGTCATGGATTTTATGGTCACCAAATCTAAAACTTGTAGGAACATAAATGAGGTCTTTTCCAAGAATGAGGTTTCCATTATTTTATGAACCCTTTATGGGGGCATTATTATGTATGACCAACTAGGGAATATGCTGCATAGAAAAACATTGGCATCTTTTAACTAACAGGTATGTTATGTAGGAAAATTTTATGCAATGCTTCTAGGGGAAATGTACCGCATAGTCAAGCAAAAGAGATATCCCAAATTTAACATTTTATAGTTGATAGATATGGGAAAATAAGATTTGGGTTCTTCAAGACCGCAATGAGTAGTTTTTAAAATGAAATGGATTTTTGGAATGAAGGGTTTTTTATACCAACATATATCATGAATAAGAAAACAACTTCTTACACAAATTTGGTGTATGAAGAGTGAATAATATTTATAGGAAATGGGGATTTCTGATATCATGATATGAATTTTTGGGTTATGCAGTGAGGACATTTTGCTATATTGTTTTTTTTAATACAGTGAGCACATCGTATAGTGCAGTTTTAAGCCATGATGTGAGTAACTAGTAGTGTGCAATTTTGAGTCATGTAGTGAGGACATTGTGTTGTGAATTTTTATGTCATGCAGTGAGGACATTGGGTGTAAATAATTTAAACTCTTTAGTTCTAAGAAATTTTTTGAGACACTCTAATTTCATGATAATTTGTTTTGAAACATACAACCATGTTCATATATGGATGTGAAAATTGTTAACTATGATTTGGGAATGATTATATCTGAATAATGATATGGGAAAATGGATTAAAAGCATTAGAATAAGACTTTCTTAGGAACAATGTTACCATTATATAAAGAACCCATTATGGGGGTCGTATTATTCAAGGACTTCTAGGGAATATGTTTCAAAGATAAATATTGTTGTGTTTTGACTAACAGGCCTGTTAGGAAGGAAACTTTTATGCAAGGCCTCTAGGGGAATGTACTGTATAGTCAGGAAAAAAAGTTCTAAAAAATATTACATTCTGTTGATAAAAGTTTATGAATATTTATAGAAATTCAGATGTTCCACAACTCAATGTTTGGTTGGTCAAGAAATGTACCTAAATAAGGAATGATTATTTCTAATGATGATATAACTGAATAATAGGAATATATTTTCTCTGATGGTCATACCTAAACGTAGTGAGTATGGTCCTTTTAGTTTTCTGTAATATAACTAGGAGAAAATAGAAACAATAGATCAAATGTTTTCAAATGATCTAAGGTCATTTACCATTGTTTTGAACATATTGAGAGCAAAATGTGTAAACTATGGGCCTCAAGACATTCAGATTGAGAGATAGGTAATGGAAAAAATATACAAAGAAGATTTCTTTAAGATAAAAATCATATATATTGTCCTCAAAGATTTTTGGGGAAAAAAGGCAATTGAACCAAGAACGAAGTTACCAGTTTTGATACACATTTTTTGGGGTTTTATTATGTAGGGAAAATTGGGAAATGTTCTGCAAAACCAAATAGTGGCATCTTTTTACTAACATTCCCATTATATAGAAAACTTCTACAAGGCCACCTAAGGTAATGTACTATATAGTCAAGAAAAAGAGTTATTAGATATCAGAAAAACTACCGACAAAAACCATACAAAAGATTATGAATATATAAAGGTATTCAATATTAAGAGTGTGAAATATGAAAGGGGTAATATAAAATGAATATTAGATATATTTGAATCAGTATTGTCTATGAATTTGAAGTCCCTTATATTGATCCGACTCATATTTATGAAGGGTACATTCTTGTTTCCTTGGTGGGATCTCTTAGGAGAGAACCGAAAATAAAGACTCCCTCATATATTTTCAATGATATGTATAAGAGAGATAAATAATTTCAGGACTAGATCTAGGAGGAAAAACTAGGTTTTCAACTACACATCTCAATGGAATGAGAATCCTGACATACATAGTTTTTAGGGAGCATTGCATTTTAATGTAGTACAGTTAAGACTTTTTATTGTGTAGTTTAGAGTCATGTAGTGAGGAAAAGAAGTTATTCCAACATAAAAATGGAATATTTTGGATAGACCATGGAATTAAACCTAGGTTTCACAATGTATCTCATACGGATGAGAATCAATCCATACATAGTTCTTTGAACATTCTCTATGCAAGTTTGATTCAAACATATGAAATATAGGGGCTTATTGTGGTTGGGATGGATATTGGAGATCTAGGCATCTTTATGTATCTCATATAGACGAGAATTATTACAAACACAATTCTTAAAAGAATCATTTCTCACACCAATTGAGTTTTATTTGGGATACAAGGGCTTTTAACACATTTTAGAAGAATGATTAAACATAACACACAAATTGGTATGATCATCAATCCTTGTATCTTAAAAGTGAACTAGGTAAAGATCTAGTTCATGTGTAGGGGGAGAAAAGTGAAAAAATTGAAGTTGCATCTGGGCCCAAGATTGGAGATCCATGCCTTTCTACGCATCTCATTGAAAAAGAGAACCTAGCCACACATAGTTATTGAAATAACTCCCCTGTGTAGGTCTTATTCAGACATAGGGAAGAATGTAAATAATGTGCCATAAAGGAATATCGATGATGTCAATTGTGCATTTATATAGAAGCTATTAATGTCATATTGATAAGATATCATTGTATAGTCTAATGTCATGTAATGAGGGATAATGATGTCATGCAGTTTAACATCGTGAGGCAAGGACAATGATGCTACGCATTTTATCATCGTGTAGCATAGACACTTACGGTTGTTATGTAGTTTAACGTCTTGTAACTAGGACATTGTGATGGGCAGTTTAGAGTCTTGTAGCAATGATATAATGTGATGTTACACAAAGTTTTTCTTCAAGAATCTCTCATTGGCTAGAGTTTTAATAAACTCGCCATCCTTCCAGATTATGTAATAAGATCCATTTGAGTAGACCATATGTATGGAGTAAGTTACTTTACAATCTATCTCAACCTTTGGAGGCCTCGTTAATGGTATCATTTGAGTCCTAACAACCAATACCAATTCTCCATGAAGATATGATCAGAGGTAATCTTTCTTGTTAAACACATGCACTATTCTTTTCTGATAGACTTCTAAATGAGGCAATGTATGCAATCTCATTTCATCTAATCATTCAACTCATCAAATCATTTTTGAGATTTTTCATCTGCAAATAACTGATCACAGATTGAAACTAAAAGTGAAGTAAATTGATTTTCAATTGTAAAAACTCTTTTGATGTCGTACAATAAAGAATATGGAGTTTCTAGAGTGGTAGTATGGGTAGTAGTCTGATATTCCCTTAAATCATGAAACTGTTTATCGGGACCAGGTTTCATATCATTATCCACCATTTTTGGGAGTACATTCGATAGGTTCTTTTTCAAAGCCTCTATATGTCTATTAGAGGCTTCATGATAGCGAGATGAATGATTGGATTTGATATTGTTCTCCTGAAATAACTTTCATTACCTCAAAAGAACATAAATTTGTGTCGTATTTTGTTAATATAGTATGAGGGACACAAAATCTGGTGATGATGTTTGTTCTTAAAAAACAAATAATGCTTGCGGCTGTGAATTTGTTGAATGTTATGGCCTCTGTCCAATTGGGGAAGAAGTCAGTAGCTATATGAATATACTTGAACTGCATAGCTGTAGCCATAGTATAAGGTCCTACTATTTTCATTCCGCATGTGCTAAATGGCCATGAGTATTTAGTTGTATGTAAAAACTCACGGGGTTCATGAATTATGTTGGCATGAACTTGGGAGGGATGACATTTCTTGGTGAAATCTATGCAATACTTCTTCATTGAAGTTCAAAAGTAACAAAGCCTTTAGATTTGATTATAGAGCCTATTTATAGACTGGTGATCACCACAAGAACCCGCATGTACTTTTTTATTGACAGTTATAGTTTCTTCTCCATCAATACACCTAAAGATGATTCCATAAAACCCTTATTTGTTGAGGATCTTTTGGTGATCTGTACTATCATAAATAGTATAACTGGCCACTCAACATTATGTTTATTCTTTTTCTGCTCTATCTTGTGGAAGTACTCCATTTTGATGGTATTTCATGATATGTGTCATGCATCCCATGTTATAACAATATATCTTAGAAATTGGGCTATTTTCAATACCTTCCACTATTTTAGATAGAAAAAAAGGTAAAACCACATGAATATAGTTAATAAAGATGATTGTGTCCTCCTAATTTGGATCTTCAATTATTCTGGCTTCATTAGCCGGTGCATCAGCTTGGAAATTTTGTGATCGCGGGAAATAAGACGATGTTTGATCTAAGGGAAATTCATCCAATAACCCTCTCATGTATTAAAAAAAGGATTAACTCTTGTTTTATTTTATAATAATCCTCATTTATTTGTTTAATTAACAACTTAGAATCAACTTTAACATTCTGATGGTTCACTTCGACCTAGAGTGAATATTCTAGGACTGCAATGAGAGCTTGATATTCTGCTTCATTGTAGGTACAAACTTATGACAACAGGATGGAATATAGAATCACATCCTTTTTTGGAGAAATAATTACAATTCCAACACCAACTTTATTGATTTTTGTCTTTCAATTATATTTCCTTTCGGACTTCTAGAGGAACCATCAAAGTATATTTACACTATTTAGGGTTTATCATGAATATAGAAGACCACTTCATCAAAATGTTTAGTATTCAAAGATTTATCTCCTGCCGATGGGTGTTTAGAATGGAAATCGGAACGATCTTGGCCATTTATATCCTTTTGAGGCACAAACTAGATATTAGACTGTTAAAAAATAACAACCCATCATGCCTAATGCCTTCTAAGCATTAGAAAAATGTGGATAAATTTGGGCAGGTTATTACGAGACACCAATTGGACCTCGTGATGTTGCAAGTGGTGCCTCAATTTTAGAACAGCAAGGATTAATTTCAAACAGAACTTCTTAATAATTGAATAATTAGTCTTTGTATCAATAATAATTTGACTAAAATAGTGAAGCATTTAATTTTCATTCATAGCATCATTCATTAGGGAAATTAAGGTAACCTGTGATCTCTCTAAATCTGTCACATAGAGAATAGGATTCCTTCCATCAACATGTGGAATTAATACATGTGTACTCAAGAAATATTTCATGATGGCCTCTAATGCCTCTTAAGAGTATCCAGTCTATTAATAAGTTACTCCCTTATTCATTATTCTAGTGAAGGGTAAACACATACCTTCCAAATTAATGATAAAGCACTGAATATAGGCAATGTTTCCATGAAGTTCTCTTAATTATTTCAAATTTTTAGGAGGTAACATTCAAGGTATTTAATTTTTATTCTCATGATCAATTTCAATGCCCTAATGTAATACAATAAATCCAAGGAATTTTCCAGAGGTTACCCAAAAGATAATTTCTAGAGATTTATTTTCAAACTATATTACTGAAGAGTATTTAGTATGATCTCCAAATCAGTCAGGTGATCAAAATGTTTTTCAGGATGTATCTACTATATTATCCACATAACATTCAAAAACTATTCCTAAGATGAGTTTGAGGATATGGTGCATGGAACGATGATATGTTTCAACTATATTATTTAAGACAATAGGCATTACCCAATAGAAAAACACACCTAGATGGGATCTGAATGCTTTATACTCTTCATCCTATGGGGCCATGTTGATTTGATTGTACCCATAATACCCATCCATGAAGGAATTATCTTCATAACAACCAGTTGAATCAATTATAAAATTTTTGATCGGAATTGGAATTTAATCTTTAAGACAATACCAGTTAAGATATTTGAAATAAATAAAAACTAGGAATTGACAAATATTTTTTTCACTAAGACAATGTTGACCAGACACATGTGATACTGGACCTCCTTAAAAATGATATCATTGATAATCTAGTCGATATCAACATCAATTTAGTGGCATGATTTGGCTGTGTTCATTTTTATACCTTATTAAATATTTTCTGTTCTTCTAGAATATCAAAATGATGTGTGGATATATTGGTATTATGTCTTAGAATTTCTATACAGTTCAAAGAAAATATATCTCGATATTTCTTTAGAAATGATGTATACATTTGTTTTCCTTTAGTAGTCATGATCGCACCAATTACAATGGTGTGTGGATCTTCTTCAATACCTTGACATATTTCTCTAAGATCATTCTCATTGGTATGGAACCCTTCCTAAAATTCTAGAGTATTTTCCATGAGATATTATTCTTCTTTATCATTATGTGTTACTTCTTTTGATTATACATTCATAGTATGTAATGAAGAAACATATTTAATGGTAGAGGAGGATTCAGTATTTGAACATCCTAAAGAATAAGCAATCATTTATAACCCTATTAATGATGAAGGGTTTTCTTGTAGCATTGAAGAGTCTATGATGTTTCAGGAATCCACATCCTATACTTCCTCTAGTATTGTGAAAACATCATGTAGACAAATTGGGGAAGAAGATACATTCCAATGTTTAGTGGATGAAACGAATACATCTCAATTTATGTTTTCACCTCTATATGAAAATCAATGATTTATCCCATGTTCTTAGACTCAATTATTGTAATTGACATTATTTAAGTTATTATATGAGTTCTCGTATTTGGGTTTATCCATTTAATTTGGTTGATATGCAATGCATAATCTATACCCAAATTTATTAATGGTTTTGTTGGTATCTTTTCTAGTCCATTTAGAGCATTGATTCTGGATACCCCTTTTGTCAAGGAACTCGTTTCCGTTGTGTGATAAAGTTGTACTTCAATATATTGAGATTCAACCATTTTTAATAGAGCTTTGTCCCCATAAAATGTCCAAATTTTACCATTGAAGTAGTTCATAATACATTGGTGGTATGAAAAAGGAATGACTGCATATTTATTTAGCCGATGACCTTCCATGAAAAATGTTAAAGGATGTGTCCTGACAGACAACCATAAAATACGAATTCGACATAATATCTCCTAACTGAGTTCTGAGTGTAATCTTGCTCAGTAGTTCTTCCTCATTTTTTTTCATAACCTTGAAACATTAATGTGGAAGGAGATAAGTCAAATTTAGTGAAGCCCAATCAACAATGTTTATGAATATGAATAAGGATGACTCCTGATCCATTATCAATGAAGGGTCTTCGGATGTCTATATCATTGACCTTTTCAGATATATATAATGGGATAATGTGTCCATTTACAACATCATCTTGATCATCATCAGTAAAATAACTAACTGCATGACATTCTGCCAGATCATTTTCTATACGGAAAACCTCAGTAGCAGAATCATCAGTTTCAATCTCTTGAGGACATGGTAAAGCATCAATAAGTGCTTCTAAAATATATGTTGATAGATTCAAGGCATCCAAAGTCGACAACATGGTAGGTACTTGGGATATTTGTTTCAAAAAATCGTACATTTCGTCCAGAGGATTGTGTTTTCCATCATGTAGATTCAGTTTTGATACTCTCAAGGATGTTAATGCTCCTAATATAGATGAACCCTGCATTGGAGCAGAAGCAAGAAATTTTTTGGGTTTTTCATTATTAGACATGCTAGCTCTATCTACATGCTTAGAGAATGACGGTGTAACTTATAATTGGTCCTCTAAAATAATCATGTTTAGACTATTCCTATCATGTGTGGGAAAATATCCTTATTCTGTTTAGGCCCGTTGGTGGGATCTCTCCTGTGTTTCGATCATATATACAGTTCGAGTAGGGGTAGAGCTAAAATAGTGTCTTCTAGAATACCCAAATCTTCCCATGTAATCTTAACCTTTGATTCTTCCTCTAGTTTCCTAGTTAAGTATTGGTAATTATGGCTCATCATAATGAGAATCATCTTTTTCATAGGGATATGTTATGTTGATAACATTGACGGACGAAAAGATCATGTCTTTATCTGATGAATATTCTACTTGACAGGTCAGTTTTAGTTGTGCAATTTGGAGGTGTGGTGCCCGTTCAATTGAAATAGATGGAACGAAATATGCCAGAGTCATGGAAAACTTTTTCCTTGACATGAACTCTCTTATTTTGACTACTCTTTTTTCATCTTAATCATGTATCTTCTTTGAGGATTGACCATCGAAGGACTGATTGTTTGATTATGGTGGTTTTTCTTGGGCGTAAGTGGTAAATTACACAATTGGTTGTTTCAACTATGTTTTTATAATAACATGATTTCAGTTGATCATTTTTCAGAGAATCAAATAATTTTATTTCTATGAATTTGTACTTTTTTACTTCCTACCATTTGCCTTCATCCTCAAAATCAGTAGTAGTAAAACAAGTTACTTGGGCTAACAATCCTTTCAGTTTTACTTGTCCATTGTGTACCAGTTTTTTTCATGAGGTCATTAAAACACTCTTGAATGGGATTCCCCAACATTATGTGAAGGGGACAATAATTTTATGATATCCATCTCCTTATTTGTTCGGTTTCTTTGGCCTTGGAAACTAAACCAAATAATTTTCCAAAGCTGAGATGAAGTAACAAAGAACCATTTCATTACAAAAAGAACAAAAAATGTTCTTTAACACCTCAAGCAGCTTCCTACATTTATTTTTTTGATCATATTGATGAGGCATTAATTGTAACTGATTGTCAGGAGGCAAATCCCATTGATATGATAAATGTTTTGAAGAGAATATAGGTATAGGTGCTTGTTTGAGTGTGACTATGACAACCTCTGCTTTCCTAGTTATCCTTTCCAGATCTAATGGAATTATTGAAGATTTAGCTTTATTTTCCACAATGGAGTCCTCCACCAGTTGGGAAATTTAATTAAGATATTGAAACCCTCATGTGTATTTCATAGTCATCAGTTGTGTTCATACAATATCATGTAAATTATACTCACAAATTTCCAGAAACTCTTCTTGAGGGAGTTCCGGATTTAAGGAACATGTTAATTATTTCAATAGAGAAATTAAATACGAAAATGTTTCATTTTACCTTATTTTGAAAGTTGAAAGATCAAAAAACAATTTCTCCGACATCATTGATCTGAATTGAAGAAGGGATTTCTAACTAAGATCTTCCCATCCATTAATTGATTGAGATTGAAAAATTTTCTACCAGAAAAAAGATGGTCCCAGTATTGATTTCAAGAAGAATCTGAGATTCACTTATTCTTATTGCTGATGAGACTCCATCATGGTATCACAACAGGAAACAAAATGTGATATGTGTTGGTATGGATCTCTTGAACCATTAAATATTGGTAAGGTAATATACAAAAAACATTGTGGGGGTGGGATCAGATCCAACCATTCAGGGTAAGTTCTCTTTTCTAGTTCTAGTGGCACATACCATTCTTCCATAGCATCCAATCAAGTTGCTAATGACTCGATTGTGTTAAAAATCATTTGGTGAATTTATTGATGAGTTGAGACCTGTACAGGTATAGCTGCTAGAGACTAAACGAGTGCAATAACCAAAAAAACCACTGGTGGTGATGGTACTAGTATTTATCTTGGATAATCCATGGGGATAGGCCTATAAGGATATTTTTTGATCTTGTCCTAGCTGTGTACCCAATGGAGGTCATTAATTATCCACATATGTAGTTACAAAAAATCCACTCTATTGTGGAGTTCCTATATGATGTTCAATTTGAGGATATTCATTGGGAGCATGTCCAAAAAAATGGTGCTTCAAAGTAACTATGTATTGTGTCTTTTCAACACTTTCATCACCAATTCTTTATATCAAATCATTCTTCAAGTGAAATATATTGAACTTCAACGGTGAAAAATAGATATGTGATATAACATTCACCTTTTCCCTCTTTAGATGCTTTTTTCGAGGGGTGGGATTTGTTTACCTGAGGGAATCCCCAGATTATAGGTTTTCCTCTAGTTTTGGGTATGCACAACTCCTTCATTTGGTTCAGTGTGTACCATATTACGGATAATAAATTCATCATTCAATTCTCTTGAACTAGACATATTTTCTAGAGGATATTCTACAATTGTATTATTGACATTTACTCATGCATAATGCATTGATGGGATTATGTCAGTATATTTGTATGGTCGTCTCCTTCTATATCGTCCATGATACTCTGTTCTATTGTATAATGAATTCCTGGGACTTTTTTGATGGAATATAACCTAATGGGAATACTTGGATAGTTCATTTGTGAGTTTACTTTGTTGATTCTTCCCAAATCTGGAGAAAATGACTTTTGTTGAGGAGGGGATTGTAGATATGAAAAATACCTCAGCCCTATAAGTTGTGGTTGTTCATGTTATTCTTCTTCTTCAAACATTCAAACATTGTTTATTGAACTCAACCGTTGAATTATTCAAGCCCCCATCCCTATAGGTGGGGGTGGCCCTTTAAATTCTATAGCTAAGATTCACTTAGTTTCTCTTCTAATTTTTCGAATTTTGGTTAAGACAATAGATGGGTGAATTATCTGATAACCACTCATATCAACTATTTAAGAAGACTGTAGAGTTATTTTAGACATTTGAATCAACTGTTGGCTAACATCCTCTAAGTGAGAGGCCTGCTTAAGATTAACAGATTCTTGATGCAAAATTATATGAATAACTTTCTTTATTTGTGTCAAAAAATGATGAGATCAAGTTGAGGCATGTTATTTAGTGTATACATGATTACATACAAAATCTATTGATTATAGCCAGCTCTGGGAAATAAAATTTCATGGGACCACTTTTGGAGGAATTTTCTAATTCTAGAGTTCAGTGAAATGCAATGCTCATTGTGTACCCCATCCTCTTATACGAACACCAGATGTGGTATCAAAAATTAACTGGCACATCCTCTTTATTTCATCAAGGAATGCGCGTTGAAGGGTACATTGTTGATTCCTAACCTTTGGATGTCAGGAAACTGATAGAGATGATAAATCTACTTTACATTGAAACCCTTTATTACCATTACATGATATTTATATTCACCATATGGTAATACATTGGTCTTCAAATGATGAAGAGTTTTCTATATGTTTAGGTAGAGATAATGAATGCAATATTCTACCATCAATTCTGAAATGTTGTATTGAGAGTTTTCTAAAGGCCAGAACCTGACCGGTACTTCTCCATTATAAAATTGTTTTCCCATGTTCAATATATATATTCACCATCTTTTATAAAAGGTTTCATCACTTTTTTGGACCAAAGTGGATTCTTCTCAATTGTTTTAATAAAAAAATGGAATCAATAAATTTTTCTTATGCTACATTAGATGAAAAATGACCCAAGGGAGGTTTAGAGAATGACTGTCCCCTTAAGATATGTTCTAGTTGACAAACTATTTCACCTATTAATGACCATGCGTCAAACATGACTAGCCTTGTGTTGGAATGTCTCTCAATATAAGAGGGATTTCACATTAATACATTGTTGATTATAGAGTTATAATAACAATGTGATGTACTACTATAGAGAGAAAATTAGTATAAAATTTCATCATGCGAAGGACAAACATGGTGGATTACAAAAAACGATAAATCTTCGTGCTCATTATTCTTCTATCCACATTAACGGTTGTCATGTCTATAATGTGAATATAGTTTCTCTGTATTGATAGAATCATGATGATTCATGAATTGATGATGAAGTTTCCATTTCTTAACATCCTAATTTATTATAATACTCCCATAATTTGGTAATTAGAGGGTAGGATCTTGAGCTGCAATATATTAATGTCTGAGTGCATCAAGAACTCCAGCATTAAGAGGATCTAGATCATAGATTGGATATTTATTTTCCAACTGTGTCTCTGAGACTTCTTCTTGGATTTTCTTTTACTCATATTTGGGGTCACATTCTTTATAAGGACCCGGCCATAAACATTACATAATCTTGAATTATATCGAGAATTCACATTGTGGATCTTTTCAGGTTTAGAGTTTTAGTGAATTAGTCCATAACTATTACATAACAACATGAATATTTCATGTACACACTACAACTCAGTGTCTATTTTTTCATATAATAACAACTCTTTAAAAGAAACATTCTAGTTCCATGTTTTAGACAACATGAATTTTTCTTGATCTCATCCTTGCTTGAATTCATCATTAAGTCATGTAGAAAAATTTAAAAAACATGGGATGAGCATAAAAATCTCAGTAAGGGTTATAAAATAATGAACAAAAACATTATCCCATCATTAAATACAAATCAATGAAACTATAATTTTCAATCATAACATACCTTATGAAATTATAGGATTTATGAATAACACACACAAATCATAAATCATAAATCATAAAGGTAACTTATTTCATCCATATCAAACTTACATTTTAGCTATCACATCTATGTAGGGAGTTACACATGGAAGACTGATCACATTATATTCCCTAAATCTCTTAGTAGAAACATTACATTTACCACTGTCACGTTACCCAATGCATTTTAGAGCCCTATCGGGCTCACCCTCCATATGTTTATCACTGAACCGCCCATATGCGTAAACAATTCCCAATAACCGTACCATATTCATAACACATAACAAAAGCATAATGGAAATTTAAAATTTCCATATTCCTATCACAATTTATCAAATAAAGATATTTAAATAAACATTGCTTTATCAAATCACATTCAAAACCGTTTAAAACATTTAATAAACAGATTTTTAAAACAAAGTGTCTCATACCACTTGGAATCCATTAAATGAATTATAATTTCAAAACATTAATTTCCAAATAAATAAATCCTAAAAACTATTTTCAAAACATGGACATTAAGGAGAAATATTTTGAAGAATAAACCGTTAAAACATTTAAAACGTCATTTTAGTCAAAGAATTTTAAACAAAATAAGAGACGCTTAAATACAAATAATTGAGGAATATCATTTAATCAAAAATTTATTATATCATGATAATAAATGTATTCATGATTTAATATTCCAAAGGATAGTATATACATTATATAAAAGTGAATTGGTGCATAACAACTATGAAGTCTCAATGAAATGTAAATTGGGATGAAATACCTTTTTAAGATGGTATCCTTAGATTAAGGATAAATAAATGACATACATATGGGAACCAAATATAAATACACACAATATAATTGGAAATCAATTGTAAAAAATCAGAGGTTATTCACACATATTCAAAGCCTGACATAATCAAGAAGTATATGTTTAACCCAAAGAATTGAAACAGGGTGAAGAAGTTCCCTTAAATAAATTTGACAGCCTAACAATGTCACTTTAAAATATAGAGAAATAATTTATGAGAGAGAAAACGGTTTCTCATGATATGACATAATATTTACAAAAATAAGGTTATAGAAAAACATATCCCATCATAAGAAGATGTAAATCAAAATATATAACAAAAAGAATTCTTTTAAAAAGAAGAGGGTGAAAGGTTCCCTTACTGATTTGGTAACATTAGAAACCTACACCATAAGAAAGAAGGATCATACAATGAATATGTAAATAACCATTAATTAAACTATATTAAACAAATAATAAAATCATGTGCTGTACATACACCACACAAAATTAAATAGTGTCAAATATAGCATGAATCTCACTAGAATAAAAATTGAGATGAAAATCCTTTACCACGTTGTAATCAATCGAGTCGTATGACAAAAATTTAATAACCACCAAATTATTCATAGAATAACTTGAATATAAATAGGATCATGATAATATTTATAAAATGTCACTACACAATACACCACATGTAATAAATTAGTAACGAACAATGGAAATCTCGAGAAATTTAAAATGACATAAGAAATCCTATACCTTGTGTCCGACTTTACATGTTTGTTCCCTGTTCTTCCTGAATAACAAATGTAATTTAATTTATAATTTATTAACAACCCTTTTTCATGTTTATTATTCCTTTTATATCCCTTATTACTACTTTTTAAACAATATGTAATTATATAATTTAATAATGGTCATTCTGTCGATATTTGGTACTTGAGTAAAAAATGGTTTTCTTATAATTACAAATTGTTCACATGGTCAAAATTTAATTATATCCAGAATGATATTCATGATTTAAATATCATATATATTATATTTATCCAGTATATACATGTATTTATAATGTTACATAACAATTGGAGATAAGAAATGAAATGCACCGTTCATGGAGACGGTAAGCCGTACGTACACATGAATGATACTTTCATTTCTATTTCGTATTTTAATTGAATTAAAACATAATGATACATAGTTATATTATAATTCCAGTATATAATCATATATATTTTCAATAACTCCATCCTTTATATGTCTCACGTATTTTATGAACGAGTCATATAACTTTGAGGGGGCGGTAGTCCACACTTCCTCAAATAAATTTATCGCATTTACTCATTATGGAAACCATAATTTTATCATATAAATTAAAGATATATAATATTAAAGAAACCATTAACATAATATATATCATATATAAATATAGTGTAATCATAATGGCCACCATATGAGGTGGTAGGAGAGAAATGAACAATCGTCATTTGGTGAAGTGTTAGTTTTCCATCCACAGAAACAATATGTTATTTATCCATTAGATGGAGGTGTTTGTAAGTGTATTTAGAATAATTCTCATAAAATAACCCTAGTATATTGAAGATACTAGTTTTGTTATAAGTTAAATGAATAAAAATAGTTTATGGGTCGTAGAAGTAAAATAAAACAAAAGAGGTTAAGAGAAGCTATTACCTTTAATTTGGGTAACTCCCTTGGTTTGAACCCAAAGGTATTCTTGAAGTGCCTTATGCCTAATGTAAGGCTTATAGAAGGAGGAGAGGGATGTAGGGAGCTATTTTGGGCAGATTTGGGGTGAACAAAAAGGCTTTAGAGGTGTCATTAATTGGTTATAAGTGGGGGATTCTTATAAGGGGGGAGGGGCCCTTTTGGAAAGTGTGATAATATTATTTTATTATATAATGATATCCAATTTCTAAAGGACCAAAAATCATTATGGTAAAATATAATATGACTCATGGTCGAAATAAATTCATACAATAATAATTGGATAGTTTTGGTTGTTTTTTAATATTTATAATCTTATTTTTATAAATCATTTATTAATGATGTAAACACTGCATCATTATTGTGTCATAAATAATTTAATTTAGTCGATGTCTAAAAATTATAAAACAAAATACCATGATTTAGGAAATATTTTTATCTTACCAAGTAATAATTATAGTAAAAATGATAACTTATATAACACTATGTAAAAATTAATTTACAAAGAGATATTTGTTTATGTCATTTTTTCTTTTACATTAAGTTAATTAAAATAAAGTTTCATTATCATCCATAAGTGGATCCATGGGGTCCCAAAACCGACCCAAGTATTCACATGGCTGGACATTACTCATACAATAAGGTTAGTACATGTTTTAAGGTAATTTTGAACTATTATAATATTCTTGTTACCTTGAATTAGCCTATTTACCTTTAACCGCGGTAAATAAAAGTCGAAAGTTACAATTCACAAAAAAAAATTTTCATATTATTTAATCTCATTTTTCTTAATAATAAAAACCCTATGTGTTGGATTATCTAAATTCAGTTCACATATGTTGTATAATTTTATTTAAAAGTAAAAGTCAGTTTTTAAACTACTACTAAGTGGTTTCACTATTCATCAAAAATTGATGTTTCTCAGAAAACTACCAAAAGTTATGCCAAATATATATTTGATATCAAGAATTCAAATATAATTTATATTTTAAAAAATTAAAAACATATAAGTTTCATTAATTAATTTAAAATTAAATATCATTGTTAAAACAAATAACATGTTTTTAAGAAACAATAAATATCAAAAGATTGACACTTGTTTATTTCCAATTTCAAGGTGAAATTAATTACAATGACCAAAATTATATTAAATGGTGAATAAATAATGTAATTAAATTTTAAAACCCATTAAAAATATAATCTACAGATATAAATAAATTACATTAAAAAAAGATTTTAATTAAAATACAGTATTTTTCACTATTCATCAAAAAATGAACTTTACCAGAAAAATACCAAATATTTACCCAAATTAAATTTTGATGTCCCTATTCTAAATAAAAATTTTATTTTGTCAAGTTGAACATATAAAAGTGACCAAACCCAGATTTAAATTGGGTTTCTTGATTAAAAGGTGGTAAATTGTCCTTTTAATGAATATTAGAGTATTTATGTTTAAAATCAAATTCTTTTCTTATTTTATGCCTCTAAATTTTATTGGATACAAGTAAAAACATACAACAAACATGTATAATCATTTTTTAGTTAGTTCTACTCATTCCCATATATACAAGGGATAGGTATTAACTACCAATTAAAATAATATTATTATATTATTAGTGTACAATGTAAGATTTCAAAGAAAAATGTTGTTGTGTTTCAGGTAAGCCATCGAACATAACATACCCTTTAAAGAAAAATTAATAATTAATTTACAACTATTAATAAATATGAAAAAATTCATATTCTTTATTTACCTAGGATGTTACATCCTTCCCCCCTTTTTGGAATTGCAACCTCACAATTTTAAAATTGGGCACAGAAACATCATTGAAAGTCCCACATCAGAAAGAGAGTCAATAAAACTATCAATTTAAAATAAATAATGATATATAAAAAGGTCACACAAGAAAATAGATACTAAGATTCCATGAAAACATGGACATGGAAGAGAAACTAACTCTCATAGATTAATAGTGTGTGATAGAGAACTTGATCACGGAATGTTAACCACCACAGTACCATAAATTTGTGCTTGGGTAAAATATTGGGGATAAAAGAGTGATTATAATTTTTATAATTCAAGATACTTTTCATAGATTTGATTAATTTTATTAATAAATAGAATAATATTTGTAATTAAATATACTTACTTTTCATTTAGAGTGTCATCCTTTAATAAAATTCTACCACAAACTCAACTTTTCTAAAAGCGATAATTATTCAAGATGACTTGGTCACACATGAAGTGATAGAATCAACTTCTAGAGTATCAAATAATCTAATAAAGATGTAATATATGTTTTCCTTTTCTTTATACATCAACCAAAACCAATATTGGTTATTAGAAGATCAGATAATCCCTAACAAGGATAATCTTTTACAAAAAGAAAAACAATGCTTAATCTCCAAATTTTGTCAAACAATACCAAAAGTTCAACAAAGACCATTTGATAAACAATTGTCCGTAAAATTATTCAATGTAATCCAAAATAATAATAAAAAACATATCTTAGAATGATTTAATCACATAGTCTTCAAAGATAATTCTTAACATTTATCTCCAAATAACATCCGTTACTCTTAAATTCTCATATTGAAAAGTAATTAACATAATCACATATTCTCCCTGATATGTTAATAATTGATATAGATAACAAAAAATAAACTTATTCTTGATTCATTAAATCATCTGACTAAAAATAATTAGTTATACTATACATAGTCTTAACATAGTCCAGTGGTAGGCGATATATCCTAATCACACTCTGGTTTTGGGATCGATTCCCACAGCTTTCTCCGACGCAACAGTTTGTCATGTGGTCTTTGTGTTGTCCTTTTTAAAAAACAATATAATTTTTTAACATTCCCAAAAAGAGATAAATTGATCAAAATTAACCATAAAAAATTTTAACCACCAAGATTATCTAATAAATTTCATTTTGCATCCAAAAATGTATTAACATGTAATTGCCTCAAATTCAAGGATCATATAAACCCAAATGGTTCTTTATAACTATATCCAAAAGAGAAAAGATAATTATTCATTAAATAAAATTTTAATATATCTAACTTTAGGGTTCCAAATACTATTATGTAATCCCATAATCAAAAGAGCCTTAATACTTTTAAGCATTTCACCATCCTAAAATCTACCATAACTCTTGAATCCCTTATATGTTGACTCCATACTCTTCCAACATTCTTCATGATCCATTAATCATTCCTGGATAACTTATTATAAAATACATATTTCCTACAAACAAAATCATTAATCATATCCTAAGATTCAATAATATCAAAATATAAGTTAACAAATAATCCATACCTTTAATTGGTCATTGTCTGTTTCTTCATCCCCAATCGGAGTGGCATTAGGTATTGGTAAACATATATTTGTACGATCCTGGTGATCCCATTCCTGAAACATCTTCATAGGACATCTATTTTTATAATGACCCTACACACCACATTTAAAACATTCAATTGATCCCTTATAAAGAACATCTTTCCCCTTCCTAGAGTCAACTGGATGCTTCCTTTTTTCATGGAAGGTTCTTGCTTTATGACCTTCAATTTCACATCTATAGCATCCTCCCATCCCTTAGGAACATTTTCTTATGTGTTTTTTCCACATTCTTGACACATAGGTTTTTGAATATACATACCTTTATGATTATTACCGAAACTAACATGGGGATTTGTTTCTCACATATACGATGCCTTATAAAAATCACCAAGGTTCAAGTGGTCAATCAAGACTCCAGATAGTTGGTAGAGAATAACCACAAGAGTTCTAATTGCAGCTTCCATTTCATTCAATTTCACATTCTGAAAACTGTTACAGTTTTCTTCACATCCATTGTTACATTTAAGCTTACAAGATCTAGCAATTTACTAAAACAAAAATTTTCAATGTGAGTATATCAATAAAATCGTCATATTATATATTATTAGGAGGGTAGATAAAATGGTATAATTATTCATGTTATCTAAAACTCCTTCGATTTATAAAAAAATGACTCTTTCAAAATTTCTAACCATTATGGTTATGTCAAGTATGATTAAATAACACAATAACCTCTATTGTTATCTAAAACAACCATTGATACCAATTATAATGACCCGACCTTAAATATTACATAATCATGAATTATGACAAGAATTCACATTGAGGATATTTTCAGGTTTAGTGTTTTATAAAATAAGGCCATAACTATTATATAAGAACATGAATATTACATGTAGACACTACAACTCAGTATCCATTTTTTTATATAATAAAAACTCTTAAAAAGAAACATGTTTAGTTCAATGTTTTAGACAACATGACTTTTCATTGATCCCATCTTAGACCCTATTCATCATTAAGTCATGTAGAAAGCATTTCAAAAACATGGGATGGGCATAAAAAGCCCTAGAAGGGTTATAAAATAAGGAAGGAAAACATTATCCCATCATTAAATACAAATCAATGAAACTATACGTTTCAATCAAAACATACCTTACGAAATCATAAGTTTTTTGAATAACACACAAAAATCATTAATCATAAATCATAAAAGTAACTTATGCCATATATATTAAAAATACATTGTATCTATCTTAGCTACATAGAGAGTTACACTTGGAATACCCATCAAAGTATATTCCCTAAATCTCATAGGAGAAACATCACGTTTACCACGGTCATGTTACCCAATTCATTGGAGAGAAATCTCACGCTCACCCGCCCTAGGTTTATCATGGAACCGTGCGTATACATAAACAATGCCAAATAACAATAACATATTAATAACACGTAACACACGAATAAAGTAAAGATAACATTTCCACATTCAAATAAAAATATATCAAATCATGATACTGAAATAAACAATTCATTATCAAATCATTTCAAAACCATTTAAAAAATTTAAAAAATATATTTTGGAATCGAAGTTTCCCATACCACATTGAATATTTTAAATGAAATATCATTTGAAAACATTAATTCCCATAAAAATAATTCCTAAAAACCATTTTTAAAACATTAATAGTAAAGAGAAATATTTATAAGAATAAATATTCAAAATATTTAAAATGATATTTTAGTTACGGAGTTTTAAACAAAATGAGAGATGATTGAATAAAAATAATTGAGGAATAAAATTTAATCAAAACATTATTATATCATGAGAATAAATTTATTAATTAATTGATATTCCAAATCACATTATATACACAATTTAAATGTTTATTCGCGCATAACAACAATGAAGTCTCAATGAAATGTAAATTGAGACGAAATCCCTTATAAAGACGGTATCCTTAGATTAAGGATAAATAAATAACATAATTTTGTTTGACAAATACAAATACACCCAATATAATAGGATATTAATTGTAAAACAATAAGTGTTTATTCACTCAAATTCATAGCACGACATAATCAAGAAGTATATTTTTAACCCAAATAATTTAAATTGGGTGAAGAAGATCCCTTACAGAAATTCGATATCCTAACGGTGTCACTTTAAAATCCATATAATGAATTGATGAGAGGGAAATTGTTATCTCATAACATGGACATAGAATTTAAATCCATAAGTATATAGTGGAACACATCCCAACATAAGAATATGTAAATTAAAAGACATAACAGAAATAAGTCTTTTAAAAAGAACAGGGTGAAAGGGTCCCTTACCGATTTGGTAACATTCGAAACATACACCCCATGAAAAAAATATCATAAAATGAATATGTAAATTCCTATAAATTAAAGTATTTTACAAAAATAATACAATCTTGTGTATTACATACAACACAAATAATGAAATAGGGGAAAATATAGCTTGAATCTCATGGGAAGAAAATGTTATACGAAAATACCTAACCACGTTGTAATGAATCGAGTCGTATGAACAAAAATTAACAACCAAGAAATGATTCATAAAATAAATTGAATATAAATAGGATACTGATAATATATATCAAATGTAAGTACACAATACACCACATGCAATAAAATAGTTGTGAATAATGGAAATCCCATGAAATTAAAAATGAGATAAAAAAATTCCTTACCTCGTGTCTGACTTGATTAGTTTATTCCTTTTTCATTATGAATAATAAAATTAAGTTAATTTATACTTGTTTAAGATAAAATTTTCATTTTTATTATTCCTTTTATATCACTTATTACCATGTTATAAATAATATGTAATTATTTAATTTAATAATGGTCGGTTTGTCGATATTTGGCACTTGAGTCAAAAATGGACTTCTTATAATTACATGTTTTTCACGGGGTCAAAAGTTCATTATATCTAGAATGAAATTCATGATTTATATATCATATATATCATATATATCCTGCATATACATGTTTTTAAAATAGTACATAACATTTAGTGATAAGAAATGAAATGCCACGTTCATGGAGACGGTAAGTCGTACGTAAGCATAAACACTAATTTCATTAATATTTCGTATTTTAATTGAATAAACATTTAATGATACATAGTTAAATTATAATTACAGTATAATATCATATATTATTTCAATAACTCCATCCTTTATATGTCCCACGTATGTATGAACGAGTCATATCGCTTAGAGGGGGCGGTAGTCCACACATTCTCAAATGAAGTTATCACGTTTACTCACAATGGAAACCATAAAGGTATGCTATAAATTAAAAATACATAATCATAAAGAAAACAAAAACATAATATATATCATATATAAATATATTTTAATCATAATGGCCACCGTATGAGGTGGAATGAGATAATTGAAAAATCATATTTTCGTGAGGCGTTAATTTACAATCCATAGAAACAGAATGTTCTTTATCCATTAGATGGAGGTGTGTGTAAGTGTATTTTGAATCCTTCTCATAAAAAATTTATAGTATATTAAGGATACTTGTGATTTCATAAAAGAAAGTAATAAAAAGAGTTTAGGGGTTTTATTAGTAAAATAAAATAAAAGAAGTTAAGAGAAGCAGTTACCTTTAATTTGGGTAACTCCCTTTGGTTTGAACCAAAAGGGCTTATTAAAGTGCCTTCTGCCTAAGGTAAGGCTTCTAGGAGGAGGATAGGGATGTAGGGTGCTTCACTAGGTAGAATTTGGATTATCCAAAAGGCTTGAGTGGTGTGAGGAATTGGTTAGCAATGTCGTATTTTTATAAGGTGGAGGAGGTGCTGTTTAGGAATGTGTGATAATATTATTTTATTATACAATGATATTAAGGTTCTAAAGGCCAGAAAATCATCATGTTTGGATATAATATGACTAATGGACTAAATAAATTCATCCAATAATAATAGGACAACTTCTGGATGTTATTTTGAAATTTATAATCATATTTATTAAAATCATTTATTAATGAGGTAAACACTGCATCATTATTGTGTCATAAATAATTTAATTTATTCGATGTCTAAAACTATAAAATAAATACCTTGATGTAGGAAATATTTTTATATTTATAATAAATTTTTATTATAGAAATTATAACTTATATTACAACATGTACAAATTAATTTAAAAAGAAATATTTTTTATGTCATTTTTCCCTTTAAATTATGTCAATTAAAAGAAAGTGTCGTTATCATTCATAAGTGGCTCCATGGGGTCCCAAAATAGACCAAAGGATTATCAGGTTTGGACATTACTCATCCAATAAGTATAGGATACATGTTAAGGTAATTTTGAATTATAATAATATTATTTTTTACTTGAATTATCCTATTTACCTTTAACCACGGTAAACAAAAGTCAAAAGTTACTATTTACCAAAAAAATATTTTCATCTTATTGAAACACATTTTACATAATAATAATAACAATTTATGTTTTATTTTCTAAATTCAATTCACAGAAGAAGTAAAATTTCATTTAAATGAGAAAAGTCAGTTTTTAACTACTACTATGTGGTTTCACTATTTATAAAAAATTTGATGTTTTTTAGAAAACTACCAGAAATTTAGCCTAAGAAATATTTGATATTATGACTTCAAAAATGATATGTATTTTAACAATTTCTAAAAATAGAATATAAATTAACTAATTTAATATTATTTCCCATTGTTAAAACAAATAGTGTGTTTTTATGAAATGATAACAATCAAAAGATTGACATTTGTTTATATCAAATTTAAAAGTGAAATTAATTTCAATGACCAATATTGGATTAAATGGTAATAATATATTCTAATTGAACTATAAAACAAATTAAAAATAACATATAACCATATAAATAAATTAGATTAAAACGTAGTTTTGAATGAAAATACAATATTTTTCACTATTAATCAAAAAATGACAATTATCATAAAAATACCAAAAATTTACATACATTAAATTCTGATGTCTTGATTCTAAATAATTATTTTATTTTGACAAATAGAACATATAAAAGAGACCAAAACCAGATTTAAATAGGGGTTTCCACTAAAAAGAGTTAAATCGACCTTTTAATGAATATTAGAGTATTTATGCTTAAAATCAGATTCTTTTATTATTTTAAGCCCTTAAATATTATTGGATAAAAGAGAAAACATTTACCAAACATTTATAATCATATTATAGTTAGTTCTATTCATTCCTTCCAACAAAATGGCTAGGAGTTAACTATCATTTAAAATACTAATATTATATTATTATTGTGGAATGTAAGATTTCAAAGAATACTATTGTTGCGTATTGACTAAGACATCAAACATATCATCCCCTTTAAATTAAAATTAATAATTAATTTAAAAATATTAATAAATATGAAAATTTTAATATTCTTTATATAAATGGGATGTTACATTCATGGAGAAGTGGTTATCATGGGAAGGCATTTTTCCCTAACGTGGATTTGTCATTAGAATGGGTTGATTACCTTCAATTGAATGTGTGTATGTTCCAAATCTGATTGTCCTTATGATATGGGGTAGTATGCCCCATAACCCTCCTAGACTGGAATAAATTTATCTATCTTCTCCGAGTTCATATGTGGATGTGTCATCGCATGTGTGGGGATAGAGTTATGTGTCTATTCCCAAGGTATGGATAAAGTTGTTCGTATGATATTCTAGCATGATTTCAGAATATGGGTAGGAATTTGTGCATTCCATTTCCCCATTGATATAATGGGTTTAGTGACTTATGTATCTAGAATAATATTATACATGCATTCTATATCTGGATTAAGTGTATCTACCTCCTCTTATCCACCTTTTACTATAAGTTGATAATGAAAATTCTTATGTATAGGGGCATAGAGTTGATTCTTCCCCAAGTTTGTCATTGAAGCATTCCAACATACTCTTCCGGGTGCTGAGAAATGAGATTATTGGAAGCCCCAATTAATTTTAGATGTTGTATGCACCTAAAGGTTGTTTTACATCAATCTTGGTTGAAAAAACTCATTCAATACTAGAAGATGAGACTGCAGGTAGAATTGGTGACTATAAACAGGTGCATGATCTTATTAACCAGGTGCAACCACATTTGATCGGAGGGATTCCTTCAATATAGTTAGACAAGGATACTTACTAGGTGATAATTTGTAAACCTTTGTATGTTCCTATTCATATTACTCCACCAGATTTACCTGGTAGGATTGGTGGGTCTCTTCTAGATGAGTCTACTGGGCGGTGGAATTAGGACATACAGGTGTATGTGCCCACTCATTGTTTTCCATCAAGATATGTTGATGAACATCTTCCGAGGAGGAAAATGTAAAAACCTACTCCCTATTTTCTGAACATTTTCCCTAGTGTTTCATCTTTAATGCTCGAGTTTGAGGTACATGGGTCAAACAACAAAACGCCACACCCCCATCATGTTGGGGGTTCACTGCCACAATATTCTGCTAGAAGCGATTTTTGGTGGGATTCCATAGGAAGGACCCCTGCATCTTTATGTTTAGGCCAGAAGTGACCTCTAGGATCACCTCCCTATAGTATAGGCTAGAAAGGTTGTTGTGTTATGGGGATATGGACCTGAATCATTTGGAAATGGTTGTTGGCACTATATGGTTCTTGACCATCGGTCATCGGTGAGCAGATGATCGAGGGTTTTTATGAACTTGGAGATCCAGTTGAGCATTCTACAAAGATGGGATATTACTCTGCTGATGGTATTCCATTAATAGTACATTGGAGAACTATCATTGAGGATGCTGATTTGGTGATGACATCCTTCTAGCGGATGATGATCCAGTATGAGCGGTGGTCTAGGAATTCACAGGGGCAATCTTGCTGGAATCTATTTTGAGTGAAGGGAGTTATGAGAAAACGTGAAAACAATAATGAACACCATTAATGAAACATGTTTTATAAGGAGACATTCGTCATATATTCCTTTTTCATTCCTTTTGTAATCAATTTATAGAGACCTGATAGGTGGGTAACATTATTACCTTGGTTAAGGATTCACATCAGGTTCACCATTTATGTATCTTATTTATTTAGAACGTGTGTACTAGTATAATAATCACTGCTTCCAGGAAGATTCCATTGGATTTATTCATGGAACTAGAAACATACAATAATTTTTTACACAAATGGGACCTGCTTTCCAAATATAGGCATTCATTAAGTATGAACATATGATACCTAATAACACACTTTGGTCATGATGATGGGAGGTCAGACTCAACAAAACCTTTTTTGGGGGAATTATAGTCTACATAGGGACTCTCTTTACAGATTTGAGATATTTTCATGAATTCCTATTAATTCACCATGTATAACATAGGTTTCCCTTAGAATTGTCAATCGATTATTAGCTGGTGTGAAATTGAGAATCATCCATATGTTTTTGAGGTTCTTCATTACTGGAGATATTTGTATGTATTTGGGGTTCTACATCAATTGTATCCTAACATATACTACTTAAAGATTATTTTAATCATCGTTATGATGATACTAGTTTTTATGTTACTCAGTGGGTCACACTATAAATTATTTTCATCTAGGTAGATAAAGGTTTGTTGTGATATTGGGATTGTACAAATAAAATGAGTGATCTTTGAAACCTTGTTAAAGGAATCAGAACCCTCATAGTTCAGATTCACATAATGAGACACATTATACCTTTTATGGTCTTGTGATAAGGACGTAGACATATAGTTTAATGTCCATTAATTAGGAATTCTAAGTGAAAGGTTCTTAGTCAAGTATTGGTGTGAGTCTTATCCCTAAGAAGCCCAACGAACATGGAATGAATATTGGATTCCATGTAATATTAGACCATGATGGGAATATGGACCAAGGAGAACATGGTTAATTTGAAGTGTTGGGTTTTAATCTCAGAGAAGCTTCCTATGTATCCCATTTGGATTGAATCATGGCCCACATAGTTAGATGAGTCTCATACGAGAGTATAGTTCTTTGAGTGAAATGAGTTTGAGCTTAATTCTTGAAAATGATTCCTTAGTGATTTGGAGGTTTAATTTTGGGCTTATTCCTATGGAGGCTTCTCAAATTAAGGGAATTAGGGTTGGGCTCCTGAAGAGGATATCCAGTGAGACCGACCCTCAGAAGGGTTCATACATATCCAAATAATGATGGGAATCAAAGTTATCTTAGTTCATTAACCGTGGTTGTTGGTCAAATATTTTAATCATTACCAATTTATATGCCTATATGATTTATGATTGGTGTGAGAAACACGTGAATGTGAAGGATTCAAAAAATTCACCCACACATTTCCACCTTAACTGGTGGAAGAGGATGCGCCTACAACGGCGAGGGTATACAAGGATGAGATAATCAGGGAAGAGGGCAGGGTGACAAGCCATCCCTCTAATCACTGTACATTAGGAAATTTCTCAATGTAAGGAAGGAGTGAAGGTGAAGGTTGTAGAGAGGAACTTGAATGCATCCTAGTATATGAAATGTTTTGGTCTTACACTAGGATGGCTGCACTAAAATTGGTCCCGGTAGGGGTGGGAGACTTCTCGTTTGTTCAAAATGAAAAGTAGGTGTTAACTGTACCTTTCTTACTAGAGACCTGAGGTTCTATGTTTTATAGATGAGAAGGGGAGGCCATAAACCAAATCATTATTCTCCAAACCTGGAAGTTCCCAACACTATTTCTGGTAGAATGATCCATGTGACTGGAGATATAAAAAACCAGAGACACTTGATGAATCCTAACCCATTGTGAAAAAATGTGGGAATACTCATACTGCAGATATAAAAACCTAAATAAGAAAAACAATGATGTTCCCTAAACAATGTTTTTCTAAGTCGAGGTGTTTTGGTGCAGGTTTTAAAATAATGTCTTTCATACAAGGGAGATATTGAAAAATAATCCTTGCAATGAATGGATTTGAATACGGATTGATGAACTATATTCTGAAGGGAGTATGAAAATCGAATAGGGTTTCCCAATTAAGTATTACTGTTCACGTGTGGGCATGAAATAAATCTTGGGTAACCTGATTTACACTTATGTAACATACAACCTGGATGTTAATACTTGGGCAAGACTCAACTCTATCCATCATGAGTATTGACTAGTATTCTTAGATGTGGGGAGCTCGAGTTCTTGTAAGAGAAATAGGTGTCACACAAGCATTTCTTATTCATGGAGGTTGGGCACCTCAGGCACACAAGTGTTATGGATTTCAAACAAAAAAGGGACTTATGTAATTTGATCCTCCTACAGATCATCCTATCTAGATCTTAAAGTGCTAAATTAAAGGTTTTATATGACTTGGGAGAAGCCCTAGGGCGACCAGAGTTGCAATTAATCTTTAGGGAAATTTTTCCATCTAGCTGAAGTCCCCGAGGGTCTATTTATAGGAAAATAAGTGACCTTGCTTGAAGACAGTTTGGGCGTACAAGAGACTTGCATGCTAGAATTGTGGAACACATGTAACATGTGCGCCAATGATTTTATGTATTGACTTGGGAAACACTTTGATAAGATAGAAAAAATAATTACTTCAATCAGCTCCATTATGGTGGATCTCATGTTTTTGTGCGTAAGTACCTTAGGAGCCCGTTTAGAGACTTATAAAAGTTTATTTATCTGTACCGTGGGGCTTACTCCCCCACACCCCACATTTGGATTAGTTTTGGGATGTGGGTTTGGCCCTTCAATATTGTGCCTTAACTACCATCACTGACTCCCATGAAAATTGTAGAGTCACACTGTGATCATTTTGAGCCCCGTTGACAAAATTTCAAAGAAAAGTGCATGGTATAAATTTCCTGGTGTCTACAATTATAATGACCCATCAACTTTGGCTCTCCAACTTCATCCCATCATGATAGAATCTAACACATTTGTAATAACCTAGGTCTTTATGATGTAAATTTTCTTCTATATTTTTTATATATTCATAACATTGGATTAATATGAATACCATTTAAGGTCATGTGTGAATCAGAGGTATCAGAGATTCAATCGGAAACCAGAAGAATATTTTTGGGGAGAAAGAGGATTCCAAGATCTTTTGTAGAAAGAGTGCTGGGCAATGGTATGGTTACTACTAACCATGTGATGCATGGGATGATAGAAGGAGGATACTATACATTAGGGTAAACTATGTGATTGGGGGTGAACTGTCATGAAAAAAATACATACTTTTGATAGATTATTTTTGAATTTTATTCCTACAGGTATTCAAACTATACTCACTAACCATGAGATGTGAAACTTCCTACAGTAATGGGAAGATGGTTGGCACTTGTTTTAGCCAACTGTCTGACCCTATAATTTGGGAGAAATTTAAAAATATCCCTTAACGAATCTTGTAACTTTAACATAATTTTCTTTTCTCCTTCGATGGAGAAAACAATGATGTTAAATATCTTCCTCAAACCAAATATGGACTTTTCCAAAATTTATTCATCTAAAATGAGAACTAAGCACTATTAGTTCTGTCGGATCCACATAGGCAAGAACATAATTATATTTTAACTATTATTCAATATTCTATGTTTTAGACAAAATATTTATGTTCATGATAATATTCTCTAATTTGTATTACAACATCTATTCATCATTTTGTTTCTCGATCTTGGTCGAATCAAGAGATGATACCTGACTAGTACTCTACTACCGTCCTATGGTAGGTGGTCTATGCATTTCCCATTTGGTTTTTTTATTTTTTATGATTTTTACCACTGTTAAACCTTTTTTACTTTCCATATAATCCATTAATTTCAATATATAATTTGAATTAAGTGAAATCGACCATGTTTAGGATTCTTGTCAGTTCTGTTGAATAAATTGGAGGTTATTTCCAAACCAATGTCAATCATAGGATATTCCATTTTCCCATTATTTTTGTTAAACATTCAAAGGGTTTTGTCTTTGAGATTTACTATTTAGAGTAAGCCTATAATGAACAAAATTGGACAGATTTTACTATTATTGGATTCTTTACCTCCCTTATATGTTAATTTTTTTGTTTAATGGATTATATGGAACATTAATTTTTTAATAGATTTTCATAGAAAACATGGAATTTTGTGGGTGAACTCATGAGATGCCTTTGATTGTGAATTATGATATTTGTGGGTATACACATTATACTTGAATGTGATGAGATTAAGGGTACTTGGTGCCATATTTGGTATAACTTGGATCATGATTCTATTAGATTCCATTGATTTTTTAGATGGATCTATAACATAATAGTAGATTCCATGGATTTAGATTTCTCTCTAGATACTCCTTCAATGGGATTCCTTGGGCCATGATATCCATTGGTTGTTGTTTGTTTTGGGATTACAATAGCCATGATCTAAATAAATGGTAATTGGGCCCAATCTCTAGCCTAACCAACTATCCATTGATATGATCATATGACATGATGAGGATTCACTGGTCTTTTAAAATTTCATTCCAACCATTTTTGGTATGAAATATTAAATACCTAGAACAACCAATGTAAATGTTATATGATTGGTTGATGGCTCGATCTGGGTGGATTGGATCTTTAGTTTTTATGGAACAGTCATGGAATACATGATATGTCTTGATGTATGGTGAGGTCATGATTTTGATTTATGGATTGTTTATATATTCCTTTCTACAAGATATTGGTAGATATTTTGTAAGGATCCTTGGAAGGTTGATCAGAATTATTAGATTCGTAGTATTCACACCCATTGTCATTGAATTTCATAAGGCTTACTAATTTTCCTATCAACTATTCACTTGCGTATTATATTTCACTACCAAAATTGTTAATATTCATTAGGTTTCAAATCCTATCTGGGCATCTACTCGTTACCCATATAGACTATTTTGATGAAGGTATGAATCATGGAAAGCACAACAGTTTGATCGTTGATTTTGTTCTATTCTTTGGAGAAGGGGTGCATAGGAATGATATGAGGATCATTATGCTATCAGGAGATATTTATTATTGTTATTCATAGTAATATTTCATACGTACTATATTTTAATACCATGTATAATGATTTTTTATTTTTTGTAGAGTCATGACATGTAACATAATCCCATGTATATGAGATCCTTTTTTAGGATTATTATATATTCATTTATTTGTTATTTATCAGACGTATGATTATTGTGTATGCTTCTTATATTGACTTCCATTTTTTATTACTCTATGTTACACTCTGGTAATGAGTTCATAATCACTGCATACACTCACCCAATTCCCTCACTGCCTGTCGACATCCTCTAGAATTTATGGAGATGCGCTTGAGGACATGTGGCCAACTAAGATCGGGGCATTGATTAGTAGAACCCAGGTCCAGGATGTTACAATGTGTATCGAATAAATATTTTTCTAGATTATTATTTGAGAACAATATGTATGGATTTTAAGGAATTGAAATTTGGTACACATCTGTGCTTGGGAATATCTAATCCACATACATGAAAAAGCCAAATACCCTCAAATAGAAATTTCTATTTTTTAAATTTTTATTATTAAAGTTTATTTGATTCCTCTATTAGGTGATTCCCTCAAATTTTGATGTTATTATTGATATGATTATGGATTCTATTGTGTTTCAAAATAATTAGTTGATTGTATTCCATCTAAATAATCATTGTACAAACTTGTTGTAAATCACATGAAATGAATTATATCATGCTATTTTGGATGAAATACCTATTTTCATGATGTTCTGATATGTGAAATTCTAGATATAACTTCTATTTTCTTAGAATTATGTATAGGGGATTGGAATACAAGAATGGTACATAGAGTTCATGTTGTAATCGATGAAGTTTTTTCTTGATTAGGATATAACAGATACCCTAGGTAGCCAATTGGGGCATGTTATGTCACGGACGAGGAGTCACATGAACTTGAATTTGATGTTTTGTGATATAGGTAGACACCATTATTTTGTTTATAAAAATTATTATCCCTTATGGATGATAATTTTGTGGATCATTGGGTTCAACAAATAAAAGGTAATTTTGAATGAATATGAAATTTCAAAAGGAAAATCGAAATGATTGATAGGGAACCCAACCAAGAACTGAATTTTTAGTTGTGAAGAAGTTTTGTCTCTAGTGAATTTTGTGACTATTCATTTATCAGTACTGGCTTTAGGGTAATGATTTCTTATATCAACTACTTATAGGAAGGATTTGACATTTCCTATGCTTTTTAATTGTGAACCATGATACAATTTTTTGTTCTATGAGTTTCAAATTGTAGATGCATTCCACAATGAAGACATCTAGTCATAAACCAAGAAAGATGAAATAGCCACACTGTAGAGGTGTGGGCCATTGGATACCAATGAATCCTCCCTTTATTTCTTCTGCAAAACTAGTTATTTTACTAGACAAGGGTGATGAGGTTCAATTCCACGAGTAATTTTTTTTCTTCATGCATTATTTTTAGTGAAATCCATAGCCTACCAATCCTATGGTTGAGCTAACATGGGTGTTAAAACAATAGAAACCACCCATTTTTCAAGGGATGTGGGTCAACATGCTACTTTTCATTCGCATGAAACTACAGTATTGATCTTACAGAATCTAAAGACATATCATGATATGAGATTGAATCACAAGATGTATATGATATGTGTATTAGAAATTCATTGTTGGGATGTTCTAAACTGGGATGACATTTTGTGATACATGTTTTCAGATGGTATCCAAACCAGGTTCTTCTACTACTCTTATACATAAGACATTGAGGGAAGATCATGTTAGTGAGTTCTTGTGTCTGGAGGAGGGATCTATAATGATTATGGATTCCTCAAAACCCTTTTATAGTTACGCCGTTTTACAATGACATAACTTGTTGATTAATTATTGAGATTTACCCAATTTTAGGAAGTTCTCTAAGAAGCCATTTGATCACAGGTCAATGGGTTAATATTGACTTATATTACTGAAATTGTGAATCATAACCTAATTAAAGAGTGGAGCCTAATGGATGATTTAGCTGAACAGTATAGGTTGTATTGTCTCTTGACTGAGCAATTTTTCATTTATTGGTGGGAATTTCTATATTGAGGCTTCCTATGAGACAAGAACTAGTCAGGCTACTAGTGTTGGAAGTGTAGTTTTCCGTCATCAGTTTGGTAGAAGGGGACACATAATGAATTAGGGGAATTACGAAGAAATAAATTGTTGAGATTGTGGTAGGATAGCCATGGAAATGCTTCTATAAGAAATATACCTCCAACATTGTGTTCTAGGATTCCATCTTTGACCCCATCTTCTGAAATGGGTTTAATAGATTTATGTAAGGAAATGAGCTGGTGTAGTACTGTTTGTTTAGGTTGATGTAGTAGTGGTTATGGACAAGGAATCCATGCACCAGTAATTCTAAGACAGTAGAGATGGCAAAATTTTCCTTATGAGGTTGTGTCATAGGGTTATAGTTAAAGACAGATATATTCTATAAAACCTACCCAATAGAGAAGGGATCCATACCGACACTAGTGAGGTGTACGATCCTAGTAGCCTAAACTCATGTATCTACAATTTTTGAAATATTAGTGTCATATAGTATCATATATGTGACTATTGTAGAGAGGCTTCAGTTATTGATTTGGTTCTCTAGGTGTGTTATAATTCATGACACTCCTTTGGGGATTATAATGGAGTTTTTACAATATTGTATGGTGTTCCCCAATGAGGTTGGCGGTTTCATCTTCATCCAGAATCATTTTTTCCTTGAGATTAATGGGATTATAGTCATACTCGATATGGACTAACAAGTATATTTTTTATCCTATATCTACTTATATCCATGTAAGGTGGATTTAACATCCACATATGGTGTAGTCTATAACTACATGAGTGAATGGGATGTATATGAGAGATGAGATGAAGCCTAACATTATTGGATTGTATAGATGAGAGCCTATATTAGATGTTTGTATCTAGATAATCACCGAGTCTGTTAGGGGGAATTTCATGTATTGGTTGGCTGATTTAGTGATTTTTTCCATAGAAAAAATTATAGTCTACCTCTTTAGATATAAGTTGAGTTTTCAATCAAGATACTTCAATGATCTATACCAATACTAATTATACCTTATTGAATGTTTACTAATGAGATTCTGGAGCTCAAGAGGTAGCTAGGGGATTTTGATCAAATGTTGTTTATTTTACCCTATACATATCTTTTGGGTTCAATGCTCCTTTTGTGAAAAAGGATGATGGTACCCTTATTTGTTTCTGATTTTATAGAAGATTGATCTATATAATGGTCAATAAAAGATATATTATTCGATGTATATATGAAATTTTTGATCATCTTCAAGGATCTTGGGTGATCTTGATGATTTATTTGATTTTGAGATATCACATGGTAAATTTTATGACCTATAGACATGCCTCATAAAAATTTCCATAGTAGGTATGGTGTATATAAGTATCTGGTTATGGGGATTTGTATGATTAATGGGACAACATTTATCATGGAAAAGATAAACTGAGTGTTCCATCCTTATCAAGAATCATTTTTAGTTGTTTTAATGGATGCTATCTTTGTGTATTATAAATAAATACAAAACCATAAAAACTATTTTGATGTCATTATTTGATAAACTATGTTAGAATTTGTTATACGCTATGTTCACAAAGATCCAATTCTAGATGAATCACATTCACGTCCTTGGACATTTTTTCTTAGAGATAGGAGTATTTGTTCACCGAGATAAGGATAGAGATCTAGTTTCTTGGGAAAAACCAGAGAACATATTTTTCATACAATGTTTGTTGTGGATAGATAGATAATACATGAGATTCATATGTGACTTCTAGTTATTATCAGTGTCATTTTGGTGATTGAATAATAAGGGTGTAATGTTTGATTGGTAAGATAAATATGAGACAACCTTTAAAGATATTAAATGGAGATTAACATTATAATCGTTCTGGATTCTACTATAGAAGGGAATAAAATATTCTTTTATTTTGTGACACATCAGGTTTTAGGCTTAGAGAAATGCTGATAAAAGCATATATAATCAGGGTGTACTAGTCTCATCAGCAGAGGCCACATGAGATGAACTACACTTCACATGATCCTGAGTAAGCTATGGCTGATAAATCACTGCACTTTTGGAGAAACAATTTACTAGGATAGCATTTTATGGTGTACAGGAAAACAATCATCAAGTTCATATTTACAAATAATGATATTGATTTGAGAAAGTGATGGGGGATATAATATGTTTTATTTTTTGAATTTTATCTTTCTTATATATTTAATACATAATGTGTAGTGGTTGATGAACTGACAATGAGGTATTATATGTAGTTAGTTCAGGAGGATGGTAGTTAGTGGATTTATATGTATTTTTACTCTATGATACAATTGGAATTTTCTAACAGACATGGATAGTTTTATCTTATATCCTAATCTATGGTTTCTACACTTCCAGAAAGAGTGATGATTAGGCATTAAGCGAAAATTATATGGATTTATTATAGGTTCTTCCACCAATCAACATGTGAAGGAGAAACATCATTGACCATATATAATGTACAATAGTTTACTATTATTGAGTGGAAATGGGATAATATCATAATGGATTTCATGAATTATTTTTTGAGTTTTCCTCAAGGTAGATATGTTTTTTTTGTATTTCATAGGATCACGAGGGTTCTTCATTTCTTTTCATTCAAGTAGAAATTTAGTTCAGATGATCTTGTGTGTTTTTATATATATTAAATACTATAATATCATGGGTACCCACACACTATCATTTTAGATAGGGATGCCTAGTTCACATGTCATTTATAGTAGATTTTATAGAGGGAACTGGGTGCACAAGTGCTTCTGATAACAACATACCTCTCTCTGGAATAATGTCTACTCAGAGCATAAGATATAGGTACCTAGGAAAAGTCTACAACCATGCATATTATATTTTTTAGGATCTTGGGAGATGAAAAAACCCATGGTTGTGTTCTCCTACAATAATATAATTCAGTAAACTATTTAGATAGTTGCATTTGGGGATTTGTATTGTAGGTCAGGATGATCACTCATATGATGGTAAATGATAGTAGATGAAGCTTTAAATTGGTCACTTCACATATAGAAGACTTATGAGTCGGTATAGTTCAATATAAAGAGGGTGGATATTGTAAATTATCAACAAAAATCTTATATTGATCACTACAAATGACCTCTAGAGTTAGAGGTCGGGGATCAAGTCATTTTATGTTTTTCACAAAGGTTGAAAAAAAAATTTATGAGACCAGGTAAGATTTTACCATGATATTTTGGTCCATTATATCTTGTGAAGAGAGTCGGGTTGATATCTAGTTGGTTTTAGTTACAACAAATGTATCAATCCATGCACAATTGCTTCCACAAATCTCAGTTGCACCATTATCATTCAGTCCCATCTCAATATGTTCATCCATAAGAGGATGAGTTATGAATATATTCATTCTTCTAGAAGAATCTGATATACATCGTTAACAAGAGACCATATGCTTTCAAGGTTCTCTTAGTACCTCTAGTATTGGTCCTCTAGAAGCCTAGATGTTTATACGATGAGACCCCATAGTGGGAAGTTGACATATGTGATTAGTGGAACTAGTTTTTCACCTATGAATTATTACTAACATTGATAGGGAAGTTTGAAGATTAATTGTTTTTTGGGATATATAGTATGTATGGGGGTTTTCATATGAGGTGGGAAATTTTTTTATTTTAGTTTTAACTCTTAATTTATACATAATTTGAATACCATTTGAGGTCATATGTGTATACAATGTGTAAGTAGTTTTTTCTGAGCTTGGAACATAACTTTTGGGGAGAAAAAGTCTTCATGAATGGTTAATAGAAACACTATGATGAAGGTACACAATTACTACTGATCATGTGATACCTTAGTAGAGAGTTGGAGGAGAACCCCCGTTTGGAATACCATGGAATTTGGGGTGCACGATCATGAAAAAATAGTAGTATTTTTAAAGAGGATTTTTTCACATTTTTGGTAGGGTTATTCAAAACATGTGTACTAACAATGTGAAGTACCTCTTCCAATAGTAAGGGGTGCACGATTGATGCTTAGTTTGGGCAACCATCTAGTGAAATTGTACTACCCATAAATTTTGGTGAATTTAATAAAATATAACTTATTGACTCTTATGACATAAATCAAATTTAATCCACTCTTTCAGTGGATAGATTCCTGAAATTGATGAGATTCTTGAATACAATTCTATAATTTTAAACTATTCATTTATTTAATATTAGAAAAAATTTCTATCAGTCCTGTAGGATCTACATTGGTGAGTACTCAATTTCTTTTTATATGTTCTTAATTCTTCTTAGAATCAAATATTATATTTATGTGAAATATAATTTTCCATAATTTTTGGTTCTTTATATCTTCTTAACATTTCTCCTGATATGAGTAAAATCAAGAGATGATACTGGAAAAAAATTATTCAACCAAACTATTATTGGTGGTATAAAATTTTTCTTTTTGGTTTGGTGAATTATTAGGATAGTTATCATTGTGTCACCACCAAACATTCTGACACAGCCTAAATTTGAATAGATTAATATGAATTAATTGTAATGGAACATGTTTTCTATGCCAATTAGTTTTCATGAAATTTTTCGATGTTTTTTCCCAACCATGGACACCCATGGCGTGTTTCTATTTCCAATTCATCGTGTCAAACCAACAAAAGGGTGTATCATTATCATTTCCTAGTTAGTGGGATTCTACAATAAAATAAATTAAAAATAATTGATTATTTACATAATTTTTTCTCCTATTCATGTTAATTATTTTGGTTAAGTGGTTTCAATTGGAACTTGAATTTATTCATGGTTAATTTAAAAATTTTGTAATTTTCTGGGTGAAATCACGAGATGTGTTGATTGTGAATTATGAAATGAGTGGCTATACTCATGATACTTGAATGTGATGAGTTGATTAAAAGTGTATTCCTTGGTTGGTATACCTAGGAGATTTATTCCATTATATTCCTTCGATGTTATTCCTTGGATCTTTATTTCATTACTGGAAAACATGTATTGAGATTTATCCATGGGTCTTAACTCTTTGAGTTTCATTGGGCCTTGTTTTTTCATGTATCTTTATTTTCCTATGATCACAATTGAAATTCTAGGTAGACATAATCCTTTGACCCCAACTCAAAACCAAATAGGTTACCATAGATATTCTCTAGGTAATCAATGTGGTTACCTTGGTCTTCTACACCTTGGATCCGACCCTTCATGGTCTAAAACATTTAATATACCAAATGACCATGGTAAATGTGATATGCTTGTTTGAACAACTTGACAATGGAGGATTCAATATACTGGTTATATGGGAAGGCCAGGGTTGACATGATATATTAGGATGTTCAGATATCCCATGGTGTTTATTTATTTGTTGCTTATAGATTCCTTATATGATCTTTACACTTGTTTTCATGGATCCTTTATTGGTTATTCTGTATTACTAGTTTTGTATTTTACATTCCATGGGATTATTAATATCATAATGATTACCTATATAAGTTTTCACTCCACTTTATCTTGTTATATTTCACTTCTAGGATTTATTATAGACCATTTGGTGGTTACATAATATTACTATACATAACCACAAGTTCGGGCCATCATTGGGTATCGATTAATACTATTTGGATATCGGGAGGGATTAGGGCATGCACTTTCAGTTTGATGCGTGATTTTGTGACATGATAATGAGTAGAGGAGAACTAGACCAATACGAGGAATTTGATGCTATCATGAGATAAAGTGTTATTCGGTATTTTTGGTATCTTTACATATGTAATATTTTGTAATTCCATGTATGTTTTGTATGTTTTGTCGAAACTTTAAATGTAAAATCATCCTTTATATATGATATCCTTTTATAAATTTATTATATATTCATACTTTTGTTATTTATCTATAATATGATTCATCCATCTACATCTTGTATTGATAGATATTGTGATTTTTCTATTCTACACTCTAGTAATGAGGGCATTATCTCCCCAAAAAACACAACAATGTAGCTCACCTCTTGTTGAAAACCTAAGGAAATCCGGGTGATGTGATTATTTTCATGTGGATAATTGAGACCAGGGCACTATTGAGTGGCATCCATGTCTGGGTAATTTCAAACGCTTTCTATAGGTAGCCTTATAAGGTTCCATTTGAATACTAGAATAGATACAATTTTTATATGATAACTATAATAGGGGAGGTTTATAGTCCAAAATACATTGAAAAATATTAAAAATGATATCATCATATCCTATAGTGTCTAAATTTTCAATTTAGAATTTCCTTATTTCTTAGAGTGATATGAAATGCTGATGCTCAGTTTTGTTTCCAAATAATATGGAAGGATTCTCTAAAACCACATCATAAATCTCTGATCATGATCATATAAAATAGTGAGGGGACATCAATATTTATTACCAAAACCCTTATGTATATCCTAGTGAGATAGCCTAAATAAAAATAATACGTGATAGAATTTTAATATTTTGAATTTTTATGCTGATCGACTACTAGTTAGATTGTGTTATTAGCATTTGGTGTCCTCGGGGATCCTTCAATAAAATTCATGGTTATTTTTTCCCATATACATTTTTTTTGTGAAATGGTTTCATCATACTCATAGACATCATTCATTTTTCATTGACATTTTAGGAAAACCAAGCATCGAGATAAAGACTCCTCAATCTCAATCTTCTTGTAATCCCACTAAAATTTTTTATTCCAATTTCTATACATATTTCTGTTTCCAAGATTAGTATATAAGGATGAAATATAATCATCATCAAAATTATCACTCTTTATTTCTTGTATTTATGGGACACATATCTTGGTCCAAACGTTATAAGTCCATAATCAGTATATAAGAACTCTGGAATATTCTCTAACTTCTTTTAAAACAAATCATTATCATTTTAGGCATATTTAATCCTCCCATGACTAGATGGTTTATTAGTTTTATCATCAAGATATAATGAAGATCAATTCAATAATCCCATGTCTATCAATTTAATTCCCATGAATATTGGGTTTATTGTAATCACATTCATGGATATGGTTTTTGGATCATTTCTACTTAGATTATCGAAAATGGTTTATTCCTTAACTTAATGGTAATTGATTCGACAATCATAATCCTTGATTTGATTTAACAACCGTTTATGGGTCATTTTAAGTCATTTTGTTTGAATATTTACATGATGAATTTATTATTTGTATATATGTAAATATTTTCCCTGTATATATCATAACCAATTCATTATTATGAATATCACTATAGTGAATTATTAATTATGATTTTTAAAGTTATTCTCATGGATTGTTAATTATTGGGAGGAATAGGCTATAAATGATTCACCATTCCAGAGTAAAAAACCAATTCATTCTGGATGAATCACTATTTATAAAAAATGATTCCCTATTGGTGGGTAATTTGAGCATGTTTTCATTGATTATACAATTTAATAAATCTATAAATATTTATTTCTATTCATAATTTTGGACAAACATGACTCCCTTAAATGTAAGATTGTTTTTGGGTTAAAATCATGTCATGTCTCTAATAATTTTATTATAGTATGCATCCAATCGAAGGAAACTACAAATTAATATAATAGATGCTATTATGGCCCATCCATCCATTCCCTGTATTTTTAAATTATCTACAGATATACCGTTATTGGTGACAACATGACCCATGAATGATACATGATCATGATAATACTCATACATTATTTACTTTTAATATAATGATTCCATCTAAATGTTCTATAGTACAATATTTAAATGCTCTTCGTTTTCGTTTTTCTTTTAGAGTGGATGAAAATTTTATCTACAAAGACTACAACATTTTTTAAAGGCAGTACCTTAAGAATCCATTCATCATCAACCATGAATATTTATTAAATATTAGTGAGTCCAAATAGAGTAACTATGAAATAAAAGTTTCATATCTTTTATAGAATGTAGTTTTGGGGATATCCACATATGTCACCATTTTTAAAAATTTCTCTACCAAAGATACACCGTAGAGAAATATTGGGCCCCAAGAATAAGGGAAAAAGTATTAATTTGCCCATATAAGAGGATTATTTTTTACTGTGATATTGTTGACCTGATGATACTCAATTCAAAGGATCATTGACCTAACCATATTCTTAATGAAGAAGACCAGTTCGCACCATTATGAACTTAGGTATATAAACACTTTATCTATACATTCTTCTCTTTTTTCCTTCACCCTGTAAAATTTCATCAACATCCATACAATATTGAGTATGGGATATTGGAAAATCATCTGGTATGACTTCAATTTAGAAATCAACATAAAAAATAGAAGAAAGGCCATAAATATACCATCAAAATAGATTAATGAATTCTTTTTTTATTGGAATGTCATCAAGTATGGACTTCTCAATACTCAAAATAATTTTAGAAATACAATCTTTTTCAAAAGGAAATAATATATAAGCTTGATATTCTACTACTCGAGAATATTCACCATTCTCTTTTCACTAGTGTAGATTCATAGGGATATTTACGATATAGTGGGTGATTTTATTCTCTTGAAAAAATTATATTTTCTATATATATGGATATCAAATCTATTCCCAATATATCATCAAATTCCACTAATGGCATGATGGAATGTTTTTACTGGAAATATATCCTCGAAATAGGGATAGGTGAGGTGTTATATACTTGGAAGGAAATAATTATTCCATTTGTCATCTTCATAGATAATTTATCTTCTATGTATTGATCTTTTGATTGAATAATTATACTAAATATTCATGATACAAATGAATGTGTAGAACTAGGGTAAAATATTGTGTTCTTTATTATGTAATGTATAACTAGTGTGATTTTAACAACTTCATTGTTTTAATCCACCTCATTGGCTATAATGGAGTACACTCACACATTCACTCTAGGTATCAATGTTTGATTTCATCTATTATCGTGAACAACCATTGGGATAGGGAATTAATTCACATAGTGTCCAAATTCATTAAATATGAAACATTGGATGAAAGGATGAGGGTTTATCGAATAATACCTTTATTATATGACATGGGCGGGTTTCTCCAATCATAAATTCCTGACTAGGTTTACTTCCATCCTAAAACTAAATTATTCCCTTGTACCCTTCATGTATCTTCTTGGATGTTTCATCCCATAGTTTAAGTGTTATGATGAAATTTCTTCCTCCAATTAAATTTCTTATTACACTACAAGAATTAAATTATAATATCCACTCCATGTCTCTAGTTCGAGTAGTGCTTAGTGATTCACTAATTCCTATATCAACATTCATGGAATATCAGAAAATTTTTTAATTACAGTCAAAGTCACAATTGGAAAATGAATTTAGTAAATTAATGTTATTCCTTGCAAAAAAGATGTAACATTTACTTATAAGGGAAATCAAAAATACAATGGTGTATTTTTCAAGTGTTTTAAATATTATCCTAAAGGATTTCCCTAGAATTTCCTAAGTCTAGTATAAAAAATTACTAGAAATTACTTTGATATAGTGTGTGAATAGCTATATTTTATTACACATATATTCATAATTTATTACATAATGATACACATAGTACATCCCATATGATCATGTGGACTAGTTTATTTGCGAAATTAGGATGATATAATAACAAGTTGAACTATACAAATAACAATATCATTACAAACTTCTGTAAATGATCATAAAATTCAATCATTTGTCTAAAATTTTTGGGGATAACATGTGGATTTTCTTAAAAATTGATGATCAATTAAGGCCAATAAATGAATAAATCTATAATATAATAATATATATTAGTACATTTGATCCAACTGGCATATAAAGGTGACATAAAATTAGTGAGAATCATAATCATGAATAATGAGGCGTGATATAGCAGGATAATATAACAGAAACATCAGAATGCGGGAACAACATGAATCATGAAATCATATAAATAAGTCAAGAATAATAACGAATACATCTTAATAAGGTGTGATTAGGATAAACACATTGCACCATACATGGAATATCGTGAGATAAAAACATTACCCAAAACATTGGAGGGATATATAATTATATGACCTCTAGTAACAATCAAATCATATACAACCATAAGTGTCCCGTTTAGATAATTCAACAAAGGATCATATTTCATCACATTAAATTCCATAGATAAGGATGGAAGAATACATAAATGGAATTCCTTCCTACATTATTGAAATATATATCTATTTTTGTACCCTTGAGAGGGAATGGGAATTGGTATTCCAAAAAAAAACAATTTGGCATGTAATACAAAATGGTAAGGTTAGAAATAGTAGCTAATGGCCTCTTTCAAAATGGTGCATTGAATCTATAATATTCTATATAGATAGAGGTTTAATTACATAATTTTATCCGTATTGGAAGAAATATTTTATAGATTATGTACAGTTAACTAAAAACAATGGAAACCTTCCAATCAAAATATCAAATTTGATTCAGGATCAGTCTAACAAACGTGGTTCACTTTCATTAAGTATATGGATATCATTTATAGAAGTTATATCTAAATTTTATATTTCCAATATTTTTTCCTCAAGTATTTTAAAAATAGAAGCTCATAGGATGGTTTTATGCATATAGTGGCTGACTCAGAAGCATTATAACAAAGGATATGTTTATTAATGTTTTTTCTTTTTGTTCAAAACTCTTATTAAAAAGGAAACAATCATTTGTCCAATGAAGATTAAAAGGATCATATTTCTCACAGTTGTAATACCAATTATTTGAGGTTTATTAAAGTTGTTAAATGTTACTTTCATATCGTACTAGTGAACAATGATAACCACAAAAATTCATGGGAGATACGAAATATAATTTTGAAACAATGTATTTTGTGATTCATTGATTAAGATTTTAACATCAAAACTTTCAATCAAAGGAACTATTTTGAACACTTATGTACTAGAAAACATGGGATTATTTTGGAATTATTTCATTGGATGATATTCAACAATTTAGCATCATTCATTGGGACTCCATTAAAGGTTGACTACAGAACCTTGAATGGGGACATTAGTATATATGTTAATGTTATTCTTAAAATAAATTTTGAAAATTATCCCCCAAATGATGTAAGACTTGTTTTCATGGAACATAATATTTTATTTTATTTTGAAATTGAATTTATACATCCATTATTTTATACTTTCATGATTAATGGTCATTCTATAAAAAAAATTTTGAGGTAAAAATAAAGCATTGTACTGATTCCAAATAATGGACAATGATTAGTAATAAAATGAACAATGAAGATTATGTTATATTAAATTATGGCCCCCCAATAGAAAAATAATTCCTTGAATTGGTTAATGTCTCAATCCATTTATATCTCTTATGGATGTTCTTGGACTAATGTTTCTGAATTTGAAAAAAGATAACAATTCATCTGTAATTTCATAATGGGATTGTTTTCCTAGTATATCAACCAAAAAATGTTAGGATAAAACGTCCTTATACAGGAAAAATGGATTTGATAAAGACTTTTCCAATGAAATAAATGAAATTTTGGTCTTACTACTTAATAAGGAGCTAGAGAATAGGCTTGATTAGTTTTAAAATCCTGTTCTTATACAAATTGTTGTATTAAAGGAAACATGAGGCATACATATTGACAACTCGATACATGATATCAGTACCATATAAAAACATGAAAATTATATATTTTAAATTACATGAATGTAAATGAAATATAAGGTTAATGTAAATATAAATGATGTTATTTTTACTACACCTCTAAATAACACAAATTCACTTACACACTTCTATAATTTTAATGATACACTAGATCTTGGAAGAAATACCTTTGATGATTCAAATGAGTAATGAAAAATGATATCAAGTTGTTTTATATTAATATATATGTATATTAAATTGGTATACTATACTTCATGGATATAAAAATAATAATCTTATTTTGGAATTGTCAGTATCTCTAAAACCCTAATACAATCAATTCACTTAGGCTTTTCATTCAAAATATTATTAAGGTTTTCACTAATTTTTTTGAACATAAAATATAATTTCTTGATAGTATTTATTATATGAAAATATGGGTCTTTCACATAATAGGTACAAACCAATATTCTATAGAAATTAGGAGACATTGGGTGATGACACCCTTTTGACTTGAGAAACCTACCAACTTTTGTATAAGTGACCAACTTCTCACTTGCATATTTAAATTTTACGGTAATAAGTATTTTTTATTTACTATTTCACAAACAAATATCAAGATATAAGACCATAATGGATAGAAATATACTCCCTTTTGAAATTTTTAATTATTTATAAGGGATAATTAGATACTACAAATCAATTATTAATCATGATAAAAATTGGGTTATCTAAATAAATTGATATCAACAAGGGAATTAAGATAAATTATTATGTAAAATAATATTTTGGATAATAATGCAATGGTATCTAAAAAACATGTCACAAGAAGGCTATAGACATAATAGTGTCTACTAATAATGATAAATATTTTCCCAATGAGGCTACCATAAATATGTGGATCACTAGCTCATATGTTTCATTGGAAAAAATAAATTCTGATCATCATACAATTAGTATTTTTCTCATGGATAAATAAGTAAATCCTCTATTTTCCATCATATTTAAAAATGTTTCGGTTCTCCACCCATATTTCAAGACAACTTTTAATGAAACCTATCTCTCTTCTAATTATAAGGAAAATTTGTTGTCTTATATTCTAAAGAAATTTTTTTGAAAGAAGGTATTGAAATAGAGAAAAGGTATTTTTTATTGAATTATACATGTGTATTTGATCTATTGAATATAATATTCTTTATATACATGAATTTATCTCTAGTATGGACATCTATAGATTCCAATAAATTGTATCAGAGGTTTCATTTAGGTACATAATACATTTAAATCTGAAGGAGATGATAAAAGTAAATAATTTTAAAACTAGGTTGTTAAATAATTGTCATAAAAAAATGTATGTTTATTAACTCTCTTGAAATATATATAAATTTTAACTATCACTTTTTACTTATAAAGGATGGTGATAGGGTCATAGAGGAAATGGAAACACTCTCTTACCATGTGATATATTTCTATTTGAAAATATTCAGTATACCCACATGTGATTCTATATTATTGTAAATTATCATTCCAATAGTTTTAAATGATCTTGATTACTGCTATTAACCTTAATTCCTTTATACCATGATATTTAAGATGTTTTATTTGGCCTAAACAAAGTCTGCACTCCTTGACCTGATGGTTTTAAAAATATCATCTTTAAAACCAAATGGGATATTATCCTGTCTTTTGGTTGAATATGGGTCACTCACTTTTTTTATGCATGTTCTCTAAATATTAGAGTTAATGAGAAATTTATAGTGCTTATTCTAAAAATGGATAATGTAAGTGAAATTAGTTCTTTATGGATGATTTCATTTTTGAAAAATCATTATTAAATTATAGGTTGAATAATAGAAACAAAATTGTCTATAATCTCTAATTATGTCATATCCTAGAATCAATTACTCATTCTGATAGGGGAATATATTGGTCTACCCTACCGCTTCATAAAAATGTGTACATGTTCTAGGGAAATCCATCATGGTGGGAAACATCACTATAAATATTTATATCAAAAAACAATTTTACAATATGGATTGGGTTTTTATTTATGATATTCATTCCAATTTTGTATGTGAATGAAATTTTTATTCAATTAATTAAAATTCACTTCATCTCAACACATATTTAAATTTTCATCAATGGATATCATAAAGGAAAAATTACATTTTCATGGTGATTTAGACACTGTTGTCCTATTTCTATAATTATATTGGATATTTTATATGGCTATCATATAATGTTTTTGCTTAAGATGTTGAAATATTTTAATTTGAATACTATCACTTATACTAGAGACTTAGTTTCTCCTGGACATATATTATATGTTGATGATATTATTATATTTACTAATGTAGAAAAATAAATTTCATAAATATTATGGTTGATATTCATTTTCACGAAAGAGTCTTGATAGAGGAGATAATATGGAATAAATCATTTATCAAATTTTTGGAAACTATTTTTCCAAATAGGATAGTTGATATTACCATCCATCTTGGAATATAAGATGGTGACATACCCTTTTCATGTCTTGTGGATCCTTTATTATGGGTAAGACTATGATAATTTATTAATCATATCAAGCATCAGGTTTGAAGAGTGTTTTCATCTTGAAAATGATTGTCCCAATCAATTTCTAGAATGGTTTATCTTGTGATGAATATTATTGTCTCAAATTTTTTTACTCATTCATAAATAATAATTGTCCTACTACCCTATTCAATAATATCCATAACTATATAATGAAATTATTTGGATGGTTCCATTCAAGAATGAAAAATTATCTTTGTCCTATGGAAATAGTGTTGTAAACCACGTGATCTTATGGGGAATAGAATGAAAAACCAAAATTGATTTAATGAATCCCTTGAAGATCACATTTTCTAGAAAATGATCAGTGGGAAATAATTTTATATTATATATCAATGATCAATATTACAAAAAAATTTAATTGCCGGTAGTATGAATAATGTTCATTATTTGGTCTAATTGGACTTGGGAAATGTTTTTTCTATCATTTCATTGAACAATTAATATCATGTCAATATGAACTGATCATTTAATTTATATCTTTAACATTAGATAGGTATACCTATTGTTGATATTATTGACTCCTTTTATTTGGATTTTGTTTTTCGAATCTTAATTAATGAGTTGCTAAATAACATTGACATCCTTCTTAATATTATTAATCTTGGTGTTAGGAATAAATATTTCATTAATTAGGATGATATTTTGATCTTGGAATATACAATTAAGGTTAATATTAATTTAATGATTTACTATGGATAATAAACAGTGGGAAGGATCATGTTTAGATTGGAATATGTAATAAAAAATGGTTAAGACCCAATGGATTCACTCTATTTTTGATGACATCCTTCTCAAAACCTAATATTTATGCCTATATCAATTTGTGGGAATCCGATTAGGCTCCATGTGTAGTCGTTTACACTAGGAAAATGTGATTCCAATATCCTTTTACTAACATTTAATACTACTTCACCATTTTAGTGTATTTCCTTTTATGTGTTTGAGATCTTTATTACATAAGAAGGTTTGTTCTTAGACCTCATCAAATCATTCTACAACATCTCATTATATCGAATGAAGATAAATATTCTAATGGTGTCTTATGATGATCTGTTGCACAACACTTACTGTAGTAGGAATAGAACTAGACCATATCAATCATTAATATGCCTCCAGTCTTCCATATCCCTTGTCATTGTGTTTGTATGGGATACCAACTCCCTAGATAATGATAATTATGTGATTTTATAAACAAATTTTCTATTTCAATACATTTTAACTTTGTAGAAAATTTTTATCCGCTTAAAGGAACATTATATTTTTTTATAGAACTCACCTTATATCAGATGGATTAGATGAAGTTATGATACATCTACAAAAGGGAATCAAGGTCCCACTAGAATTGGTTTTTTCTTTAGATACCCCATTTAAAATTTTATATTCTGTCTCTATGAACTATATGGAACTTCAATATCTATTTAGGCTGAAATTCATGGACTGATCAAATCCATTGAAATCGAAATCCATCAAGGATATCAAGACATAGAGTTTAAATTTGACTCAATGTGTATTTCTTAATCTGCTAGATATAGTAATTATCTTTTATACATGAATAAGAATGAAAAAAGGATTTAATACTGAGTGTTTCATTAACAGTGAAATACTTTATCACGCATATTTTTTTGGGAGGAAAATTGCCTTTTGGAGAGACTTGAAAATAAAGGACTGAGCTATTAGAATTTAATTACACTTAGGGTATTAATCAGGGATCTGATAACTATATTCCAAATTTACTATTTAATAATATCAACTTCCATACTAGTGTGATTTTATCTATTTTCAATAAATGTAAATAACCATAAAAAAATTTATAGAATGGAATTTTTTTTAAAATCTCAACAATACAACATATGTAAATAGTGGTCTATATTTGGGATTAATGAGACAACAAGGGTTATGGAATCACCTTGATATAATGAGGAATGAATGAAGAATGTTTCAAAAATATATCCCACATGATAAATTTAAAATCAAAGTTAAAATATAAATTATGTTCCTAAATAAAGTGCATAAGGTGTGAATCCAACCAAAGAGAGGGTTCTTCTAAAAATACTGTAGGTTAATATTATGATGTAGAGGAAAAAATTGGATGGATATAGAGATGTAATGTAAGAGTAATTTTATACTCCAAGAGTTTTGGTTGTAGAGTAATGGGAGGTTGGATGTGTTTATATAGAAAAAGACGATAAAATTATTTATTAGTTACCAAGTTTATGTTTCAAACTCTTTCATAATGTAATAAAAAAACAACCCATGGTTTTTGATGCTTTTGCCTTTGAATGTAGAGTGTTTTTCATTGTATTATGTGTTTAGGAACTAATCTCATTAAAATAAAATCCTATTTTGTAGAAGTGAGCCTTGATTATAAATAATTTGGTGCAAAGTCATAAAATATAATATTTATTTTAGAGGATTAATTATGGACTTAAAAACTAATGAATTAAAATTATAAACCCAAAATTTTATATTTGAAATATGTATATGGTCATGGATACCATTAATATAATTTATGAAATCACTTTTTTACCATTATGTTCCCATAATATGAACAATTTATTTATAATATATTTATATTTTACCCAAAAAAATTAACTATCTTTGAACATTATTAAAAAATAATCATTCCATAATTTTGATTTAATGAATTCAAAAATAATTATTATTTTATTGCAATAAATCTCAATATATAGTAATATATTTTTTAAAAATAAAATAGAATACATGATTTTGAAAAAACTATTAGTGGTTTTACAATAATGGTTTTTCTTACCAAAATTTATTAGTCTTCATAAAATCATATTATCCATTAAATATAATAAATATTATTTTATAAAAATATTTTCTTAAATAATAATTTATTAAAAAAAATCAAGAAGTTCATATAATATTGTATCTTAATTGAAACATTACATTTACCACAAATAAATTTTCCGTATAACAGTATTAATATTTAATTTCTATCAAACTTGGTATAATATCCTTTATAAAGTAACAATAATAAAAGTGAAATATAATCATTATTTATTGAAAAATAAATATAAAAAGGCATAATTTTAGTTTCTAGTTTCCTTATTCTTTATTACTCAAGAAAATTCGTTTTGGATGTGGTGTGAAGTGGTGACATTTTTTTCATGTGATTTGAAAAACATTGCTTGGGAATTGATCTAGAAAATGTTGAACTTCTCATATAAAGGTTATTTCTCATTCTTTAGTTTTTGAATATCGTATTGTGTTTAGTCATGGAAAAGTCCAAGTTATGATTTCTCCCTTTAAAGCTATAGTAAATCGGTATCATATGGTATTATCCTACTAGTCAATCATGGAGTACTTTTTATTAATAAAAACAGGAGGGCTATAGAAGATGAGGCACGTGGGTTCTTGAAGTACTGCAGACCGAGGGTATCCCTCGAATCAAGTTGATCCCTTCAGGTTTCAAGGACATCAAATTATGAAGAACAAGGTGGTTGGAGACCATGACATCAATGGATGTAAGGTGTTCCACAACTTGATTTCCCTCATGCCATGAGTGCAGTACGTTTGTATTTATATTGAGAAAGAATCTATACATTCTGATGATGTATGTTATAGACCTGGGGGATGAGCACACATCGATCAAGGCATTATGTAGTATCTTAGAGTCAACATCATCCTCAAAAAGTTTTATACACTTCTTATGGTAAAGGATGATACCCTGGTGCTTAGCTTTGGCCTCTTCTTGGAGGGAGGAGCCACAACCATGACTGGAGGAGAATACCCGGATCACTAACCCCTTATCATCATGAACCTTGCCTCAACCATGAAGGACCCCCATGCAGTATGAGCCATTAAAAGTCTGTTTAAATCCACTAGAGGTGGATTTCCATTTAACCTAGTTACCTCAGGTGGTGCATGGAACTAGATGAGGATTGTGGGAATACATTTGAAGAGAATAGAGGGACAGAGTCTCCATTCATTGGTTGAGGAGTTGGTCCAGCCCTAGAAGAAGGTTTTTGGTTCTGATGATGATTGTGCCACCATAAGAGGAGATCCCATCATGCCTCACCTTGTTTGTCCCTTTCTAGATTCCCTAGAATCCTTCATTTAAAATAGTGGTATGGGCCTCCCTCTCTGAACCACAGTCTCTTGAGACATGAAACCATCATTCCAAGAAAGGAGCCTCAGCCATGCTAGAATCCGAAAGGACCATGAAATCATTGATGGCGCTCCAAACAACACACATCCAATTTCCCTGAAAGAAAAGTTATTTTGATATTTCCTCCCAACAGAGGCAACGAGAGGCCACATGAATACGACAACATTTTATGTTATCATCTGTGGGGATTACTCAGTTTTGGATGCACCATGAAAGGAAGTTGAATTTTCTGGAGAGGGCCTTAGGCCAAAGGCTTTACTTTTAAGAAATAGGGAATTACAAAGAGGTCAAGGTTCTTCTGATGTCCCTCTAAGAGAATATCCCCATGGAGGCTGGAGTGAAAATACATCAGTTCAGTTCCAGGAAGTGGTCGATGTTCTTGAATGAGTCCTGTTGATTATTTTTCAAAGCCGCATTTGTGAATGCTGGAAAAAACATGGCTCCTCTGAATGAAATATTTGGTGTAAGATAGCCCAAAAAACCATTGACCACCAAGACCCTATTTTTGTGCTAGAAATAGATATCGCCTATCCCCACGATCAATTGGGAGAGCATTTGGAGGATATCAAGAAGTGGACAGATGACATGACTAATTAGAGATCCTTGGTTGAACTCCCTTGTGGATTTGAATAAATGAGAGGAAAACATGGTTTTACCCCACATAGTACGTTGTTATTGAATTTTCTAGGTGATATTTACATGCATGTAGTAGATATTGTCTTCTAGGGAGAAAACATTAATGCCTCCTTCTCTTACCGGATGAGGAACCTTCTTCCAGGAGGCCCTGTGTCATTTTCCATTCACACTAAGATCGAAAATGAAGGTTTTTGTGATCCTCTATATATTACAGATCACCCCCATCAGGACATTGATAGATGAGAGAACCTGAATAGGGGTAGCAAGAAGAACATTGTTAATCAGCGCGATGCGATATCTAAATGAAGGGTATTTGTTCTTCCAGTTAAGAGTACGGTCCGAGTTCTTACAAGAATGAAAGTCGAAATCTCTGATGTGATGTATTCCTCATGAAATACGGGCTCCATGATATACCATAGGAAAAACTCTTCTACTTATGTGTAGTGTCGGTTGAACCGCCGAAATCCTGCTAGGAGTGAAGTTATTAAAGATGTAGAATGTTCTTTTGTCTTTACTGCTCACCTGGCCACTCCAGTGGTCATAATCCTCTTACAATTTCATGAGGCCCTTTATCAATTTTATCCCAATATTCATGTATATGAGGATGTCATCTGCAAACATCAGGTGGTAGATTGGCTTGGCTCTCATGCTCCTTTTAAATGGAATCGGTACCCCTTTGTTTCCACTTCTGTTGATGTAGTGACTGAGGTCATCCTGGGAGAGAATGAATAGGCATGAAAACAACGTCTCTCCCGGTCTGAGCCCTCGAGTGGACTTAATGAAACCATAATACATCCCCAAAAAAATTCACTACAATCCACTAAGAGATGAAACAACAAAAAAGGACGTCGTTATTCTTAGAGCTGAGGCCCATGAAATCTAGAGTTTTATTGACGATGATACACACCCTCGGTCATACAGTTTATTCATATCATGTTTGGTGGAAAAATTGGATCCACGGGTCTTGAGGATAATGTCTTTGTTCATCTCCTAGGAAAGAGTGATACAACCTTGGATCAAATGTCCCTTCAAAAATATGTGTTTCTCAATAGAGACCCACTGAGGGAGGTTCACAGATAGGCTAGAGTTGATCACACTTACAAGGATCATCTACAGGAAGTTACAAAGGCTCACTGGCCTATAATGTCAAAGAGAGGTGGGAATACTTGTTTTTGGTAGAAGAAAAAGAGAGGTAGTAGGGGTAGACCTTGGAAAGATCCCCCTGTGAAAGAAATCATGGATGGTTGAAATAATGTTTTCCTTCACCACATCCCACGTGGCCTTGTAAAAAGATCCCTGGAAACTATTGGGTCTTAGGTCACCGTTTGGTTTCAGATTTCAGATGGAATTGTGAATTTATTTTTCCTCAGGCATTACACTGATCCCCTTATTTTCTTAAGTAGATAAGATACTGGAAATAACTTCAAAGAAACAAGTTTCCCAAGTCATATATCCATTGGGAATATGAGGATTGGGACCTGCAAGCATTTCAGGGAAGAAGGATTGAGTAGGGGATCCAAGAAAATTCCTATCATCAGAATAGGTTCCATATTTAAGAAGAAAATTGGGTTTGATATGCCTCATTATCTCATTGATGCATGAATGAAAAAATGTAGTGTTTTTGTCACCCACTTTAAGCCACCTAATGCATGATTTGTCTCTAGACAGATGTTCCTGTTTTGAAAGAATATTCTCAAGGATCTATTTATTATTTTAGAGGACCTCGTACGTATGATCGGCCCAAACCTCATCCAGATTTACCTCCATCCTTTCGACTTCCTTCATGGTGCAATAAACCTCACCATCACTGAGGAGGGATCCCTTCCCCCACATCTGAAGTGGTGACATCAATTGGTAGATCCTGTTGTCAATGGAAACCCACAAGTGACCCTGGGTTGGTTTATTCCAAGCATTATTAACTAGAGAGTGGTATTGTGGGGAGGTGGTCCACTATTGTAAAAATTGGAAACGTCCAGTGATGTCCTATCTAGAAGAGAGGGTAACCAAGAGAGTGGAATGGTCCTAAAGGCTCTGGACCAAGTGGCTCCCTTTGAAGTTGGGGAATAGGGTTGAGGCTTGGAGGATGGAAATGAATCTGTCCAAGAATCTCCACGAGCAATGACTACCCTTTTTATTTCACCAAGTGAAGCGGTCTGTGGAAAATACCATATCAATCGTCCCTTTCCCAGCAAGGAATTAGGAGAACTCTATGCTTTCTTTTCTCTGGATTGGGCCCCTGCCTTTGTTTTCATCTGGGTTTTCAATGACATTGAAATTACATAAAACAATCCATGGAAGTTTAGAAGGGTTGAATACATTGAGATCTCTTCAAAGCTATGTTCTTTGGTGGTGATCGTAGCTCTCATAGACAATAGTTAGGAAGTTGACATTGTCCCCCTTGGTTACCTTAGTCGTGATGTACTATTTCTCGTCCCGTACTAGATAAATTGACACACTAATATTCTAGAAGATCCAAACATGGCGGTTGGAGGGGTTGACATACATGTATCCTTGTTACTTGGTCATCCATGAAAAATATCTGAGCTTTGAGTGGTTTCTTAGTTCTCAATAATGGCCATGATCTCAATCTTTTTTAAGGATCTTTGTAGTGAGGAAATACACCTTTGCTGGGGCCCCATGTCCATAGGAATTCCAAAGAAGGATTGGAGACATTGAAAGAAATTGGTTCTGACATTGAATTTATAATGAGATTCTTTCTTGGCATTGGAGGACCAACTCTTTTTTTAGCCTCTTGGAATTTGAGAAGGTACACCCTTTCTCCAAGTTGGGAGACATCTTGGGGGAGGGGGAGACATGGACGATAGGGATAGAGCCAGGTTGTTTCCCTTCCTCACCAGGAGGGACCAGGATAGAACTAGGGTTGTTTGGGAAGAAGACAAATGGTGGAGATGGAGAGGAAAGCCAGGGATTAGTAGACTCAAGGGAAGCAGGGAACCCATTGGGAGAGATAGTCCGAAGGGGTAGGGGCTCTACTTGGGAGAGTTATGAAATTACAACAAGAGAGAAAGGATGGACCATAGGGGGAGGGGGCAGGGGAAAAGGTCCCGGCTAGAAATAGGGGATGGAGTGGGGGATCCCCTCAATGAATCAATCCTTAGGAGATAGAGATATGACATGGAAGGGGAGGGGAAATACCAAATGGTACCCGATCAGGCTCCTTTATAAGTGGAGGAGCAGGTTCGACTAGGGAACTAAGGTAGTTTCAAACTGGGGAGGAGGCATCTGAGCCAGATCCTGGTCTAGAGAGACTGGATGAGTCTCCACTGAAGCATCTAGATTATCTAGGGTGGGCATCAGAGAATCTTCTGGGGAAGGAACTCCAGTTGGGGTCCCCTAGCTAGGGATGGGATTCGTTCCTTTGGAAGGCTGATGGTGGAATCACCAACAACGCCCTCTACAAACATTTATGGAGTGGCCTTAGAGAAGTCTGTGGGAAAAAAACATTGGAAAAAAGGGTATGACATATCCTGACTCCAAATGAAGTAATCTTTCACAGGGAGGAAAAACCTCTTTTGTAGGGGGGGAGAGATCAGGCTCCACATATATGTGGGCCACCAACCTATCTTCACTACTACTGATCTGAGCATCCGAGTAGAGACTACTTCTGATAGAATCTCTGATAGATTTTAGAAAGTCACCGTTCTGGAAGAAGAGTGTAAGACTAGTGAGTTTGATCCACACTACATCCATGGGGCTCTCCATGCCGCTGTGAACGTCCAACGACAACCATGGGAGGCTGAATCTACAACGTCTAAAAGAGTGGGGGTACTTTCACCATGGGTTGATAATCTCCCCCGGAGTCAAGGATGATGCATAAGAATTTTGATGAACAGATTAAATTTTCACCAGCAATCAAAGGCCCTAGAGAGGAAGAACCATTAGAAATCCTTGAGAGGAGGTTTTTCAGCCCCAAATTGGGCCACTAGCATGCACTCTAGGCGAGCCTCTATTGCCGCAAAATGAAAACACTGGGAATTCCAAGGAGATAACTATGTAATCCCTCAAAACCTTCGAGGGCCACCCACAAACCTCAGGGAAACCAGAAATGGGAGGAGCGAGCTGCTGCCCACATAGGAAAACTTTGAAGCTAGTCCGAGAAGCCAAGGGATGAAAAAATGAATCAAGAGGAATGTAAGGGTGGGGAGTTTTCAAGCACAGTGGAATAAGAGGGATATGAGATACCAGAGGAGCCTGAATGCTACCAGGGATAGAGGATGATCCGAAGAGGGTAGGCTGTGGGAGGGGAAGTGAAATAGAAACTGTAACAAAATTTGAAATCTCCAACGGTGCATGGGGCGCTTTCTCGAGAGGGGAATAAATCATTCCTTCCTCAATTATCCTTCTAGTCAATACATCACTTCTTTCCTCTATGTCAATTAGATTTTATCATAACCTGTTATATATATTAATCATATGATCACTATTTAAAAAATTTAACATCAAGGGTTCTCATGCTTAATGATATTTTAAATACAACACTATATAACATTCAAAAATATACAATTAGGCCTTGTGTTTTCAATAACATCACTTTTTAAGAAGTAATTTACACATTTAAAATTTGGATTCATTTTTAAATTCTTGGGTCATTACATACTAGGTTTATGGAACATTGTCCAATTGCTCGAGTGATTCCATGAAATATTTTATAATCAATATTATAATATATATATTTATTACACTAATATAATATGAATAATATGAAAGATAATACAACATATAGGATCATAATTATTAATAATAAAATGTATCATTCCTTATGTAACTATCTAAATAATAATTTAATCTCAAAAGAGTCCCCATGACTCCAAGAGAAAATAACATATAAATAAATAAAACAAAAACATATAAAAAATCTATGAAAATAGAATGACATAATAATCCTAAACCACTGTAAATGACCCAAAAAACATAATGAAATCGAGACTACAAGAAATGTTGTGCATCTAAATCCGTATATACTTATGATCCAAAAAATTATTTTACCATCAATTATTGTTCAAGTATTGATCCTCAATTTGAAAAATAAATTATCAACCGCCAAAAAAATACCCATTAGATTAAATATACTAGGGGATATAATGTTAAACATTTCATATTCATCACTATGAAGGAAAATAAATTCCTCACATAAAGAAGTATAGTCAATAGAACACCACACCACAATGCCTTGGTAGATTAACTATCCAATTACTAATTCAGATATACTAAAATTTAACGGAATATAAATATTTATTTTTTATGGGGATGGATATTTAACTTCACTTACATTGAAAAATGCAACTATAGAAACCTCTTATAAATGAATAACATAAAAAATAATAAATTCAAGGTGAATGGTATAAGAACCTTATTTTCTTCAATTAATACTTGGATAAATATTGAGATTTGGTAACCTCAGACATAAATGAGGGTAAAATGGAAAATTTATCTATGAAGATGAAATGATAATATTTCTTTTATTAATTTATTTTTATTTGGGTGTGGTGGTTATCCTAGAGTTGTGTTTGGTTATTTTTAAATGATTGATTTTTTGGGATATTTAAAATTAATTATTTGGCAAATTATTCATCTATGATATATCTACAATATCTAAAAAAATACTAATATATGAAGTCCAAAACCGTGGTTATTTATAGTTTGTAATGTCTTACCGTATGTGTGGTAAAATATTTTTTCTCATTCCATGCCCTTGGTTGGTCCCTTTGCATGATTGAATTAAATTATATGAATTATTAATTATTAAATTCAATACACATGTATATTTTATAATATTAACAATTTAATAATTTTCCTCTAGGGTAACACATATTTTCCATTGATATAAACCATAGATTGTGACAGAGTTGAGGAATCAATTCTTAATGAAACTAGCATTGGATTTATGAAATGTGGTTTGATCTGCGATGAAATAAATGAATGTAAGATGTGTTTAAGATAAATTGGGAAATAAAAAAATGGATTGTAGATAAAACAGTTAAAAATGATGGTATTGATTTATATTTCTAATATATGATATCCATTAACAATTATCACCATAAATTCAATTATTAGTATTTTGTTAAAAAATTATCCTCCTTGTAAATTAATTAAAAATTATTATTTAGTAATTTAGGATACCCTATGGGTTATTAGTAAATTGAACAGACATGATCAATGAGAAACAAAGGGAAATTTATGGCTTCCACTAAAACTCCTACCTATTATATTTATTATTTCAAACCATTTTTCATGCCATTATTGGTAGTAATTTATATAGATAATGATTTGATGGATGTTATACTACATTGTTGAATGATATGACATTGATTATACATGATTTGGATTTAGGAATGTGAAAAAACATTTTGGGGATGTGGTATCACAAATATTTGATGGACATTGACTTGGATGAGTAGAAAAATAAAATCTTTAAGAACATAAACTTTTATATGTCCCCAGGGATTGTATGAATTTATTTTTATGAATATATTCTAAAATGAAATAATAAATGTACTTCAAAAAGAAGAGACACAATATTTTATATTTTAGTACTATTATTTGGGTGCATTCAGTTGTCATAAATAATATGGTGATGTGAGTTTTGGTGATTTATCGAGTTTCAGGTTGAATATATGATCCCATGTTATGTAATTATGATGTACTAATCATATATTTCAAAGTTTGAGGAAGCTATATTTTCCTGGGTGTTATGTATCACATGGTGTGTCCCAAATGTACACACATTGTGTATCCCTAATTTTAACATAACATCATGTATAATAAGTACATGTTTAGTCTATAGTTTGTTCATATAATATGTATGTGACATGACCACACATCATATATCATAGATCATATATAAATTTTCAACCATTCTTATACATAACCATTAAAATACTTATGGAAAAAAATAATTGTGTAATGTGACTATATGTCATGATGTCTATGACTGAATAACTTGATCACCGTGCGGTACACCCGGACTAATGTTGATAGAATAACATTGTTTTTAACCGATTAAAAATATTTGTGTGTTGAGAGAATATAATCTACAGTATAGAAGAAGTAGGATAAGTACCTAAAATAGTCCCACATTATATTTACATTTGCATACATGCTGTGTTGGATGACATTATATTACATGTAGACAGTAACACAAAACCAACCAACCATCGATGGGTTATAGTCCATGTACCCCCAAAATACTTTAACTTCATTTTTAGGACAAATCAGGATTTTTTATCCTCCAATATGTTTTATAATTATGTATCAAAGTATACCATCTTGAGTATTTTTTCGATATATCACTAATTGGTGAAGATCTATTTGTTTTCATATGTGAGACATGAGGTGATTCAGAGAGTTTATTCTCATTAGCTCTTTAACATCGATGAAGGGTTTACAACATGATTATTAAATAATTTATGGGTTTATGAACTAAAATGGGAATGTGTTTATGAAATTTTATAGGTCTTCTACATGATTATTATAGTAAAAGAGTTTCCCATTCATTGGGGAATAAGTTTTTATCATTGGAGTTGGGAACACCCTCATCTAATACAACATTCTTGAAGTGGTGTGAGTTCTCTCTTGGGGTTTTAAAATCCCTTAAAAGACATCGATGTTTTGTGAGGATTTTATCCTCCATAAAATTTTGAAAATGGTGACATGGGTTTTTTCATGGATGGCTAGTTCTAAAATTAAATTCTTGAATTACATTGACCAAATACCATTCATAGGATAGGCACAAATTCCATAATATTACTAGGATTGGTGAAATAGATATTATGATGAATAAGGTTTTGTAGTAACATGATTGTTATGATTTATTTATTGGGTAATACATACCACATTATTATATCTTGGTATATATAGATTTAGAATTGTTTTCTAGTTCAAATACTAAAATGAATCTAAATCCAAAAACACACCTTGGTTCCCTTTGAGATGCACTATATAACCAGGTGATTTAGTTCTTTTTTTTGGTAATTTGAGCATCCATTACTACATGATAGATATGAACCTTCATATATTTCCAAAGATATGAATAGAACATCACATAATTGATGAGAATTTAATTTTTAGAGAATATATAGATATATTTCCCTATTATTGGTTACTTTATTATTATTGAGTCTTGATAGTACATGTCATTTTTTATTTCCTTCATGGTTTCATGGTTTTCTGGTATGTTTTTTTATCACCCCTTCACATGAATAAGTCCTATATGTAGTTTGTATGTGATTAAGATATATAGATAAGATCTGGTCTCGATAGATATGGAGATTTTGTCGGGTTTTATATCTAATTCATTTGAATTATTCATGATAATTAGTGTATTTTAGATGTTCCTATTTGTGATAATTTACATTATAGTTAGATATTGACTAAGGATCCCTTGAACTGAGGAGTTTACATCTCGTATTCCAAATATTTTTGGTTTAGGGACATTTTATAATTTACACATAATCTGCTTTTTTCCCTATATAATGATTTACATAACAAGTGATGTATCATTTATGCATTATAGAATGTATAATTATATATATATACAATATTTTAGGATTATTACATTATTAATTGTAGTTATATTTCTATTTCAGAGTGATATAAAATAAGGTATCCCATATTATGTTCTACAATTACTTATTATATGTCCCAAGACTCAAGCCTATTAGAGACAGTCTATAGGTGGAATGATATACATACTATTATCTTTGGTGTGAACATAGTGTGTCGAGTCCCATATTAGTGGAATCAATCTCTCCATTTCCCGTGGATTTAGTTCATATTTAGTATTACATTGAATATTGGTTAGCGAATTTTGTACAGCAATGTCAAGGGAGATTTGAGTTCTATATCAAATCAATGATACTATTTTAGGTAATGTGTATGGAATATACATTCATCCTGACTCCAATAACCATTTAGATTACTAAGATCTCAATTACATTTATTAGAGGTAATAAGAGCATTTTTTTACATCTTATAGTGGTATGTTGTAAAATCTGATGTCCTCCCCATGTTATGTCACCCATATTTTCCCTAAAACATGGGATTTTGTCCTATAAATATGATGATGTTCATCACAAATATCCAAATTATATATAGTTTCTTGGTGGTGGTGAGATTGTTCCCATGATTGGATATCTTTTTTTTATTACCAAGGTATACTTTATTGTCTCTAAGACTATATTAATATATATTATTACACAACATTATAATGAAGTTTCTAACCCCATTTCAGCCAGTGTAGATGTTATTATTGGAATGATGGTAGTTTATAATGAGTTATATGAGACAAAATTTAGGTCAAATAATCTATGTTTGTTTGGATTATAGAAGAATAATATGCATATTTGGAATTTTCTTCTTCATGAAATTGTGGTTTGGTGAAATTCCTACACATTAATATCCTTCAGGATAAGACCCTCACTAACAAGAAACTGATTCATAAACTCAAATCCCAACATGGAGTAGTAATATGTTTGTGGATGATGAGTCTCCAAAACTCAAAACAGGACTTCTCTACTATTTTTTAGATTTTAGCCACTTCTTATAATGAAGTTTAATCAAATAATTCCAGACACTTTGTATAGCATTAATAAAATCTCTGACTATGAATTGAATCCCATAAACCTCATAAGTTATTGCGTAGACCATTATTGATGTGTAATCTTTCATGTATTTAATTTTATTTTGCATCTCTAGAGGGACAAATATTAATCAGTGGTTGGTCCTTATTTAAACATGGCCTATGTCCATACGAACAAGAGATCATTGTATATTAATAATTCACGGATGAGATAGAACCTAGTATTTATAAAACATTATCAATTAACTATATTATATATTGAGTTGTGTCATGGATAGACCTTTACATTCAGGAAAACATGGAGAATAATGACCTCATAATTGTATGCCCAATTGTCTATTAGGATACTTTTTTTGAAGATACAATGTGGTTATAATTGTGGGAGATAAAAAATTTCCTTGATCCACTCCCATTAAATAAAACATTAGGGAGATAAATTCAAGCATGGTGTGTAGATAGTTGGAGTTGAGGAATGATGTTCTCAAGATATGGGAATTATCATGCATCAGTTGGAGAAGTTCATAGTGTGTTTTGCTTATAATTTTGACCCTCATGCTAGATAGGGCAGGTATGAGTTAATCTTACATAACTATAACTATAAGATTTATAGATTCTATATCAAAACAAAAGAAGGACCTTTTTACATATATAGTTTCCAATTATGGTTATCATATTTTACTCTCTCCTTTTTTATATATTGAGTTTTTCATAACTGGAGAATGTTATCTTTTGAAAGATTCCATAATGGAAGTGATGATATTCCATGGTAACTACCTCTGTATATATTTGTTAAATATTTATATTATCATGAGGTTTTGGAAGTGGTCAATATGGGGTGAGTACCACCTCCAGTGGTGAGTGAAATTGCCTTATGCTTGTTTTGTAGAGTCATCGTTGTAAATGTTTTAGTCAATTACACTGTAGATGCTACGAAATGTTTTTTGTCCAATTTTCATAAATGTGAATTCATTTAAAATGATTTTAAATTAAATAATTAATAATTTAAAATTATGATCCTTTTTTATCCCTCAATATAAAATAGATGTAATCAACAGTTTAAATTTTTTTCTGTGGCATTAAACTATAAATTAGTGGATAAAATAAACCCATGTCGTGTTTATTGAGTATGAGGACAAAATTATTTATTAAAACTATTAATCAAGGGTCATATAATTAATTTATGAATTTACATAGTCATTTATAGACTCAAAAATATATCTAGTGAATAGTTAAATAATTAGTTCCATATTCATTGATAAAATATTGTACATTATAATGCTACTAACATAGTGGTCGATTACATTAAAGTTTTCTCATAATTTAATTATAGATGATCGTATATATATAAGACTCTATGTGTATTTTGGAGGATTCCCTTCAGTAACTATAATTAGAGTAGTTAATTCTATTTTTGGTTGAGATACACTTCTCAGCAATAATAGATGGTGGACCCCCACACTCATCTGTTTTGCGATAGTGGCATATATTGATGATGTTGATTTAGTCCTATCATGTACTAAATATCTCAAATGATGTAAATGACGAGTTTTACTAATTATGAGATCACATAATCTAGATACCAATGATAATAATTATTTTCCCTTAGGGGTTTCTGTAAAATTTGAAAATTAGAATCTTGTGTGAGGAAATTTGATTCAGTTTATGGATCGTACCATGGGGTCTCTATCAAGATTTATTTGAAATTATTATAAGCAATAAACTATTCTTATGTGGTGGATGAATAAGATTTATTAGTAGTATTTTGATTTTTATTAAGATAAATTTTATTATGTCATACTGGGATTTAGTAATTATTAAGAAATGCCGTTTAAATTTTTAGGACAATCATCTTCATAGAGTAGAGTATTAGGCCATGTAATTTGAAGTAGTGTGATGAACTAAATAATAATGAGTTTTTAGTTGTTTTCAAATGTTTTTAGTGATTCATTTCATGAATCATAATCACAAAAATATATAAATTTTCATTTAGAATGGGTGTGATCCTATTAGATACTATGATAAAAATGGAATGTTCTTATGAAAGTGTGTTAATTAGTTGAGAAAAATGTACTATGTTGGCCTTATGATATTAACTACTGAAATATGTTCCTATTATTTTCTATCTATATATGACATGAAATTAATGTATATTTATATGTTATATTACTTTAAACCAAATTTGATGTAATTATATAATAGTTGTGAAGTTCGATGTTGTGCAATGGAGTATATGTGGTTTCTAATAATATAGATTTTTAAGGAATTATCAATAATGTCAGTGATTAATGTTATCCAACCAAAGATAAACATTGAAAGGACAAATTTTCTGGTGGTGGTTATTATTTTATGGTTTATTTTTCTTGTATGAATAGTATACCCTTTATTATGAAATCAAGGAAAAATTGTATACTGTCAGATTAAGTTTCATTTCTGGTTATTCTTTTATATTTCCTTCTGTGGATAACTTCAATAATGAATATGGATGTTCCCCACTTTAATGATAATGTAATTATTTCTTACAGAACTCGGACCATCATGGATGATGTGTGAACATGGGTTGATTGTTTACAATACCAGGCTGATTTGGGAGATTATCTTTTAATATCCCCATTTATTTTCTTTTCAAGGACAAAATTTATAAAATGTGGGGAGGATTTGAGAATATATATTTTTAAAAATACTAAATTAATTTTTGTCTGGTATTAGTAGTCTCTAGGATACCCTAGGGATAAAGTGATCAGTTTTGAAGGAATGTTGTCACATCAATAGACCTCTTTACATGATATAAGTGAACTATGCAGTGATACATAACTCCACACAAGGAAAGGCATATTACCACTAGTCGATTTAATTTTAGGTATTATTATTAGTCATAATTATTTAATTACAATAGTATAATTAATAAAATGATTTAAAAGAAAATCAAAATCATTAGTATATATTAATAAATAAATATTTTATGTTCGTATTAATTTAGGATAGTTTTATGAGTCTTTAGTTAATTTTTCAGAGTGCTATAAAATCAATTATAAATTTAAAATATTTATTTTTTGAGTAAGTAAAGATTTAAATTAAAAAAAATTCAAATATTTCATAAATTATTCTCAAAAAATGAAATTAATTTTTCAAATCTACATATTAAAAAAAATTTGGGTTAAAATTTGAGATTTTTCTAAAATAAATGAATTTTTGTGAATAATAAAATATAATAGATTACAATAATGATAGATACATGGATTTTTTAGTCATTATTGATGTAAATATAAAGTTATAACCACCCTTTAGAACTAACATGAACTTGTTAAAATATTTATTGACAAGAATCAACAACATTTCTTTCTGTGAGAAAAATAATTTAATGGTGAATTAAATAAGGAGAAATCATTTATCCCTTTTACTATAAAACCACCCCTCACATCCTCTTCTCCTCAATCATCTATGACTTGAAGCTTGTAAATGTTCCTCAAAATCCAATTACCTAGTATATCACGACATCCAAGCACTATTTTTCTTAACAAATGTCTAAAATACATTGAATAAAGAGATTCTCATGGAGGAGAATTCAAGGGGTGAAATCTTCTTCATTTTTCTTTTATTCTCTTTTCAAGTTCTTTCTTTTATTATTATCTCCTCAACTAATATTTCCAAATGATCATTATAACTTCATAATAATATATATAATATAATTAAATCATGTTAACGACATATCATTACCCAAACTCTTCTCTCTCTATCTCTCTCTCATATTTTATGGATGACATCATCGTACGAGAGGTGCTGATTTACAACAATCATGGAAGAAGGAAATTTGTTCTTAAAAGTCTTCTTAAGGTCTAGACATGAAATAATTCCTATTTTGGAACGATAATATATAATATGTATTATATATTATGTAATTTTCTGGAACCATTGTATATATATAATATTAAATAATAGAACAATAGTAGTTTCTTGTGATTGAAAAACCACTACAATTAATCTAAAAATAATCATTAACATGAAATATAATGATTCATCCTCACATATGGAATATTATAGTAAATAATACCCCTTATACATATGGTTTACCATTAACAAAATGTACTTCCAATTCTGTAGAATTATAACCTATTTACATGAACTCCATTACTTATAAATAAGAAACCTGAAAATGAAATACCATCAAATTAATGATCTTGAATGATAATATTTTATTGTATAACACATCAAAAAGACCATAAATAAACATTATAAATGTTTACCAAATAAATTACGTGTAAAAAAGGTTATTAATTAATTAATTAATGGATATAATTTTATTATCCAGGACATTAATTTCATGTGCAGAACACATCCATAATTAAAGTAAGGATTTTCTCATCCGACATACATTTTTTGATGATTTACCTTTTTCACAAATATCTCTTGTGTATGGTGTATTAATACATTCCACTGATAATTAATATCATGAATATATTTATTTTCATGGTATTAAATTTATAAATTTATGAATATAAATTTTGGGGTATATGATTTGATTTATTATAAACTAGTATTGGATTCTACCCAAACCCATGATTTTCATTAAAGTTACACTTTCACTACCTTTACTCAAACATAATGATTCATTATTTTTTATATTTTGTATAAATTATTTTTATATGTTCCCAAATTATATATCTATATAATATAATACTTCTATGATGGTGATATACATGTATTAAAATGGATCCATTCTCAATTCTTCTCGATGAATAAGGCTGATTAAATGGAACTTCTCGAATTATTACCCATTTTTATGTAATATATATAATATATTTTAATCCATAATTATTTTTAAAAAATAAAAAATTTTATCATAAAAAATATCTTTCTTCATTTCTTGTTTTATGAAATCAAATATGCCTTTTATCTTTCAAATATGTTTAAAATATTCCTTAAACTACACTAAAATGGTTTATTTAATAAGATTCCAAAAAACTTTGTTTACATTATTTCTCAAATGAGGGAAATAATTTATGCTTAAAATATAATTTAAATGTCATTAAATTTTATTTTATATTATATACAAGTTTACCATCTGATTTTTATGAAAAATATAAATGATTTTATTAATAAATTATCATTTATAATGTAAAAATGGTTTTTCTTATCTCACTTTTACTGATTTGAGATATATGACATGTTCACCACTTATTCCTTGTGTGTGTGATGTATGTAAATAACTTTTATATACCATATAAATATTATCTTTATTATAATGATATTCCATGGTATTATGATTTTAATTTTTCAAACTGGTATGGGACATTTTGAAATGTTTAGATATTAATTTTCTTGAGAATTGTTCAATGATATATCAACCTATATGAACTTACTTTATTGAATGTTTTACATGATTGAGGATTATCCATTATGTTTATCATCCAGAATATTTCATTAAATGGTTTTTGATTAGTATTATAGTGGTTGTATAATCCTTATACTATTCACCCTACTACTCAGAATAGTTAGTGATTAAGTTTACAAATCAGGAAATGTAATTTACATCTCATGTGTATATGTTGTTTATGTTCATCCACATTCATATGAAGAATTAATTAGACATATTAAATGATTTTTGGGGACCTATATATCCCATTGATGAATTGGTATGTCACATGATAGAAACTAAATATGGTTTTGGTTGAGGCTTTACCCATTTGTCAGATTCTGGGCATGAAGCTCTGATAACAATAAATTCATGGAATGAAGCCCTGAAAATAATAGATTTCTATAATGAATACATGAGAATAATATATTATTGTAATTACTCCTTGAATGTATGTTTTAGATATATATCATTATACATTTCACTAATTATGAATTCAACAATTGATAGGCTATGTGATTTTTCTACTAGTAGAATATACAAGGATATTTATTATTATTGAATTTTGTAAATATATTTTATTCCTTCTATATTTTGGTCAATAATATTTTTTAATGGAATGTGTACTTTTTAAATATTTACTATGCCTAATGTTTATTTTCATTACAACTTCCTCTGTATTATTGACACTTACTAAGAATTTGACCTCACTCTATTATTATGTTTTATTTGTCCCCAATATGTGAAGATGAATATTAAGAATGTCATCCAGGGATAATATAGGAGTTAAGTATGTTTCCAATGAAATTTATATACTTAATTTCTACTAAATGTTCTATTTAACAACTATGTATGTAACTAGTTTTACAAAACTACTAAACTCTTTGGTCCTTCAAGATGAATTTCCTTATAATCATACCAATGTAATAAAGTTAGGACCCATCTCTGAGCTACTAGGGTCAGGTATTTACAGTTGGTATTATAAAAATTTTAGTAGAAACCTTAGAAACTGGATTTATAAAACATATATTGTGGAACATAACCCTAAAATAAGATTTTAGTATAAGAATATAAGAACATCCTATAATGTTGGTATAGTATAGATTATGTGGATCATCCTAGAAATACATCAATCTTGGGATACTACTGGTGGACGTGGTTCTGGTATAGATGTACTTAGGGTTATCAACCGAGACAAGGTGTCATGGGTGTGACTCAGGGAAAGCTGGTACATGACAATGAGCTTTATTATGGACCCGGTTTGACAATAATTGGTAATATTCTTAGAATAATTAAAATTTTCCGTAAAAATAATTATAAAGGATTCAAAAGTAAATATCTCCCCAAACAAACAATGAATATGATTATGAGATTATTTATGAATAAATATTTAATTTAAATTATGCATTTTTCTAGAATAATATTATATATTACAATATATAACCTAATCCAGTGTATTTTGTAATTTAGAAATGGACCATTTTAGATGGAATGGAAATTGTATTAATGAAGAGATGCCATATAGGGATTTACCCCCTATTAAAGATAATGTTGTTGGTATTAGTGATTTGACTAGTGTTGATCTAATTATAACTATACTAGGAAAACATTATTAGGTTATGAAAAATAACCTTACCCATATAGAGAATCCTGATACACAATGAGTAAGAGAAATTCTAGACCTATTTATTCAACAAAAAAGTCCAACATTCAGTGGTAATACAATCCCATTTGTAGTTGAAATGTGGATAAGTTCCTTAGAGATTATGTTTCTATATTTGGTATGTATTTAAAGAGAGATGGTTTTCGTTGAATTTTATAGTATATCAGGAGATAAAATACAATATTGTTCATTAATTAATGACGCAACGGATTAGGAAGAAATTTAAAACCTGGAATAGATGTATTTTTAGGATTTTTTGGATAAATATTTTCCTCGTAAACTGTGAATGGATATAGAGAGACAATTATTTGTCATGATACAGGTACATGATGAAAATGTTTCTACGTATGCACCAACATTACATGGTTATATAGTAATTCAGAAAACTATATATGTAATCCAAGGTGTATGATTGACTATTTCATTGGTGACCTTATTACAATTCTATGAAGGGTATGAGTCTCCCAAAAATTCTCCTCATATGAGGATATAGTATCATACTCTATCAAGATAGATAAGGTTTTCTCCATTTATTATGGTTATGAAGGTAAATATAATATAAAGAGGATGGAAGATAAAAATTCAATTAAATGAAATATGAAGAAGCTATATTTTAAGATATATAATACTTATGGAATGAAAATACCTTGGGACATGCATAATAGGAAACATAGTTTTCTTCATGTATGGCAAAAAAAAGCCACCATGCTTAGAATTACAAGGGAAAGAAATAATTCTCTAATGTCGAATACTTCAACTGTATGGAAATGCAGAAAAATGAAAATAAATTCCCTAAAAGACAAGAGAATATACCCCAAAAGAAACCTGGATATGAAGGAAGATATTATTATGTTACTAAAATTGAAGTGGAATAATTATTCTATTTGTTTTTTGTACATATTTAATGAATTGGAAGCATCTATATCTTATAATATTTTAAATTTTATCATTATTTTCATATGTTGGGCATGTGAAAAGATGATATATTTTATGAGGAAATTATAATGTTATGTTACATTTCTTATAAATCACTTGAAATTAAATTTTGGAACAAAAAAGTCATATGATTAATTTTCCTTGTAATAAATCAATTGTATTTTAACTGATCATAGAATTATAGTTTTATGATGTTTAAAATTATAAGTAACATGTTATTTATCACTCTCCATCATAGCTTAGTGGTTAGATTTCTTTTCTGTGTATATTTTTTCACTTTACCTCAATATTTTCCAATTTGAAAGCTCTAATATTATGGTGACCTTCATATTTATGTTTTCCCTCTAATTAAGAGGATGTTCTATGAATAATTTTTACAATGTGGGTTTCCTAGAATGGATTTTTATAAAACCAACCTCTATTCTTCAATGTGAAATATCGAATGACAAGGACAAAAATTATTTAAGGAGGGGAGAATGTCACGACCTGTTTCCCATGGACTGTGCGGTCACTACCCAAATCCCACCTTCTATTGGCTAAGGGATAATGACAAGCACGATAATAAGAAACCCAAAAAGGAAAGGCATTGCATTTAAACTAATACACACATAGACAGGGCACACTACACACAATAAAAACCAACATAAAATTAGTTGTACAACCACCCCTAAAAACCACCATTGAGAGTAAATGTTAGTATAGAAAGTAAAGGGACTTGTATACAAGAATAAATGAAATAGTTGTACCGAAAAAAAGGAAAAACAAACTCCAGAGATTGTCCGCCAAGGATCCTACCAGAAGGTTAGGTACAACTCTTCACAATAGTTCACCACATCAATTAGTCACCTTCATGAACCGTCTATCCCTGGATCTCCAAAGTCTCAATCAAACTATCTATCATTTAAACATGATACAACATAGTGTGGGTGTAGCCTGGTAGGGTGAGTATAATAATACTCAGTATGGACCTCAAGGCCCTCAAAGGTATCTTTGAATTATATAGGGAAAAACCACAAAGAATGATCTTACTCACTAGGAATAAAATAAAAGATAGCTCCCATGGGGTATAAAACATAATGAACATGAAAAAAGATGAATAGTTTTAAGCTAGATCATTTTATTCTATAGAGGGGAACGGTTGCTAATCCGAGAAGGGATGCTCTGTTACCGATCCACAAAGGTTCCCCATGCCACTGGTCTACAAGAGGTTGGTCTATGGCTGCTCCATGATGGGTGGAACTAATATTGATCCACATAAGGTCTCTCTCAGGTTGATCTATAAAGGGTTGTGTTATTGGTGATCTATAGAGGGTCACTCTCTTTCCGATCCATGTAGGGTATCACCATTTCCAATCCAAAGAGGGACACTCTCTCGTCGATCCATGGAGGGTCACACCATTTCTAATCCATGGGGTTTCAACATATTTCTGATCCACGTTGGGTCGCAAAATTTCCAATCCACCGAGGGACACTCCCTTGCCTATCCATAGAGGGTCTCTCTATTTCTGATCCACAAAGGGTCACTCTCTTGCTGATCTATGGAGGGTTTCTATTCACATGACATCTATCCATGGGATTCACACACCTTGTACATATGAGTTTATAAGGATTTTGTATTCATGCCACCAGTTTTATCTCAGCCTCCACAAAATCTAACATAGAGGTATCCTAAAAGTCTATCTTATCATAAGGGTTCCAACACGGCAAATGGAACATCTATCAAACGCTCGGTCTATATGATATAGGGTACGGTACAGTTGGATTCAAGACTGATTTAACCTGACCATAATAAAACATCATAAAAAACTAATGTTGGGTATCTCAAAAGGACATCCTCATCACAAGGGTCCTCACGCTATAGACGACGCGTCAATTAGATGCTCGGTCTGCGAGTTATATCATTTTTAGTGATATGGGGCGGGTCGGGTCCAAGTCTGGTAGGGGTCCGGCGTGATCAGCCTATTGGGCTTACAGCTCCAATTTGGCTGTTGCCAGTACCACCTAGCTGGTGGGGTCTAGCCTAGCTGGTGGGTCCAGAACATGTGGTTCAGGCCGGTTACGATGTATCAGATGTAGGACGTCTAGTTCTGCATGACGGCGGTGCCAGCAGGGTGCCGCCCCGACTCCGGAAATAGGTGACACAGACTGAATGTTATGGGTGTGTGATGAGTAGCCTGAGTTCGACTCCCCTCTTCAACGAGGCACGTCATCATCATGTCCTCCACCTATGAAAGCCATCTGATCACAGCACCTTACCACCGTCGCGCATGTGGTTGCTTCCTTCTCTAAATGGTCGGTCACCGACACGGCTGTGCTGGTGGCTCCATGTCGTCATCTCCTTCTGTGGGCCACCTAAAATTTCATTAGGGGTCCGTTTTCATTTTTTATGTTCCTACAAACCTCTCGGGTCACCACCTTCACTAAGAATCCCACTTAATTTGCTTACTGCAATGTCGGTCAGTCATCCATGAAGAACACACAATATCAAACAGTGGCAGAGGGTCCAGGCCTTTTTTGGATTGGCATATTCCATATGCGTTACTATTTAATCACATGGGTTATAACAATCATCATATAGATTATCTAAACCTATAATTAAGATCTTGTAATAACTAATTGCAAGAAAGAATGATTTGTAGATTACCGCAATTGTTGGTTGGTCCATGTTTGTTGTATTTTTCAAGAATGGGAAAAAAGAATCATTGACCAGTTATACAAATTATATCCCATACTTTTATTTGGTGTGCTTAATTATAGACGAAGGAAGGGATTCTGTGTTCGTTGTAGTTCGATGTTCATTGCCTCTTGTCGATCTCTGGATCGATTCCTCTAACAATAGTCGTTCATTCACAATACTTCGTTGGAGATGAAATTCATCGGCATCACATTAGAGGTTTCTCCTGCATTTGTGAATTCTTTTTTAATGGAATTAATAATAAAAAATTCATCCATGGCATTGTGTTCATTAATGTGGTTCTTTAATGACCCATAATTAATGAAACATCAAATAAATGAGTGTTGTGGTTACACAAAAAAAGTAACATGTCATTAAATTACTCTCATTTATTGAACCTCATTACATTGTTGTTCCACTAATCATTTCTCAATGGTTAAAGAATAATAAAATTACCCAAAGAGTTATTTTATTATGTATTTCCAAAAAGTAAAAAAATTTCCTTTTTCTTCTGACCCTTGTTGGTGGAAGTTTATCTTCACATAAGGAAATCCCATTACTGGAAATTCGACGGCGCCCTCAAATTTTCCTTATGAGAACCATTTCAAATGATATAATATCATGCTCGTACGTTTACTAAATGTACCTTAAAAAAAGTTCAAAAATCAATTTGGGGCTTTTTGGGCTTTGGAATCATGTGCCATCGAATTTTATGGTGTCGAAATAATTCCATATAATTAAAAATATTATATGGAATTTCTGGGTCATTACATTATCCCCACCTTAGGTCTTTACATTCCTGAAAGACACAATAAATGCTAAGAAAATAATGGGGATACTGAAGAAGAATTTGAGACTCATTCTCCCGTGTGCTCTCCTAATGGTTCGCATGCTGCCAGTAGACTTACGACAGTGGAATCCACTATCCATGAAGGATCCTCTCTTGTTGATCCTCAATCTCCACTAGGAACTCCATCAACATTTCCACATTTTCAATGTACATCCCGCCTCAGTTGATGATGTGTGATGGGTCATACATTTTTCTCCTTAGTTGCGACACATGGAAAACATTATTCACCTGGTGCATCTTTTGGTGAAGATCTATGTGGTATTCTACCTCTCCAACCCTACTGAGAATTTTGAATGGTTTGATAAAACACAGAAATAGCTTGTCGAACTAGAAAAATCTCCACAATACTCATTTGGGTGAGACTCGTAAGATGATATGGTCTCCCTCCTTGAACTCCAAGGGTCTCCATCTCCTGTCCGAATAACACTTCTACAATATTTGTGTATTCCTCGTCCACTCTTAGATGATCTGCACCTTCTCAGTGGTATCTCGTACCACCATTGGAACCTTACGTGATGACTCTTCTAGGTCTATCCAACATTGAGGTGATCTGCATGGTCACTCGTACAATGCCTCAAATGGTGCTATGTTGATAGTCGAGTGATAAATTTTTTTGTATGCAGATCCCACCAGTGGTAGTTTGTCCTCCCAAAAATGACCACAATCAAGGACACAATATTGAAGCATGTCCTCATGTGTTTGTATGTTCTAATCCATATAACCATTTAGCTAAAGGTGGTCGGTGGGTTTTAAGCATAGTTGAGTCTCAAATGCCTCATATAATCCCTTCCACAACCATGATGTAAAACAAGAATCTCGATATGAAAATATTTTCAATGGTATCCCATGAAGCTATACTATTTTTAGAAAATAGAGGCATCCCAAGCCCTCTTTTGAACCCTGCTCTAGGATGTGTAGGGAATGGTCTGACATGGTGTTTCGCTCAACGATCATCTAGATAGAGTCATGGCCCAAAGACGTGTATGGTAACCCAGTCATGAAGTCCATGGAGATATCATCCCACTTCCATTCTAGTACCTCTAGTTGTTGTGTTATGCCTGCTAGTACCTAACTCTCAGGCTTCACATGCAGACAGGTGATGCATCATGAATTGAACTATGCTACTCAATTCTTCATCCCTGGCCACCAGTCCTGACCTCATAGGTCCTGGTATGTCATGGATAAACTAGGATGTACCAAAAAGGGGGATGTGTGAAAATCCCTTAACAAATCCTCCCAAAATGTCACTGGTAGCATGATGTGTACTATAAAAACTGTGACATGATCCCCACCTATCAAAAATCCATCAGGAGCCTATCCTATATATATCTGAGCCCATCAGTCCTCACAATCAACGTCCCCAAGGTGTGCCTCCCAAACTCACTGAAGGAGTGGGGGAGTGATAGTCATAGAATAGAGGTAAGCTTCTTCATCACTATCCACGAAGAATATCTGCAATGCAAATAACTACTCTATCACAACCCTCATTAGTTGTATACATCACCTCTTGCTGAGTGTGTATGCTACAAAGTTTCCATTCCCAAGAGTGTAGATTATCCCAATGTCATTGTCTTTGGGGAAATCCATCCATTACCATTATCTTTGGTTCAGGTCCTTCTGTGAGAATATATACCTGAGACACTTCTGATTGGAGAAGATGATAAATCTTTCACCCATTAAGTATTTACACCACATCTTCAATGAAAAGGCCACTACTACTAACAAAAGTTCATGTGTCGTTTAGTCCTGCTCGTGCTACCGCAGGTGTCATGAGCCATAGGTTATCACCACTTGTTCCTGCATTAGGACACATCCCAGTCTAGTCCCTCAAGCATCACAATAAACTACATACCCAATTACCTCTTCAAGTATCCTCAATTTGTGGTCACTCATCATTATCCCCCTCAACTCCTTGAAACTCTACTAGTATCTATCTGTACATATGAAGTTTTTCCCCTTATTTTTCAACGTGGATAAGGGTGTTGTTACTCTAAAAAAGTATGGTGCAAATCTTTGGTAGTACCCAGTCAATACCAGAAAACTCTGCACCCTGGTCACAGTCCTGGGTGGATCCTAAGAAATCACTACCTCTATAATTATCGGATGCACTACAACTCCATCATCTGAGATAATGTGTCCTAGAAAGTGGATTTCTGTATCCAGAACTAGCACTTTCAGAGCTTGCGATAAAGCTGGTACTCTTAGAGTGTATCAAGGAATATCTGCAGATGTGTGGCGTCCTCCTCCTAAGACACTGAGTATACCAAGATATCTTCAATGAATACAACCATGATGTGATCGAGGTATGGCTAGAAAAATCCTGTTCATGAGTCCAATGAACACTACTGGGGTATTGGTCATGCTAGAAGGCATCACCATGAAATAATAGTGGTCATACCAGCATCTGAAAGCTATTTTTAGTAAGTCATATTGTTGTACTCTTTCTTGATGATAGCTGAATTTGAGGTCTATCTTCAAAAACCATCCGGCTCCATTTAGCTGGTTGAAGAGATCATCGATCCTCGGTATATGATACTTGTTCGTCATAGTCACATGGTTCAACCACCTATAGTCCACACAATGCCTCAAACTACCACAATCCTTCTTAGTGAACAAAATCAGGGCTACCCATGGTGAAACACTGGGCCTTATGAAACCCATCCTTTATAAGTCCTCCAACTGTACCCTCAACTCATGAAGATCCACGGGTTCCATCTGATATGCTGGTGTTTATATAGGTTTCGTCCCATGGTACAGGTCAAGGTATATGTCTACCTCTCTACGAGGATGTAGTCTCAAAACATATTTAGTAATGACATCCTCATACAGGTCCACCGCTACAAGATAGCTCAGAATCACCTCATCCACTACACCAAATGTGTGTCTAGACATTTGATGTGTGATTGACTACACCCTCCTCCGAGAAAGTCCATCTTCTATTAAAAAGGGTCCCTTTTAACTGGTGAAGGAAAAACTGGTCCTATCCTCATGGAAACCCTTCACATTGTGCCTAAAAATCACTCTGATCCTGGATTGTGGATAACCAGTGCATATATAGGATGACATCATAAGGCCTTGATGCTGCTACTAGGAGATCCCAGCTGAAGATATTGCCTTTTAGAAGAAGATAACACTATTTTAACTAGTGTGAAATCCTCAAATCCCATCTTGTATAAGCCTCTAATTGTAAGGATTGAGCCAATTACTCCACCTGAATCTATGATCTCTAAACGAGAGTCATTGAAATGAAAGAGTGATTTGTACATGTGTCTATAAGAACTATATCTAGGGTCGGGTAGACATATATCATACATTGAATCATATCTGAATCCGCGTGGTGATAGGCCTATACTTACTGAAGCCGAGATCACCCCTGTACAACTAATCCCTGAGGTCGTAGGGGACCACCAGGGGATGGTGGTAGTAGTACCTCAAACTGTCGCCCAATGCATGTTGCATGACCTGCTTCTCTTCCATGTCCAACACCCTGCGAATCTCCCCGTTTGAAACTGTAAAACTGCCTCATCTTTCCCTCGACAGTCTGCTTATCATCAGTATGATGGGGAAGGTAGTCGTTTTCCATGTGAAACTACCCACCGCATGAGTAGCACAGTCTGATCCTCTGTTGACCTCCTCTACCTCGCAAGCTCCGAACCTCTTAGACTATAACCTGGGGTCATCCTTTGAATGGTATGGCCTACTTCAGCCATTATGTCATCGGCCTACTGCATGCCGAAGATGATTCATACGCATGTCATATAGTCCTGGATCTTATCGTCGGTGCATACTCAGCTAGGAATCTATCCACCAATAGTTCTCACTCTATCACTCCAGCCTACATTGGTATGTTGAGCGATATCATCAAAGCTACGATTTCTCATCAGACTCCCTTCTCAAAGGTTCAGGACTATAAGAAAGGTACACATACTATGTCGGCAAAGTAGCGAGGGAGGTTAGTGAATCTCGTTGAGTACTAGGACACTATCAGGCTACCCTTGTTTTATGTATAGTGGCTTGTGAATATTAACATAGCATAATGTTGCTGGAAAAAACTCATTGTTTGTCTAGAGAATCAGGCTCCACTATCATCATGTTGTTCCCTAAAAGATACTAGAATATAGGATCACTATCTGGTCTTCTGGTATCATGACCATGTGAAAACATCATGCCACAACCTCCATCCAGTCCTCAGCTACCTGAAGATCTATCTTGCCTAAAAACATTGGAGCCCTCTATCTCTTGAACTAGGGAAACACACTCAGTTGCAGTGCATTTTACGCTAGTGGGGTTGGTGGAAACTGCTTTCCTACAGGTGGTGGTGCTGCTGGTACACCACCCGAAGGTGCGTTCACGGTATGAGGGACCTACATCAATGCCTCGTCGCTTTTTAGACCGTCATCGTGATCTCTCACTGGATGCTTGGATAGTTGTCTATGTGGAGGCATTCAATAAATAAATAGTTTCACTACAGTCAATAAGTTGTACCCGCTGAGGTAACTAAAAATAGATCAAAAGAAAAATATTACCATGAAACATGAAACTATTTTTTGTGTGTACCGAACTGGAAAATAATGTTATGGGGCTTGTTGTATGGATTTTTTTGTCGTCGCACCAATAATGCAGTGTTTTTCACTATTCATCAAAAATTGAATGCTTTTAGAAATAAACCAAAATTTTACCATAAGAAAATTTTGATATACCAAATTCAAAAATGAATTCCATTTTACCAAATTCAAAACATATAAGTTGAATTAATTAAGTTAAAATTAATTCTCTTTGTCAAAACCAAAAATGAGTTTTTAAAAAGTAAAAAGTATAAAAAATATTTACATGTGTTTATGTTAAATTTAATTGAGAAATTACTTATAACGACCTATATATTATTAAGTGATAAAAATATTATATAATTATACTTCTAAACTATTCAAATGAATAATTTAACACTATAAATTATTTTTATAAAAAAAGTTATTTTCAATTAAAATATTTTATTTTTCACTAATAATCAAAAATTGAATGTTATAAAAAAATTACCAAAAATTTATCCATAATAAATTTTTGTGTCTCACTTCAAAAGAAGAATTTAATTTCATTAAATTTGTTATATAAATGATTCAAATAAGGGTTTTGAAAATGTTTCACCTTTAAAAGGTGGTAAAATTGTGTTTTATGAAAAATACTTCTTTTCTTTGAAAACATTATTTTGTTCTTATATTCTATCTAAGAAACACATTATATGGATTCTAAAATAATATGTAGTGTATAAAATTCAAAAATTTGGTAAAACTATTCATAACCTCTTTTTGGATGACTAGTTTGGTAAGTCATGGTGTGCTCTAACTCGGTGTTGTGGGTAGTGCATGTAATGGAAATACATTGAAGAGATAACATACTATTAAATCACGGGGTGTTACATTCTCTCCTACATCCATAAATTTCATCCTCACAATTTGAAATTGTTCTTCAAAAATAAAAGTTTAAAAATAGAGAAATACCTTTAAGGAAAACCCATAACAGAACTTGTGTTAATAAAATTTAGTCTTAATATGAGGGAAAGGGAAATGAGAATGTAGCCATTAAATTATGATCTCAATTATGAGAAAATTGGTGGAAATTATTGACACATAATTTTAAGAAAACAGTAAATATTTATAGAGAGAGTTTGAGATCATCAATCACAGACAACTATAAAATTGAGGGCGACAAAGCCATCAATCTTTGAAAATTTAAAATATCATCTGTTCTAAAAAACATACGTTATTAGGATCACACACTTTTGGTTTTAATATCCCTTCCATAATATTGTTCTATTAATTTATTCATAGAATTAGAGGTGAAAAATATATTTGGAAAGTAGAGTTTCATCCTTCAACTAATTACTACCACAAACTCATATTTCACACTAAATGATAAAAGAATTCCAAAAATATTCTATTTATTATAATCGTATAGGTTTCAAAAACTAATTAATTTATAATTCATTTGTCATACTATTTAAAAAACTACATTATACAAACTAGGAAATCACGTAGGCCAGTGGTAGATGATGCACCCTTATTCAATATAGTGTACTAGATATTCTCCTTATATAAAAAATTTTGTAAACTCTAATAATTATGGAATAAAAAAACATTTAACTAATTTCACATTAGTCAAGAGTATTGATTATAATTTATCCAAATCAATAATATCTTATTCCAAAGTAACTACCTCACTATCAGAACAATATTATGGTCTATATTTCCTTCAACCATGTATTTTCCAAAAAGAATAACTTGCTATTGAGTGACTTTTCTTAGATTCATATAATCTCAAATACTCAATGAAATAGTACTGTAGTACAATCCTTATTTATTTCCATAATTCATTTAACCAGTAAATTGTTGATAAAAAACTAAAATCAAATAATTTTTTAATAACAACAAAATAACACAAGTCATTCCTCTTCATCTACAATACTTATTTATTTCCACAATTCATATAACCAGTAAAACATTGATACAACACTCAAATAAAATAATTCTGCATTTAAAATATAAGAACACTAGTCATTCATCTTCATCTATTGTAGTATCATAACATGATTACTTTTCAATAGCATCATTTGGGGCATACTATGTTGATTTAGACATTGATTTGCATAGTTTCCCAACTCTTTGAAGAATAAGAATTGTATATATGAATCTTTTTTCATACCATTGAGATTATACACTTGGATTCATTTTTCTCCACCCTTATAAAAAACTCTCATTCCCTTCAAGAATTTACCAAGATGATTCTTTCCATAGTTATCACATATTGGAATATCCTTCATTCCCCTCTTCCCATTATCCATATTTCTCTCTACACACCTTTTCATCTTATTCATCCCTTCAAAGTCATAGGACTTAGAGAATTATTAACTTATATTATTAATATATGATAATATTTCTTCATATGATGAGAATATATGGGAGACTATTTCCCTTATAAAGGTTGGATTAATACAATTAAATGAATGATCATTTTTACTTATTGGATCATACATATTATTATAGTTTACATTCCTTCTACTGAGCACCATTTCTATAATATTTAATACACTATGTTTGTTTATGAATCTCAAAGCATAATTCCATACATGTAAAATACCTAAATTAAAGTCAATATATTTTGTATATAATCTATAATAATTTTTTTTGAGGATGTATTTTCTTATAAATCATTAATAATGTCTTGTAAAGCAAATGTGAATTATCCTAAGCATATCCACCAGGTGTGTCATCACCAAGAGTACAACAAGGCCCATTGTCGTGTTCCAGGATTCCCCAGGTCAAGCCCAGAACTCATTGTCAATGTTTTCACTCCTACATACATATTTTCTAAATCTGTCTCTACATGCTCGTATCCAAACAGGGATGTAATGCTTGGAAAATACACAAAATGTCTTCATTACCAAAATTCTAGAATGTTCTTCTATACTAACCCTCAATGTCTATCTTAGGGTAATGTTATCTAATCAGAGTTTTATAAATCTATTTTCCAAGTATTGTACTAAAATTTTCACCAATACCTACTGTAACATCCTGACCCCGGAAGCCTAGAGTCGGTGAATTATTTTAATAAATTGGCATGATTACAACGAATCTAGTCCCAGAGGACCAATCAGTTAAGTAGTCTTGAAAAATTCATTACATTCATGAAGATTACATTACACATTGGAACATAAATCACAACATAAATAATCTATTAAGAATTCCATTATTATCCAATATTAACCCTTCCTATCAAACATAATACAATTATTGGAAACTAGGGGGAAAACGAAAATAAAGGAATGGGCTTAGATATTCAGTAAGGGTAAATAATTTAGTGGAAGCTGTAAACATTTAAGGCAAGAGGTCTAATAAAAAACACTTTAAAACATAAAAAAGAACATAATATTGAACAAATAAATCCAAAATTACCATATTAACATGCACATGGATATTATACTAGTCGGATAATAATATGTGATAATTATATTCATAACGGGGGAATGCCTAACTCCTAACATCATTACCACATAGTCAATATAAGGCCCCAGCCTTAAAGATTACATAATATTGAATTAAATGAATAATTCACATTGAGGATCTTTCCAGGTTTAGATTTTTAGAGAATTACGACATAACTGTTACATCTCAAAAGATTACAAAGTAGAAACTTCTACTAAGTTTTCATAGAATAAAAAAAAACTCTTAAAAAGAGACATGTCTAGTTCAATGTTTTATATAGCATGACTTTCCCTTGACCCATCCTTGACCATATTCCACATTAAGTGCTGTGAAAAACATTTCAAAAAAACTTGGGGTGAGCATAAGAAGCTCAGTAAGGGTTACACAAAGAATGAAAACTGTTAGTTTTTCAAACATCAAGTAAACCATGTATACATTATCAAAGTAATACCTTCACCTTCATGAAGTAGTAAAAACTCGTCAATGAATAAAATATCATTACTTACCCTTTTGTAACCAAAGGATTACCATAAAACCCATATAAAGAACTCATATCATATAAAGGTAACTTGGGACATAAACATACTTAAGTGGAATTATCGTACGGTCGACTTCCTCACATATCTCTTAATGGAATAGCCATACGGCTGAGTTCCATACCCAATGCATTGGAGGTTATAACGTAACCACCCATCCTGGTATTCATAGCACCACCCGCCATATGGTTTATCATGTAACCACCCGTCAAATGTCCAAGTACCATTATAAAATCATAAGACATAAAACAAATATAATGGAAAGAAAACATTTCCACAATTTGATCACAATATATCACTTAAATATATTGACATAACAAATCCATTATAAGTACCATTTTTAATACCAAAATAAAAGAAAATAAAAACATGGTATTAATTTTTCATTAAATGGTAATGGCTTGTAGAGGAAGCCGAATCTCAAATAATGGTCACGGCGGCGGAGAAGTCGTTGTCGCCGCATACGTACGACAAAAACATTCCCTTTTGTCGTTTTGTAAAACGCTTCGTATAAAAAGATTAGTTTTGAATAAACATAAAAGTCAAAGGGGTTCATACACCGTATAAAATAAATTTGTGTATAAAATGAAAAATGCCTCAATGAAGGGTGATTGAGACGAAATCCCTTACCTCGGGTCTGACTTGACTCGATCGTTCTTTAACGTCTTGAATAATAAACATGGGTTAATTTCTATTTGCTTAAGAACCTTTTTTGAGTTCATTATTCCTTTTATATCACTTATTTCCATGTTACAAACATTATGTAATCATTTAAGTTAATAATGTTTTTTTGTCGATATTTGGTCCTTAAGTCCAAAGTGGATTTCTTACAATTCCATGTTGTTCGTGTAGTCAAAGGTTCATTATATCCAGAATGACATTCCTGATTTGGATATCATATATATCATATATATCTATCATATACATGTATTTATAATATCACATAATAATTTAGAGGTAAGAAATGAAATGCACCATTCAAGGAGACGGTAAGCTGTATGTACGCATGAACGCTACTTTCATTTCTATGTCATATTAATGGAATTAAAACTAAATGAGAGGTATGTATATTTTAATTCCAGAATTATATTAATCATTTAGATGTAACATACAACATATATATCCATTATATATATGTTCTTATAATAGTACATTTCATTTGGGGATGAGAAATGAAATACACCGTTCATGGAGACGGTAGGCCGTACGTACGCATGAACGCTACATTCATTTCTATCTCATACATTAATGGAAAGAAATAATAATGATATAGAGGTATATTATAATTCCATTATAACATCATATATAATAAATTTAAATCCATCCTTTATACGTTCCACATATGGCATTCACGAATCACATCACTTTGAGGGGGCGGTAGTCCGCACTTCCTAAAATGAAATTATCGTGTTTACCCATAATGGAAACCATAAAGGTATACGAAAAATAAAAAATAAATAAGCATAAATAAAACAAAAACATAATATATATCATATATAAATATAGTGACATCTTAATGGACACCATTAAAGGTGTTTAAAATAAGATTGAACAATCATCGTTTCGTGAGGGAGAAATTCGCCAACCACAGAAACAATATGTTCTTTAACCATTAGATATAGATGTGTGTAAGTTTTGCTCAAAATATTATTATAACAATATCCTAGTATATTTAATATACTGGAGTCGTTACAAAATAAATGAATAAAAGGATTTTAGGGGGTTGGAGAAGCAAAATAAAAAAAATAACACAAGTGAAGACATCTCCTTAAAATCGGGTAACTCTCATAGATTTGAGCTCAAAGGCTTCCTTGGGAAGACTTCTCCCCAAAGTGAGGCTTCAAGGAGTTATAGAGGGATGTGGAGAGAAAAAAGGATCATGTTTGGCCGAGCCAAAGGCTTTGGAAGTGTGGGTAAGGTGGTAGAGGTTGGGGCCTTTTATAAGAGAAAAGGAGGGGCACTCTTGGAAAGTAAGGAAATTGTACTTTATTATAGAATGCGTTTTGGATATTAATGGTCCCTATTGATGTGTTTCTAGGATAAGGTGATAAGGGTTTGAAATCCACCCATCCAATAGGTTTTGGACATGTGTAGGACTTTGATTTTACATTATCTTTCCATTTTATTTAAATCGTTAAATAAGGAGGTAATCGCTGCATCATCATGGTGTCATAAATAATTTAATTTATTTAATGTCTAAAAATTATAAAAAAATTAATATGATGTAGGAAGTCTTTTTATCTTTCCAATTAATATTTATAGTCAAAAAGATGACTTGTATATCCCCATGTAAAAATTGGTTTAGTAAAACACTTCATGTTTGTGTCATTTTTACTTTTACTTTAAATAAAAGGCATAAATGTCATTATCATACCCAAGTGGCTCAATGGGGTACCAAAAATCGACCCATGGGTTTTCTTGGTCGGCCATAACTCATCCTATAGGGTTAGGACAAGTTTCAAGATATGTTCATTTTATTATAATATGATTTTTTCCTTAAATTAAACTAATTACCTTTAATCGCGATTAATAAAACATAAAAGTTACTATTCAACAAAAAATTATTTTAATCCCATTGAACCACATTTTACATAATAATGAAAATAATTTAAATTTTATTTTTGATATTAAAAACACAGAAGTGGTAAAGTCCCATTTAAACGAAAAAACAAAATTTTGTAACCACCACTTTGCGGCTTCACTATTCATCAAAAATTGATGTTTTTCAGAAAAAAAAACCAAAACATCACCCTAAGCTATATTTGATATTCCAAATTCAAAAATGATGTCTATTTTAAAAAATTCAAAACATATAAGTTGGATTAATTAATTTAATAAATAATTCCCACTGTCAAAACAAATAGCGTGTTTTTATGAAACAATAAGTATCAAAAGATTGACACCAGTTTAAGTCCAATTTCAAAGTGAAATTAATTCCAATGACCACTATTGGATTAAATGGTAAAAATATATTCTAATTTTACATAAAAACCAATTCAAAATATTATCTAATCATCTTAATAAATTAGATTAAAAAGAGGTTTTGAATTAAAATACACCATTTTTTTACTATTCATTAAAAATGAACTTTATCGGAAAAATACCAAAAAATTACACAAAGTAAAATTTGATGTCCCGATTATAAAGAAGATTTTTATTTGGTCCAATAGAATTTATAAGAGTGACCAAAACTATATTTAATGATGGTTCGCCATCAAATGTTCATAAGTGGACCTTTCGTGAAAATTAGAGTATATAAGCCAAAAACTGAATTCATTTCGTATTTTAAGCCTTTAACCTTTATTAGATAAATGTAAAAACATTTAACAAACATATATAATCATATTTTAGTTAATTATATCCATTCCCGCCAGTACAATGGCTATGTGTCAACTAACATTTAAAATAATATTATTCTATTACAAGTGTGCAACGTACGATTTCAAAGAAACTCTTTGTTGCGTATCGGGTACGCTATCGAACATAGAAACCCCTTTAAAGTAAAATTAATATTTAATTTGAAAATATTAAAAAATATGAAAATGTATTATTCTTTATTTACCTGGGATGTTACATCCTTCCCCCCTTTTGGGAATTGCGTCCTCTCAATTTTATTCACTTATCAATATAAGTGGGGGTATTTATCCCTCATAGAATTTTCAGATTCCCACGTTGTCTCTTCAACCATATGGTTTTTCCACAAAACCTTTACCTGGTGAATTACCTTATTTCGCAATACTTGATCTCTGTGGTAAAGAATCTGGACTGGTTGTTCTTCATAAGAGAGATTCCCTTCCAACTGAACTACCTCTGGAAACAAAACATGAGATGGATCTGGAATATACTTTCTCAACATCGAAACATTAAAAACATTATGTACTTGAGATAAACTCGGAGGTAAAGCCACTCTGTAAGCAACTGATCCAACTCTCTCCAGAATTTCTTATGGTCCAATGAACCTTGGACTCAGCTTTCATTTCTTACCAAAACGCATCACACTCTTCCATGGTGAGACTTTGAGAAAAACATGATCACCTACCTCAAAAGATAGATCCTTCCTCCAGTTATCTGCATAACCTTTATGTCTGCTCTGAGCTGTTTTCATGTGTTTCTGAATCAACTGAACTTTTTCTGCCATCTCTTCTACCAATTCTGGTCCCATCAGCTTCCTTTCACCCACTTCATCCCAAGATGCTGGAGTTCGACACCGCTTCCCATATAATTCTTCAAATGGTTCCATCTATATACTGGAATGAAAACTATTATTATAAGAAAACTCAACCAAAGAAAGATGTTGGTCCCAACATCCCTGATAATCCATCGAACAAGCTCGTAGCATATCCTCCATGGTCTGAATTGTTCGTTCTCACTGCCCATCTGATTACGGATGAAAAGTTGTACTAAAATTCAATTCAGTACCCAACGACTTCTGAAGGCCTTTCCAAAAGTTATAAGTAAACCTAGGATCACGGTCAGATACAATGGAGAGAAGAAATCCATGTAACCTGACTATCTATTTAATATACAAATGGGAAAGTTGATCTAGGAAAAAATTATCTTTTATAGGAAGGAAATGAGCAGATTTAGTCAAGCGATCAACAATAACCTAGATTGCATTATTACCTCGAGATGTCTTCGGTAATCCCACAACAAAGTCCATGGATATATTCTCCAATTTTCACTCTGGCACTGGTAGAGGCTGAAACATCCCTTTTGGTAACTGCCGCTCTTCTTTAACCTGCTGACAAGTTAAACAGTTCACAGTAAAATCAGCAATATCTCTTTTCATTCCATCCCACCAGTAATACTCCCGCAGATCTCTTTACATCTTAGTACTGCCAGGATGAACTGAAAATGGAGAAATATGAGCTTCACATAACAACTCTCTTTTCAACTGTGAATCACAAGGCACACACAATCTCTTCCCAAATCTCAAAACACAATCACTATCAATGTTGAATTCATGCAACTTACCATTCTGAACCATCTCTACATTTTTCTGCAACTCAATGTATTGCTTCTGTGCTTGCTTGATTCTGTCTGATAGAGAAGATTTCACTGATACCTGAAACAAAACAGAAGGAAATCCTGCACCAACAAATTTTATGACAAATTTCATTAAATCCTTAACCAAAGGATCAAGTTCCAAACGCAACATCGTTAATGAAGCATTGATTTTTCGACTCAAAGCATCAGCAACTTTATTGGATATTCCCGGATGGTAGTGAATTGTACAATCATAATCCTTGATTAATTCCAGCCATCTCCTCTGTCTCATGCTCAATTCTTTCTGTGTGAATATATACTTTAAACTTTTGTGATTAGTATATATTTCACACTTTACTCCATACAAATGATTCCTCCAAATTTTTAAAGCAAAAACAATAGCATCTAATTCCAAATCATGTGTAGGGTAATTTACCTCCTGAGTTTTCAACTGACGTGAAGCATATTCAATAACCTGATCATTCTACATATGGACACAGCCAAGTCCCTTCAACGAAGCATCACTGTATATAACAAACTCACCACTCCTGGAAGGAAGTGCCAAAATTGGAGCATTCACAAATCTTCTTTTCAACTCTTGAAAACAAACACCACATTCTTTTGTACAGATAAACTTAACACCCTTCTGAGTTAGCTTAGTCATTGGACTACATAACCGTGAAAATTTTTCAACATACCTTCGGTAGTAACCAGCCAAACCAAGGAAACTATGGATCTCGGTTACATTTGTGGGTCTCGGCCATTATTCAACAACTTTTGTTTTAGCAGTATCAACAGTTATGCCATCTTTTGAAACAATGTGACCCCGAAAATAATTTTATTGTAACCAAAACTCGCACTTTCTGAATTTTCCATATAGTTTCTTTTCTTTTAAGGTTTGCAAGATAACCCTTAAATGACTTTCATGCTCCTCTTTACTTTTAGAAAACACCAAAATATCATTGATGAAAACAACCACAAACTTATCCATGGACTCATGGAAAATTCTATTCATAAGGTCCATGAATACAGTAGGTGCATTAGTTAACTCAAAAGGAATAACCACAAATTCATAATGGCCATATCTATTATGGAATGCAGTTTTCAGAATGCCTGCTTCTTTTACTTTCAACTGATGGTACCCCGACCTCAAGTCAATCTTCGAAAAATACTGAGATCCCTGGAGCTGATCAAAAAAATCATCGATATGAGGCAAAGGATACTTGTTGTTAACAGTAATATAATTGAAGGCTCTATAATCAATGAAAAGTCTCATTGAGCAATCTTTCTTTTTAACAAACAAGACAGGAGCACCCCATGGCGATGTGTTAGGTCGAATGAAACCTTTTTCTAATAACTCTTGGAATTGTTTCTTTAACTCTAAAAGTTCAACATGAGACATTCGATAAGGCGGTTTTGAAATTGGCTTAGAATCAGGAACTAAGTCAACAGTAAATTCAACTTCCCGATCATGAATAATACCAGGCAACTCATCAGGAAAAACATCAAGATACTCATGTACCACTGGCACTTCATTTATATGAAAAGTTATTTTATTTTCAACAATATGTGCAAGGTAAAATTTATTTCCATATTTTACTAGTTTCTCAACTTCCTGATATGTTATCAAAAGCATGGGTTCATTCTTGTACACAAACAGAAAATCTTTCTGAAAAGAATCCATTTTATCTCTGCATTGAATCTTAGCATGATAAACAGAAATTCAATCCAAGCCCAAAATAACATCGAACTCTACTAGAGGCAAAACAATAAGGTTTCCTAGTAGATTCTTTCCACACACAAGGATATGAAGGTTCTTATAATTCCTTTTTGTCTCAACGTTCCCTCCGTGTGTTTTTACCATAAGTTCATGGTTCATATCTTGAGACGGAATTTCCAATTTACTAAAAACCTTATCAGAAAAGAAAGAATGTGTAGAACCTGAATCAAACAACACATTGGCATAATCTGAACAAACAAACATGTACCTGATACTACTTCATTTGATGGCCCAACATCTGCTGAAGTTGTTGTAAAGGATTTCACCACCACTTTCTGCTTGTAGTCTGGATGCTTTCCCCCAGTTGAGTTCTTCGTTAGAAACTCATTTGCATAATGACCCATTTCATAAACATAAAACATTTACCGCTGGCTTTTCATTGCCTTCTTGATCATCTTCCTTACAGTTACGAGCAGTATGACCCGACTTACCACACCGAAAGCACTTACCAGACTTGGATAAACATTCTCCAGGATTCATTTTACCACACTTCTCACAGGATGGATATTTGGTTTTCTTACCTCTTTGCTTCTTTGATGAATTCTTCCCCTTTTCCTGCTAACTAGACCTCTTATTCCACTGTTTTTCATAGAACACCTGATCACCGACAAACTCCATTTCCACCTTCTCCGCACATCGAACAAGTTTTTCTTAACATTTGAACTCACGAGAAGCTAATGTCCTTCAAAACTTTGGCTTTAACCCTCAGTAAAAACAGTTTATTTTACTATCAAGATCTCATATGAATTTTGGAGAATATCATTCAAATCGAGTGAACTTTGCATCATAACCAGCCACAGAATCATCCTCCTGCCTCAATTCTAGGAACTGTTTTTCCGTCCTAAGAAAAACCACCTTAGGTAAATATTTATCAAGAAACATACCTTTGAATTTGTCCCAGTGAATATCCTCAATCTCATCTCTATCCCTGATATTTTTTACCATCGACCACCCCTAATCATCTTCACCTTCAAAACGGAAAACATCATGTCTAACCTTTTGATGTTCTGAACACCCCATGACATCAAAAATCTTCTCCAGTTCTTCAATCCACCCGTCAGCTTGTACGGGGTCAGATGATCCTCTGAATGATGGGGTATTTTTCCTCATGAAATGTTCCACCACTGACATGTTCCTTTGCGGTTGATCTGGCTGATCTCTTGCATGTATACCACCACCATTTATAGCCTGAATCAACTGTTCCATCACTGCAAAAAACTGTTCAATTCCAATTCCGACCATCTCAGGTTGCTGATTTGGAAGGTTGTCTTCCTCCTGATTTCGTCCCAACATAGCTGCTTTGTTTCATCTGCGGAAAACCATTCTAAACACAGAAATATCTTAGGCGAAGAAACATGGTAATCTTTAAATGCTATATCATTTCAGTCATACCATAAATTAACTTATAATTTAACAATTTTCTAACTCCTAAAGTTGTCTAAACAGACCTTTGATACTAACTATAAGGCCCCGGACTTAAACATTACTTAATATTGACTTAAATGAATAATTCCAATTGAGGATCTTTCTAGGTTTAGAGTTTTAGAGAATTAGGACACAATTGTTACGTCTCAAAAGATTACAAAGTAGTCACTTCTACTAAGTTTCCATAGAATAAAAAAACTCTTAAAAATTGACATGTCTAGTTCCATGTTTTATATAGGATGAATTTCCCTTGATCCAATCCTTGACCATATTCCACATTAAGTCCTATGAAAAACATTTCAAAAAAACTTGGGGTGAGCATAAAAAGCTTAGTAAGGGATACACAAAGAATGAAAACGGTTAGTTTTTCAAACATCAAGTAAACCATGTATACTTTATCAAAGTAATACCTTCACCATCATGAAGTAGTAAAAACTCTTCACTGAATAATATATCATTACATAACCTTTTGTAACCAAATGATTACCATAAAACCCATATAAAGAACACATAACATATAAAGGTAACTTGTGACATTAACATACTTAAGTGGAATAACCGTACGGTCAACTTCCACATATATCTCTTAATGGAATAGCCATACGGCCAACTTCTATACAGACTTAATGGAATAGCCATATGGCCGACTTCTATACCCAATGCATTGGAGGTTATAACGTAACCACCCGTCCTGGTATTCACGGCAGCACCCGTCATATGGTTTATCACGTAACCACCCGTCAAATGTCCAAGTACCATTAAAAAATCATAAGACATAAAACAAATATAATGGAATGAAAACATTTCCACACTTTGATCACAATATATCACATAAATATATTGACATAACAAATCCATTATAAAAACCAATTTCAATACAAAAAAAAAAAGAAAATAAAAACATGGTATTTATTTTTCATTAAAAGGTAATGGATTGTAGAGGAAGCCGAATCTCAAATAATGGTCACGGCGGCGGAGAAGTTGTTGTCGCCGCATACGTACGACAAAAACATTCCCTTTTGTTATTTAGTAAAATGTTTCGTATAAAAAGATTCCTTTTGAATAAACGTAAAAGTCAAAGGGTTTTATACACCGTATAAAAGAAATTTGTGTATAAAATAAAAAATTCCTCAATGAAAGGTGATTCAGACGAAGTCCCTTACCTCAGGTCTGACTTGACTCGATCGTTCTTTAACATCCTGAATAATAAACTTGAGTTAATTTCTATTTTCTTAAGAACCTTTTTCGAGTTCATTATTCCTTTTAAATCACTTATTGCCATTTTATAAACATTATGTAATCATTTAAGTTAATAATGTTTGTTTTGTCGATATTTGGTCCTTTTGTCGAAAGTGGACTTCTTACAATTACATGTTGTTCGTGTAGTCAATGGTTCATTATATACAGAATGACATTCCGGATTTGGATATCATATATATCATATATATCTAGCATATACATGTATTTATAATATCACATAATAATTTATATGTAAGAAAGGAAATGCACCGTCCATGGAGACGGTAAATTGTATGTACGCATGAACGCTACTTTCATTTCTATGTCATATTAATGGAATTAAAACTAAATGAGAGGTATGTATATTTTAATTCCAGAATTATATTAATCATTTAGATGTAACATAAATTATATATATCCATTATATATATGTACTTATAATAGTACATTACATTTGGGGATAAGAAATGAAATGCACCGTTCATGGAGACGGTAAGCCGTACGTAGGAATGAACGCTACTTTCATTTCTATCTCATACATTAATAAAAAAAATTATAATGATATAGAGGTATATTATAATTATAGTATAACATAAAATATAATAACTTTAAATCCATCCTTTATATGTCCCACATATGGCATTAACGAATCATATCACTTTGAGGGGGCGGTAGTCCGCACTTCCTAAACTGAAATTATCATGTTTACCCACAATGGAAACCATAAAGGTATACCACAAATGAAAAATAAATAATAATAAGGAATAAATAAAAATAATATATATCATATATAAATAGAGAGACATCTTATTGGCCACCATTAAAGGTTTTTAAAAGAAGATTGAACAATCATCGTTTCGTGAGGCAGAAATTCGCCAACCACAGAAACAATATGTTCATTAACTATTAGATGTAGATGTGTGTAAGTGTAGATCTAAATCTTCTTATAAAAAAATCCAAGTATATTTAATATACAGGAGTTGTTTCAAAATAAATGAATAAAAAGAGTTCAGGGGGTTGGAGATGCAAAATAAAACAAAAGAACACAAGTGAAGACATCACCTTAAAAACGGGTAACTCTCTTAGATTTGAGCTCAAAGGCTTCCTTGGGAAGACTTTTGCCCAATGTGAGGCTTCAAGGAGTTAGAGAGGGATGTGGAGAGGCAAAATGAGCAGTGTTTGGCCGAGCCAGAGGCTTTGGAAGTGTGGGTAAGGTGGTAGAGGTGGGAGCCTTTTATAAGAGGAGAGGAGGGGCACTCTTGGAAAGTAAGGAAATGTTACTTTATTATAGAATGAGTTTAGGATTTTAATGGTCCCAAATTGTTGTGTGTCTAGGATAAGGTGATAAGGGTTATAACTCCACCCATCCAATAGGTTTTGGACATGTTTAGGGCTTATATTTTACATTATATTTCCATTTTATTTAAATCGTTAAATAATGAGGTAATCACTACATCATCATGGTGTCATAAAAAATTTAATTTATTTAATGTATAAAAATTATAAAAAAATACTAAGATGTTGGAAATCGTTTTAGCTTTCCAATGAATATTTATAGTCAAAAATCTGACTTGTATAACCCCATGTAAATATTGTTTTAGTAAAACATCTCATGTTTGTGTCATTTTTACTTTAACTTTAAATAAAAGGCATAAATGTCATTATCATACCCAAGTGGCTCCATGGGGTTCCAAAAATCTACCCATGGGTTGTCTTGGACGGACATAACTCATCCAATAGGGTTAGGAAAGGTGTCATGATATTTTCATTTCATTATAATATCATTTTTACCTTAAATTACACTAATTACCTTTAATCGCGATTAATAAAACATAAAAGTTACTATTCATCAAAAAATTATTTTAATCCCATTGAACCACATTTTACTTAATAATGAAAATCATTTAAATTGTATTTTTTAGATTCAAAACACAGAAGTGGTAATGTCCCATTTAAACGAAAAATCCAATTTTGTAACCACCACTTTGCGGTTTCACTATTCATCAAAAATTGAAGTTTTTCAGAAAAAAACCAAAACTTCACCCCTAGATATATTTGATATTACAAATTCAAAAATGATGTCTATTTTGCAAAATTAAAAACATATAAGTTTCATTAATTAATTTAATAATTAATTCCCACTGTCAAAACAAATAGTGTGTTTTTATGAAACAATTAGTATCAAAAGATTGGCACTAGTTTAAGTCCAATTTCAATGTGAAATTAACTCCAACGACCACTATTGGATTAAATGGTAAAAATATATTCTAATTTAACTTAAAAACCAATTCAAAATATTATCTAATAATCTTAATAAATTAAATTAAAAAGAGGTTTTGAATTAAAATACAACATCTTTCACTATTCATTAAAAAAATGAACTTTATCAGAAAAATACCAAAAAATTACACAACGTAAAATTTAATGTCCTGATTCTAAAGAAGAGTTTTATTTGGTCAAATAGAATGTATAAGAGTGACCAAACCTATATTTAATGATGGTTCTCCATCAAATGTTGATAAGTGGACCGTTCGTGAAAATTAGAGTATATAAGCCTAAAATTGAATTATTTTCTTATTTTAAGCCTTTATCCTTTATTAGATAAATGTAAAAACATTTAACAAACATATATAATCATATTTTAGTTATTTCTATCCATTTACACAAGTACAATGGCTATTTGTTAACTAACATTTAAAATAATATTATCTTATTACTAGTGTGCAACGTACGATTTCAAAGAAACTCTTTGTTGCGTATCGTGTATGCTATCGAACATAGCAACCCCTTTATAGTAAAATTAATATTTAATTGTAAAATATTAAAAAATATGAAAATGTATTATTCATTATTTACCTGGGATGTTACATTCAAGGCCCTGTGCCAAGACGACAAATAATTTTTTTTCATTCCCTTGTGCCAAGACACTAATTTGTCTCAGGAGACCTAATGATTCCTCAATGGGCTATAATGGGCCCCACCCATAACTTACATTGTCCACTTCATTCCTCAACTAAAAATATTGAAACATAACATAAACATTTATATTAAAACTAGCATGTAGAATGTCAATAATACATCCATAAATCATAAAGGGTATAAAAATAGCACATCCACAGTAAAAAATATCAGATCTCATTTCATACGCTATGGATGATTTTGTTATAATAAATCAACCTTAATCAAGAATTATATCAGGTAATAAATGTTGACATAGTTTAAAAATGAATAGAACACTTTTTTAGAGATATATCTATTTTTGTGAAATAATTTAAAAGTCACACATTTATATGGGAACAAATTTAAATGAGATTTATGAATCATAGGGTCCCATAATAATTTGAATCTTTTTATTGGAATTAACATTTTAAGTCAATCATGTCTAAATAAAACCTTAAAACCATTTTGAAAACATGGACAATAATAAGAAACATTTAGAAGAATAAATATGTAAAAAATTAATAATGATGTCTTAGATAAATAGTTTCTTTAAAAGAATCATTTTGAGATGAATTTTATGTATCATAGTCTTAATAAATAAATATGTTACTGAAAATAATTATACATAAACAGTACTGGATAATAATGAGATTGAGAAATTAACCCTTACCTTAGACTTTCCTTTGGTCGAGGGTACATTTAACCTCCTGTATAACGTCCATAGAATGTTATTAAATTATTCTAGAACCATATTCAAATTTATTATACCATAAAAGATTCATTTTTGACATTATACTACCCATTTAATAATGATTTCATTTTAAAATTAACATTTCTGCTAATAATCACTTTCTTTACCGTAAGTGTTTTAACTTGTTATTATTGATCGTATCATTTAGATCTGAATTTAAATACTCCAGGAATATAAAACATGATTTATATATAGTATGTTTTTAGAATAAAAATATGTATAATAGTTAGATATATTAAATGGAAAACACTATTTATGGAGACGGAAGGCTATACGTACGCATAAATGTTGTTTAGTTTAAATTTTGTATTGAAAAAATGTAATTGCATAAGATATATATAAGTATAAACTTACATACATACCTACATACCTACATACATAAATACATACATATATACATACATACATACATACATACATATATACATACATACATACATACACACACACACACATACATATATATATATATATCCAGTAGCATTATTATTCGATATATTATAGACTTGTTAATAATATATAATTTTATATTCATCGTTGAATGGTGAACCTAGAAATGAATCTCATCGCGTCGTGGAGATGGTAAGTTGTACATACACATGAGCGACAATATCATTTACATAATGATTAAAAGTTATTGACTTCGATGGTATATTAGTTCTATTGAGAAGATGTCATGATATTTTCATTATTTATATAAATATTAATCATCATTATATCCATCCAAATAACATAGTTATGAATAAAAAATTACACCATGGCATGGAGATGGTAATCCGTACATACGCATGCATGTTGACATTATCATTCATATGATGTATAGAATAATTAGAATGGTTGTACCATATTTATAATAAAAAAAGTATTAAGAAGTTATTGGAGTTATTATTTTGGTTTTTAATTAACAATGAATGATAAAGTGGAAAAAAATAACTTTGAAATATATGATAAAATAATTACCTCATCTTTGAGTGTTTCCTTTTGATTTGAACAGAAGGGCACCAGAGGTTGGATTTATTCTCAAGGGAAGGAATTTAGGAGGAAGTGACAGATGAAGGGAGGAGATTTGGGTATGGGTTGGATGAACCAAATGGATTTGGAGATGTGATTTTTATAGAAGGGTAATTTCCCTTTTATATGAGTGGTGATGGTCACTTTCGGAAAATTTAAAATATTATTTTATTATAAAATAATTTTTCATTCTTATGTGATCCAAATTGATTTATATCGAATATATGGTTGGGAGGGGTTGAACTCCTATCATCCAATAGGTTTTAGATAAGTTTAGGTCACCATATTAACCCTATCTTTTCGATTTAAATCTTAGTTAAATAGTTTAACTTTTATCATGTCATCAGGTATTATTATAATGAATGGTTAATAAACGTACAATAAAAAAGCCAAAAGAACGCCAAGTGGCTCATTAATTACATATGTATCATTATATATGTTATATGGCCAATAAATATATTTTTTGGAATATTATATCATTTAATAATGTAATATTTGTTTTAAAATCACATTTATGTCAATTTTGACAGTATATAGTATTTGGTTTTTTTGATACTCAAAACACCTGGATTACATCAAAAAAATTCATTGAATAAACCCTATCATGTTATATTAATCTCGAAAATTCACTAATGGCATCGAAATCCCCATGTTACATTTATTTTTATATTTATAATATCAATTTTTTAATCATTAATTGATAAAGTAATTAGAACATCATCATTGTGTCATAAATAAATTTAATTTTTTGATCTCTAAAAAGTATAACTAAAATACATTTATGTAGGAAATAGTTTTATATTTCTAATTAATATTTATAGTTTAACTTATCTTATGTATATCCCTATTTTAAAAATGTTTTATCTATTAAGATTTGAATTTAAAACTTTCAACTCTTCATTAAATAAAATAATAATAAATGTTCTCATATAATCCATGTGGACCAAAAAGATCATATTTTATTTCAATATTTGGTTTTGGAAAAAATACACTTATCCAATATAATTAGGACATATTTTATGGTAATTATAATATCATTTTTAGATTTAAATACCATATTTACTTTTAATTGTTGTAAATAAAAGTGAAAAGATGCTATTCACTAAGAATTATTTTCATCTAATTGAACCAAAATTTACTTAAAAATGTAAACCATGTCTTGAGATTTCTCTTAATTCAATTCACATATTTGGTAAAAAAAAATATGCAAATTTGCAAATGTTCCTAGAATGCGGGTAAAAGTCGATAAAAAGTTCAATAAAATTTTATACATATAATTTTATTATAAAATGACTCGAATGAATTAAATTGAACTTATATAGGTATTATATATCTATTTTCTTATAATATAAATTTAAATAAAATAAATAATTATTTATATAAAAAGTCAGTTTAAAACAATTACACAATGGTTTTCACTATTAATCAAAATATGAAAGTTTTCAGAAAAATATCAAAAAATAACCCTAAGATAAATTTGATATTAAGAATTCATAAATGAATTAAATTTTAATAAATTCAAGACATATAATATTCTTAAATTAATTTAAATGAATTCCCATTGTATAAAATGAGTTTATAAAAAGTAAAAATTATCACAAGAATAACATGTGTTTATGTCAAATGTAAATGTGAAATTACTTATAATGACCTAAATTTTATTAAATGATAAAAATATAATATATTAATACTTATAAACTATTCAGATTCATAATTTAACACTATAAATTATTTTTATTTGAAACGTTATTTTCGATTAAAATTTAATATTTTTCACTATTAATCAAAATATGAAATTTATAAGAAAATTACCAAAAATTTATCTCAACTAAATTTTTATGTCCTGCTTCTAAATAAGAATTTAATTTCATTAAATTGAATATATAAATGTGTCAAATATTGGTTTTAAAAAGGGATCACCATTCAAATGAGGTAAATTTTGATTTTTTTTAAAAAATAATTCATTTATCTGGAAAGAATGAATATGTTCTTATATTATGTCTAAGAAACACATAATATGGATTCTAAAATTATATGGAGTATATAAAATACATAATTCTCTTAATACTATTCATAACCTCTTTTTGAACGGCTAGTTGGGTAAGTCGTCGTGTGCTCAAATTCAGTATAGCATGAAGCACATAGTTATTGAATTACTTTGAAGAGATAATGTAATGTGAAATAATGAAGTGATACAATCTCCCCTCCTTCATTAAATTCCGTCCTCAAAATTTGAAATTGTTCTTCAAAAAACAGGTTTAATTTGGAAAAAACCCACATTGGAAATTGTGTTAATAAATATTATTTTTAATAAGAGTGAAAGGAAAATGAAAAAGTTTCCACTAAATTATGATCTCGATTAAGAGAACATTGTTGTTAATTATAGTCACATAGTCGGAGGAAAAACGTAAATATTTATAGGGAGTGATTAAGGTCATAAATCAAAAAAAAGTGTAATATTTAGGGCCTCAAAGGCATCAATCTATGATTATTTAAAATACCATTAGTTCAACAAAAATAAGGTATTAGGATAACACATTTTTTGGTATAATATCCTTTCACTAAAGATTATTAATTAATTAATTTATAGAATAAGTGGGGGAAAATAATACCTGACAAGTAGTGTTTCATCATTCAAATAATTCCTAACTCAAACTCATATTTCACTACAAAAGATAATGGAATTAAAAATTATTATATTTATCCTAATAGTATAGGGTTAAAAAAATAGTAAATTTATAATTCATTTATCAGACTATTTAAAAAAACAACATTATAAAAACCACGACATCATGTAGGCCAGTGGAAAGTTATTCTTCCTTATTCATTAGAGTATATTAGATATACTCCTTATATACAAAATTGTTATAAACTACAACAATAATGGAATAAAAAAACAATTAATTAGTTTCAATGTAGTAAATAATATCGAGTATAATTTACCCAAATCAATCATATATTATTCCAAAATCAGGACCTCATTATCAGAACCATATTAAGGTTTATAATTCATTTTTCCATGTATTATACAAAAATTTTAACATTCTATTGAGTCACTTTTCATAGAACCATATAATCTTATATCCTCATTGAAAAATTACTGTAGTAGAATTCTTATTTATTTCAACAATTCATATATCAAGTACATCATTGATACAACACTCTAATGAAATAATTCATTGATAACATAAGAAAACTATTCATTCCTCTTCATATGAGGTAGTATCATAACATGAGTATTATCCAATAGCATCATTTGGGGCATACTCTGATGACATGGACATTGATTTTCATAGTGTACCAAATCCTTGAAGAATAAGAATTATACAAATGAAACCTTTTTCATTCCCTTGCAATCACGTACTTAGTTTACTTTTTCTCCAAACTTATAACAAACTCCCATTCATTTAAAAAATTTACCAAGGTGATTATTTCCAAAGTTATAAAAAATGGGAAAATAATTCTTTCCCCTCTTTCATTTATCCATATTTCTCTTTACTATTGTTTTCTTCTCTTGCTTCCCTTCAAAGACATAATACTTGTAGAATTCCTTACATATTTTATTAACACATGCTACTATTTATTCAAATGATAGGAATATTTGGAAGATTATTTCCCTTATTAATGTTGTTTTAATACCATGAATGGTATGATCATTCATACACTTTTGATCATGCATATTTCAAGAGTTCTCATTCCTTCTATTTGGCTCTATTTTTTCTCAATGGAATACACTAGGTTAGTTTATGTATAGAAAAGAATAATTACAAACATGTAAAACAACAAATGTAAATTGAAAATATTATGCATATAATCTATAATAATAAAAAAATGTTTTCCTTGAGGATTTATTTACTCATAAATCATTCATAATTTCTTGTAATGAAAATGTTAATTATCCTATGCATATCCCTCTAGAGCGTCGTAACCAAGAGTGAAGCAAGGACCATTGTGGGGTACTAGGATTCCCCTGGTCGGCCTAAAAATCCTTTTCGGAGTTTTAAATCCTCGTTACATAATTTCTAGAGCCAGATCTACCTGCTCGTATCTGGACATGGATGTATTGCTTGAAAAATACACAAAATCTCTACATTACCAAAATTCATGGATGTTCTTCTATACTAATACTCAAAGACTATCTTAGGGTAATGTTCCCTAATTAAGGTTTTCTAAAAGTAGTTTGCAAAGATTGTACTAAAATACCTATGATAGCAATTGTAACTCCCCCACCCAGAAGCCCAGAGAAAGTATATTATTTTAATACATTGGCATGACTACAAGGAATCGCATCTTGAAGGACCGATCACTTTAGTAGTCTTGGAAAATATATTACACAAATTAATGTTAAATTGAACATTAATAAATAAAACAAAACATAAATAATATTTTGATAACGCCATTATTCCACTATCCAAACCCTGAATATCAAACATTATACACTTCTTGGAATCCTGGAAAAACACAACATAAGGAAGGCTGAGCTCAGATTCTCTGTAAGGGTAAATAATTTACCGGAATCTATAAACTTTTAAAGAAATATGTGTAATAAAAAAACATCCTATAAAACATAAACATTAACATAATATAAGGATAATAAATCAAAAATTACCATATAAACATACACATAGTTATTCTACTAGTTGAATAATCATAGGTGATAATTAATTTAATAACGAGGGAATTCCTATCACCGGACATCCTTACCACATAGTCAGGGCCTTCTACCAAGACTACAAATAAATTTTTCTGTCAAAGCCTTGGGCTAAGACACTAATTTTTCTAATGAGAACTAATGATTCATCGATGGGATGTATTGGGACCCACCCTTCACTTACTATGTCCACTTCATTCCTCATATAAATTTTTGGAATCATTACATAGACATTCGTATTAAATGTAGCATACAAAATGTCAATACTTAAACCATAAACAATGAAGGGAATAAAAATAGCACATTCATAGTCAAACATACCATATATCATTCGATACAATATTTAATAATTTATAAAAATAAATAAACCTTAATCAAGAATAATACCCAGTAAAAAATGTTGAAATAGTTGAAAATGATGAGTAATACTTTTTCAGAGATATATCCCTTTTCTTGAAATCATTTAAAAGTATCCCATTTATTTAGGATGTAATTTAAAAGATATTTTTAAATCAAAGTGTCCAATAAAACATTGAAAATTTTAATCCAATTAATATTTTAAATCAATCATGTCAATATAAATAAATCCATAAATCCATTTTCAAAACATGGACATTAATGGTAAAAATTTTGAAGAATTAATATTTAAAACATTGAAAATGATGTTATAGTTAAAGAGTACCAAAAATAATAATTTTGAAATTAATTTTATGAAACATGGAAATTCATAATAAGTTTGTCCCAGAAAATTCTTACACATAAACCATCTAGTATAATAATGAGATTGAGGAATTAATCGTTACCTTGGAATTTCCTTTGGTAGATGGTACGTTTAACCTTCAATATAATGAACATAGTACATTATTAAATTATATAAGAACAATATTTATATTTATTATACCATACATGATTCATTTATGAATTTATATTTCCCATTTAATAATGATTTCCTAGTTAAATTAATATTTCGTGTAATAATCATTTTCTTTATTGTACGTGTTTTAATTTTATTTCTTAATCGAATAATTTGGATCATGATTAAAATAATTCAATAATATAAAACATGATTTATATATAGTAAATATTTTTTATATAAATATGTATAATCTATAGATATATTAAATGGAAAACTCCATTTATGGAGATGGGTTGTCATACTACGCATAAACGTTGTTTCTGTTTTCATATTGTATTCAAAGGAAATAAATGAATAAGATATATGTATGTACATAAACAGACGCACACAAAAACAAACACACACACACACACACATATCTTCTGTAGCATTATTATGTCATATTTTACATACTTATTAATAATATATATATATATATATTTAATCATTGTTGAATGGTAAACCTGGAAATAAATCTTCTCATGTCATGGAGATGATAAGTCGTACGTACACACGAGCGATGATATCAATTTCTAATTGTTTAAAACTTGGTGAATTGGATGGTATATAAATTGTAAAACGAAATTAGCATGTTATTTTCAGTATTTAGCTACATATTACTCATCATAATATCCATAAAAAAATCATAGTGTTGAATAAAAAATTACACCACGGCGTGGAGATGGTAAGTTGTGCGTACACACACATGGTGACTTATCATTCACATGATGGATAGAATAATGAGAATGCTTTTAAAATATTTATAATAACCTCAATATATGTAGAAGGTATTGTTGTTATTATTTGGGTATGGAAATAACACATAAAGATAAAGTGGAAGAAGAAAAGAACTTCGAAAGAGGTGATAAAATAATTAAATCTTCTATGGGTGTTTCCTTTTGATTTGAACAAAAGGGCTCCATAGGGTGGATTTATGGACTAGGTAAGTCCTCTAGGTTGAAGTGAAAAAATTTGGGAGGATATTTGGGTAGGGATTGGCTGAGCCAAATGGCTTTGGAGGGGTTATTTTGAGAAAAGGGGAAGTACCTTTTTATAAGAGTGGTGAGGGTCACTTTAGGAAAGGTTTGAAATATTATTTTAATATAAAATAATTTTTGGTATATAATGGCACCAAATTGATTTATGTTTTCTCTAAGGTGGGTATGGGTCTAAATACTTTCAAAAAATATGTTTTATACACGTTTAGGTCACCATTTTAACCCTATATTTTAGATTTAACTCTTAGTTAAATAGTTTATATTTTCCTATGTACTCATGTATAATTATAATAAATGTTAATAAATGTAGAATAAAAATCCATGGGAACCCAAAATGGTTCATTAATGACATATTTATCATTATATATGTCCTTTGGCCGATACAGATATTTTTAGTAATATTATATCATTTAATAATATAGTATTTGATTTTAAAACTCATTTAAGTAAATTTTGACACTATTTAGTATTCGGATTTTATGAGAGTCATCACAACATGATTATATCAAAACAAATCATTGAATCAACCCTAAAATGTCATATTAATCTAAAAAATTCATGTCTGGAATCAAAAGCTTCAATTTACATTAATTTTTATATTTATAATATCAATTATTTTAATTATTCATTACTAAAATAATTAATGCATCATCATTGTGCCATAAATAAATTTACTTATAAAATATATAAAATTTTAAATAAAATACCATTATGTAGGATAATTTTTTATTTTTATAATGAATCTTTATAGTCAAATTTATCTTATATATAACCATATATTAAAAATGGTTTAGTTATTATACTTTGAAATTAGTACTTTTAACTCTTCTTTAAATAAAATAATAATAAATGTACTAATCTAATATAGGTGGACCAAAGGATAATATTTTATTTCTATGGTTTGTTTTTGACAAAATAGTTTTATCCAATAGAATTAGAAAATGTGTTAGGGTAATTATAATATCATTTTTACTTTTAATTTCCATATTTACTTTTAACTAAGGTAAATATAAGTCAAAAATCACTATTTATCAAAAATTATTTTCTTCTTATTGAACCAAATTTTACATAATGATGTCAACCATGTCTCTTATATTTTTAAAATTAAATTCATAGAATTGGTAGAGTTATGTTTTATGGAAATTTGAAAATGTGCTTAGAAGTTGGGTAAAAGACGTTAAAAAGTTCAATGAAATTTTATACATCTGATTTTATTATAAAATGACACCAATGAATTAAATTTAACTTTTATAGGTATTATATATCTATTTTCAATTAAAATAAATTTATGTAAGAGAAGTAATTTTTTAAATAAAAAGTAGGTTTTAAACAATAACGTAGTGATTTTTCCTTTTCAAAAAAAATTGAATGTTTTCAGAAAAATACCAAAACATCATCTTAAGATAATTTAATTATTATAAATTTGAAAATGAATTATATTTTATAAAATTAAAAACAAATAAGTCTCATTATTTAATTTAAAATTAATTCTGTTGTCAAAACCCAAAAGTGTGGTTTGAAAAACTAAAAACTATCAAAAGATTGACATGTTTTTATGTCAAATATAAATGTGAAGTTACATAAAAAGAGCAAAATTTTATTAAATGATAAAATTACAATCTAATTATACAAAAAAACTATTAAAAGGAATTATTTAACAATATAAATTAATTTGAATAAAATGGTTTTTTTAAATTTAAATTTTGTATTTTTCACTATTTATCAAAATATGAAATATATCAAGAAATTAAAAAAAAATTGACCAAAATTAATTTTTATGTCCATATAATAAAGAATAAATAATTTCATTAAATTTAATTTATAAAAGTGTCAAATATTGGTTTTAAAAAAGGCTCTCTATTAAAAGGCGGTAAAATTACATTTTTTTCATAAATACTTCTTTTATCTGAAAAATGTATCTATTCTTATATTATGTATAATATACACATAATATGGGTTATAAAATTATATGAATTATATAAAATTCAAAATTCAGTTATTAATTTTCAAAACTGCTTTTTGAACAACTAGTTTAGTAAGTCCTGGTGCGCTCGAACTCAATGTTGTGTGTTGCACAAGTTATTTAATTATATTGAAGTTATAACATACAACAAAATCGTGGGGTGTTACAGAATGTATCACACCACATAATCAAGGGTACTATTTAATTAATTTAGGCACATAGTCTTATAAAATAATTTAAACCACTCCTCTTGGGTAGAAACTAGGTGAAAACCCATTGAAAGGTTTTTGGTTTTTCTTATTCTATTATATATAGTCCAAAACGTAAGTTTGAGAAATAATAATGAAATCATTGATAATTTCCTATAAAACCCCACTCAATAACCCATTTACCATCACTAAAAATCCTTATAGAAATTCTTTAATCTTACCTCCGATCTTTTTATTCCTCTAATGGTTCCAAAATCAATGATGAAGTTTTACAAAAAAATATGGATTGACACACTCAAGTAAGAGATCATCACATTCTATTCTTTTTTCAAGTATCATTATTATAATATTCATTATATTTCTAATTCCTAATATTTTTAAATTTCCTCACATAACCCTATTACTACCTAATTTTTGTCAAAATTATAACAAACTTATTCATATCGGGCCATCCCATCTTATTAATATTTATGTGATGCCATTATGCTGCCCAAATATTACTGTGATTTTTCCCTGACAAAAGAATTTTGTAGTGAATACCAAACCCTTTTCATGTCATGTTTATTCACAATAATAAACCTATAATTCATTTAATTGGGATTTAAATGTATTTATTCCATACTCCATGACCAGGTAATGAAATATTATGATTACTAATAACATGTTTAATGATCTATGTGACACACAAAAATATGAGAATTAAATGAACATGATGGGTTCTCCCAAAATTATATAGTTCTCTAAATAATTGAAAAATGATTAGCCTCGTGAGATATCATGTTAGGATATGGAGTGAACCTGATTCATTTATTGTACCCTTTTGACAATGATATATTGGGAGTTATCCTTGACATTAGTTTATGATTAATTATTTAATATTATTCCCACATTTACAATGTTTTTATTACCATATTATATCATGTTATATTAGTCATCTTTATGATTCTCACAGATTTTATTCCCCATTAATATGCATATTATATTAAATTTATCACCATATTCCACATTAATCCTTTAATGGGATTTATGTTGGAGTTGGTGGCCTAAAACCAACTACGTTTTAATTTATTCATTAATAAATACTTTATCACATCTTGATTTTTCTTCTGCATGAAAATGAATTTTATAATGTCCTGAGGATAGTTATTTCCTTAAAGGGCCATAGTGGATCCCTGCATTGATTAGAACTCGGAAGTTCCATAACACTGTTCTTGAATATATGTTCTATGGTCGGATGATTTTATTGAGGGAAAAAAATAATACACAGCATTAGGGGTGAGGACTCATAAAAATTTGAGGCACCTTCTCATGGTGTTCTCCCTTGGTAATGTCTAGGAGGAAAATATGTGAACGAGACCCTCCAGTAGGAAATCCATAGTTCATAGTGTCATTGGATGTTCTTATCTATGAACGTGTGTACTGGTCCTTATACTTTAAGATTATTATTATTGGGTATTACAACATGAACACATAGATTTATTGACAAAATCTGTGACGACACACTAATCACAACATGGTAGGAGGTGACACATCATTGTCAAGTTAAATTCTTTATCTATGGGCGCCTTTGCATGTTGCAAGATTCTAACCATGGACATTAGGCAGGCTCAGCCTAATGCCACTAAGAAAGAGGCCTAGAGGGTCACACACTAGGTGTGTCCGAGTATCTCAGTTAAATATTAAATTAACAAGTTTATTAATGATTATTGACGACTATGGTTTAATAATTATTCAAAGATTCCTGATCACATTTAATTTGACAGTAGTTACTCGAGATAATATACTGTGGGTGAAATAATATATTTATTACAAAATAATGTAGTGATATTTATTTGATAAATAAATAGTAATTATTCAAGGTCTAATAGATGTGGTGGAGGAAATTATGAAAAATGGAAATTAAAAGTACATGTCATGTATATTAATGTATACACACCGTGTAGTTTTTATAGAAATTTATGAGAAATAATATTATATATATAAATTAAATAATATTAGGTGTAATTTCTTGGGCGCATGTCAAGTAATAATAACAGTCAACTATTATTATTAGACATGTGGTATTACTAAGAATTAAATTAAATGAATAAATTATTTAAGGTAATTAATTCATTTTATTTTTTATGTAATTAAAAATCCCAATTATATATTTCGCATTAGCCAAGCCATTATATGAGTGTTGTGCACAATGTATTTTGATAACATTTCAGGCCATGAGATAATTATTTTTCTACCAATAACGTTCTTAAGCTACGAGAGAGAAATCCACTTCCACCAGATCAAGGCGATTGAAGGCTGACATCGCAAGTGAAGGATCATCTGCGCTAGCACCCGATGATCACTTCGGAAAAGTCTAGAGATACCTGGATCCCATATGGATCACTGCTAAAGGAATCCAACACTTGGATTATATGACGCAATGGCAGATCACATAAAATCGTGACTGGAGACATCAACGAAGAAAGAATTCCATATAGGTAATTCTTATCAATAAATTAAATTAATTATAACCAACATATGATGATCCTCAATATGGTTTTGTGACTCCCCACTTTCTTTTTCATTCGTCTTTCTATTCCGAAGATCCAGAGTTTTATTATCGTGATGGATCTCTGACCGATTACTGTTAAAGCTAAAATAATGATGAGTACACCCACCAATGCCCTTCTACTGTGCTTGGAACCTACACGTGGAATTAGAGGGATTAATATCGTTGATTTAATTATTTAGTTTTTCATTGGTGATTTACGCATTTAATAATTTAGTAGATTCAATTCAATTTAATAGTTCATTAAATCCGAATCTCGAGATCAGTTCCACCTATCTTGTTTCTCATTCTCCTTAAAAAATGAATTTTTAATTTAATTTTTATTAAAATAAAATAGAGGATCTCATCCATAGTTTCCAAACATTCATGGCCATATAACACTAGAATACACAACATGTATTCATACGTACATGTCGTGTAGTATAAGACCAATGAATTGGACCGGTCAGCCAAATAAGGCCATGTAAATGGATCATATCTAAGTCTTTAAGACTCCATGTGTGGACCAGGAATAGGTGTCACACGGTTTCCGTATTACACTACATGTAGACAGTGGAACACGGTATGTAGTCGCTTCGGGTTATGGTTGGAACATGTACTCCATAGGCAGCTTGCCCTGCTGGAAACCGTGTAACGCGGATACTACGCGGCGTGTGTCCCATTGAACACACCGTGTGCTCCAAAAATTTCCAAAGTACATAAACATTCCCTGACCCTAGGAGTGTACATAGGGTGGAAGGTGAACAAAAGTACACGTCATGTACTCATCCTATTTATTCAGATTTTTTAAAATTTATTATTATATTATACAAACCCTTGATACATGTACCATAGTGCATGCATAAAGCTGAGGCACGACACGTGATATGTGTTTTATAAATATGTGTATAATTAAGCATCTGTGTAATGTTCATTTCTACTCATTGGGTATTTATAAACAGGAATTCACCAGGATGCCTCCAAGGTACAGGTTACATACAAAGATAATTTTAAATAAATTTATTTGTTTAAAATTATGATGGTTGAAAATCTCAAGGAAATTCAAAATATTGATTAAGATAAAATGATTCATTAATTTAAGACAATTAATTGATTCAAGTGTGATTTATCTTAAGAAAGAATGATTAATGAATTGGATTCTTGATTTATTTATGATTAAATATCATTTCATTCATGGATTCTCATTAGCTAGACCAATAAATTTTGTGTGTGACTGTTTTCATTTAATTTATTTATTTAAACTAAATTTTTTGCCATGCGATCCATCTCCCCATTAATATGTAGGGCCTCCGTACCCATGGTTTCATTTATTTTAAACCCCATTTTAACCCTCAACTGTGTGCAAGATAAAAGCATATGTAATAAATGGATCTCCCAAGATAATGTACGAGTATCAAGTTAGGAGCCAAGGTGAATCCAATCCTAGGAGATACCAAGATGGACTGGTGGAAAGCTGTAAATATGAACCCAAAATGTAAAAGGTGTTTCTCCCATAGATCTGGGGTCATTTTATCAACTACTAGATAAACTAAAAAATAGATCAAGATGATGACCATACCATTTATTTTATTTCTATCAATTGCATGAAAGATTTATTGTCGGTGTGTTTTCACAATCACACAATAAATGAATTAAAAGATCAGGAAAAATGGAACTAAAATAAGACCGGCTTATGTGTAAAATATTATCTTAGACATGGTTAATCACTTCTGTAAATCCCACTTCATATTAACAAGCATGAAATCAATGAAAATAAAATTGAAGTTTATAAAATACATCAAAGAAATATTATGATGGTATATCCATCCATAATCTTAGTTAGAATTGAACCATTGTTCAAAGTGCATGACCAACCCTAGTTGGGGTGCTTTCAATTATCAGGGAATTATAATTCAAGGTTTTGGGTTTACTCGACTCGGTTCGCATCAAGGGTTGACTTCCACAAGAGGAATTTGTGTGACCAAAAGGAAAAGGTTGAGGAAATCCAAAATAAAATGATTTCAGGATTGGGGAGTCTACTCAACGGATCAAGGAGTTGTGATTTAATGCAGTTGGCATTTAAAATTCCTACCTAAAACCCTTCATGAATCTTGACCATCCCAAGATGAGGTAATGAAAATGGAAATATGGATCCTTTCCGATAAAATATTCATCCAGCATAATATTCCTATGTAAATGTTGAGGGATATTGGACATTGGTAAAATAGTGGGAGAATAATAAGCATTAATTAATTTATTTGTCTCTTTTTTATCATAATATAGTAAAAAACCTTTTCTATTCTTTATTTGTAGAAACATCAAGAAAATGAGTTCAAACATATCATTGCGAACCATACATGAGAAGTAAAACCTTCTCACTGGCAACAATATCCAAGAGTGGCAGAGGCGTTTACGCATTATTATTCACCATGAAAAGAAAATTGTATGTGATAGAAGAGCATGTTCAAGTTTCTCCTTGGAAAGAGGCCAATGATGAAGATCTATCTCTCTATATGAAACATATGTATGATGCCACATAAGTCCAATGTTTCATGCTATCATACATGTCTAATGATCTCTTGAAGCAACATGAAAACTTGGACGCATATAGTATAATCTCTCACCTTAAGGATCTCTACCAAGAGAATGCAAGACATAAGAGATATGATATCTCCAACGCTTTGTTCACAACTAAGCATGGAGAGTCTGTGCCTTCTAGGCCTCATATAGTCATGATTTTTTGCTACATTGAATGCCTGGAAATCTAAGGTATTATGTTTCTGGATGAGTTTCGTATAAATCTCATCCTATCATCACTTCCCAAGACCCTCTCTGGCTTTATTGTCAACTATAACATGAGAAACAATGAGAAGATTCTATCAGAAGTTTTGAGCTTAATTTTCTAGTTAGATAATGACATGGGACATGAAAAACCCATATTACTTATAGTGAATAATAAAATTAAGGACATGGAAAAGGGTCCAAGGACATTTAAACAGTATGAAGCCCTCAAGAATTGTCCCTCCAAGAAGTGGAAGATCCAAAGGCATGGCAAGGAACATGAGGATTTATGTTTTCCATGTGGCAAGCAAGTCCACTGGAAGAGGAACTTCACCCAGAAGCATGGGGAAGCTAATGGTGAATTTTTTATCGAGTGTAATAAATCCATTTCTACAAATTTGGTATTAAATACAGCTTGTAGGGCTCACATTAGTATTCAAATGTCAGAACCAAGTAGATTTAGAATTATTTCTAGAGGAGAGGTGGATCTATGAGATACCTATACTGTGAGGCGGGCTATGTTAGCTATTAGTGATTACCACCTCTCATTGCCAACTAGGTTGATTTTGGTTTTACATAACTGTTATTATGTGCCTAGTGTTACCAAAAACATAAATTTTTTTGTCATGTTTGGATATGGGAGGATTTATTTTCATGTATGGAAGTAAGGGTTGGTAATTTTATAATAACAACATATGTTATGGTATGGAACATTTAAATAATGGTTTGAACGTATTAAATTATGAAAACTAGTTGTTGAAAATCGATAAAAAACAAAGTCACATGACCCATACATCACCCACTAGTGGCATCACCATCTCGGTCATGTAAATGAGAAGATATTGACAATGAACTTCCAAGATGGCTATTTAGACACCACTGAGATAAAACTGCTTGATAGATGTCATGCTTGTTTACAAGTTAAAATGAACAAGCAACCTTTTGGTGGATAGGGGAAAGGACCACAACGCTTCTAGGATTGGTGCACACAGATGTGTGTAGACCATTCCCAGTAAATGATAGAGGTTGATATTATTACTTCATTACTTTTACTGATGATTTAAGTAGATATGTATTTGTCTACTTAATTAGGTATTTGTCAGAATCCATGGATAAATTTAAGGAATTCAAGAATGAATTAGAGAATCAGCATCGTATGAAGATAAATAATCTTTGATCAGATTGAGGGGGAGAATATCTAAACCAAGAGTTTATCGATCTTCTACGGGTGTCTGGGATTCTATCTCAGCTCACTCCTCCTTATTCACCATAGTGGAATTTTGTTAGTGAAAGGATGAACCACACATTGTTGGACATGGTGAGGTCGATGATGAGTCATGCAGATCTTCCATTATCCTTTTTGGGATATGCATTAAAAACTGCAGCATACACATTAAACCAAGTACCAAATAAGGCGGAAAATGGAATTCCCTCCATGTTATGAAATGAAAAGAAACCCATTTTTTTAGACACACATGTATGAGCATGTGAGGAATTTTTAGGGTCTTCATGGGAAAAAACTACCACCCAGATGCAAGAAGTGTATCTTTATTGGATATCCCATGGAAATGAATGGATATTACCTATGTAACCCTTAAGACAAGAAAGTGACTGTCCCCAGACAAGCTGTCTTTCTCAAGAGGGAGAAAGTCCACCTAAAGGATAGTGGGAGAATGATTTAATTCAACAAATTTGATGCTCAAGATACACATGAGTTGGTACAGGAACACGTTCTACAAGTCTCAATGGAAGAGGTTTCAGAAACACAAGTACTGCATAGTAGCTCATGAGAGGTAAGAGACCATATAGTTTTGGTTTTCTATACAATGAGGATGGTGAATAATTATTGTTAGAAAATAATGAAACTTTCTTCTATACGGAAACAATAGAGATATCAGAAGCTGCAAGATGGCTAGAAGCTATGACTGCGAAATTTAGAAAATGGAATTCAAAACAGCATTCCTTAATAGGAACCTTCAAAAAGATGTCTACATGACACAACCAGAAGGGTTAGTGACACCAGTTGAAGCCAAAAAAGTATTAATGTTATAGAAATCTATTTATGGATTAAATCAAGCATCCATGTTGTGGAACATACGATTTGATGAATCCATAATGAAATTTGGATTCATTAAAAATGAATGTGAGCTATGTGTTTATAAGAGGTTTAATGGTAATGCAGTAATTTTCCTAGTAGTATATTATGAGGACATATTGCTTATTTGAAATGATATACCAGTCATACAGTCAGTTAAAGACTTGTTGAAAAAGTGTTTCTAAATTAAAGAAATGGGTGAAGCAACATACATTCTAGGGATCAAGATCATTCATGATAGATCCAAGATGACGCTTAGACTAAGTCAGGGAACATACATTGACCAAATACTAAAGATATTTAGTATGGAAAAATCCTAGAGATGATTGGTTCGAAGGTCACATGGCTTACATCATTCTATTAAATTGTGTCTTTAGAAAAAACAAGAGAAATATTGAATGAGTAAGATCCCATATTCTTAGGCTATTGGATCCATCATGTATTCCATGTTATGTACAAGGCTAGATGTTTCCTAATCACTGATCATGGTAGGCAGATATCATGAAGATCTAGGAAAACATCATTGTACTACTGTTAAGACTATCCTTAAGTATCTGATAATTACTAAAGATATGTTCATGGTGTAGGGAGGAGAAATGGACCCTATCATTAGAGGTTATGCTAATGTTGGTGTGTAGACATATCTGAACGATATGAAGTCGTATTATAGATATATTTTCTGTATCAATGGAGGAGTTGTGAGCTGGAAGAGTTCAAAGCAGTCATTTGACACCAATTCTATAGTAGAGTCCAAATATATAATGGTTTATGATGTATCCATTTAATCCGTCTAGATTTGGATCTTTGTCTAGGATCTTGATGTAGTGCCCAACAATAAAGATCATATCACATTGTATTTTTATAATACTGCAGTAGTGGCTCTTGAAAAATAACCATTGTCACATCAACAGAAAAAGAACATACTCTATATGTATCACCTCATGAGGGATTGGTATCAAAGGGGTGATGTTGTATTGATCAAAGTGTTCACAAAATAGAACGTGGTGGACCTCATGACTAAAGTCCTATCTCAGTAGAAGCATGAATATCATGTGAGAGATAGCAGGTTAAAGGCTATTTACAGTTTTCTCAAGTCTAAGTGGGAGTCTGTTGGAGTTTGTGGCCTAGAGAAAACTACTTTTTAATTTATACATTAATAAATACCTTATCACATCTTGATTGTTATTCTGTGTGATAATGCGTGTGATAATGTCTTGAGGATAACTATTTCATTATAGGGTCATAGAGGATCCCTGTAGTGATGAGAACCCAAAAAGCCATAACATTTTTCTTGAATATATTTTTTAAGGCAGGATGATGTTATTTGAGGGACACAAATAATATAGGCCATTAGGGGTGAGGCCTCATAAAACATTTATGCACCATATCATGGTGTGCCTCCTTGGTAATGTTGAGGAGGATATTATAAGAACGAGACCCACTAGTAGAAAATCCACATTTCACAGTGTCATTGGATGTTCCTATCAACATGAATATGTCTTGGTCCTTAGACATTACGATTATTTTTAATGAGTATTACAACCTGCACACTTACATTTATTGAAAAAACTGTGATGAAACACTTTTCACAGGGAGTCAGGATATTTCTTGTGCATCACGAGTGATATTGCATTAATTGATAATGCTTGAAAGGATTTTTCTGTTCTGTTCCATAAAGGATGTAAATATCTCAGGCGCATTGATGGAATTAATATAGCATAAATAAATCCATGTCCATGGTGATCAATGGGCATGTTCAATATCAGAAAGTCAAGGATAGAATAAATGAGCACTTTTGTTGATGGCACTAGCATGACAACCTCTTGATTCGATATATCATGATAAAGGGATTACATTATATAGTAAGTGTTCGTAGGAGGTGAAACGTCGTTGCGGAATTAACTTTATTCCCCATGGGTGACTTGGCATGTTTCTATAGGCTGCCCTTGGAATTTATGTAGGATCGGCCTAATTCCACTGAGAAAGAGGCCTATAGGGACACAAACAAAGTGTGTCCATGTATCTCCATGAAGTATTAATTTTACATGTTGAATAACGATTATTTTCGAATGTGGTTTAATAATTATTCAAGGATGACTGGTCGCATTTATTTCCACACTAGTTATTTGAGAGAATATATTGTGGGAGAAATAATATATTTATTAGCAAGCAATGCAATGATATTTATTTGAGAAATAAATAGTCATTTTTCAAGGTCTAATAAATGTGGTGGAGGGAATGAAAAAAAATGGAATATAAAAGTACAAGTTGTTTATATTAATGTATACATGTTGGGTAGTTTTTCTTGGAATTTATGAGAAATAATATTATTTATTTAATTAAATAATATTATGAGGAATTCACTGTACACATGTCAATTGTTAATAATAGTCAACTCTTACTATCATACATGGGGTATTACTAATAATTAAATGAAATAAAAAAATAATATTGGGTAATTAATTCATTTAATTATTCTATTTATTTAAAAATCGCATTTATATATTTCTCTATCGCATACTCATTTTGTGAGAGTTGTGAACAAAAAAACTGGAAAAGCACTCAAGCTAAGAGAGAATTCGTTTTCCACCAAGAATGCACTCAAGATATGGGAGAGAGATCCACCTCCACCAGATCAAGACGATCGAAGGCGGACATCACAAGTGAAGGCTCTTCTACGCTAGCACCCGGAGATCCCTTCGGTGACATCTAGAGATACATGGAGCATGCATGGATCACCGCTAGAGAATCATACACTTGGATTATACAATGCAATGATGGATCACATCGAATCATGACCAGATACATAAATGAAATAGAATTCCATCAAGGTAATTCTTATCAATTAATTAAATTAATTATAACCAACATATGATGACCCTCTATATTGTTCCAGGACTCCACTATTTATTTTTTGTTCTTTGTTATATTCCAAATATCTGGCATTTTATTATCATGATGGATCTCGAACTGATTTCTGTTAACGCTAAAATTATTGTTGGGTACACGCACCAACACGCTTTCTCTATGCCCAGAACCTATAATTTATATATCTCCCATTTATTTTGTATCTCCATGATTTATCCAATCTAGTTTTAAAATCCATGGAATTTTATATGTATGTTAAGGGAGTTTTCAATAAAGATTATTTTATTCCTTATTTATTATTTATATTTAATGTAAGAAATTTTCATATACATTAGACATAAAGTTATTCTAGATTGTATTTTTTGTAATCTTATGTAATTAATTATGAATTAATGTTTAATAAAGAAAAGGGTTTTCAGAGTTGGTATCAAAGTAAAAGTTTAGTTATTTTTTAGATTAGCATTAGAGTACTATAGTGAAGGCCTTAAGGATAATATTATGTATATGAAAACATCCCTAAATTTTTGTAAATATATAGTAACTGTTTTATCAATAAAACACATCACTTTTTTTATACAAAATGTAGAAATGGTTATTGAACAGATGTACCTGAGGGAAATAAATCCAATAATGTGTGTCTGAAAAAACTCAACATAACCTAGTACATGACAACATACCGTACAAAACTCTTTTTTTGACACTCTCAAGATATATGATTTGGTAAATTCATAATCTCATTATGAATCATTATTAAGGGAACAAAAAATTACCATAAGAAAATAGATCATGGATAACATATATTAAAGCCTATAAATTCCTAAGTTAAGAAATAGAAATATTTTATAATTTATCACATTAATGTAATTGTATTCTAATTTATTTGTTTAATAGTTTATAAATACCCTTCCAAAATTTTTGATTTACTTTTCAAAATGACATGAAATATGAAGAGTATGTAAAACTATCAATGTGATGGGAAATGTGATGACTACCCAACCAATATTTCAAACATGATGGAAGCGGTAATCTCAAACATTGTTATTATACACTGTTAGTTCTCTCATGTTTTGATTATAAAACTGGAAAAGGAGGTGTTACCAAATAACCTCAATACATAACAAGTCACAATTGATATATTATTATGAAAAAGGCCTCCAACATTCAAAGGATTATTTGATCCCTGAATTGTGGAAAAATGGATCAACTGTATTAAAAAGGACTACTCCATCCTTAAACATTCTTAATATAAGATTGTTATATTGGCTATTTATCATATGGTGGGACAATTATATCCCTTGTATAAATTAATTATGTGAACCTTAGTTTTAAGTATGTGAACTTTTTTAAAACTTTTTATAAATATGATGTTGTTGGGTATGGTTTGGGAGTGTTTTGGAGAGTTTGGAATGTTTAAGGAATTTTTTGGAGGCCTTTTTATGGTTTCCTGGATTGTGCACTGTTAGAGGAAACCGTGAAAGAAACCATATCATTTGTTACTCTTTAGACAGTGTTATCTCCCTGATTGGTGCATTGGTTTTCAAACCATGTGAGCTAATTATGTGTCCCATAAAATTATTTTTTAAACCGGGTTAGTCTAGATTTACACTGACTCATTCATTATTTCTCACATACAAACTGTATGATGGATTCACTGATCTCAAGGGATATAGGGTCTCTCACACCCATTTTAGTATAAAAGTTAAGTGGTTTCATGGTGTTTTGAAGGTGTTTCATCTAGAGTAAATATACCTTATTTGTTTCTAGTTGGTTTCTCTAAATGTTCTCTTCCCTCTCTTTAGATCTTCTAGATCTAAATCTATTGTGTGTTGATATAGGGTTTTTGTTTCCTTATTTGATTATATTAAGAATTTTTAATTATATAGAAATGAACTATTGTATTTTTTTAAAGTTTTTTCCTGGATTTCTGATATGCTTTCTTGTGGGTTGATTTCTCTGGAACCCTAAAAGTGGGGAGGTTATCTCCCAAATCCACTTTATTAGAACTAGATGTCTTGTTCCAATTAATTATTTTCCTGAAATTACATGGTTATTTTGATGTACGAAATTGGTTATATATCACCTTGGTAATGTTTTGTGTAATTTTTTGAGGAAAAGGGTTTTTTCAGTGAAATGATCTTGTTGTTGGATTTTAAAATGTTTATTTTAATATCGGTAACATTGGTTGTTTTATTGGAAAAGTTTGAGAAAACAATGTTCAATAAAAAAGGGTTCATTTACTGAAATATAACATTCCATGTCCGATGCTTCAAAGGATTTTTGTATTATGAAATGGTTATTGGCATGTTCTTGTGGACATCGTGTGCTAAATTCATGGTTATTGTCATGTGCATGTTATGTTTGTGATTGTAATGTTGTGAAGTCGGTTAAGAGTACCACTATAAAAATTGAATAGAGAGTGGATGGAAGGGCCACAATCAAGGATAAGTGGGAGGGAAGTACAATTTTATTGGGAAATTATTAAACGGTTTTGGATGGTAAGTTACACCGTGTTTGTTTTCCATATTGTGTGTTACAATGAAAGATGAAATGTGTTTTTCTAATATAAAAAAATGAAATGGTTTAGGGAATGGTTTTTTATAATTCAATTGGGTTGCATGGTTTGGGTAAAGGTGTCTTGTTAAGGGTGTGTTAGTCTTAACTATAATTTTTGAACTATTTTATAATTTTATATAATCAATTTTATAAAAATATTCTTGTAGTTATTTCCTAGTGGTGTGTGTGGGGAAGTCATTTAAGGAAATCCTACGGAGTATTATTACTCACCCTTGCTTTGGAAGATGGCTCCTTTTCCAGATTTTGTATTCTAGGACACTGAAAAAAGTTAAGCATCTAATTTTTTCAAGTGGTTTGTTGTGATGCCTTGGTGATGTCACGGTGCCGAAATCACAGATCTTGGGGTTGAAAAGTAGATTATTCCATGGTTTACATTGAGTCTCTTGTTTTTCCTTCAGCATGGTACTCTATTTGGTTTGGTATGGTTTTTTTGTACTGTTTTTGAGGAATTTTTGTGGAATCGTTTGGTTTTATTTTGGTAATATATGTTTTGGGTTGCTATGTTAATAGGCATTATGTAGTTCGGTTTGTAATAAATTGTTTGGTTGCTCTGTTTATCTTAAGGGAAAATTGTTCCCCAATTAATTCATTATTCCCTCAACATTTATTTACAACATTTGGTACATTGGGAACATCAATTAATACTAAGTAACATGTCACCTCCTTCTTATGAAAATGAGAAAGGGGAGGGGAATTGTAAGTGATACCAGTTGGTTTTCTCCTTGGTTTCAAGTGAATGAAGTTGTTTTTTTCTTTGGTGTTGATTATCAAACTCTGTGTTGACATTCGATCTTGGTCAATTCTCCGAGTTATAATGGTATAAATGTGTAGGATTATCGAAATATTAAATGTATATCATAAAAAGACCTAGATAACTTTTATATATTTAACAACTTGTCCCCTATGAGTTTGGTACATAAGTGTTTTGGAGACACTTATAGGCATTGGATATCTCATTGTCGTGGGTGTAGCCAATGGGATGATCTTGGCATGAATGGTTGAAATTAATTCTCCATAGGATGCATATTTCATTTTGTATAATGAATTATGTTATGGTATGAATATATGGATGTGTGGAAAAATCTATAAATTATTTAAAATGTGTTTATTTTAAATATAAATTCACCATAAAATGACCTACAATATGACCTTTGAGTAGAACATATATGTGCAATTCCATTAAGACTAGTTTAGTTGGTGTAAAATTTGACCCATTTCCAATTGGTCATCCAACTGTTGAAAATATTGATGAATGGTTTTTTGAATATAAAATCATGATGATTTTTACAACATGGTCAACAAGATTGAATATAGTCTCAATACTCACCAAATATCTAGAAGACAATTTCAATCACTCATCAGGTGTGTATCCTTGAACAATAGAGTGTTATTTTTTAGCATTATTGATTACAAATTATTTTAAATGACCAATTTTACTAATGAAAAAATAATAAAAATAATAACCACATGTATTAAATTATATTATAAAATTGAATTTATTAATGAATATAATTTTAATATTAATGTACCTATCAATTGGATAGATCAATTGATACTATAATGGTCATCAATATATAGCTCTGGTTTCCAAATTAATGGTCAACAAAATCATGATTTTTAAGAATCAATGGAAAAAAAATCTAAAAATAAAAATAAAAAAAAAATTCATTAGGTTTAACATGGTTAGTTATATTTATAGTTTTTCTATATAGATCGCTAAAAAATGTACACAATAAAACTAGAACCACGATTACTTTTTCAAATAACATATCATGAAACTTCAATGGAAAAATGTCCCCATCAGAATATGTGTTTCAAGAGTTTTCAATCCATGTAAAATTTGATGTTTTAAGTCAAAACACCAGGAATGTTTACAACTATATACATTTGGAACGTTTACATTCATTAAATTTCTATAGAATACATCGTTATCTTGAATTTTATTGTAAAAATAACCAAAGGATACTTTCCATTCCCATTTTACCAGAATCCATGAGTTATATTCCTTGATTCCAAAACCATACAACTATTATGAAGATCCTTTTATTTACTAAACACATTAAGAAATTTAAAAATTACACTGTCACATAATTGAATCTCAATATGAATTATTTTAGGACTAGGAAATATAAATTTTAACACAAAATATTGTAGTTTTAAAAAAAATACTCATTTTATTCCAATCTTGTGTCCAGATGCTTTAGATATTATACCATATACGCTTTCTCCCTCCATTAAACTGCTTTTATTTTCCCCATTCTATAGTGATATTAAATAGTCATCACTTAATTTTTGAACTACAAAATGCTTTTTTTGTCATTCTAAATTCAATTTTGTAATTAAATTTGGTCTTGTTAAGCATGAAATTATGATAATCTTTATGTAAATAACAATGACACCTAAATCACATCATTATACTATGAAGTAATCATTGAGGTTCAAAATCAAAATTACAAACTGAACAATCTTAACCAATAAAAGTGTTCGAACTGTGTAATTTTCCTAGTCTAGGAAAGTTAATAATTGTCCACAATAATGCACCATGAAATTTCAATATCTTTATCATTGAAGAATCATGTGTTCGATTTCAATCATCAGATAATTCTCTCAATTCATTGATTAGTTGTTGATGTTATACATCAATGTCATTTGTTTTCATTTTATATCATGTAAAAATAAAAAATAATAAGTTCTTCTTCATACATATACATGGTGGTAGATTATAACTGATCAAAACATCTATCAAAATTCTATAATTAGTACTCAATGCACCAAAAATGTTAGAATCATCATAAGCCAATACCAAACAAAAATTACTAAGATTAGATGAAATCTCTTGATATAACAAATAAAACACCCTCTATGATGTTGAATATTATTTTATATCTTCTGAATAAATTGTTTTTACTATCCTTATCAGGCCACAGCATGATTCATGTAATCTAGGATGGCATGAATAATCATTGTTCACCAGGTATCATACTAAGTTAATTAAATACCTTTCCATGAGTTTTATTGTTTTGTTTCTTCACGGGGTTTCATTTTTTTTTGTACACGCATTTTTTTCTTTGACTTTAATATTATTGTATGAAATATTTTGCAATCTTCTTTACTGGACACTTCTCCCAAAAAAATATTTCAATAATTTGGGAATTCATGTAACATTATATAATAAATTATATGTTTTAATGATTTCTTTCACCCCATATAATGATCTAGGGATCATAGCATTACTAAATTCATCATGAGGAAAATATAAATTCATGAACATCGCATTTTAATTAATTACAGAAAGACACATGATATGATACATCATAAGTATAAAATACATAATCAAATTCTTGGAACACATTTCACACAATTATTGTTTTCAATATTACATTAATTCTTAAAACTCATTATTAGTGAATATCTTAGAAATATTATGTTTATCTACATAAATTCAATGTTTTGTTTATATATTAATTTTTTTTCATTGTATCTGAAAAATACAACATCATCATTTATCAAGTTTGGAAATGAATTATCTTATAGAGGGTACCTTAATTTCCTTAATATAATATTAATATTTTTTAATTTTTATAACATTCAATTCATCATTCCTACTCAAACATAAATATTGAGATGGAATATATTTTAATCTACATTGCACGTGTACATTGTTTCAATTTAACTATCGCATGAATCTACAATCAAGACATGTAAAAAATTTTTACCACCCACTAATCTATTATTAATTACATAATGTAAAAAGTATTCCACACCCTTGACATACTGAGTTATATTTCAGGGTAAATTAATACAATATATTTACATAGGAATTAGATTTACACTATTATCCATGTACAAATACACACAATGAAAACAATGTAAAATCAAACATTTATAATAAATTACATATCATGGCTTTTCCATTGTCCATGGTAGTGTCATGATTCAAAAAAATCAACAACAAAACGAATCAATACAAAATGAAAAACCTAATCAACAAAAATGAATAAACATTACCCCTCAAAATAATAGATTTATATGTCATGGATTATGTTCACTAAGACATAGGGAGATACAAAAGGGTATGGGGTAGGGGAATCATGTTGATAATGAAGAAGGACTAGGATGGGGTTAGGTGTAAAAGGTGGTTAGAGTAGTTTACTCTTTCTAGGATCAATGTCACTCAAAATGGAATGTGGTGCCTCCATTGGGGATTGCCATCAAAGAAGAGGAGGAGTCATCATGTGGTCTTCCATAGGGAGTAGAGAGATTAGGGTCATGGGGATTGAAGGGGCTGGGGATGGTCATTGTTAGGGAGAAAGGTGTCTGAATCAATGGTATTGGATTTTGGGGAGGATCAGTCTTCATCGGGGAGTAGTGGGATTGATTCCAAGGGGATTGGGAATTGGTTTAAGGATAGGGGGAATGGGTGGGGGAGAGGGGGTCAAATTATGGTATATATAAACAATTTGGTGGTAGTTTAGAAAAAATCATCTATATAAGAAAATAAAAACATATATAGTTGTGGTTATATTAATGCTCCACTATGTTATAAATAATTTTTAATAAGATTTATTTAGCAGAAGTTACAATTATCCTTACTTCTAAACATCCACTAAGGAAATTTTTGCAGTGGACTCACATACTAGGAAGGAAGACAAAGCCGCCTTCTTTAAATGGGTTAAAGGATCTCAACATATAACCCAAGATTTTAACTCTAATCCAGATAAAGGGATGAATCTCAAGGTAAAAAACATAGTAATGTATTATAAATGCATCACACTCCCTCCTATCTATATATGAAACCTAGGTTATTCTAACCGATCAACACTGGAAGGAAATAGCTAACATCCCAAATTGAAATCATCCTTCGGTACAGTGGAAAAAAAGGGTAAAAGAACCCATAAAACATAAGTGACACCCCAGCCCTATAAAACTTAAAAACTATCATGATAATTATTTAATGTAAATTTTTTACCTTGTTTATCGGATTTTGATTATTATGGAGCATAAAAATTTTGATGGAATTTTTTTATTTCTTTTCATTATTTCACTAATAATAATCATTCACATTCAATGTTATAATTCCTAGCATACATTATCATCCAATTCTAAATATCTCAAATATATTTAAACCAAATTATCTACATTTGTTATATGGTTGTATAATAATTAAGAAATATTATCTTTGGGAATAAAAGGAAAATGTCAATATACCATTACACCACCCGGATTATTGGACTTCTCATTCCACTTGAAATTAAAAATTAATACTAACTCATGTAAAAATATATATCGGATAAAAATAAATTTGACATTACAATATGAAAATAATGAATCACAAGATAAATAATATAATTATAAATCATAAAACATCACACAAAATGTTTCCTGATAAAATAGTTATAGAATGGAAATGTATATGGTGACCATAACCCCTACCCCATTAAATATTATTACAACACTAATCCTAAGATAAAACCAAATAAATGAAATGAATATTATACAACCAACCCATCTGTTAGACTATATCTCTGCCACAGTGTCTATCCCATGGGATGAGTTAATCTTACCTAATCTAATTTAATGATATTTATTGGTTTGTTTCCAACGATATAAGGTTTACTAGAATTTAACATATGGGAATCAACTAGTGGGATTTAATAAGATCATTTTGGTGAATCAAATAATTCATGAAAAGTGTATATTAATAAAAAATGAATGACAATATTGGTGATATTTCAAAAAATGATGATTGAAAATGAATGATGATAGAGTGAAAATGTATCATAGATGAATCCAAAATATACTAATAAAATTAATCTCAAATGATGAATGAAATCCAATAAATAACCCACTTTAATAATAATGAGAAAATAAATGATATAAAACCCAATCAAAGAACAAAAAATTCGAAAAGTGATTCCATCATCCAATAATCAACATATATATTATCAATACATCCAATTTAAACTAATGTATTGAAACACACATGTTATTATCATAATTATTGGAAGAATAATCAATATTAATGAACAAAAAGGAAAAGGAAAACTCATATCAATGAAGTGATACCAAAATAAATAAATAAGATCATAATTTTCAAATTCTTATCTAAACACTGATAATAGAGGTCCTCAAATTGTCCATGGCATGAAATAAATAGAAAATCCCGATTCAAGATAAATAGTCAACCATTTATTTATAAGATAAATTAAGTAGTCCATACCACTAGGTAAAGGACACTAATTGTTCCCTGATGGGTTTTGTTCAATGGTAGAAGTATGATCACCACATTCAAAAAGGATGTATTCTCTATAAAAATTTCTATAATATAAAACATCTATAAATGGTATTTATTAGAACTATGACTCGTATCACAACATTTGGATATTTCCCTCACTAGTTTGATTTTCCACTCCTAAGGCTATGGTGTAAAACCCCTATCTCACCATTTTCGTACTTTCTTACATAGGTGGAATATATTTCCACTCCCTTATCATGTAGAAGTTCCACAAGATACCCCTCATTATTTTTTCCATTCCATTTTATAAATAGAGACTCACAAAAAATATAAATCAAAATTTCATTAGAAAATGATGTTGTTATTTCTAATTAATGGCTTCAATACCCCTTAAATAGCTTTCCTACAACTCAACCTATAATGAACCATTTGAAGGGTTTCCCATGTTTTAGAATATTTTTCATTTCACATTACCAAAATATATAAGTAAAACTCTACCAAACTAACTATAGAATTGGAAATTATAAAGATTATTTATCCCTGTTTACCAAGAGAGTTTTCTTATATAAAACTCCCACCACCAAGGGGGTTCACTGGACATGGTGAACCATTCTATAAAGAAGTTTCACTACTGGAAAAGTATGCAATACCAACGGTTTATAACCATTGGTATAGGTTGGAAAACTGTTGGTATAGGGTATACCAACGGTTTGGAAACCATTGGCCAGTTAGTCGTAGGGAAAGCCATATACCAACGATTTCATTTAAATCGTTGGTATAGGTGTTCGAGAATTCTGGGAAACTCTTTACCAACGGTTCAGAACCGTTGGTATAAGTTTTTCCAGAATTCTGGAAAAAGCATTACCAACGGTTGAGAACCGTTGGTATATGTTTTTTCAGAATTCTGGAAAAAGCTTTACCAAAGGTTCATAACCGTTTTTAATGCTTTTCCCAGAGCTGCTGCACAGCAGCCCCCAGAATCCCTCTAGAAGCCCTACCATACACCTTCATAAAAAACAGTGCACAACTGCCCTCCAGTATACCCTCCACTATAGATCTGCATAAAAAATATCACAAAAGCCACATTCAGACATCAAACAGTATAAAAAACACCTAAAATAACCCAACAAAACACATATGACAACAATCATCCGGTGGTAATTCACCTCACCCATCAAATTCTAATAGGCAGAATAGTTTGATAAATATCTATTAGAGTTGAATAAGACATTCAAATTGACTCAAATCCCATTTTTTTGTGATACTAGGTTTGGGTATGTAATGATTTGTGATGAATTTTGCATTGAACATGTATTGTTTATAATATATGGTGAAAATATATTTTCTAAGGAGTCTCATCACTTATGACCCCAGGAGTGAAACTACCCAACTCATTAAAAAGAGTTTGCGACTATCATTGATGAGTGTAAATTTCAGTTGTATTCACATAAAATGATTTCCTTTTGAAATAAAAGAGAGACTTTGAGTGGTGTCGTCCACACTGCGCCTCGGATTGAGGTGGAGTTGACTCGTACACGTCACAAATGACCCATGGATAAATGTCCTAAAGTATCACCAGTATCCGAATGCCTTTGGTCTATTTTCCGTATGTCAGTTGTTGTTTTAACTTAAACTGTTGTCCATTTCAAAGAAAAGTGACACAATTTGATTGGTGTCGGCCACACCGCGCCTTGGATTGAGGTGTGGTTGACTCTTACACGTCACAAATGACCCATGGATCATTGTCCTAAAGTTTCAATAGAATCCGAAAGCGTTTGGTCAGTTTTCTGTATGACGTTTTTTTTACATAAAAGCGCATCCATTTTAAACAAAAGAAAGACACTTTGAGTGGTACCGGATACACCGGCCCTCATATTGAGGCAAGGTTGACTCATACTCTTCACACATGAACCATGGATCGTTGTCCTAAAGTTTCAACAGAATCTGAATGCGTTGTGTCGGTTTTCCGTATGCCAGTTTTTGTTTTCACTTAAAATCATGTTCATTTCAAAAAAAAAGTTAGACACTTTGAGTGGTGTCGGCCACACCGCGCCTCAGATTGAGGCGGGCTTGACTCGTACTCGTCAAAAATGACCAATGGATACATGTCCTAAAGTATCAACAGTATCCGAATGCGTTTGGTCAGTTTTCTGTATGTAGTTTTTTTACTTAAAAGCGCATTCATTTTAAACAAAAAAAAGACACTTTGAGTGGTCCTGGCCACACCGGCCCTCAGATTGAGGCAGGGTTGACTCATACACGTCGCATATGACCCATGGATACATTTCCTAAAGTATCAATAGTATCCGAATACATTTGGTCCATTTTCCGTATGTCAGTTGTTTTAACTTAAACCGTTGTCCATTTCATAGAAAAGTGACAAACATAGAGTGGTCCTAGCCACACCGGCCCTCGGATTGAGGCGGGGTTGACTCGTACACGTCACATATGACCCATTGATCGTTGTACTAAAGTTTCAATAGAATATGAATGTGTTTGGTCGGTTTTCCGTATGACAGTTGTTGTTTTCACTTAAAATCCTGTCCATTTCAAATAAAAGTTAGACACGTTGAGTGGTGTCATCCACACCGTGCCTCGGATTGAGGTGGGGTTGTCTCGTACACGTCAAAAATGACCCATAAATCATTTTCCTAATGTTTCAACAGAATCCGAAAGTGTTCGGTCGATTTTCCGTATGTTGTTTTTTTACTTAAAAGCGTATCCATTTTAAAAAAAAGAAAGACATTTTGAGTGGTACCGGCCACACCGGCCCTCGGATTGAGGTGGGGTTGACTCGTACACGTCACATATGACCCATGGATCGTTTTCCTACAGTTTAAATAGAATCCAAATGCATTTGGTTGGTTTTCCGTATGCCAGTTGTAGTTTTAACTTAAATTATTGTCCATTTCAAAGAAAAGTTAGACACTCTGAGTGGTACCGGCCACACTACGCCTCGGATTGAGGCGGGGTTGACTTGTACACGTCACATATGAACCATGGATCTTTGTCCTACAGTTTCAACAGAATCCTAATTCGTTTGGTCGGTTTTCTGTATGTTAGTTGTTATTTTAACTTAAATTGTTGTCCATTTCAAAGAAAAGTTGGCCACTTTGAGTGGTTCCGGCCACACCGCGCCTCGGATTAAGGCGGGGTTGACTCGTACACGTCACAAATGACCCATGGATACATGTCCTAAAGTATCAACAGTATCCGAGTGCATTTGGTCAGATTTACATATGTGGTTTTTTACTTAAAAGCGCATCCATTTTAAACAGAAGAAAGACAATTTGAGTGGCACCGGCCACACTGGCCCTCGGATTGAGGCGGGGTTGACTCCTACACGTCATAAATGACCCATGGATACATGTCCTAAAGTATCAATAGTATCCGAATGCCTTTGGTCCGTTTACTGTATGTCAGTTGTTGTTTTAACTTAAACAATTGTCCATTTCAAAGAAAAGTGACACACTTTGAGTGGTCCCGGCCACACCGGCCCTCAGATTGAGGTGGGGTTGACTCTTACACGTTACATATGACCCATGGATACATGTCCTAAAGTATCAATAGTATCCGAATGCCTTTGGTCTGTTTTTCGTATGTCAGTTGTTGTTTTAACTTAAACTGTTGTCCATTTCAAAGAAAAGGGACACACTTTGAGTGGTCTCGGCCACACCAGCCCTCGGATTGAGGCGGGGTTGACTTTTACACGTCACATATGACCCATGGATCGTTTTCCTACAGTTTCAATAGAATCCAAATGCGTTTGGTCAGTTTTCCGTATGCCAGTTGTTGTTTTCACTTAAAATCATGTCCATTTCAAATAAAAGTTAGACACTTTGAGTGGTGCCGGCCACACCACGCCTCAGATTGAGGTGGGGTTGACTCGAACATGTCACAAATGACCCATGGATCATTTTCCTAAAGTTTCAATAGAATCAGAAAGCGTTTGATCGGTTTTCCGTATGTCGTTTTTTTACTTAAAACTGCATCCATTTTAAACAAAAGAATGACACTTTGAGTGGTACCGGCCACACCGGCCCTCGGATTGAGGCGGGTTTGACTCATAAACGTCACATATGACCCATGGATCGTTTTCCTACAGTTTCAGTAGAATTCGAATGCGTTTGGTCGGTTTTTTGTATGTCAGTTGTTGTTTTAACTTAAACTGTTGTCCATTTCAAAGAAAAGTTAGACACTTTGAGTGGTGTCGGCCACACCGAGCCTCGGATTGAGGCAAGGTTGACTCATACACATCACAAATGACCCATGGATACATCTCCTAAATTATCAATAGTATCCGTGTGCATTTGGTTAGTTTTCTGTATGTGGTTTTTTTACTTAAAAGCACATCCATTTTAAACAAAAGAAAGACACTTTGAGTGGTCCCAGCCACACCGGCCCTCGGATTGAGGCGGGGTTGACTTGTACGTGTCACATATGACCCATGGATACATTTCCTAAAGTATCAACAGTATCTGAATGCCTTTGGTCGGTTTTCCAAATGCCAGTTGTTGTTTTCACTTAAAATCCTGTCCATTTCAAATAAAAGTTAGACACTTTGAGTGGTGCCGGCCACACCATTCCTCGGATTGAGGCGACGTTGACTCCTACACGCCAAAAATGACCCATGGATACATTTCCTAAAGTATCAATAGTATTTGAATGCATTTGGTCTATTTTCTGTATGTGGTTTTTTATTTAAAAGCGCCTCCATTTTAAACAAAAGAAAGACACATTGAGTGGTACTGGCCACACCGGCCCTCAGATTGAGGCAGGGTTGACTCGTACAGATCACATATGACCCATGGATCATTTTACTATAGTTTAAACAGAATATGAATGCGTTTGGTCTATTTTCCGTATGCCAGTTGTTGTTTTCACTTAAAATCCTGGTCATTTGAAATAAAAGTTAGACACTTTGAGTGGTGTCGGCCACTACTTCAAAGCACATTTTCTATATCATTTTCCACATGCATAAACCTGAAATACATGGCTAACTAAGAAATCTAAGTAAAGAAAAATATAAAAATGAGTATCACAGTACCAAGGAAAACTAAATGGATAGGTAGTAGACTAATCATACAATAATAATCAAGTGCAAAAAATAGAATCTGAATGCAACGTCCCAATGAAACACAGGAAAACCCCAAAGTGGAAAACCATGTTAAAAAATAAAGAGTTATACATAATTCAAAAATGTAATGGATGAATCTGCCTCTGATCAACATCACCATCACTACTATCATCATCAGCCTCATCCTCGCTGCCTTCTCTGTCCTCGTCGTCGTCCTCGTCATCGTCCCCATGCTCATCGTCGGCCTCATCCTTGTCCTCGGCATCATCCTCGCAATCAGCCCCATCCTCGCCCTCGGCCCCATCCTCGCCCTCGTCCACATCCTCATCCTCGCCCTCTTCCTCTTCAGTATCCTTGTCATCACCAGGAACTTCATCATCTCGATCGCCACTAGAGCTGCCGCCGGGTGCATTGGATGATACACCCATCGACGACATAAATTTCGGACAGGCCGCACTAGCCTCTAGTGGAAGTGATGAAGATAAAGCTTTCATCAGGTTCATAAATTCACTGTCTCTTGTTTGAACTTGTACTTCCAACTCTGTGGCCCTTTTATCAGACTTTCTTGCATGCTCCTTCACTTGTTCCAACTCGGTGGTACTAGAATGGATACCTGGAGACGACCAATACCTTGCCGGGACTATATTCTTACCAGGTCAGCAGTGTACTCGACCAGAGTGCTCATCTCCCAAAACCTGATATAAATGATCGTGTGGCCCAAAATTGTTAGGCTCCTAGGCATCAAGAGCCTCTAAAGCAGCCTGTAAAAAATAATAATAGATTATCAAATTTCAAATTATATATTAAACATTGAAATAAACAAATTAAAACTTACAATCTTCTCCTGGGTCGGTTCATTTACCGCAGTTCCATCTTTTTTTCTTCTACTCGAGAAAAACAATTTTGCTCGAGGGATACGTCCTTCAATATTCAATTTTTTCTTCTGTAATGACATTGAAACAATATAAATTGAAAGTATAATCATATATTCATTATTCAATAAATCACATAATTTAAGTAGGATCCAATAAAAAGGGAAAGTCCTAAAGAAAAATTACAAACCACTATATCGTACCTGATGCCTCTCATGATCTGACATTGTTGTGCGCCCCAAAGTGTGGAGGTATTTCTTTGAATCAATGTTTGTTTTTGTTTTTTCAAGAGATTCCTTAATAATGATTAATAATTAATAAGATTATATTAATGCAAAATATGAAAACTCTCATTTAAATAACTCAAATGAGATTAATAACTTAAATTTGGCAGTCGCCCAATGGGTAATCATTTGGAGATATTTCTCTATCGGGCAGTCATCCACGATAGGTAATGTCTCTAACTTTGTGCCCACTCTATCACACCAGCCAACATACATCTCATGCTTATAAGCTCTCCAAAGCTCTCCTATCTCTTTTAAACGCGCTGGTCTTGCACCTTCGCCATCAGGGAAGTTAAACTGAAGCTGAAACCAAATTGATTAGTTCATTTAAATACAAAAATATACTACATTAAATACAATATATTTTTTACCCGTATTTGTGCCCACGCATTATCCTTGACTTCGGGTGGCAGATGTCTCCAAAAGAGAGGGCTGACCGGAATGATATCAGAGTATTTGGCTAGAATCTCCAAAAAACCCCGACATTACTACCCAAATTTCTCAATCATTTGTCCATCAACATTGTATTCAACCATAAACTGTGTCTGGTGGTTCCATACCGCACGCAAGCGAGTATACCCCCTCCCCCGCCTCCTATCTGTAGATGAATATGTTATTAAAGAAAAATAATATCAATACAAGTTATAATAAAAATAAATTTTGGTATAAAATTTTGATATAGTTTTATAAATATACATGTGGTAGTCGGATCAATGGGTGCAGAAGCTGAAGGAATATCATCTACAGGTGGAGTGTCCCTCAGTGTATGCTCTTCAGCCACATATTGTGTCGCAGCAGGTGTCGAATATGGTGGAATATAATAGCCCGAAGATAATGAACCAGAAGCAAAAGATGATGGCATAGATGTCTGGCCAGCTGGTACTGTAAACACCGGAGGTCTAAATATCTCATATGTCCCTGAAGACATGCCAGGATCAAAATAGGGCGTAGAATATACGTCTATGGTAGTGGATCGTCTAACTCTCACCCCACGAGCCCTCGTACCGCCGGCCTCAGTACCGGGACCAGTAGATGATCGTCCATCTCTGACACCCCCCCTCATACCACTAAACTCTCTACTGGGAGCAATATTAGGCTCCTCGTCAGATATCTGTCGTCTAGGGGGTGGATCCTGAAAAAAAGTTTGACAGAAAAGTAAACACATGATATTATAAGTTATTGAAATATTTATATTTGAAATAAAATAATCACAATAGGGATGAGTGGAGGAACACCCATTTGTACCATGCGACGATTATTATCTGTCATCTTTTTCCACCACCTCTCTTCAATGGGTGTCATTTCCTGCCATGAAAAAAAATATGGAAGTAATTAGAAACAGATAACTATTGTGTAACCCAAAAAACAAAATATAGAAAAATCATTATGATAAAAAGAACATAATGAAATAGAAGATTTATGGTGTTATGAAGGTAAGTACTAGGATACACACTCTGAATGATGTAGGTGAAACATGTAGGTGAGAACACGACTGTATAATTCTATATATTTCCCACCACAACTTCGGGTTCACAATCAACTCTGAAAATTGAGCTGTTGGGGTCATCATAAGTAATAAATGGATTGCTTCCAATTGTAGTAGGGATAGTGTCAACTTCATCATCACCATCATCATAAACATGTCTCGGATTTCCTTCAATAGTTACACCGAATTTAGGATGACGATGATCATTGACATAAAAAACATGTTTCACAATTGATGCCAATACATATGGTTCATCGGTGGCAAGAGTGCGAGTCATGTCAATAACTCGAAATCCACAATCTTCAATAAAGGTGCCTTGCCTCATCATTGAATCAAACCATTGACATTTCATCATCGTGACTCGATCATGCGAGTAATAATCCAAAATTATTATTTTCTCCACAACACCATAATAAGCAACATTTTCAGAACGAGGTCTAGTGTCTGATGAACTGGCATAACAGTCTGTTGTGGCAGTTAGCATAACACCATTATGCTGTGTTCTCATGTTTATTTCTCATTCAGTGATAATAAATTTGTATCAATTGATCACAAGTGATTTACAAGCACGAACCATAGTATTAGGACCAAAAGACAAAGCTCTTATTTCCTCAGAAACAGAGTCTGTAGGAAAACATGATACCTGAAATATAAAAAAATATTAAACTTAATTAAATATTATTTTAATTTAGTTATTACAGAAATATTTTTACCTTCAATTTCAACCAAGCAGAAAACCCTTTGCTATGCAAAGTCTCCTTCATTCTCAAAGATAAAGAACGATTCTTTCTATATATTAATTTTTATGTTCCCTATAGATAAAAATAATAATAGTTTAAAAAATATTTAAAATTACAAGAGATAAGATAAGAGATACATGTACAATTAACTTACTTGATATACTCATCGAACAAATCACAATTGAATAACACTGTGCGATTTTCCATCTCTCGCTCTTCAAGGCTTAATGTTGTCAATGTATATGATCCCGGAATTCCTCCTGTCTGAGGAAGTGATGGAAAACTTGGTTCAATTTGCCCATATTGTTCTTCTTCATTTCTCATTGGTCTATTTATTCTCGTAGTATGATCAGACAAATACATTAAGCAGAAATCCATACATTCTTGAGCCAAGAAACTGTTCACAATAGAACCTTCAGTATAATTCCTGTTCTGAAAATATGATTTCAATGTGTACATGTTTCTTTCAGATGGATACATCCAACGGAATGCAACGTGTCCTCCAAGAAGTATTTCGGTCAGAAGATGGATAGTCAGATACAACATGCAAGTAAAAAATGATGGAGGGAATATTTTCTCTAACTCACACAAAATTAATGGAGTCTCTGCCAACAGTTTTTGCACAAGGGATTTGGACAACCTCTTAGCACAAATATCTACAAACAAATAAAACAACCGAATAACTGAGACTCTAACATTATTAGACAAGAGTTGTCGGATTGATATTGGAATCAAATCATGCAAAAGGACGTGATAATCATGAGTCTTCAAAGATTTCAAATTCAACTCTTTTCTGTTGACCCGTTTCGATATATTGCATGAATATCCATCAAGAACTTTAATAGTCTCTAGCACTTCCAGATATTTATTTTTTTCAGCAGGATTCATCACATAAGAAGAACATGGAACTTGCCATTAATTTTCAATGATACAGAAATGATGAAATTCTGGTCTGATCCCCCAATCTACAAAGTCGCGCTGAGATCGTAAATCATCTTTTGTCTTCCCCTTGACATTTAGAAGAATCGAAAGCAACATTTCACATATATTCTTTTCAGTGTGCAATACGTATAAGAAATGACATAACAAGTTGGTTGACCAATATGAAAACTCAAAGAATATACTTTTCTTCTTCCAATTGTAACATGTATCATTGGAAACATTTATCCTCTTTCTAGATTTCATTACACTCTTCCCAAATGAATAACTGAAATCTTTCAATTCATTAAGCACATCATTTCGAGACATATGCTAAGGTGGATCATCATTCTCCATGGTATTGTCAAATCTTCGACGATTGTTTCTATATGGATGGTTCATTGGTAATAATCGTCGATGTCCCATAAAACTAAAACTACGACGATATTTCAGTCTTCTCGATCGATTATTCTTCATACAAATAGGACATGACAATTTTCCTTTTGTGCTCCATCCAAACATCATTGCATAAGCAGAAAAATCATTGATAGTCCACATAAGTGCAACACGCATCTGAAATATGTCTTTCGAACATGCATCGTATGTGGGCACACCCGCATCCCAAAGAAGTTTCAACTCTTTTATTAAAGGTTGCATGTATACATCTAAATCGTTTTCGGGATCAAAAGGGCCAGATATCAGTATACTCAAGAAAGTGTAAGGCTTTTTCATACACATCCAAGGGGGAAGGTTATAAATGTGTATGAAAACCGGCCATGTGCAGTACAAAGTAAGAATCTTCCCAAATGGATTAAAACCGTCAAATAAAAGACCCAGTCTCACATTACACACGTCGGCTGCAAATTCAGGATATTGGGAATCAAATATCTACCATGCAAATCCATATGCAGGGTGAACCAACTCTTCATTATTCTTTTTTCTGTCGGTGTCATGCCATCGCATTTTTACGGATATTTCATCAAACATGAAAAGGTTCTGTAATCTGGGGATCAATGGAAAGTGCCACATTACTTTTTTTGGCAAACGAGATGGTGTTCCATCATCTTTTGGCTTCCATCGTGAGGTTCCGCATTTTATACAATCATTTCTTTCAGTAGTTTCCTCCCAAAATAAGCTGCAATCATTTGGGAAAGCATGAAATTTATTTTTTGAGAATTCAAGTTCATCAACCAACTTCCATTACATATAGTGGTTTGTGGGAATATCTGCATCATCTAGAAGTAAGTCCTTCAAGAAGGTAAGAATGTAATAAATTACAGTATTTGAAATCCCATACATTGTTTTCCCATGAAAAAATCGGATTAAAAATTCCAAATTTTTCATTTTATCACATTGCCGATATACTGGAGTCGTCACAGAATCATTCAATTTTTTCACCCTATCAACATCATCATTTTCATTGGACGCATCATGTGTGCTTGTATCGAAATCTTGTTGGCTGGACATCCTTTCCTTCTCATGATGTCGAATAAATGGAAACCGATCATATATCAAACTCTCCAATTCTATCCTATCATTTGGATCATCAACATTTTGAGATTCCATTTTCTCTCCATTGTGATACCACAAATAATAGTTTGTTTGGAAACCATATTTGGTTATATGATAGCTAACTACTTCACGGCCCAACTAAGGTCTTCCAACACAATTAAAACATGGGCAGTGTATGAGACCACTATTTGAAGCCTTGTCAAATGAAAAATCTAGAAATCTGTTCAAATTATTTTGAAAATCGGTTGAAATCCGATCAGTTTCGTACATCCAACTTCTATCCATTCTGTAAAAAAATCACAATAAGTCATTTAAAAGCAATTAAATAATATTAAAGTTTAATCAAAATAATATTTAAGTAAATGAAAATTTTTTACTCTATATAAAAGCATAACTGACACATTACTATATATGAGAATCATATTAAGAAATACAACAAAATACAGTGTATATAAGAAAATAAGATACAAAATTTCTAATGCCTATATTCAAGGATTGACCAGTAAGATATTGGAAGTAGATCAAGGAATACATAATCCTTAAGGGTCTCGTGGGGAGTATATGAATTTTATACTTTAACTTCTTCAAGTAGATCAGGATGAGGAGTAGGATGAGGATCATGGGAGTGGCGGGACTGTCCAAGGGGGGCGTGGCGTGTCCAGGGGGTGCAGGGTATCTAGGGGGTGGTGGGGCCGTCCGGGGGGTCGGAGGTGTCCAGGGGGTGGGGGCTGTCTAGGGGGGTCCAGGTGTCCAGGTGGGCGGGCTGTCCGTGGGGGTGGTCAGGTTGTCCAAGGGGGTCGGGGTGTATAGGTATATTTATATGAAAAGAATAACCCCACAATAATCATGCAGCCCTGTGATTAGCCTAAACCCCTGGAACACATAAAAGAAGCTAGTATGGACATTTACTAAAATATTTAACACCATTCGAATGAAAATACACTCTAAATATAGTTTAAGAGTATATAATGGTGTGTGTGAAAAAAATGATATTAAATCAATTTAAATGAATATGGAACAAATGAGGGTTTATAATACACTAAGAGTACCTCAAACAATCCAAAAACCACTATAGCACCACATATTCAACTTCATGAAACAGGACTTGGAAATCTTACCTACGTCTTTACTGATGACCACCTATTTGGAACACTATATTTATGGTTCTTGAACACAAGGAACAAACAATGTTTGGTCTCTACCAACTCAATCACCCCCTTGTAGATCATAATCTCGTTTCCCCTTATACTAAAATGGTCTCACTGGAAGCTACTGTTATTACCGGACCTAAACCATTCATTCTCCATAAAACAATGATCAAAGAACCATCGGAGGTATCTCTCATATAACCACAACCATTTTTATCTATGATGTAATGAAATTCACAAGAATAACTTTTATTCAATAACCTTTAGGTATATAATGTGTATCAACAATGGTTCAATTATATGGTTCATCACATTCCAATTTATTAATCACCCACACATGATAAAAATTGAACATTGACTTTCATTTAATTACAACCATCATATTTCATTTAATTCTTAACAAGCATAGAAGCATGGAAATTGGAATCTAATAACATTAATTAGTCCCCAAAACTTTTTAATAAATTTAACATGAAAAATAAAACACTTTGAAATCTAAATAATCACTATGAAGTAAAATGAGCTTGGAATTCTATTGCACAAGTAAAAACACTCAACAATGGAATATTTGAAAAGAATATTAATATAAATTATTAAAAAAAGATAATAAAGTAACAATCAATGTTAAAACTAAACATGTGATTGAATTTTATAACATATGATAAAAATTTCTTGGTAATGAAACATGAATGGCACATCAAAAAATTAGACAACTGTCTAATGAAAACTATATGGGCTGGAATATGCATGGAATGTAAATAAAGAACGGAAACATAAATTGGGCTGGAATAGAAGTTCGGTTGGAATATGAGAATAGAAATTGGTCTCATCCCACATCAAAATCGAAACTAAAAACTAAGAAAATACCTCATCCTTGGATGGGATAGAGGAAGAGAACCTGAAGCACCTCCAAAATCGCCTCCAAAATCACCCAAGAGCTCCCGTTTGGGGCTCTGGATCGCGAATGGGGGAGAGGATCATCTACTGCCAATATGGAGGAATGTTTTCCCAATGGTTTTTAAAAACTGTTGGTATATAACTTCATCCCAAACATAAACCAATGGTTCAATGAGAACCGTTGGTAAAAGGTCACCGAAATCCCACTTTTACCAACGGTTCTCATTGAACCGTTGGTAAAAACACCCCCATACCAATGATTGTGATGAACCGTTGGTAAAAGCTTCCAAAAAACCATCTATACCAACGGTTATCAGAAACAGTTGGTATAGATGGCTATTCCCAACAGTTTAGTAAACCGTTGGGATATAAGTGTTGGGAAAACTCTGTTTTCCAGTAGTGTTTACTGGCCACTATTAATAAATAAATACACCCAATATCCCATAAACCACATTAAATTTAGCTCCACCATGGTCTCTAACTTGGTCGGGTGAACTTCAGATTAGCCAAAACAATTTTTTCCATCATTGGAAAACCACAAAATACCCTCTTGATACACCAAATATTAGAATCAAAAATTTTAGTGGATTGGAAGGGTGTGAGATAATACATTATATACCATAAAAATAATATTCCATTATAAGAAAAACAATCCCAGATAAGGAAAATTACATATTGTAAAGTAAATAAGAAACATATAATCACCTGAAATTCAACTCTCCAATAAGAATTATAGAATCAAACAAATAAAGTTATAAATAACACAAAAAATAATCATTACTAGGAAATAAATCTTAAATAGTTTAGATGAACTATCAAAACATACTTATAAAATAATCCACTCCAATGTACTACCTTTAATATCCAATTGAGTACTAAGAAGCATGAATTCTTCTTGGGAAATTAGATTGGTGATTCCGAAAAATTACAAATATAAGGATATCCACTAAACTGATGTAATAATCCTGGATATTTTTAATCATTTATCATGAATTTTTAATCTAAATTTATAAAAATCCTAACTCTATTATTCATTAAACATTTTTGCTCACAATTCAAAACATTTACCTCAACCTCTACATGAAATTGAGAATGCTATTTTTTGAATCATTATCTCATTTAATGGATGATCATATTGATCTCCTCAGGATCACTAACATCATAATAAGAATGAATAGAGAACATTTTGATATGTTAATAAATCCTTAGACACAAGGTGAACTCAAAATCTTATTGTTGACCATCTCAGTTGGACATTATATATGGAAACCATATAACCTTGTTAAATAAATGGTTCCCAATTCAATGTACACTATATCCTACTTGATGCATCTAGATATGATATTTTATATATATATATATCAATCCAAATTTGAGATATAATATCATTCATTTCCAATTAAAGTAATTATTCATGACACATCACATTTGGGTCATCACACATGAATTACCACCATCCTTTATCCATATTATAGAAAAACCCAAACACTCATTCTACTAAAAAATAATCCATATTATTAATTTTATTGATGTTTATTAAAATAATTATATCCAATCCTTATCCTCATCTCTATATGATCTACTAGAGACCTTCATTGCCCCTATAGAGTGAAAATTATACGCATCTTTACCCTAAGATTCATATTTCTACATCACTCATAAAACAAATCATTAATGTTTTGAGGAAATATCTTCTATTAACATAAAAAAAAGCATGACATATTGCACAACATAAATCATATAATTACCAGAGATGATACCATAACATATTAGGAAGAATATTTTCAACAACCAAAAATCCACTTCCCAGACTTCCACACAAGTCTAATATTATCCATCATCGAAAATAGGGATGGTGGTTGAATGAATGTTTCACTTTGTTACACCCTCTTCAATGTTGTATCTAAAACAATTAAAAATAAAACATTTTATCCCTTCACTATATTCATCAATCCACCACTATAACACCATAAATCCAATATATTTCTCATTAATTATACCAATCATTCCATGTGTACAATTAATACCATCACGTATCTACTATCCTAGAGTATACATAAAAGAAAAAAAATTATTTTCATTCCATAAATCAAAGAGAAACTATGTCCATGAAAATAAGGAAAAAATTCCATTAACAATAAAGGATAGGATTCATTGGTTCCAACTAATTATTTTCGACACACAACCATTTCATTTCATAATTTAATTAAAATGTTCCTCATAAATTGGTTCATCAATAATGAAATCTTAACAGTAAATAGTTTCTATACTATATAATCCATTCTAAATATGAACCAAGCATAACATCCACAATTCATTAATTTTAAAATATTAAAATAACTATTAACTACTAAATAATTAAATATATGGAATAAACACATTAAAAAAGATAATAAAATAATGGTGAGAAATCCTGAACAAAATGTTCCACCAGTATTATAATTCAATCCTATAGGAACACATAACATATATTAGTTTTAAATATTTAAGTGAACAAGGTTATGACATCAAATGGATAGGAGAAACCTCTTATAAATCATCTTCGGATACTAAAATAATTATATCTGTATTTTGATCCACAACGTATTTTGAATTACATCATAGCATGATTACTAAATAGTGTACCTTGAGAATAGAATTATCATCAATTAATAAACAGTGATGAAAATTTAATATTATATTTCATATTTATAAATAAACTTAATTAAAAAAATTTTCAAAATCAAACATGATTCTACCAATAACAAATTACTTATCCATTTAAATATTAATTGTCAATTCCTTCTAAATAAATAATGTAACAACAATATGTAACATAATTTAATTGAATCTTAAATAATTATATAAAGTATTTTATTATTGTAACATGATTTCAAAAATCTATAAAATTTACACAGTCAAAAGTCTTTAGTGAAACACATGTTATATAACGGGGACTCAAAATATAACATTCACTAAAATACAAATACTGATATATAAATAATGAATATAACTACAATAATTCAAAAAAAATGAGTTTGAATTATCAAATTATATGATATATGATGTTAAGAATTACGAATCCAAATCATGCTATAAAATATATGATAATGATTAGAAAATATATTCTTCAAGGGTATAATTCAATATTAATGGTGAAATTATTTTATTTCCTAGTATAGAAATTTTTGTTCATGAATTTACATATATCAATGATTTATTTATAATAAAACAATTAATACTGTTGATTAAATTCTGTAAATATTGTCTTTTTCTTCTAGGAAATAATGTTTTAACATTGCATGAAAAATCATATAAAAAATACTGCAATAGAAATATATGAATTTTATAATATCTACCCAACCTATCATAAATAATAAAACTAGTGATAATAATAAATCAAAATTATAAGGACATTGATTTTCATGGAGGTATGTATTTTTTCTATTTTAAATATATTTTTATCCTTATATATGATCCTTATATCCTATATAATTATCATGAGCATCCAAATGTTGTTTAGTGCATTTATATTGAACATATAGAGGAAACAACCATTGTGTACTGATTTTCCAAACCATTACACCTCAGCCCGCGTGGTTTGGTCAAATATCTGGTGATGACATTGATAGATTAAGATGAAAACAATGTTAAACTAAATCATGAAACATGGGATTCCTGGCCAAGTAGCATGACTTAGATAACTGACATAGGCATTTTTCATTGGCTGAGCTTGATTATTCAAACTAAACGCTTAGTTTTTTTTATGGGGATTCATTGTTAGTATCTTCCATATGATTGGTTCATTGTTTAACAAACTATGTAACCATTTATGAAATTCTAATATACCCCTTTACCTTAAAAATGTTATAAAACATCATCCTCTTTTTTATTCTCTAAGGGATCCATAACTCTCTCCCTCTTGTTTGAGCTCTCTAAATATTTCACATAGGTGTTCAGATTTCTTCTTTTCCTAGACACCAATCAGACCATCATAAGTTGTTTTGGTTAGCTAACAATAGGATATTTAATCATATTCCTTGTTTTAAATGTTTCTTTCCACCTCTTATATGCTATTTTGGTGCATTCTAATATTCCCTATTTTCATGGAATTTGTTTATTCTTATATTTCCATCAATTGTAATTCAAATCTGATGGTGATATAAGATGAGGAGTAGTACATGGTCCTAAGGTAGGTACTCTAGTTATTTTCCATAAATATTAAGATTATTTTAATGAATATCCCATTTTGACTCCTTCCTTACAATTTTTCACATTTCCTTGTCGTATATTTTCATTTCTAAATCAATTAAACAATATTACGATACTTTCACAGATCCTTGATATATTTTTATTGTAAGTCTACTTCATTTCATACAACCCATTTGGGTCCTTTTAATTAAATTTCCTCATTATTGTATATCATGATTAACAAAAAGTCCTAATAAGTGGTTTGAATTTACCTTTAAATACAATTTTAATTCCTTTCGGAATTAAATGGTTTAATTTATTTTAATGAGAGTGAGTGTTAAGGACATGAAACTTGTTATAAATTGATAAAGAAAATCAGAAAGTTTTTTAATCACATGGATAGATTGGGATAAATGATTGTATGTTTTTAATGGAATTTCCATATTATTGTTATTGTGATTAATCCATGAATATTAGTCAATGTAAAAATTTTAAGATACTTCTTCAGCATGGATGTTCATGTCACCTTTCATTGTGTGATTCGCATGGCATATCATACTGTTTACTTTTTTTGGATGATAGTAAAGAAATTATTCATTATTGTGCATCTGTTGTTGGAAATGATGTCTCGAACCACTTCCTTGAGTGATGAGCATAACATCTTGTATTTTAATGTGACTCTGGGCTTGTACCCTTATTAGATCCTATAGGCCATATGACTATGCATGGATTCCTGCAATACCCCATGAAACCATCTATCACATAATACATACTCATATGAATATATATATATATATATATATATATATCCTCACATATATATAGTATATATATATATATATATATTATATATGATTACATATAAATGTATGAACATGGTAACTAAGATTAGACTTATCTCTACCCATGTCGAATCATATAGAATATTCTAGGTGTCCCAAAGGAACCTGATCCAACTACTATTTAGTTTCAAAAATATTTTATTACATGTTATACCTACACACTGTTATACTAAATACACTATTACTAGATTATTCTAGAAATGTTTTTTGGTGGCCTACTAAGTCTCTTCTCATTCCATGTTCGTACGAAAAATTGGTACACTAAATTACTTTATGGTTGCTGGTTTTGACAAGGGAAAGTTCCTAGTTATGGGTTTTGGATTTAATTTTCTTATAGCAAGGAGTATAGGGGTAGTGGGCGGAGCATATGGGCATAATTCAAGTGGTGATTTATTTTGGTATTTATCTTTTTTGTATACCATGCATTATATTCCATACCTTTTATGCCATCTATTCTCCATTTTTATGCATCATCATGTCATAGAATAATTTTTTATATGACTCATCATATGGAATGATTATTATTACTATCCTTTGTATATTTATCTTCCTATATTGTTTATTCTTTTTTCCTAATGATGTGATGTGATTTATATTATTTTTTATCCATTTCTAGTTATTATTTTTAGTATTTCAGCACATTGATTTCACAAGGGTATGATATTCCCACTATACCAGCTTATATTCTCTTTGCTAGTCTGAAGCCACTAACATACATAGAGGCACTATTGAGAAAATGTTACACACCATCCCAGGATAACATTTTAGTGGATTCTGGTTTTGGGATGATACATTGTTGTATCAGATCAGGTTTTCATTTTTAAATATTTGGTTAGTATAATGGATGATGAAAATATGTCATAATTTAGTAATGAGATTTTGAATGGGTGTAGATAAACCATGTATAATGGAATCCCAAATTACCTATTGCGGGTTATTTCTATTGTTAGATAACATCTATTAAAATTAAATTGATTTAAACATTGTGTGAAAAACCTATTTTGTTATTTTAGTACTATTGGTATAATTAATATTATGGATTTACTTCTCATTGGAATAGTAAGGAAAGGAGGAACCATATCATTCATCATTTTATGCACATGAGTATTAACATGTCATGAATTTCATTGTTACATGTTTTCTTACATCATGAATTGTCTGTGATTGTTACGAGTGTCAGGAATAATATATATGGAACCGTGATTACATTTCGTATAGAGATAATAAAATAGATTTTTAAAAGTTGCTACATCAATATAAATGGTGTTTTCTGATATATATTGATGATGAAACATTAATTAACCCATGTATTCTATGTTTGGGCCATAAACCTATGATTCCATGGGTTGAAACCTTTGTTGATTAGATTGGTTGAATGTTAACATAAATTTATGAATGAAGTACTTGTATTAATTCAAAATATAGATTCATTTAATAAAATAATTCTATATAACCTATTACATTCTCATACTAGATATAAGGGTCATGTCATAGTGACATGATTTTTCAATTTAAATTTATATAGAATATGGATTTTATAAATTGTAAATGGTGAAAAATACAATATGACTGAAATATATATATGTGTGTGTGTGTGTGTGTGTGTTTGTGGAAAATATAACAATGTTAAATGAATTTAAACAACTATATGAAATAGTTACCATTAAATGGGGATTCCAATTACAAATTAAAGGGTGTTTTCATCTATAACATTCAATCAAAACTCCATAAAACGAGACCATAGACACGTGAAATGGGACCTAGACCCAATATCTGCCTTATTCATGGATTGTTGGAAGTGTCTCTTATGATTACAATAACCTTCCATGGTATCATTATTTCAACTAGACCTCACTTCATGAGTAAGGATATATGTTTTAGTTTTCATGTTGGAATGCTTATACCAATCTTAATCATTTATTTATGATCCAATATAATGTTTTTTCTCTGTTGAGGTGTGTGTTTGGAAATATAGAATCATCCAGCTAGGATAACCGTAGGTCATATTCATGGAGGGAAGTGATGACCATGCCTCGGAGGTGGTGGGCCTTGTGCCATCGGTGTTACCTTCTATAATATCACCTTTCGTACCAGCTACTATTCTTGACATGGGAACTAACTACCAATTTTTGGAGGGATTGCACAATATGATGAAACCTACAAAAGGTGTTTCTAAACCTTCCCTGACTATAATAGAGCTGATGATGGAATTCTAGATGAATCACCCACCTATGTTTTCAGTCGATGGTGGTCCTCAAGATGATGATATATTTCTTGGGGATATGCTCTCTATATTCAGGCACCAATATATACCTCTTTAGATAAGGGAAATGTTTGATGATTATATTTAATTTGGTTATTCCTATCGATTGTGGGATATCATTAATCAAGCATACCTATTTTGAGAAATTATATAAAGGGACTTCTATGTGGTATTTAATAATTAATCATTTCTATAGTCATAGAGGATTGAATGATCTAGAAATTTGAAGGGAATTTAGTACGGATCTATGCATGTATAGAAGTATTCATCCAATTTTACTAAGAAAATCTGATTCACATCAAATCTATTAGGGGATTAACTTATGATTTCATAGTAATTTAAATTGGCTATGCATATTCCATCTGATCGTAGGCTAATGATTTTTAGATGAATACCATTTCTATGATCACTAACTATTCTCTCATTAACAATTAGAAATTCAGGGAAGACAAAGGTGGTAGCTTGGGTAGTTCCATACAAAAACCTGGTTGTGGTTCTTTTGGTGGTAGGAATCATCACATTGAAGTTGCTCAAAGGAATAGTGGTAGTCAAATAGATTGTGTTTACAATTTCATTATAAATCACCAATTGGGAAAATTGGTACACACAAAATCCAAGGGGTTGTAATATCCAACTGTGTGAATAGTGGTAGGATGTGACAAATTCAATAATTCTTCATGGAATTTCAATTAGTTTATAGTTAGATATGACCCACACTAACCCCATCTTATTGTGTTGGGCCAGTAGTTCTTCATCAAGAAAACAACTGGAGTTCCCCCATCCACATAGGCTAACTATGTGGTTGGGGAATATAAAGTAGACTTATGATTCATAGTGACCGAATATAAGGCATCCTTATGGCTGTCAATTTATGACTAATGGTTTCAACATTCGTATATTACACGCATAGAAGCCTATTCTAGAGAAGAAAAGCTCAAAACCGTCTACTATTGGAATTACTATCCTATTACCTTCTTCTTTAATGTCTTCATTATTTGAAATAGGGGAATCAAACACTTTTATATCTATAAAAATTATAGAGACTTTGGGACATTATATAGATTAATTTTATATAATTATGAAACTCTATACTCCATTGGGTTTCAGATTGTAGCATGTTCTCTAATTTATGGAATGTCCCCTTGAGATTGCTAGTTGTATGTTCATGTGGAATCTGTTCATCCTCAACATAAAAGGTTTTTATTTATTTCTTAGGATGGAAATGATGGTTCCATATCAACATTTTATTTATTTATACCATGAAATGGTGATGTTTGCATCACTATAGGGTGGTAGATTTGTTTTCATGGGATAATGGGACAATAGTGCTAATCAGGCTGAACCTTAGTATCCGAAGCTATGAAGAGTGAAAACCGATATCAGTAGTCTTCTCTTTGCTGATCAGGGAATCAAACCTACACATTTCCCTCCTATGGTGGATTATTTCAGGGATTTATTCCTTGATGAAATTTCAAGGATAAATCCTATGAAAGAGTTAGAATTCACTAGGGTTCTTGTTATGGGAGTTTCACCGATGTTTATTTATCCTTATAGGATAGAACATATAGAGATTTTTATGTTTAAATAGTATTTGGAAAACCTAGAAACAATGGATTCTATCAGACCATGTCCCGTCTAACAGGGTTCACATGTTCTTTTTTCCAGATGTTGAATGGTACTACCAAGCATTGTATGGAATACCAAATGATGAACCAACTAATATTTTAGATCATTTATCCACTACCTAGAATAGAAAACATCATTGATTAGCTCTAAGGATCAAGGGTGTTTTCAGTAAATGATTTGAGTTCAATCTATCATCAAGTTAGTTTCAATCCTTTAGAAAAAACTTTTATATCATTCTAATGTCGGTATGGTCTATATGATTATGTTGCAGTTTATTTCAGTCCCACAAACTTGACATCCATTGTATGGACTTGATGTATTGGGTATTTCACATGTATATGGATTCATTCTAGGTAGTATTTGTTGACTGCATCTTGGAGTATTATCTAACTTAACACAATATTCCCAACATCTTGAAATCATGCTGAATACACTGTGAGATCACCAGTGATAATAAAAACTCACAAAATTCTATTTTTAGATCGGTAAGTTAAACATTCTTAGTCACATAACCTTTAATTCAGGAGTATCAATACACCAAAAATGTTGATAGATGTAGTTTTATAACATAATCCTAAGAACACCATTTATATTTTGAGTTTCATGGGGACGTCGTGGCATTACAGTGCTTTTGTTAAGATTTTTAACTCCTAAAATAGCCTCTTATAGGACAAAAAATGAAGGATGTGAAATCCATATATTCATAATACAAAAAAAGATCTTCTCAGTAATTGAACAGTCATTTTACTTCAACACTGATCCTTATTCTATTTTTTTTTTGGAATGTTATATTTAATTTATTTTGATACATCAGGAAATATACTAGAGGTTTTTCTAAAGCTGGACATGTGAGTTATAGATTATGGGTATCATATTTTTATTCTTCATGAGTATAATTACCCAACACATAACCTCTAGTTACCATCATTGTTTTGAGATTTCAATTACTAGAGAGATTACTTGTTAAAATAGCTATTTGTGGTGGTAATGGGCGACAAAATCCTCAAGAATTTCATAAAATACTGTGACACAAATATTAGGTAGGACATATAGGATTTATACCAATTTTCATTCAATTTTATATTGACATAAATTCCTAGAGAAGGTAATGTCATAACTGATTCCCTATTCCACAAGAAATGGACCAAAGAAATTCCAAATTCTAGATGTGATTTCCAGATTATTGAATTGTTTTCAGAGATGCTTGTTAAGGTTTTGGAGAATCAAAAGAAGGTTATACTAACTTCTATTGAAGTTACCTCTACCCTTTTTTAAGGGGTAATGATAAGGAAACATTCAAATCTCATGGGCCTAGTCTAAAGGGATATTATATTATATTATGATCCATCTCCTAGACAAACCATGTATTATGATGATACATTATGATTAAATATCTGTATTTGGGTTCTAGTAGACATTCAATAGGAGTTGACGTGGGAATATCATTCCTTATTATATCTTGTACATCACAACATCACCCATATGTATCAAGACATACATCACCAATATTGGTGGCCTTCTATGAAACAAGAGAAAATTGGATTTGTTTCTTCGTTTCCACTTCATAGCTGGGAAACAAATAACATCAATGATGAGAATGAATTTTACATTAGTTTATCATTCCTATGTTGAAGTGGTATGAGGTCACCAAGGAATTAGTGACATGTTTTCTTAGACCACGTTAAGGGAATTTCAGAGTTTCATTAGTGACGATCGGTTAACGATGGTTTCATATTCCTTACCTATTCAGAAGACCTTATTATTAGACAATATTGAGAGAAAATATGTCACAAAATTTTTATGCCTTCATGGATCTCCACGTTATATTGTTTCTGAAAGGGAGACAAGTTCCATGTCATAGTTCAGGAAAGGGTTCTAAATGTCCTCAACTATATAGTTTATTTTGATCACAATATATCACCCTCACACTGACAAACTATATAGTAAAAGGATTTAGGATCTAGAGGATATTCTATGTGTGTGTGTCCATTAATTTGGTGGTTCCGGTGAAAAACAAATACCCCTAGTAGTTTTATATAATAATAATAATAAATTTTAGGACATAATTTATTTGGAACCTTATGAAGCCATATATGGTTGGACATAACTTTCACTTTCACACCAATTTGAGCTCAAGGAGGTAACACTACTTGGACCACATCTCATTTGAAGTCTTTATATAATGTTCAACTAATTTAGAAAACAATTGTGGCTGATCTGTTTTGGCCAAATTCAAATGCCATCCTCTATCAATGAATTTTTTTTGGAATGGGATTTTGTTTTCTTGCTAGTATCACCAAGGAAGGGACACTAAAAAAACATGAGTTATTGAAATCTAGATCCTAGATTGAACAATCATTTTGAGATTTTGGATAGATTTAGACTAATAACTTATAGGATTACACTTCCTCCTAGATACATCTCTATAAACTAGGGTTCTCACATGTATCATGTTCTTTGGTATCATCCATACCCATCATATATTTAATATCAAAAGGGGGTTGATTTGGATATGGATGCATCTTTTGACGAGTACCTAGTGTGTATGATAGATTAGAGTGTGAATAATCATTGATTTAGGTCATTCTATTAAGTAAAAATGATATAGTATAATGACCAAGTAAAAGAAGAGACCAAGGAATAGGAAGAGAAAATACATGGTTATTGGCCAAATCTTTTCTCGTATGACCCTTTACTTCCCTCGGAAGGAAAACTCGATGCAGAATTTCTTTATGCAAGAGAGGTTGTAATGATGTTACTTTTAATATAGGTAAGTATCATTTTTATTCTAGTTTAAATCTATTGGTTAAACCACATACATGATCCTCGTGTCCTAGCAATGGTATACAGAGTGATTGGGGCTTCTTCAAAGCCCATAGCTCATAAATATTGAGGAAACATGACATGTGCAACATTTGTCCAAAATATTCCCATAAGTTGCATGGTTTTTTCATACCATGAAAGGTGATGTCTATTTCTATTGATGGCCACATGGTTTGACTAAAAAATTAAACCTATGATAGGTTGTCATGTAGCTTACCACATACATCTGGTTATGCATTTCACATAGGATGTGCATGGTTAGTCAAACTATTCACCTAGCATGTGTGAGGGGGGTTGTTGAGTTATATCCTTTTAAGTGATTGTGTAGAGTTAGGCCATCCATGCATTAAAATTATGCTAAAACATAATGATTTGTAATTTACCCATTTTCACTTCAAATTTTATAAACCATCATCTAACTTTTTTCTTCACAAGAATACACACAACTCTCTCCCTTTCATGTGACAACTCTTAACCCTTAACGTAGAAATCTTAATTAATACACCATATGAACTCAGATCGGAACATAATCTTTTACATTGTTTACATAATTGTTATGGGTTTAATAATATTTCATATTTTAATAAATTCTTTTTCCATCAAATCGACTATTTTTGTGTGAGCTAATATGCCCTATTTTTGGGAATTTTTCTATTTTTATTTTTCTCTTTTCAGTATTTAAACTCTAAAACGTATATTTGATGATGAGTAATCCATGATTCTACATTAGGTGGAAATGTAAAATTCCATAAATTTTTTGATGATTTTATATTATATATCATTGTGCCACAGATTACAACTGTCACACATTTCATTTAAATGTTTTATCGTTTAAAATCAATTAAACCACGTAATAATACTCCCATTGAGCCCTATCAAAAATTTAGATAATCTATACCTTGTTGGTATCCACTCCATTGGGTTCATAGAATTAAATTAATTATTTAATATAAATAATTATTGAAAAATCTATATCCTATGTGTTATTTATTGGCATTTAAATACAATTACATTCATTTGAAAAGTGTGTTCTGATTTAATTAAATGAAAGTGAGTTAAATGGCCACATCACTTGTTATAAATTGACAAATAAAGTATAGAAAGTGTGATTTCCATGTATAGATGGTTAAAAATGATTTTAAATTATTTAAATGGGAAATTCACATTATTATTTTTATTATTATTATGTCATGGATACTAGTTAGTGGACAACTATTAAGGGACTTTTGAGCATGGAGTTTCACGCTCCCTTCTGTTAGGTGTTAGGAATGCTGTCTCATTCTTTTTAATATTACTTGGAAGATGTGAGTGTTGTTTCATGTACCCATATATCTATTGTTTGGAATGACTTTTCCCAGTAATATAGTGATGATCATGATGTCTTGAAATCTATTCAGAATCAGGGCTAGTACCCTTTCAAGATCATATCACTTGTTTGAAAAAGCACGAGACTTTGAGTTGTGCCTTAGGTTCATCTAGCCCTTAGTATCTATGTATATTTACATACATTTCATGAAATATATTATGTGTATACATATAAAAAAATAATATAATATTAATTAGAAATGGATTCACATGATAACTAAGATCAATCTTTTCTAAGACTATTATGAATCTTGTTGAGTCTTCCCAATGCCCTATAGGAACCTAAGACAACTAGTATTTAGTTCATGCATATTTTATAATTTATTATTCCTTCATAATTATATTCTATATAAATAATTACTGGTTTATTTTATGAACCATTGGTGGTGTCCAACAATGTTTATTTTCACACCATGTATGGGTCATCAATAGGTGCACAGAAATACAAAATGGTTTTAGGTATTGACATGGGCCTGAACCCGGTCATGAATGCTTGATTTTATTAGATTATAGATTGATGTATGGGGTTAGAGGACTGATCATGTTCTCATGATGATAGTGTAGATTTATGTTAGTATTTTTTCTATTTTTTGTTTCATGTTTTATATTTTTTACATTATATCCCTAGTATTCCCTTTTTTTGTGCATCAACATGTCATGGAATCATATCATTATGATTCATCCTCTTAGTTGTTATTATTTTTACCATTTGTATGTTCTTCATTATCTTATATTTTTTGTTGTTGGTTCCATTATTTTTTCAGTTGTATTAGTATTATTTTATTTCTTCATATATATTGTTACAGCTACAACAATATGATTACAGTGGGGTAAATTCCATCAACTGAACAACCATAGACCCTCACTTCTACTCAGTAGCCTTTTTCATACAATGAGGTGTTCTTGATGCCATATGACCCACTACCTCGGGGAACCATTTTAGTGGCTACCAAGTCAAGATGTTATAAAAAAACAAAACAAAATGAAATATATAACAATCATTCATGATATATTATTGAATTTATTCCTTGAAATCGTTGAATTTAGAAAAAAAACATGTTTAATTGACCAATAAGATCCTCAAATAGGATAAAATAAGGCCCTAAATAATTTTGACCCATTTAGAATCTTCTTTGTACCGCACATGTTATGTTTGAATTAGACTATTTCCATATTATACCTATTAATTACTATCCTGTGTATAACATAAAACTCTATCATATCTGTTAATAATCAACATAGATATGAATCTTTAGTGACCCCACATCCATTAGTACCCCTCCTGTCCTGATAGTTATAATGAGGAAGGCTCCTAAAGCAAACATCTAATAAGAAGTGGTGAGGTGACTAAAAAACATTATTTTATTGAATTATTATTGAAATTAAATGCATTCTATAATTCATGAAGAGAAAAATACTCACCAATAAATACTATATTTACACACATGAAAAATATAACAGTTTTGAATCCAAAATGAACTATATCAAACAAATGAAAATCATCTAGGAATATATATAAGATCTACCAATCAACTCTATTTATACATCAATGAAAATAATAACATTTTTTATTACATTAAAAAAGGAAACATTTTAAGACTAATGAGAGTAATTTCACTAATTATATAATAAAAAGAGAGGTAAAATGACCACAAACCAACATAATTTATATATACATGAAGGGGATAACATTATCTAATACCAAATGAACAAATGAAAAAAAATTATAAAACCACTATCGATAATGAAATAAATAGATTTAAATATCTACTGCATCCACCCTAAAATAATTATCTACATTTTACTCTACGAAATATAAGAAAACTACTCAAAAAACATTATAGAGGGATGAGAACATAGTATTAGATTCTAGGATCATATTTTAATGAAAAACAACATATATGTGAAACCAATGTGTCAGGAAATATATGTGTTAAATTTCATGGTTAATCACAATGGAAAAAATATTATAGTTAATCAAGCATATATAAACATAATAATTATATCTACTTCAATTAGAATAACCTATAGTCACTTAATTTCTATTATTTTCCATATGAGACAGAACTGTCCAATACATGTACTATCACAATCAAAAGAGATGACACCCATATTTAATAAACGTGATGTAAAATATTTTCATCATTCAATGAAAACATCCCTTTGAGAATATAAAATTTCCATCCAAAACATGGTAAAAATAATATATAATCTAATTTATGAGGATAAAAAAATATTATCATGTAGCTCTTTTATTTCAACTATAGACCACCGATCAATACTGGGGTGACCTGGTAGGAGGACCCAACACACAATGATTTGGTATCCATTTAAGAAACGACAATCACTTATATATCATTCACCATCTCATCACATTACAATCATGTTTTTTACTCGAAATATCCAAAACATTACCAAACTAACATACACCCCAAGCAATAGTCAGAAAAACTTCATTCTCTACACCCAATGCATCTATCATAATCACATACTCTTCTCCTATAAAATTGTCATCCATCCATTTTCATGTCACTATAAGACGTTAGAATTTAAAAAATGTGTCCTATAAAATATGATTCCAATCACATAGTAAATATTAACTATATGAGCTAACTACATCGAATAACTAAATAAGCTGAATGAAAAATAAACATATATCATTGTTGTAATGGAACATATTTCTATTCAAATAAATTTACATCACAAATATAGAGGTTTCTAAATAACACATTAATGAATTTACTCATAACATAATCCATTAATTATATAATCATTTAATAATAATAATTTTCCAAACTTATATTAATGAATATCAAAGCATTTGATAATTAATTGTTCATAGAGACCCACAAATAAATGACATAATCATCTAATTTTTGACATCCATTACATTAACATTTTAAACCAATAATGAGATTATATTTAACTTCTATTATTTTTCTAATTATTGAAACATCACCCATATTAAAATTTTACCTTCATATTTATGTTATGGAATTCCATAATCTGATTCATTAAATTCATTTTTTCATCATTTTTTCATAACCCCCCAAATATATTCAAGATCAGAAATATAGATGTAATTTTTACAAAAATGTTTATCATCTATCATAACAATTTATTTCAATTGAGTTTATTAATTTTCAACCTAATCCTATGAACAACTATCACATTCACCATCATCTCACTATATGAGCCAAAGGTCAACCCCTACCTAGACTATAACTGTGAAACTATGTAATATCACAAAACTTATTAATGATAAAAGACAGTCCCATTATTTCACTGGCTCAAAATCATATTCCATACACCTACATTCCAATAAGTACCACTTAATAATCAATAGGTCACTAAACAAACAAAATAACCCCTACTCATCCTTCTTCTATACGAAAAAATCACCCACATCACTTAGACTAGAATCATCCATAAGAAAAGAACACTACACCATATTCCCAAAAAGATATATAGGTTCTCAAAACAAAATCAAAGACCCAATATCCAAACTAGAGAATGAGATGTCTCACAAAGTATAGAACACACTAATAATGAAATCAATAATCAATATATATATATTTAAAAAAAATTATATGATAACGTTTCAATAAATTGATTATTGAAGTAGTACCATTTCCAAAAAACCACCTAATTCATAAAAACCTATATGAAAAAATGAAAATGAAAAACACAATAAAAACCCCAATACTATGTGTAAAATTGTAGAACATACTCTTAAAACTTTTAATTATAAATATTAGGTTGCCTCCTTTATCAGAACATCATTTCTGGTGCCTGTAGATATTTAAATTATAAAATAGTATTAAATTTTTAAACTTTTTCTTTAGTTAGTTATTTACCATTTCATTGATATACTTATAGTCTTACATTATCATCCCTTTCTAATATTTCTTATATATATCAATATAACTATCAACATAATCAACCAAGTAGAATCATAATTTGGTAATTATATCTTATTAAAATAAAGTGCACCAACCATCCTAATCAACATTCCATTACAATGTTTTTAAACAATGTAATAACACATTCAAAAAATTAGTCATAACAATAGAAGTAAAAATATATATTGAACAAATGTATAAAAAAATATTAATTAAAAAATTAACAGAAATACAAATAATAGAAGGAGGAAGTATATAATAGCACTTAACCTTAAGAATCTTTCCTTACCACAAGACACGAGATAGGAGATACATATTGATAATTAATATGATAACCAAAAAACAACCCCCCCCCCCATGAACCATAAACCACAACATAAAACCTAAGGAAGAGTAATGGAGACAATTTCATTTGGCCAAAGGATCCCTTACCTTAAACACATGTCCACTACAATATATACCAAAGGATGAATTATATTTAATATCTCAAAAGGCATCATAGGTATGACTATGATGGTAAACAGTAAATAGGTAATCAAATTTAACTTATGTTGATAAAGATGATGGTTCAATATGATAATTTTTATGGGTCTAATAATTCATGTTATGTGACTAAGGATCAAAGAAGAATGATGAAATTTTAAAGAATTCAATTAAATTGTCTTGAAAATATATTCTATAGGGTATAAAAGGTAATGCATAATAATCTTCAACATACCACGAATAATAATCTTAGAAGATTTATAAAATACATGAATTCACCTCCCTCAAAAATTATAAGAAACATAATTAAAATGAATATAATCCAAGAAAAATGGATTATACACTAAATTTCAATAACCTATAATAATCACACACTCAATCAAAACATCATATTTAACACATAAAATTCAAGAACACATTCTACATCCATCATTAAAGAATTAATTACCAAGAAGATAAAAATGAGATATAAGGGTACCCTTGGAAACAATAAGGTGCAACTAAATTTATCGATAAGATAAATTTTCTTTTAAGGAATAGAATAATTCTTTAAATAGAGTTCCTAGAATTGACCAATACATAATAGAATGATCGAAAGTAGAACCAAGATGAATAGATTTCCCTCTATTTATATGAGAACTCATCCGACCACAAACATGAAATGGAGGCACCTACAAAGACTATGCAGATTCACTAAAAAATATAGATACTACATCATAAAATTTAAAATAGTCATATCCACTAGAAAGGTCGGAGGAACTTAAATCTATTAAAAATCAGACTAACATGCACCATGAATGACACTAGTCTGGGATTGTTTCCCATTCCATTTTTGTCTTACTTGAAGAAAGGTAGTGCATGGAAACTACCATGTCAGATTTTTTTCCATCTATTCTATATATATTAACCCATAATCAACTCTCTCATCATTATAAAACACCAAATACCCTCCCTCAATATTTTGCCCTTCCAGTTTCTGATCAGGTGACTCGGAAAACTCATCCATCCACCATACCTAAAACTATATTGTGGTTACTAATCACTCACCATATCCGTCACCAACACATATATTTCATCCCACTTGACTTGTTAATTTATAGGGCCAAGTATTTCATAGATATTACATTGGGTTATATAACAATTTGACATTATTAAAACCACAAAACTACCATGGAAACTAAAACATCAACCACTATAGAATTTAAATGTCATTATTTTACATAAGGATTTATCACATGAAAACAAACCTTCCCCCATATGAATTTCATATCCCATTTTGAACCGTCCTTTACAGAACACCATCAATCTCTATGAATGATTCCAAAAGGTGTATTCCCTATACCAATCTCAAAACCATTGGTCCATAGAATCTATCATGCCTACCACCACAACATGGTGGAGGTTAGAGTTATAGAAAACATTATCTAAACCCTTCAGGCACCACCAAACACAATCTCAATACCTATAAGAATCAAATCAAATAATGTAACTAACTCAGAGGGTACGGGTAATTATAAAGAATTATGATAAATTAATTACCTTATAGTTGTGATTATACTCTTAATATGAGTTGGGTTATATTTTTTTCAACAATATAACTCTAATTGAATTATTTTTTAATTTAAAATTTCATGATGAGTATTTTCTCTATTTGATCTTTAGTACACAATCTAAAATATTTTCCTCCAAAATATTATCAAATTCATCATTCATATAAATAATTCAATCACTTTATTAAATATCTTATTATAAAAACATTTAACCTACTTCATTTAAAAAACTAATACATATTATTTTATTTTTTTACAAAAAATTACATTATATAGATGATTTGTTTTCCAAACATGGGATTTTTTATTTTATGTTTTCTTATATTATTTTACATAAAACACAAAATATATGTATAACTATTATTATTTTTTTCTAAATTATCAATCTTTGTATATTTTTATAATGAACATTAGTAAAATTTTATTTTAAATTATTATATGGAATTATGTTTATTCTATATAAAATAATTTTCCACTGGTAAATTGAAAAAATATATTGAACTATCATGTTCAAATAATTATTTAAATAATATATTAACATGTTTTTTTCTAAACCAATGAAATATCCAACCACATAGACAATCATAAAATTTAATAAAAATATTTATTTTCTAATTAGATATGGATATGATTCCAAAATAAATATACTATTCAAGATAAGGATTCAAATAATACCACAAGTCATGTATTTTAATGTAAGATTTTGGGAAAATGATACATACATTTTTAATGGAAATATTCATTTGGGAGACTAATATAAAAAATTACTATATGGTAAAATGTCCATCTAGAATTTTTGTCCATATATCTACGAATATTGTCTCATCCCATGGGAAAGGAAATAATGTAGTTGAATGTAAAGTGATCCAGTCCAATTAATTTTTTATTTCATGTTCACTTTTGTCTAAAAATTTTAATTCACATAATAAAATTATATGTTGACTTGAATCCTTTTTGTGAAATATATGGTATGAGTTTTATTCATTGTTAAATAATAATTAAACATTACAAAAGTAAGATAAATAAAAAACATAAAAATATTATTTTTAATTAATTATACAAAAAATAAAAAAATTTATTCACTATTTAGTTACATATTTCTTATTGAAATATATATTTCAAAATTCATAAGATAAACTCATCTATTTTTAATTATATAAACTCTTTATGTCAATGAAATATTAATTTTTTCATTTTAATATTCAACAAATAATGAATCGGATTGTTCTTCATTGGTATATTTCATATAGTTATATTGAATATGAACTTCCTCATTTTTTTGAGATTAACCATCTTATTAAAAAAAATGAATTCTCATTGGCTTTGATAATGTTGTATCTTTTTAATAATCTATACTTGGTAATGTTTTTTATTGGTTCACCACAATTAGGTCTATATTGGTCACTAAGCTGTCCTCTTAATAATTCATCCATTATTTGAACAATATTAAATTATTATTAGTAATTTATATTTTATTAATTATCAATGGGTTTATATTTTAAATAACAAAAAATTATGTGGTATTCAATTATAATGAATTATTTTTAATCAAATATTTAATAACTATATTTATCATTTTTTATAAACATTACTAAATGTGATTTAAAAATAGTTATAAAATTCTATTACTTTTATATATTTTTTCCACATATATGATGAGTGACCATAATACTTGATCTGTTGTCTCTTATGCTATAATATTTTATAAGAAACCTCAACATCCATGTAATGTTCCTCGATATTCAACATATTAATATATTTCATGGTGATTGTTTTCTTATTTTTCTAATTTGAATGAATACTATTACATTGATTAATAATTTTTCTTCATTTCCACCCCATGTTATTAAAAATAATATTTATGATCAACTCATTTATTTTTTTTTCCTAAGGAAATATTATTCTTTCTCTCATGTTTTCCCATCTGGAAAAAAATTCCAAAATATTGTGTAGTCTGTCATATGTCAAAAAAAGATTTTATTTATGAAAAGAAATTCTAGTACATTAAAATATTTCTTGAAATTCAATCCATTATGATATAACAACATTAATCTAATCAAATTATATTAATATTTTTTTGGTACCCTAGGAAAATAATTCTTGAAACTATAATTATAATAGATAATGTTATTGATATATGTTATCTATTATCATTACCAACACATTAATTTTTTATATTATAGAATACATTTTTATCTCATATGATTTTTATGAAACAATGGTTGTTTCATAAGATTTTAATGGGAAAAATAATCAATATTAAAATTTTAATTTAGTAACTTTATTTCTGTATCATAAATGATTATTTGATTTTTTTGTAAAAAATTAATGAAATTTTCCATTAATGAATTTCTTAATATTTTTATATTCCTAAAATGTTTCACTACTAATGTTCATGGATTATATACATCTTCTGCTATCTTATTAAGGTAAAGTTTTATGTACATTTAAAAAATTAAAATTTTAACCCCATTAACTAAATATTATATACATTATTTTTAAATATAATCATTTTTATGATATTCCTAATAATTTAGACTCATTCAGTAGAAAAAATAGTAATATTGCATTCATTTTAATTATATATTAATTTATGATAATGAATTTAACGTTTTCCTTGATAGTGTTTTTTGATTTTATTTGAGTAGTATATTATTTCCCAAATTATCAATATATTTTATTTTTCTTTCCCATTTCCATCCATGTCTTATTTATATTCTTGGTTTATTCTTCTTTATCATCTAATAATAAATATTTTTATAATATACACATTAAAATAAGATTTCATGAACTATAAATTCCCTTTCACAGTATTCATTAAAGAATACATACTTTATATCACTATGAATACTATATAATACACCACACACCATTGATAAGAAGTATCTCCTATGAGTAAAGTTTAACAAATTTTAATTCTCATGGTTAGTGTATCATTCATTAAATGTGACAACTCCCCTAACATCCCAATTATTAAATAACAATTATAGAGAGTCTTCATCATTATTATCTTGATTTTTCATAATGTTATTTTTTATTAAATTAAAAAAATGTATATCTTTCAATCACCATATATGAATCTATAATACTTATATACCCATTTCCATAATGAAAATTTCTATGATAGTGGTTTTTTTTCAGTATCGATCATTATGTCCTCTTATTGATATGTTTCCTCTTGATGTGTCACCTTTGTTTCATAATATTTTTAATTATTAAAATATATAAATAAATAAAATATTTTATATTATACTATTAATTATAAAATATGTACACTTAATCATTTTCTAGGAGATAAAAATTCAACGATGTTCATCATCTACACAATTATCTAGATCTCATTTTTTATAAGATAAGATCGTTGTGTAAATCTATTCGAGATGGTTTTTAATAAACCTATGGAAAACTCCTAAATCATTAATTCACTACTAAATATATTATAGTTTATTAACATTTATAACCTCTAGTATAAAAATATACTATTGGGTTTATTCCCCGATGTGTAACATCAAAAATTAATTTTGAAAATTCGATGATAAATACACATTTCTATTTGTTTCAGCATCATAAAATACTTGATGTTTGTTTCAAATTAATATTTCTCACTTATAAAATTTAATATTTATTTTAATTTGTTACAGGTGATATTGATATATTATTCCACACATGATTATTTTATCAAATTATATTCCAAACAATTTGAAAATATAAAATATTTTCTTCTACAAGAGAGTGTAAAATAATAAAAACTTCCTGATTATCAAGAGTCGATTTTATAATGTAGGAAGTCTTATAATACATTAATAAATAAAATATTTTAACTATTGAATAATTGAATTTATTTTTTATAGATTTAATATGTTTAATGATTGATTGTAGAAACCGTTGATGATATCAATAATGTATCTGTGGGATCTAATTGAAATTAATAATCTTTTATGTATTTTTACTCTATAATGGTTTTAATTATATGATAATGAAATTTTTTTTGTCTTATTATGACATAGTATTATATTTCATTTATTATGTATGGTGAAAACATATCTGATGATAAAAATCTAAATATTTTATTTTATTGAAATAAAATGAAAAACAAAATTGAAAATAAATTAATTTTCACATGGTTCACTTTTAATGTGTGACCAAGTTACTACTAGCCAATTTAGTGATATAAACATATTATATGTCGCTTTTATTGCATTAATATCATCCCATTAATCGCGAATTATAATATATTAAGACCTTTATTATGAATTCCTCTATAAAATCGTCTTATGAGCACTACATAATTTCAGAAAAATAAATAAATATAATGAAAAAATGAATTAAAAAATAGATCACCATCTCTATATCTCATAACTAAGAATTAATAGATATCAAATGTAATGATATTTTCATAGATAATTATGATCAAAATATTATTTTGAACACTCTTGATAATAATATAAAATTATTCATTTATAAAAAAATTGTTCATACAATCTTCCACTATAAAAAACGTTATTACTATAAATTTTTATGAAACTGACACACGCCTGTTGTAGGGTGTGGAAAAACAATTTTTAAAATTACTATGTGTATTCTAGTGATTAAACCTAAGATGTCTCTTGAATAGGAGTGCACACAAAATGGATAATCACTTTTAAACAAGGATAAAAAATTTGTGTTATTCAAATGATATTTGAAATTCAAAAGATTGAAAAAACTATGATATTAAAGAGGGTGATTAGGTTGAGGTCAGTTTCCTAATTTTAATGTTATAATTGTTCTATTTAATTCAAACCACTTTTTCTTAGTGGATTAATGTGAGTTTTCATAGTCATTTCCTCTCACTTACATGATGAAATTATAATGGGGATAGAAAACCATACCAAGAACTCGGTTTGGTCAACTCTCCTTCAATGCATGAAATAGTTGTATTAAATATCCTTAGTTGGCATGGGGAATACTCTATCAGGTCTTAGTTATCCCAACCATTCAAGAACATTCACTACCCCTTTTACACGTACTGACAATCGTCAAGTACTTCACCACTAATGATTGGTATATTCCATCGTATATAAACCATAAATTAGTGGAGGGAGATAATGAATAATTTTCCAAGGAAAAAATCAATAATGTAATTAAAATTCAATAATGATCGAACTTTATAATAAAATCCACACTATGAAATTGAAAACAACTTTTAAGAAGAATGAAATTTCATTCAATTATGTCTATGAACTCAAGGATTACAATATAGAAAACCAACCCTCCCCAATCACTCAAATTATTTACCCCACCATGGTAAGGGTAATCGAGATGATTGGGTAATAATTATACAATAAAAATCAATGAAAGGTAAAATAAATAAAAGAGAAAGGTGAAAAGGTCTCCTTCTTGGTGCCCTCAAAGGAATGAGATAAAATAAGAGATGCTTTGAGGGGGAGGAGCTCTCCTCTTATTTGAAATTAAATTTGTCTCCCAAATGATGATGCATTGTAGCCCCATTAAATGACATCTTCACGCATTTCTCCCTTCTTGAATGTTGATCATAATTCAATTGGGAGTTTCCCCTTAAAGTCTCAGTGGATTTGTACATGTAGTTCGAGAGTTATGATCGTCTTATTCTAACCATTTATTCTGTCTAGTCAGATTAACCAAAACGCCATCCACCAGCTTAGAAAACTTGTATGGCCCCTTAAACGGCCAATTTATGTGGAATTACATTCAGGAATGATATTCCCCAACTCCTTGCGCATCCATCCACCGAATTCCACAACAATTAGGCCCACCAAGATTGATTTATGAACCACACACCAAAATTTTACAGAACCGTAAACAATTTTCTTGATGAAACTTGTAAGCATATTTTGAGCTTCCTTATGGTCAATTCATCTTTTGGTCCAAACTGATTAAATTAATCCTAGGATGTGTCGAATCTGGAAAAGATATAATTTGTTAATTTGGATTAGTGTAGAATATATTATGGCCAATCTACAGCAATAATTTAAAATAGATAAAAATCTGAAATGGTCCATTTTTACTATTCAGCTCAAAATAACACCAATATAATAAAAATGATGCAATTCAACTCAGAGTAACACTTTTGTGGGTTTAAAGAAATTAAATTCCATTTAAATTTAATTGAAAATATTTTCTCAATCAATTACCTCGCACTTAGAAATTGGGCACCTCGACAAGTAAATGTCAAATCAAATCAAATCCAAAACACATAGCAATGAGATCTACCAAATCCATACTACAAAACAAAATGATATCATGCCTCATCAAAAAAATTTATTTCAGTTTCTCCATTTTATATTATTTAATATATTTCCACTTCCTTTCTTATCCCATCACACAAAACACTTAAATCTCATGAATTTTCTCTAATATCACAAATATAAATGATCAACAAGTCTTTTCTCATTCAAACTCACACTAGAGACACCAGAGGCTTGATAAATTTCTACTTTTCTGCCCGATGTGAGTCAAGGACAAGTGTCTCTCGTGAGGTATTTTCAGGGTTGTTCTATAGCTTCCTGTTGGTAAGATTTATATATTAAAAATTCTTAGGCCGAAAAAGGAGGGCTTGGCTCTTTTTGAAGAAAAATTTCAAGATTCTAATTTTCACTCAAATATGGTCTCCTTCTCTTCCCCTTTGTAGAAAATATGCTCCATTATCATTCAATCAGCTTAAGATTTTAGTAGAAAAAATGTCAATATTTTCCAACAATATTTTTCTTGAAATCTCTAGATTGGCACAACTTTTTTTTACATTGGATGCGCCAGAAAAGCACAAACTCTCTTACCATGAAAGCTCCGGAAAAGTTACATCTTTTAACAAAATGAAATATCCATTAGAAATATTAACTCTTCAAAATTGTATATTCCACAAAAATTATCACTGAATGAGGTAGTACACCATAATACATCTTTCCCCACAAATAAGTTCAACTAGATCATGAAATTTTAATTCAAGATCATGTTGGATATGATAAATTGGCTTGTAACGTGGATAAACTAACAGGTTATTCATGTCTTATATGGGATAAAATGATTAATGTATAAGGTAGGCTATAATAAAAATGATTATTTTGAAAAGGGGGAATAATCCAAATAAAGTCCTCAATCATTTAAAACACAATTACATCAAACCCCCAAGTTTTGACTATAATAAATCAAATTCTAGTTTAAGGAAGAATTTTATGGTCCACTCAAGAGATGATGTTAATGAAAATAATATAAAAAAATGGATTAGAAGCCTCACAAGAATGTGATTTCAAAGATATAGATAGTCAAATATGGCATGGTTTTCAAAAATCAGTGTACATTTCATGAAATTCCAAAATATATTAACTTGAAACAAATTCATTTCAGCATTAATTTAAGATCATTTTCATGGAATATATTCGTCCACTCATTGACATGGGTTTCAAAAATGGTAATGATAATCATTTCAGCTCAAAAGTTTCAAAAAAAAGACACCAAAAATTGAAAAAAAAAACAAACAAAAATTTAAAAACACACTTTAAAAAAAATACACAAAAAATAAAAATCCTAAAAACTGGTTCCATCCACCACACTTAAATGATGCAGTGTCCTCAATGAATTCAAGTGGGTTTAACCTATAAACCAATTTTAAAATAAATCACAACAACAAGAATTTGTGAAAGAGAGGTACAACCTGATGGGTCTTATTGATAGATAGGTTGGAGGAGTGTGATCTCCTCCACTAGCTCTATTGGAAAAGTCCCAAATAATTTCTTAAACCTATGCCCATTCACAAGGAATGGATCCCACTCTCTATCCTTCATAATCTACAGAGCACCAAAAGGTTATACACGTGTAACTATAAATGTAGCTTCCCATATGGAACGAAGTTTACCTGGAATTAGCTTGAGTCTTGAGGTGAATAACCACACTTTGTCTCTAGGATAGAAGTCTTTTGGTTAGGTAATGTGGTCATCGACCACTCATGTTCTTTCTTAGTAAATCCAAGAATTTTAAAATTATTCCCTTCTTATTTCCTTCAGCTTTTGAAACATCAATATTATTTTCTTCCCAGCACTTTCAATGTCCAAATTCATTTTCCTCACAACCCAATATTTCTTATTCTATAATTCTCGAGGTAGGTGAAAGCTTTTCCCATAAATCTGCCTATATGGACTCATTCCAATAAGGGTTTTGTAGGCTGTCCTATAAGACTATAAAGTATCTTCCAACCATTGGCTCCAATCCTTCCTGTTTGGATTAAAGGACTTTTTCAAAATTCCATTGATTTCCCTATTAGAAACTTTAGGATTGCCATTAGTTTGTGGATGATAATGAATTTATGTTTTATGATGTACCTCATAGTACTTCAGAAAAGTATCCATTGTCTAATTACAGAATTGATTCCCCTGACCACTGATGATTTCTCTGGATACTCCAAACCTACAAAATATGTTAGACCTTACAAAATCACTAACAATTTTAGCATTTTCATTCCTGATGGATTTTGCTTCCACCCATTTGAAACATAATCAACTACAAGTAAGATATAAGAATTTCCAAATGACATCGCAAAAGGTCCCATAAAATATATCCCCCAAAATTTAAGAATGTCAAAAAACAAATCAATGGATTTTGGGGCATTTCTTGTCTCTTTGAAATATTTCCTGAAAATTGAAATTTTTCTCATATTTTGAAAATTTCATTAGCATCTTTAAAAATGTTTAGCCAATAAATTCTAGATTGTAAAACCTTTCCTGCTATCCTTTGAGGTCCAAATTTCCTCCACAAGCTAATGTCTGAAAACAATCAAAGACATATTTAACATAACATTCGGGTAAACATCTTATTATTACATGATCATTGAAAATCATCCAAAGGAATGGATCATCCCAAATGTAATATCTAGATTCAACTTTCAATTTTTTAATTTGGTGAGAATTGAAATGTGATGGGACCTGAGATGTTACCAGAAAATTGAACATGTCGGCATACCAAGGAACTTCTCCTTCAATCATTTACAACTGCTCTCCTAGAATTTGATCATTCACTGGGTCTCCCTCTAGAATTTCAATTTTAGCTATGTTTGGTAGTCTACATAAGTGATCATCAACTTGGTTCTCAGATCTATTATTATCCTTTATTTCTATATTGAAATCCTACAGTAGTATCATCTATTTCACTAACCTTGGTTTGGCATCATCTTTCATCATCAAATATCTCAAAGCTACATGATCAGAAAACACAGTGAATTTAGTACCAAGAAGATATGATCTAAATATTTCTAAATGAAAAAAAGATAAGAAATATTTTTCCCTAGTTTTGTAATTGAATTATGATGCATTTACGGTTCTCGTGGAATATGAAATGAATTGTGGGATGCCCTTAATTCGCTGAGAAAGGACTGATACAACTTCTTGGTTGGAGGCATCAAAAAGTAGCTCAAATGGTTCTCCCCAATTTGGAGGTTGCATCATGGGTGGTGAAATGAATATCTTTATCAAATCATCAATGGATGCCCTACATGAACCATTGAAATCAAAATCATCATCTTTAAAAAGTAATCTAGAGAGAGGGAGAGAAATTTTACTGAAATATTTTATAAACCTCCTATAGATTCCTGCATGTCCAAAAAATGATCTAACATGTTTCACATGAGTAGGGTAAGGCAATGAATTTATCACTTCAATTTTTGATTTATCCACTTCAATTACAATTTCATAAATGACATGACTAAGTAAAATTCCTCTTTGAACCATGAAATGATACTTTTCAAATTTTAAAACAATATTTTTTTCAAGGAATGTTTTTAATACATTTTCCAGATTTTTCAAACAATTATGAAAAGAATCTCCAAAAACTGTGAAATTGTCTAAGAAAACTTCTAATAAATTTTCAATGTGGTCAGAAAATATACTCACCATGCACCTCTGAATTGTACTTGGAGCATTACATAATACAAATGACATTATTTTATATGAAAAAGTACCAAAAGGATATGTAAATGTCATCTTCTCTTGATCCTCGTGAGCAATGGGTACCTGGAAGAAAACTGAAAATCCATCCAAAAAGCAATAATGAATTCTCTCAGCCAATCTCTTTAACATCGGGTTAGTGAAGTGGATGGGGAAATGATCTTTTTGAGTGAACTGGTTCGATTTCCTAAAATCAATTCACACTCTCCAGCTGTTTTGAATTCTTATATGGATTAACTCATTCTTTTCATTCCTCATAGTGGACTGTCCGGTTTTTTTAGGAATGACATGAATAGGGCAGACCCACTATGAATCTAAAATGGGATAGATTATCCCGGCTTCTAAGAGAATCTCTATCTCCTTCTTTACAACCTCCATCATGTTGGGATTCAGTCTCCTTTGGGGTTGTCTAACAGTTTTGGAATCTCCCTCAATAAAAATTCTATTTGAGCATATTTTTGGGTTTATTTTTTAGATATCACTTAAGCTCCATCCTATTGCCTGGACATTCTCCCTCAAAATCTCAATCAATGATTTTTCTTTCATTTTAGACATATTATTTTCAATTATCACTGGTAAATTATCTCCTTACATAAGGTACACATATTTTAAATCATTGGGGAGTGGTTTTAATTGAAGTTCAATGGGATTCTCATGGGATGAAATTAAACTGATATTAACCACTTCCAAAGGTTGAACCTTCTACACAGAAGTAACAATATCATATTCCTCATCAATCAAAAAATCATCAAAGAAATTATATTTTAACTCTTCTTCCGAGATAAAATTCGAATCATCAGTTTTTTTGGGCATACATATGTTCCTTAATGTAAAAATTATCGCCAAATTCTATGAATTAATTGCACATACATGATTCTTCAATGGGTTAAATACTTACTTCATGGGAGAGTGAAAGAGGGATTGGTCATCTGATGAGTACCTCATGGATCCAAAAATGTTGAAGTGGATAGTGCTATCTCCAAATTCTATGGTAAGTGTACCTTCATGAACATTAATGATAATCATAGCTGTCTTCCAAAAAGGTCTCCTCAAAATGATCGATGAGTGTGACAGGCTCCTATCTTCATCCATATTCATCACATAGATGTCAGTTGGGAATAAGAGATCTTTGACTTTTAGCAGGACATCCTCCAGAACTCCAGCTGGGAAATCTATGGATCTATTTGCAAGCTAGACCACAAATCTTGTGGGTTTTAAGTCTCTGATATGAAAAGAACTGTATACAGAGTGAGGACATACATTAATTAAAGAACCTATATAATAGAATTCATTAGAGAAATTTATTGAACCAATGGTCCAAGGAATGGAAAACAGCCCTAGATCTTGACATTTGGATGGAATCTGCGGTTTAATAAGGGCTGATAAACATCTCACCAAGTTGATTCTTTCATTCCCATGAAGTCTTCTCTTTTGGGTGCAAAGATCTTTCAAAAACATTGCATACCTTGTAATTTAGTTAATAGGTTCATGTAAGGGGTATTAATTTCCACTTTCTGAAAAGTGTCTAGAATTTCTTTTTGAAGAGTTTCTTCATGAAATTTCATTTAATCGATCATCCTTGTTGGAAATGGTGAAGGAATGTCTTTCTTCTCCATTTTTTTCCTTTGTATCAGTGTTTCTTGTCTCCTCCTCCTCTTCCTTTTCATCTTCTTGGTGTATTTTCACAAGATTTATGGAATTTTCAACATCATTCTCCCTTAGAACAGGTGGTATTGTTTTAGGTTCATGGATTCAGGGATGTGGGATTTATGTTCCACTTATTTTAATGAATTAACAAATATACTCTTTAGTATTTGGAACTGTTTGGGATTGAAGATTCCCTGGATTCATGGACATGATTTCAACAACACTTCCCACTGTGTCTTCCAGCTTATCAACCTTATCGGCTAGGCCCTCATACCTCGATTTTATCTCTTCCAAAGAAGGTTGTGTGCTGGTGGATGGTTGTTCATATGCCTTTATTTGGAATGGTGGTGGCTGAAAGGATTTTTGACGTTGAAAAATCTATTTCTGGATTTTTGGAATGGAGGGGGGTTTTGGTATTTCTATTGGTGTTTAAAAGGTCGAATGGGGTGCTGGTTAAATGATCTCATATGGTTTTGTTGGTTCCCATATTCTTGTTGGGCTTGGGGTTGATGTAGTTGATTTTGTTGGAATTGTATTGGTTGAAAGGTCGCAACACAATATTTTTTCTCCTGTATCTTAGGGAATTGGTCAGTATAATGAGTGGAAGAATAACATAAACCACATAACTGAGCTGAATCTTGTTGTCCATTTTCATGACTTACAGCCATTTGACGGACTAACCTTGCAAGGTCATAAACTTTGGTTTCAATCAATGTAGATGAATCAGATGTGTTTACCTCATGAATCCCCCTGGCTCCCATTCCTCTTCGTCCAAATAGTTCTTAGTTTTGTGGAATCATCTCAATTAGTAGTCTGATATCTGTAGGTAACATGTCAATCAGGGACTCCCTAGATAAGGAATCTTGAAGATTTTGATCATTATCTCTACGTCCTTGGTAGAAGAATGTAAGGAATTGGAGTTCCTCCATTTCTTGATGTGGGTAGCTGGAACGTAGCTTCTTGAAGCTCTCCCTATACTCATAGAGTGTTTTCAAGTTGATTTTCATAAGATGTAAATCTCATTCTTGATGGCAGTTCTCCAAGATGTGGGAAAGAATCATTATATGAAAATTGTTCTTTAGGTTTTCCCAATCATTATTCTCCCCTGGTTTTAGGACGTACAACCATTCTTTAGCCACTCCTTATAGTGAAAAGGGGAATTCCCTCCACTGAAATTGGTCTTCAGGTGCTCCTCTTGGCCTAAAGCTTGAGCATGTGCATCTGAATTCTTGCATGTGCCTATTTGGATATTCTATAACAAAACCATGGATCTTTGGAAGCACACGAATCATATTAACACATAATTCAAAATCATTTGGTTTAGTGGTTGCAATGATTTGGTTGTTTTTAATGGAAAATTGAGTTTAAAATAGACCACGTATGGTTGGATTGGGATTTTTAGTGATGATTTCAGGTTAGAGTGCACACTTAGAGTTTCACTTGAATCTGAGAGATCTATTTATTCAATGATTTATGGTGGATTTCTTTTTTTGTAGTTGGGTTAATGTTCTCTCAATTTCTGGATCAAATTCAATTAATGATTCTTTTGAGTTGTGGGTAATTCAATTTAGAAAAAAAAAATTGCACTGCCTCCCCAGCAACGACACCAAGTTTGAGGCATGCATATCGAAGGGTGTGGTAAACCAATTTCTAAATTTTCTAACTGTAGTCTAGTGATTAACCCTAGGAATTCTCTTCAATAGGAGTTCACACAAAATGGTTTTTCACTTTTAAATGAGGTTAAAAAAGTTGTGTTTTTGAAGTGAAATTTGAAATTCAAATGATTGAAAAAACAATGATATTAAAAAGGGTGATTAGGTCGGGGTAATTTTCCTAATTTTAATTCTATCCTTGTTAAGTTTATTTCAAAACTCTTATTATTAATGGATTAAAGTGAGTTTCCTCAATCATTTCCTCTCACTTCCTTAGTGAAATTATGATGGTGAGAAAAAACCTACACAAGATCTCGGTTTGGTGAAATCTCTTACATGTGTAAAATAGTTGTATTAAATATCCTTAATTGGCATTGGAAATTCCATATTGGATCTTGTTTATCCAAAACAATAAAGAACATTCACAACCCCTTTTACACGTACTGATTATCGTTGAGTACTTCACCACTAATCCCTGGTCTATTCCATCATATATAAACCATATATTAGTGGATGGAGATAATGATTATTTTAAATAGGAAAAAATAAATAAAGAAATTAAAATTAAAGAATGATCACACTTGATAATAAAATCTTTTACATGTAATTGGAAAAAACATTGAAGAAGAATGAGATTTCATTCAATTACGACCAAAAACTCAAGCATTACAATGTAGAAAACCAACTATATCTCAATCACTCAAAATATTTACCCCACCGTGGTAAAGGTTATCGAGATGAATTGGGAAGAAAAAGAAATTACAAAACTATGAAAAATAAAAAAAAGAGAAATCTGAATATGTCTCCTCCTTGGTGCTCTCAAACGAATGCGATGGAATCAGAGATGGTTTGAGAGGGAGGAGCTCTCCTCCTTTTATATCCATAATTTTTCCACCAAATTTTTATGCATTGCATACCAATTAAATGACATCTTTTCGTGTTTCTCCCTTATGTAATGTTGTTTATAATTATTTGGGCCATTTCCCCTCAAAATCTCAATTGCTTTGGACAAATATTCCATGAGTTATGACCGTTTAACTCTGACCATTTATTCTGTCCTGTCAGATTCGCCAAAACGCCATCCCCTGGATTAAGAAGCATTAATGGCTGCTTAAAAGGCAAATTCATGTGTCCATTCCTTCATGAAATATATTCCCCAACTCCTTGAGCGTCGATCCACCAAATTCCACAATATTTTGACCCACTAAGAATGAGCTATATACCCCAAACCAAGAGATGACAGAACTCGAAACAATTTTCTTGATAAAACATGTGAGCCTCTTTTGATATTCCTTATGGTCGATTCAAATATTGGTTCAAGGAGATTAAATGAATCCATGGATGTATAGGATCTAGAAAATAAATAATTATTCAATTTTAATTAGTTTAGAATATGTTATGGCCAAACTATAGAAAAAATTTAAAATAGTTAAAAATATGAAATTTGCAATTTTAACTGTTCAGCTAAAAATAACACGAATATCATAAAAATGAATAAATTCATCTTAGGGTAACACATTTGTTGGTTTCAAAAAATTAAATTCAATGTAAATTTAATTAAAAATATTTTCTCTATTAGCAACCCATTATTTCCATCCATGTTTTTTTAAAACAATTTCATTGTGAAATATTAAAAAAATAAAAAACCAATCATATTAATTTTACAAAACTGTTATATTAAATGGGATATATATATTCTCTATTAAATTTAATATTTTTCATCCACTAATATTGGTATTTAAATTTATTTCATTTAACAAATTCTAATTTTGAATCAATTTTACAAACCCAGATCAAATTATTTTTATTATCAATTTATCAATCCAATTAAAATATGGATTTCTACTTACTCTCCCATTATGTTTTCATGACAATAGACAATCATTTATATATCAATTAGTTTCATTTATATGGATTTTAGTTAGATTAATTAGATATCAACTGGTGTGTACCATGGATAAAATGATGACTTTATTGATTCTTGATAAAGACATGATGGTTTGATTGGAAAAAATGTTGAATCATATAAAAATATAATGAATAATATTTTTATGCGTTAATATACTTATCGATGTCATGGATGTAATTTATTACACATATTTATGATATTTAATAAATTAGTAAGGTAAGTATATGATGACGGAGCACTACATGTAGAAGTATCTTGGCTGTGTAATATTGATAACATTCCCATCCAAAAGGAAGACAATTGACCAAATAATAACCTAGAACCAACACTCCCATATCTAAATCAAAAACAAAATCATCACATTTCATGATTAATAATGATAAATGTGAACCAATTTCCGCTACAAGAACTTAAAAAAAAATAAAAAAATTTAAATAAACTACATATCCAAGGACCTTTTTGGTTTATAGTTTCAGATAATTTGGAAAAACTCTTAGATAACACATTTTTTCCATAATAAATAGTTTTATAATATTTATTTAATATACCACTATATTTATCACATATAAAAACCTTATTATTCATAAAATACATTAAACCATTCATTATAATCTAGGAAACACAAACCAATGCAAGGTGATCTAAAATTATTTGTAAGGGAAACATAAGAATTAACAATTGATGTCATCTTTTAGAGTAATATGAGAATAAATAAATAATTAGATAATCAAAATTAAACATAATAACACTATTTAATTCACACCCATAAAAACCATGATCATATAACATGGGGCATGTCATAGTTCCATGAAATACACCAAAAATAATGTATATTAATAATCTAGATCCAAGTGAAAAACAATCAATAAAAAAGGGATACATTTAAAATTTATGAAGTTAAAAAGAAATCATTTTTTATCATTAATCATCATGTTCATATCACATGTATAATTACTCTTATAAATTTATGAAACTACATGGTAAATTCCAATAATCGCTTTGGACAACCTATAACTGGTTAACTTTGTCCCACTACACAATGAATTGGACACCTATATAAAGATCCTGAGTCATCATGGTCTATATTAGGTTCAATTATATTTTTAAAAATCAAATAACCATAATATGAAAATAACACATGAAAGCTTTCATTTTTCAACTTAACTATAACCATTGTTTTCATTTCCATGATTTAATCATGGAAATGAAATGAATTCCATGAAAATATCTTTGAACCAAAAAAAATCCATCTGGATAAAAAATAATTACTATATAATAAAATATATCCGTAGTGGAGCATAATTAAAATAAAGGGTTTTTTATTTTAAGGAATACAAATACCATAAAAATATAATTAAAAAATACTTGAGGAAAATCCCTTAACTAATCTGAAAAAATATTTTTAAAAGATATAAATTTATATAATATTATGAAAATTATTATTATAAAATAATCCCTGGAAACTAGTAAAGAATGCTACAATTTATTTATCCATCATTATAGTAAGAAATTTTGTTCATGTCTTAATGATTAAAATAATTATAATGTTAACACCATCGGTAAAAGTGAATTATTCAAAAAGGCCAAGAATTATCTATCTAAACAATGTGTAAATACAATTTTGGGTTAAAATTAAAAAAAGTTGATTGAATAATGGCTAGAACAATCATGAAAACATTTTAGAAAACATGGTTGTTGAAAAATAGTGTTTTCTGAACGAAAGTGGAGAAATAAGGTCAGATTTTGGTAAAACAATTCGAAAACATTTTAAGTACGAAAGAGAGGAATGTGATAATAAAAAAATTCTAAAGCATATATAGGTCCAGAAAAATTAAATGGGTTTATCAAATTAAAATCATATCGTTTTCTCAGTGAAAATTTAAGCATAAATAATCTTGATTAAAATTGAATTGAAACATAAACCCTTACCCACATTGGGAACCATTGAATCACAATCCATATTAAATAATTAATTCAAATAAAACATATAATATCATTAAAATGAGATTATTAATGATATAACATGTCAATTAATAATTATATGCCCACCATAATACAATATATAAAAGTAGGAACTTTTAGATGGATAATGCTTACAAATATCACACCACTGAATTTAGAATTAATCAATTGATATATTATGTGTATATAAATCTGTAAAAAATATTTTAGTAAAAAATAAATTAATAAAATTTTATTTTATACATAATCATGGAATAATATAATCCTTGAATTAGTAATATACCACAATCATTAGTTAATAAACCCTTATAACCTGGTTGCATTCAAATGAAATATCATCGGATAAAATATATTCAATTGAAACATAATGTACCATTATTTATGGAGGATATATGATATAAAATTATAAATGGATGTATATAAACTATGTAAAAAATTTGGTGTACAATATTAAATCATTCCTTGATGAAGGTAAATAAAAATAAATCCCTTACCATGAGTCCAAAAATTCTATGTATGCCATTTCAATCTATTAAATTAAACTTATATCAATAAATATTTTATATTAAGAACCATTTCTATGATTAATCCATTATAATTATACCATTTATTTATATATTTTAATTATTTATTTAATTTCTTATTCAGTTGAGACAATGTTAGTTATTTTGAGGAGGTTTTGTTTATAACATCTTAATTCCATCAGTACTTTCAAAATAGTTGAAGGAATATTTAATCCATTTTATATAGAAAAATAATCATGTAATAATAAAACTTTTTGACAATAATAGTACTATTATACCCAACTATGTAGGATGGTTATGAGAATGAAATTATGTTATAATCATGGTGATGGTAGGTCTTACATACGCTTTCATAATGTTCCCATTTTTATGATAATGTGAGAAAAAGAAGGTTGATATTATTATACCTATAATTAATTTTTATTATTATATAAAAAATGTCATATTAACTCTTTAGTTACTTCATATATATCATTCATGTGATGGAGTGATGAAAAATGAATGACATCATTTTGTTGAGGTGGTAAATGACACATAAACAAGGATAACTGTTTTGATGGAGTTATCAGGGAAATATTGGGATCTATCCATTTATTTTATAAATGTATAATTGTATTGTTTAGAGTAACACATGTTGGATTACCATTATCACTCTTAATTAAACTCTTAATGGTTTCTTAATTAGTAAATTTTTAGATAATGGCATTCCAAAGGCAGGTGATCACTTTTTCAGTCTAGTGACTCTTTGGGGCTAACAATGGTCAAGATTATGGTAAGATAGCCCCATCTCACCCTTTTTGGGTTAATTATTTCCTAATATATAAATATTTTATAGAATAAATACATGTTCATGATTCTGGTTCTTATTGTGAAATAAGACCGGTTACCATATCCAAATGAACATGGGTAAATTCTCATTAATATCAAAAAAGGTTGGGGATATTTAGTGAATTCATAAGTATTTATCCAAGCATCCCCATTTCTCTCCTATAATAGGAGGTTTCTTATCTTCTATGTCCTTATAACCAAGTCCATTGAAATGTTCTACTATGTAAGAATTTGATTACTTTTCTAAGGAAGTTATTGATCCATTATGAGGCATCCAACGTATCCTAGTTATTATATGAATGAAAATCCATGTAGTTCATTGCACTGGTTAATTATAATGTCATGTAGAAAGAAAAAATATGGGTTCTCTTGGACACCGAGTAAACATGATTGTGTCCCAAAAGGACATCTTATGTATCACGAGTATTGATAGAATCTGATTTACTATAGTACAAATGTTTTGTGCTTATATAGTGTGGTTAACCATATCATTGTAGAGACTCATGGTGTAGATGACATTATGGTTGCAATTCCCTATGCTTATGTGAACTATTCTTAGTGTGATAAACAACAGATAAAAATGGTCAATTTCATTTTTCGTGATTGGGGATTTATATGATTGGAAATCCCTGAGATGATTTATTATTGAACCTGAGCCTCAAGAAGATGTACTACGTATCTTGGTTATAGATGGAATAAGAGACAACATAGTTCAATTTATATATCTATCCACTCATGGAAGAGGTAAAATAATCATCCCATGGAAATGGGTGGGCCATGATGTTAGAAAATGTAATTTTATTAAGGATTACATCAAAGTGGATGTTTATTTCAGATCATACCTCATGAAAGAGTCTTATTTATCAGGGGTTTTTCAGGAATCAGAGATCTTTTAGTTCAATCAAACCTTTGGAATTTACCACAAGGTATATTCCCTCGTGTTAAGGACAATGTTCCATGGCACTTGTAAGATATTTTTATAAAAATGATTCCCAGGTTAGAGGAGACTCATGATGTGAAATATTTGACTATTGCAACTCCCTAAAATCATGTGATCTGTGCTCGGTATCAGAAAAAATTGATGTTAGATGATAAATAACATTTCATGGAGAGTGAGGGACATAGGTATTGGGAAAACTCTTCAATGATCGAATGTTGAAGAGGTGCTCTATGTATCTTGAATATGGAATGAATCAAAGTCATCATAATTCCATTGGTAGGGGCTTACATTCTATGGTTTCACTAGTATTGTTTGAGGTAATGGGGTAGATGATATGACCGTTGCAACATCCTAATCCCACATGATTCATTATCATTATGAAAAACATTGGAAGGAATGTGATCAATGTGATTTCTTGTCGATATGTTGCATATATACTAGGATCATCATGGATGATAAATATGGAACTAGAGCCCTAAAGAGGTGGCCTACGTATCCGGAATATGGATGGAATCATAATATTTATAGTTACTTTGTTCTAGGTTTACACTAAGATATTTCCTTAGTTATTGGGATATATCATGTTATGACACTAGTCATATATTAAACTCTTATGATTCACTTGTAACCTTATTGACATCGTGATATGCAGTGATTTTCTTCTTGTCCTCAATTTTAGGAAAGTATTTACCTGGAATATTTTAAGACCACTAAATGATCTAGTTTTTATTTTTGAATGACTTCATGTAACCTATATGGAATATCCAAAGGATGAATCATGATCAAATATTGATTGCCTAGAGGAATCAGATGTTTTAGGATGTCAATCCTAGAATCCTTCACATGACTAAACATACTTGTCTAGAGGGTGTTTTATGATTCAGCTAACTTTCCCTAATGTCATTCTCCAGAGTTGGATTGAAACATATGAATGAGGAGATTATTGTTAGTAAAAAACGTTTTGGATAGCATGACATGTCTTGTATAACGTCCTTGAAGGGAATCATGAGACATATCTGACAAATGTAGAGGGAATCACGAGTCTTAGCTAAAATGACCATAGTTTATCACAATAGAATAATTAACATGCACAAATGGGTCTAGATAACATAGATAACATGAGATGGGGATTTTATATGAGTCTGATGATGTATTTGAAAGAAATATAAAGTCTTGGGTGATGATCCCATGGTGTATCATGATACTAAGGTGGCATGGCCATGGTCAACTGTGTGACATTATCTATTATGTCTAGGAATATCTCACATGACCTAAAAATCATTTTTAAGGAGCTACACGACATCCAGATGGCATGTCATTGCATGTTGCAAGCCCTGGATGGTTCTTGTAAAGTGCATGAGGTAAATGAACACATTTTTATTTAAATTATTCCACCATTAGTCATTTATATCTCCCTTGTATAGAGAGATCCTTAAATTTGTTTAGTTTTACAATAATTTTAAACTCGCATGATCGTGAAGATGTGCAATATATTCTAAAAACATATTATAAAAAGTCCTTCCTGTGATTTATGATTGATCACGCAAAGTAATTTATTCATGGTTCATTATCTCTCAATAAGTTTACTAGTTTATTACCTCACATAAGAATTTATAATAAATAGATTAACATCCCTAAGAAATATCCTCTAATTATTCGTTGTGCTAATGTGCCTGGATGTGAAAAATATGACTATCTGTCTGAGAGTCTAGAGAAAAATTTTTTCATGTAGGGTGGGATGTTTATAGGCCTCAACACCATGGTTGTTCTCTGGATTTCATAGTGTATCTTGTGTGAATCTTGGATGTATTTGTTGAAGGCTTCTAGCACCATTGGTCTTCATGACCGTTGCATGGATTTCTATGAGGGCGTCACCTGAATTTTATCAGTTGTGAGTCTCTCCCTTCAGTGCCTCCATTTTTTCATTATATAAAATTAATGGGGACTTTTTGGATGAAACATGAATGAAGAAGGAATTATATATTATCATATTAATTTGTATCAGGGCCTTCATGAGATTAAATTCCATATTACAAGTCATCTACTTGATGCCCGATGCCTTTCCAAGGGAATTTCATGTGGTGAGGTTTCATTGTATGGGGGTCTCTATGAGATCAGGGTGGCTTATTCCAAATTCTCTAAGGTCTATGTCTAAAATTTCCTTAGAACATCACAAATTTTTTATTACCATAAGTTCTCCCACCTTCACCCTTTTTATTCCCAAGGTTTTATTTGACAAAGTTTAAAGATTATGAAAAGTTGCATAAATTTAATTGATGAAATATTCTCTATTTTTGGGAGATTATTTGTGTGACCAATAAAATTCATATGGGGGTTTGTGAGAAATTCATAGATAGACTCATATGCTTCCCATAAAGGATTCAATGGGGGAGTACAAGGTTGCACGGACATATGCAAGTCTATTCACAAAATTTTAATGAATTCCTTAAAAATATTTTAACATCTTGTGAATCGTCATGGGTGCATCACATGGTGTTTCGTTATCATGAGGGGATTCTACCACCTCCCCGTTAATTTCCTTGTTTTTATTACACAATGGCTTGGGGGTCTTGAGAGTTTTTTTGGATGTTTTCAAGGATTATTCCTTTTCCATTAGTGATGCACCTCATAATCCTCTCATCCATAAGAATAATTTACCATTTTTACATTTTATCCTTGTCCTCAAATTATTTTCAGGTTGGATTGTGACGTGCATGATGTGGATAAGCCACATGCCCTTTAGGAGAATATCTAGAAATTTCTGTGCGGCCACTGGTTTTCTAGAGTGACATTTCAAGAGTTGTAGGGATTGTACTTAGGGGTTCAATAGGATCTTCTGTTGGTTATGCACTACATGTAGAGTCTATTACTGACATTATAGTGGTCATGATATCAAGAGTCCATTAAGGTATTACACAATCCATAGGTCTCTTCCACATTATTCAAATTTTTCATTTATGAGGAAAATAATACTCATATCTATGTATTTATTCTTATTATGAACTATTTATGATCCTGTTGATGGATTCAACAAATCCCCCTTATTACTTATGCTTGTGGTGATAAGGTATTAGTTTTGGGGAATGTAACACCCAATAGATTGTTTGGTGGTTTCCCAAATCAACGTTTTTAGTGAGGATCAGTCTACCATGATGCACTTGGTATTCAAAGAAACAACCCATATAAAGTGGGATGGAGGCAGGATTTATTCACCGAATACCATTTTCAAAAGATATCTTACCTTGCCTCAATATTACACAGTTTATACAATACCATTTCATGAGTCCTGATCATGAGACCTCATTGCAAGATTTTGTCGTGAAATTTATGCCACAACACTGCTTTTTCAATGTATTTTGTCCATTTTTCTTTATTCATGATATGAATGATATATCATTACTATGACATTGTGATAATTTATAAATCTATACATACTTTTTTTATTTAATTAACTTGAATAATAAAAATTCAATATTGATCTTATAATAGGTTCCCATTTATAGATGCTCAAGAACTCCGACCAACATGAGATACTTTATTGATGATTTGTTCCAACTATCTTAAAATTTCTTGATTATTACAAAATTCATATGGGAATGATATATATCTTGGTGGGAGATTTTTCTATTCTTAGCTAACGATAAAATGTTTGGTTAGAGACGAATGATTTTGGTGAAGGCCATATGGCAGTCCTCATACACTTTTTAGGCTAAATCACTGTTTTGCTATTGTTTAGGGTGTTTTATATCAAACATTATATTTTCTTTATTTTAGGGAATTTTATCGCGGTTATGATATTTCTATAGGTTAAGGTATTTTAGCTCAAACCTAATATCACTTTAGTATTGGGTCTTTCAGCACCGACCTATTATTTCTTTAGTTTCGGATCTTTTAGATCATATATTCTGTTACATTATTTTATGTTCCTTTAGTTTAGACCAGATCTTGATTTAGTTTTGGGTCATTAAACATAGACATGTTGTTTCATTAGCTTTGAGTATTTTTCATCAGACCTATAAGTGATGTAGTTTGGGGTCTTTTAGGTCGGAAGTTATATGATCATGGAATATGGTATAGACATCCCAGGAGTAGTTTCGAAACACTACGAGTTTTGTATTGCCACAAAAATTTCATGGAACATAATGGCCAGAATGACATTTTTCAGAGCAACATATTTGGTTGAATATAGTATGCACATATGAATGGTCTATAGGCATGCGTTGATAGTCAAGAAAATGTTCCTTGATGTCGGGTATCTTTCCAAGAGGACCTATTTGATTTAGGGATGGAATATGGTTTAAGTACAAATAATACAGATACCAGGTCCTTATGAATAGTTGTAATGCAGGTTATATGAATCATATACCAAAATTTTGAGTCCATAAATATGAGTTGGGCCATATATGCTGAGGATTATGCATAATACTCTGAGATACCATATCTCACTGCATTCTTTTCAGGGCACATATGTATTAATGATTATTTTATGTAATGAGAATGTTCCATGAGTTGTTAGGACATGACCCTTATGCATCAGTTGTGTGGCCAAGAATAAGAGTATCTAAACAATATTCTAAGGGATATTAACAATTAATAAAGACTCAAACATCTAGATTAAGAGTTTTTGTATGGGAGGAATGCTATCTATGAAGGATTATAGCACCATGTGGCAGTTTGGCACTAGATTACAAACCTCAAGACCTATTTCCTATGGTTTTGAATCATGAGGTGTGTGACATCAATGGTTAAATAATGGATCCTCACATTCAAACCTTGTAAAATGGTACCAACCATGGCATCATAACATCAAGGATGTCAAATTAATTTGGATTTCATGGTATGGTGATTGTGTATAATGGTACAAAGTGTTTGGATGAAGTGGATGATATGGGATATTCATATTGGGATTAGATCATCCACACTGAGTTGTTGAGTCGTACCATAATGATTTTAGGGCTTGTAAAGATTGTAATTTTTTCTTGTAGACAAATGGTTTTTTTGATGATGATAAGTGCATTTTCATGAGTCATAGGCTTGACTTCAAAGTCAAGTAAAGGTCCCTTGAAGATGGATATCCTTTTCAATTTCCAATAATGTATAGTGTTTATCTTAGGAAAAAATAATGATTTTTGGGTTGAGTAATGTTTAAGATCCAAGAAGGGTTCGAGCACGATAAATGTTGTGTCACCGCCTAGAGAATATATTATCATGGTGTGGATAGGTGAAAATAATCACTCTAACTTTTTCCAAAATAACGGGGTCCAGCATGCATAGAATGGGTTTTCTTAGGTCCATAATGTGGACCATATATGCATTATATCTTATAAGATTGTGACCTAATTATTACCAATACATTGTAGATGAAGGGTTTATTGAGAAAAGAGTTAATGTTTTCTCATACCTCCCTTTGATGGTTTTCACCATGCCATCTTTTATATCACTTTTTCTGGAAATTGTGTGTCTTGAAATATTGATCATTGAAGGATGGTGTTTGAGGTCCTATAGATTTTACTAAAGTGAAGTCAGTTCATGGTTATGATTCTCATGGACAATATATGATATATTTTACAGAAGAACCTAGTTTGGATACCTTTGGTCAAGAGCACTCTAACATCCTTTTGAGCGGGAGATATTATTTTTGTAAATCAAAAATTGAGGTTATCAGGTTATTCGTATTGATATGGGGCAGTCATATGGAGAGAGGTTAAAATCAAACTAAGTTTTTGAGTTCTACCACAATGAGTGCAGTAGTACAATAATTTGAAATACCTTGTATATTAGTCCATGAAGTTTGATGGTTGGTGGGTATCAACCACTTATTATTTAATACCATGGCCAAACCACAATATATATTTTCCTTTTTAAGGGATAGTAATGGTTTTAGAAAATCATATATAATGATGATATGTAGTGTGAATCATGGAATGGGGTGATTTTAAGAGACGGATGAAGGACCACATACTCTATTTGACAAATGTAAGTCCCTTATGTTCCATTAATAAGGTATAAAAGGGGTGATTGTTTGAGAAATTTACCATCATACAGTAGAGACATTTTCCATGTAATTTAATTTCATGCAGTAATGAAATTTTCCATGAAGTTTATCATTATGTGGTAAGGATGTATTTTCATGCTATTTATCATCATGTGTAAAATATCTAGGAACTGAATTGAATAAATGGAAATGTTGTGGTTGGTCCCAAGGGTGGGATAATGAGAGACAAAAATATTTTACGTGACATGAGAGGCACTGTCCAGTTGGATTTCAATGCGGCTTATGTGTTGGGCAATTTGCTGGGGAAGCGGCTCAGGCTCTTCATTCATGGATCATGGTATGCAAGAGATGGGGATTAAAAGTGTCTGAAGTGGAGTAAAACTTGGAGGATCTGGTTAAAATGGTTAAGGTGTGGTCAGATGTTCTTTGTGAATTGGATTATATTATTAGAAGCTATGCTTTGCAAACCAATCAAGGGTTTCTCATTCACCACAGTTGGAGGGAGACTAACTTAATTTTGGATGCCCTTTGGAAGCATGGGAGACTTGGAGAGAGTATATTCTTATATAATATCTTGGGTTCTCTTACTATTGAGTTAGGTCATTTGTTATTAGGTATGACTTTGGATTTCACCACTTTAGGCTTCCTTGAGGATACCAGAGTGTACGTTCTTGGGTCCTCTGTTTTTATATTTATCTATAAAAAGTAATTTTTAGTTATTTATTTTAATGTAATGTGGTGAGAATGTGGATCCCCCAACATGATATGGTTGTATCATGACTTGGACCATGAATGAAATTATGTTGGTCACTACATATCCCAAGGGGATTGGAATCAAGACACACATTGTTCTTAATAAACCTTTTAGTTTGATGTCACACAGCTAGGATGAACTCTGTACAGTTTATCGTCATATGGCCAGGAATAATTTGAAATGTTTGACATCATGTACTAAAGATGAATGTTTCGGATTACTCTGATGTGGAGAGGGATATAGGGGTTGGAGATGTAGTTAAACTCCAACACCGACTACAGTGGTCCTCTCAGTTGACGTTCCTAAAACGTATTTCATTTCATTTTGTGCAGAGGATATGAACTTTTCATTTTAATGTCAAGAAATGAGGATTCATGGTATTATTTTTATGGCTTTTCTTTCAAGATTGATATGGACATGTCTAAAGATTTTATTCCTTTTATATGTAAGGAATCCAATGTATAGATTCCTAGTCCAATGTGAGATATGCTCTACGTGAGAAACAAAGAGTGACAATGGTTTCTCTCATCATGTAGATGTATTTTAGAGTTGGAAAAGGGAATTATATTTCAGGATGTAGTAAGACCAAGATATAATATTGAGGCATCCCTATGTATCTCATTGGAAAAAAGAATCAATCCATACAATGTTCAAGGAAATGCATGTAGTCTAACATTATGCAGTAAGTATATGGGTGATTCGATGTGAATAGATATGGATATTATAGATCCATACAATTTTATTTCATTTGAGAAGGAATTAGGTCACTAAATGTGAATATAAAAGGTTGATTTTGGATCATTAAAAAATTACATTATGTGGTGAGGATATATTCCTTGTAGTTTTTTCTCATGCGGTAAGGACATTGAATCAAGTGATGTGAAAGGAATGTAATCATATGGCTGGTCCCAAGAATAAGCGATTGGGTGTCTCTATGTATCCTATAACGGGAGAAATTTATACATACAATATTCAAAATGAACCTTGTATTTTGACTTCATATGGCTAGGTTGAACTTCATATAGTTTATCATCTTGTGGCCCAAATGAATTTTTAAAATTTAATGTCACATCATCAGGAAAAATGATAGGGACAAAACTAATGTGAATGCCCATATAAGGATAGCAATGAAAAGTATATCTTCAAAAATCTCCCAGTGGTTGGTGGTGTGACATGATCCCCATCCATGGTTTCCAATGGGTAGGACTCAAAATGAAAAGAATTTTGTATGACATAATTCCCTTCCTACTTGGGTTCTAGTTTTAGGGGGGTTCTTTCCTGATATAATTAGGGTTCTAAAAGATAGCCAGTTTATGATTGGTCATCATCTTAGAGTAGTAAAAAATGGAAATTCAGAGTAAAGGTATCTTAAAATCTATTGTTGACACTACCCTAGTCTGGTATTACAATTAATATGGAGATTCATGTGTATTAGTTCGCATGGTGGTTTGGTAGGACCATAAAGCATGTATGTGATTATATTTCTATGACTTGTTATCATGTCCACTATCTTCTAGAGTAAATTTGATAGATTATAATTAAAATACACTATTTATCCATCTTCCACTACATCATAGAGATATGAGTTATTAGAATAGATATTATACTCCTAGAATAGTCACCTCAATTCTATTAAAAACATTTGGTGATATTCTCTGATAATATTGTGTGAGGGGCCCAAAACCGTGTGATGATATGGGACTTTATGAATTAGATGATATCTATAGTTTTGACATCTTTTATGAGTATTTACATAGAAAAATTGGAAAATAAGTCTGTTGTATTGACGATTTACATGACTATCATAAATGTGGCTTTTTGATGAGGTCCCACCACATTCATTCATCAAAAAGAAAACTATGAGGAATATTTAATGGTATATATAATTTTTGGGGGATGATTGATGATGTTTTCCTAGATCTAGAACACATAAAATTTCATGGTGAATTCCTTGCAGTCTTATACCATGGTTCTAGTAATATCCCAATCTATTGATTTTATGGGAGTGCCTGGTTCCAGACTGATGGGAATTGGAAGAGACAATATGGACATCATCCATGATGTCGATAATATCTCATTATTCTATGCATCAAAGGAGGATTCCATCAATGCCTCATCAGTAGAGGGATTTCTGCTAATTTGGACCATCCTAACGAGTGAAATTTTCTAACCATTGTTGAATTGGTTCTCTTCCAAAACTCTCTATTGATGTAATCTCACTTTAGTGATATCCTATTATGGAATCCATTCTTCCAGGGGTGGTCATTGGCTCATAATTCTCTATGGAGGTGTTGACCTGATTGATTTTTTACGTAACAAAGATGTTGATTATGAGATAATTATTTGATGTGTGACATGATGTAACAGCCCAAGATTTTATAAAAAATATTCTTTTTAATTAATGTCTTGTGTTGTACGCTAAACCAAAAGGAGCTTGCACAACACGCATCCTAGACTTGCCTTGCATTACACGCAATCGCGACCTTCCTCGATAGCGTGTGTAATACGCAATACCGAGTTTCACTAAACAACGATATGCTATAAAAATATTATTAAAACTAGCCGTTATGAATAGTAATAACCACTTTTTGAAATCCAGTAAATCTTATTTTTCAAAATGAACTTTATTTTTGGATTCGGAGTATCGAATTTAGCCTAAGGTGAAATTTTGGTACATTTCGGATAACTTTCATATTCTGATGAATAGTGAAAATTACTAAATTATAATTAAAAAACAACTTTTTTAATCGAAATAATTAATAGTGATAAATTATTAATTTGAGTAGTTTTAAAGTATATTTAGAATATATTTTTACAATTTAATACAATGTTGGTCATTGGATGTAATTTCACATTTAAACTAGACATAAACAAGTGTCAATCTTTTGATAGATATTGTTTCTTAAAAACACGCTATTTGTTTTAACAGCGGGATTTAATTATAAAATTAATTAATGCAACTTTTATGTTATGAATTTGGTAAAATAGACTTCATTTTTGAATTCGGAATATGAAATATAGCTTGGGATGAAATTTTGGCATTGTTCTGAAAAACATCAATTTTTGATGAATAGTGAAACTACTAAGTGATAGGTTAAAAACTGAATTTTGCATAAAACTTAATTTTACCGCTTCTGTGAATGGAATTTCGAAAATCCGAGAGACATGGTTAATATCAAGGACTAAAATGTGGTTCAATGAGATGAAAATAATTTTTTGGTGAATAGTAACTTTTTACTTTTTTTACCACGGTAAATAGTAAATAGGGTAACTAAGGGTAAATATGATATTAATATTACCCTAACACATGTCCTAATTCTATTGGACAAGTGTAATTCGACCAAAAACAATCTTAGGAATAAAATATGACCATTTAGGCCCACTTGGATTAGATTAGGACATTTATTATTGATTTATTTAAAGAAGGGTTAAAATAGTTAAAATCAAAGTTTAATAAGTAAATCATTTTTAATATGGGGTTATACATAAGATAAATTCGACTATAAATATTCATTAGAAATCTAAAAAGATTTCCTACATTATGGTATTTTATTTGTAATTTTTAGACATCAAATAATATAATTTATTTATGACACAAAGATGATGCAATAATTATCTTATTAATGAAATATTGACATAATTGATAATATAAATACCAAAATAAATGTAATTTAAGACTTTTTATGAATTCCACTAATTTTCTAGGTTACTATGATATATTATTGTTGATTTAATAAACTTGGTTCGAACATATAATTCTGTTATGACTTTCACAAAAATCATATATCAAATAGTGTCAAAATTGACACAAAAGAGTTTTTAAATCAAATATTATATTATTAATTGTTATTTTATTCCTAAAAATCTAAGGTTCGGCCAAATGACTTAGATAAGGATATATGTATTAATAATATACAATTTGGGGTTCGTTTGGCATGTTATTGTAAGTTTATTAACCATATAGTGAAAGAAAACAAAAAGACACGGTAAAAGTTAAATTATTTAACTTAGAATTAAATCTAATTGATAATGTTAAAATAAGAACCTAAACTTGTCTAAATCTTATTGGTTGATAGAATTTCGACCCATCCCCACTTTAGCTTCGAAATAAGACCCTTTGGAACCATTATAAACCGATTTTGACTTTAATATAAAATAATATTTTGAGATATTCCTAAGGTGCCCCTCTCCTCCCCTATAAAAGGACACCTCCTCCCCCTCCTCCTCACACCAATTTGAGCACTCAAGCTCGGCCAACCCCTGCCAATTTATCCTCTCCACTTCCCTAGAAACATCCTAGAGGTTCTGGTCTTCCTCAAAGACCAATTTTAGTGCCCTAAGAGGAGGTCTCAAAGAGGCGTTTCAAAGAAGAGGTAATTACCGTTACCAATTCTTTCATCTTTATTTCTTATTCCACTTCTTCTTCTTAGGTTGTTTCATTATGAAGTAATAACATCAGTATCACTCATATACTGATATGTTACTATAAGTATTAGACAACCTTATTTCACCATCTATCCATCCTACGGAAAAAGAAATCACCGCGCGTGCGTACGTACGGAATACCGTCTCCACGCCGTGGTGTAATCTATTTTCCACCACCACCTTACATGGATGGGTATAATGGTGTAAAGAATAACTATACATAGTTATTACAACATCATATTGATTCTGATATATTGTATAATCCACTCCAATTCAATTCAATATTTATAGAAATGATATCATCGCTCGTGCGTACGTACGGATTACCGTCTCCACGGCGCGATGAGATTCATTCTCCATATTAACCATTTAAGAATGATTATAGAGTATATATAAGAAATAATAATGAAATATATGACATTATAAAGCTACTGGATTTATGTATATATATACATATGTATGTCATCTACTTACTTCCATTTCAAGACAATAAGGAAAGTAAAACAGCGTTCATGCGTACGTACGGACTACCGTCTCCATGAACGGTGTTTTTCATTTTATTTATCAATCTATTATATATATATATATACTGAATATATATGATATATAAATCATATTTTATATTCTGGAAGTAAGTAAATCATGATATAAGTAATAGTGATATCAAGAACAACAAGTCAAAACACCTAAGATAAATGAAACGATTTTACCCAAAACGCTTCTTTAACATGGAATTTACAAAAGAAAGGGTAATATAATGTCATAAGTGAACCATATATGATATCATAACAATGAATATGATTCTGTAATAAGTCAATAACATGATTTAAATCATTATATAGGAGGTTCGGACACTTACAAAGCAAGTCGGACCTAAGGTAAGGGAAATATCACAATCTCACTTTTATCCGAGATTGTTTTTACTTTGGTAATAACTGGGGTGTATTTTATCATCCACATCCATGTTCCCTCAATATGTAATATTATTTCCATCCACCTACAATTGTTTAAATTCAATTTTACCCTTCTATGAGTTTTTAGTAAAGGAAACATTCATCTTCTTTTCACCATTATTCTGAGTTTTCTCCTTGAACTCCATCTTTCGTTTCTTGTCAAACCCATGAGATGGATAGGTAACACCAACTTCCATTTCTACCTTGATAGCACAACGCACAATTTCTTCATAGCTACTGAAGTCTCTTATAGCTAATGCCCTTCGAAGACTTGGTTTTAAGCCACTGAAAAATCGATCAACTTTACTTTCAGGTTGGATGATAATACCAGAAGCGTACCTTGCAAGTCTTGTAAAATTCGCTTCATAGGTACCAACAGATTCATCATCCCTTTGCTTCAGTTCAAGAAACTCTTTCTCCATCTTTGTTTGGATAATATGAGGGAAGTACTTATTGAAAAATAAGTTCTTGAACTCGTCCCATTCCATAGACTCAATTTCATCCCTTTGCCTCGTATTCTTAATAAGATTCCACCATTGATCAGCATCTCCTTCCAAACGATACACTGCTAGGATGACTTTATCATGTTCAGAACATTGAAGAACTGAAAATATCTTTTCAGTAGTACTGATCCATTGTTCAGCCACAAGTGGATCAGAAGACCCACTGAAAGAAGGTGGACGTTGCCTCATGAAGGACTCAATAGAATATTGTTCCCTTCTCTGCTCATTTGGAAGTCCAGAATGATTCATAGCTTGTGTAAGTATAGAAATAAGATTTTGCACTCCATCTCCCATAACATTTGTTTGTTCAGGAGGGAAATCATTGCATTGTCCATTGCATTGATCAACACGGTTCCTTCGGGTTCCAGCCATCGTCTAAAACCCAAAAAGAATAGTGTGAGAGGAAAAAATCAAGATTGGGAAAACAACATAATAAAGGGGTAGTACCCTCAATATCTAACATCTTAGGTTAAATTCGAAGATCGTTAGCGCAATTCTAGGACTATAACCTATACGTATACTTAACCTTAGAGACATCCCTAGACATACCTTAGAAATATCTCTAGGGATCTCACTAACGTTTTCGCATCCTAGTTTTCCAAAGGTTGACTAAACCTTTCCTCTGATACCAACTGTAAAGACCCGTAGCCTGACGTACATGGACATTACATTACTTTTGCGGAATACTTAGTACATAACTAAAACACACACACAAGGATCGTAATAGTTTAGTGTCTTTGGAAACTCGGAACATAATCTTCTAATCGTGGTGAAAGATCTTCAATATCTCCCATAAAGATCTTCCCTTTTTTTACCTAAAACCTTTCTTTATATCCTGGGGAAAAGAAAACATAAAAGGGTGAGCTCAAATGCTCAGTAAGGGTAAACAAAAGAAAAATCAATCACATCATATTCATAAGAACATAACTTTTGGAAATCTTAACCTGCAAAAGAGAGCATAATTTCATAACATGGGATAAATCTTAGTAGTGAAATGAAATCCCAATAATCATAACATAAAACATTAATCTTTGTGGCATACACACATAATCATAGAGAATCATTTCTTGTTAGTCAAGACTCATTGCCAAGACTATCTTAGTGGACAAAGTCCCTTTCTGAATCGAGTAACCCTCGTTTCAGTCCTGTTTCACAGAACCGGTATAACCTACCACTTCAGCCATGTCTATCTCATGAGATATAAAATCTTTACCCAATGCATTGGAGGGAGATATAGGTCCCACCCATCTCTTAATGAATCCTTTCTTATGTGTGCCACCAAATCATAAATCATACATCATTGCATAACCCATGTAATAAAAATGGGATTCTTAAACAACATGACATGATAAAACCATTCATATAAGATAAAGGAATTCATAAACATAATTCCATCACAACATAGTCAAATCATTGTAAAAAATATTGATAGAAACAGAACCCTTTATTATCTTAGATGGAAAATAATTTTGATAAAACACTTGAATTGAATTCTTGAGGAAAATATCCTTTTTTCTTCAAAATCAATTTCTTTTCACAAAACATCATGCAATTTTAAAAGAAAAAGATTTTATTGAAAATAGTCATGAAATATTTTGGAGGAAGGTTCAAACAGATGAGGATACTTCTCCCTCATCATATCCTCAAGCTCCCATGTAGCTTCTTCAAGTTGGTGGTTCCTCCATAAAACTTTCACCAAGCGAGTGGTCTTGTTTCGTAGGACTTTTTCGCTACGATCCAGAATCTCTATCGGCTGTTCTTCATAAGAAAGATCTTGCTCCAGCGGTACAACTTCTGAGCTGAGTACATGTGAAGGATCTGGTATGTACTTTCTCAGGAGAGATACATGGAACACATCGTGAACTTGAGAGAGATTCCGTGGAAGCACCAATCAGTAAGCTACCTTCCCAACACGATCCAGTATTTCAAAAGGACCGATATATCTAGGGCTCAACTTCCCCTTCTTTCCAAATCTCATAACCCTCTTCCAGGGAGATATTCGTAAGAACACTTTATCACCCACTTCAAACTCTAGGTCTTTTCTTCGGTTGTCGGCATAACTTTTCTATCGACTCTGAGCTGCTCTTATGTGTTGTTGAATAGATCTGACCTTTTCTGCCATTTCATCAACGAGATCAGGTCCTAATAGCTTTCTTTCCCCAACTTCATCCCAGCAAGTTGGAGTCCTGCATTTCTTTCCATAGAGAGCTTCATAAGGAGCCATCTGAATACTGGAGTGAAAGCTATTATTATAAGAAAATTCCACCAAAGGTAGGTGTTGATCCCAACCTCCTTTGAAATCCATAGAGCAAGCTCTCAACATATCTTCTAGGGTTTGAATTGTTCTCTCAGACTGACCGTCTGTCTGGGGATGATAAGCAGTGCTGAAACTCAACTCTGTATCTAGAGTATGCTGAAGACTTCGCCAAAACTTCGAGGTAAATCTCGGATCTCGATCAGATATAGTAGAATGTAACAGCCCAAGATTTTATAAAAATTTTTTTTTTTAATTTTATTAATGTCTTGTGTTGTACGCTACACCAAAAGGAGCTTGCACGACACACATCCTTGACTTGCCTTGCATTACACGCAATCACGACCTTCCTCGATAGCGTGTGTAATACGCAATACCGAGTTTCACTAAACAACGATATGCTATAAAAATATTATTAAAACTAGCCGTTATGAATAGTAATAACCACTTTTTGAAATCCAGTAAATCTTATTTTTCAAAATGAACTTTATTTTTGGATTCGGAGTATCGAATTTACCCTAAGGTGAAATTTTGGTACATTTCGGATAACTTTCATATTCTGATGAATAGTGAAAATTACTAAATTATAATTAAAAAACAACTTTTTAAATCGAAATAATTAATAGTGATAAATTATTAATTTGAGTAGTTTTAAAGTATATTTAGAATATATTTTTACAATTTAATACAATGTTGGTCATTGGATGTAATTTCACATTTAAACTAGACATAAACAAGTGTCAATCTTTTGATAGATATTGTTTCTTAAAAACACGCTATTTGTTTTAACAGCGGGATTTAATTATAAAATTAATTAATGCAACTTTTATGTTATGAATTTTGTAAAATAGACTTCATTTTTGAATTCGGAATATGAAATATAGCTTGGGATGAAATTTTGGCATTGTTCTGAAAAACATCAATTTTTGATGAATAGTGAAACTACTAAGTGATAGGTTAAAAACTGAATTTTGCATAAAACTTAATTTTACCGCTTCTGTGAATGGAATTTCAAAAATCCGAGAGACATGGTTAATATCAAGGACTAAAATGGGGTTCAATGAGATGAAAATAATTTTTTGGTGAATAGTAACTTTTTACTTTTTTTACCACGGTAAATAGTAAATAGGGTAACTAAGGGTAAATATGATATTAATATTACCCTAACACATGTCCTAATTCTATTGGACAAGTGTAATTCGACCAAAAACAAACTTAGGAATAAAATATGACCATTTAGGCCCACTTGGATTAGATTAGGACATTTATTATTGATTTATTTAAAGAAGGGTTAAAATAGTTAAAATCAAAGTTTAATAAGTAAATCATTTTTAATATGGGGTTATACATAAGATAAATTCGACTATAAATATTCATTAGAAATCTAAAAATATTTCCTACATGATGGTATTTTATTTGTAATTTTCAGACATCAAATAATATAATTTATTTATGACACAAAGATGATGCAGTAATTATCTTATTAATGAAATATTGACATAATTGATAATATAAATACCAAAATAAATGTAATTTAAGACTTTTTATGAATTCCACTAATTTTCTAGGTTACTATGATATATTATTGTTGATTTAATCAACTTGTTTCGAACATATAATTCTGTTATGACTTTCACAAAAATCATATATCAAATAGTGTCAAAATTGACACAAAAGAGTTTTTAAATCAAATATTATATTATTAATTGTTATTTTATTCCTAAAAATCTAAGGTTCGGCCAAATGACTTAGATAAGGATATATGTATTAATAATATACAATTTGGGGTTCTTTTGGCATGTTATTGTAAGTTTATTAACCATATAGTGAAAGAAAACAAAAAGACACGGTAAAAGTTAAATTCTTTAACTTAGAATTAAATCTAATTGATAATGTTAAAATAATAACCTAAACTTGTCTAAATCTTATTGGTTGATAGAATTTCGACCCATCCCCACTTTAGCTTCGAAATAAGACCCTTTGGAACCATTATAAACCGATTTTGACTTTAATATAAAATAATATTTTGAGATATTCCTAAGGTTCCCCTCTCCTCCCCTATAAAAGGACACCTCCTCCCCCTCCTCCTCACACCAATTTGAGCACTCAAGCTCGGCCAACCCCTGCCAATTTCTCCTATCCACTTCCCTAGAAACATCCTAGAGGTTCTGGTCTTCCTCAAAGACCAATTTTAGTGCCCTAAGAGGAGGTCTCAAAGAGGCGTTTCAAAGAAGAGGTAATTACCGTTACCAATTCTTTCATCTTTATTTCTTCTTCCACTTCTTCTTCTTAGGTTGTTTCATTATGAAGTAATAACATCAGTATCACTCATATACGGATATGTTACTATAAGTATTAGACAAACTTATTTCACCATCTATCCATCCTACGGAAAAAGAAATCACCGCGCGTGCGTACGTACGGAATACCGTCTCCACGCCGTGGTGTAATCTATTTTCCACCACCACCTTACATGGATGGGTATAATGGTGTAAAGAATAACTATACATAGTTATTACAACATCATATTTATTCTGATATATTGTATAATCCACTCCAATTCAATTCAATATTTATAGAAATGATATCATCGCTCGTGCGTACGTACGGAGTACCGTCTCCACGACGCGATGAGATTCATTCTCCATATTAACCATTTAAGAATGATTATAGAGTATATATAAGAAATAATAATGAAATATATGACATTATAAAGCTACTGGATTTATGTATATATATACATATGTATGTCATCTACTTACTTCCATTTCAAGACAATAAGGAAAGTAAAACAGCGTTCATGCGTACGTACGGACTACCGTCTCCATGAACGGTGTTTTTCATTTTATTTATCTACCTATTATATATATATATATACTGAATATATATGATATATAAATCGTATTTTATATTCTGGAAGTAAGTAAATCATGATATAAGTAATAATGATGCCAAGAACAACAAGTCAAAACACCTACGATAAATAAAACGATTTTACCCAAAACGCTTCTTTAACATGGAGTTTACAAAAGAACGGGTAATATAATGTCATAAGTGAACCATATATGATATCATAACAATGAATATGATTCTGTAATAAGTCAATAACATGATTTAAATCATTATACAGGAGGTTTGGACACTTACAAAGCAAGTCGGACATAAGGTAAGGGAAATATCACAATCTCATTTTTATCCGAGATTTTTATTCGTAAGTATTTACTGGGGTGTATTTTATCATCCACGTCCATGTTCCTTCAATATGTAATATTGTTTCCATCCACTTACAATAGTTTAAATCCAATTTTACTCTTCGGTGAGTTTTTAGTAAAGAATATGAAAGGAATCTTTTGTCGCTTTTTCATACGAGGTACTTTTTGACTTTTCCGACAAAAGTACGAGAAGAATGTTTTTTTAACTTTTACGGCACGAACGGATTTATACTGTTTTATAAAGCCTTATCTTCATGAAGCTTCCTCTAAAAGATTTCATGACTATTTTCAATAAAATCTCTTTCTTTTAAAATTTCATGTTGTTTTGTGAAAAGAAATTGATTTTGAAGAAGAAAGGATATTTTCCTCAAGAATTCAATTCAAGTGTTTTATCAAAATTATTTTCCATATAAGATAATAAAGGGTTCTGTTTCTATCCATATTTTTACATTGATTTGACTATGTTGTGATGGAATTATGTTTATGAATTCCTTTATCTTATATGAATGGTTTTATGATGTCATGTTGTTTAAGAATCCCATTTTTATTACATGGGTTATGCAATGATGTATGATTTATGATTTTGTGGCACACATAAGAAAGGATTCATTAAGAGATGGGTGGGACCTATATCTCCCTCCAATGCATTGGGTAAAGATTTCATATCTCATGAGATAGACATGGCTGGAATGGTAGGTTATACCGGTTCAGTGAAACAGGACTGAAACGAGGATTACTCGATTCAGAAAGGGACTTTGTCCACTAAGATAGTCTTGGCAATGAGTCATGACTAACAAGAAATGATTTTCCATGATTATGTGTGTATGCCACAAAGTTTCATGTTTTATGTTATGATTATTGGGATTTCATTTCACTACTATGATTTATCCCATGTTATTAAATTATGCTCTCTTTTGCAGGTTAAGATTTCCAAAATTATGTTCTTATGAATATGATGTAATTGATTTTTCTTTTGTTTACCCTTACTGAGCATTTGAGCTCACCCTTTTATGTTTTCTTTTCCCCAGGATATAAAGAAAGGTTTTAGGTAAAAAAAAAAGAAGATCTTTATGGGATATACTGAAGATCTTTCCCCACGATTAGAAGATTTTATTCCGAGTTTCCAAAGACACTAAACTATTACGATCCTTGTGTGTGTGTTTTTGTTATGTACTAAGTATTCCGCAAATGTAATGTAATGTCCATGTACGTCAGGCTACGGGTCTCTACAGTTGGTATCAGAGGAAAGGTTTAGTCAACCTTTGGAAACTAGGACGCGAAAACGTTAGTAAGATCCCTAGAGATATTTCTAAGGTAGGTCTAGGGATGCCCCTATGGATAAGTATACGTATAGGATATAGTTCTAGAACTATGTTAACGATATTAGATTAAACCAAAGATGATAGATATTTAAGTTACTCCCCCTTTATTACGATTTTTGCATCTAACACTATTCTGTTTGGGTTTTAGAAAATGGCTGGAAACAAGATGATTCACAATAATGGAGGATATGATGGACGATGGAATGATATTCTTCATGAGCAACCAAATGAAATGGGATTTGGATGTCCAAACATCATTATTATGCCGAATCAGCAATCTCACAACATGATCAATAAAGTAAAATTTGGTAAGTTTCCTGACTCGACTAATAAGAGAAAGATGGAGTTCCATGATGATCATAGAGGAAAGAAAGTTCAATTTCCCCTATGTAAATCATGTGGGAAGAGGCATCAAGGAGAATGTTTCAAGGGAACTGGAAGATTCTTTGGGTGTGGAAAAGAAGGACACAAAGCAAGTAAGTGCAAAGGAAAAGGGTCGGTTAACACCATGGATGAGGATAATGGTATTGCTACGACATCAAAAATGGTTAAGTGTTTTAAATGTGGAATGTATGGGCATTATGCAAACAAATGCCCTAAGGGAAAGACTCATGAAGAGAATCAGTATGGTCATATGGGTAGTATTTATGTGGATGATGATGAAGAGACTACAAATGATATGTGAGATGAAAGAATTTTTGAAGCTCGGTCAATGGTTTGAGAATGTAGTGGAATGATTACATGATTATCATGTGTAATGTTGTATAAGTAATCTCATGGAATAAGGAGACATCTAAGGATTGTTACACTGCTGTCTTTCCTTATGTTTTGAAAGTGTATGATGAATGGTACCAGTAACCATGAAAGGTTAGTCAGATACTTTTGGAAAGTAGATGATAAGTGCATAACGAAAGGATAAGAAGATAATGAGATGTTTGATTGTATTCATGAGCTCATGATTGATATAAGGACTAAGTGATATCATGGTTTGAGTATATAGAATTTTGAGGATTTTGGTATGTGGAAAGTGTTAACTTTAAACTGCATTCATGTTTTCTCTAAGGTATTCAAGAGAATACATGATTAAGGACTTTGAATGTTTAGAATGTGACCAACAAGACATATCTTATGGGGATCAACGATGGTATTAAATCTCTGGTAATTGTTTTCACTATATTATGAGAGTGGACTGCAGTATTATGGATAAGCCTAAAGAAGTTCTTTTTTGATATTATTGATAGGATGTTATAGTAATGTAGTTTTAGAAAAAGGACAACCTGCAGGACGGGCGACAGCCTATCGCGTCAGACAAGGCTATGGGAATCGAACCCACAACCGAAGTGCGACTGGCCTTTATCGCCTACCACTGACCTACAGGAAGTCCCTGTTTATTAGAAACTAGTTTTATTATATTAAGCAGTATGATATATGAAGTATAAGTCCATTTTAGGAACTATATATGATTAATCTCACTATAGAATGACTTATGTATATTTAATAACTTTTGCTTACCTTTTGTTTGAGACAGATGGAATGACCCGTCATTCTATCACATGATCTGCTAACACTTCACGAATAACAAATTCAACTTCATTTATTTAAGAGATGAAGTGGAAATTGTTCAAGGCACGAACAACAGTATAAAATAAGTATTTATTCTAATTCAAATTTTCAACTTTAGGGAAATGATCTTGAAAACAAAAAATGTTGTCCTAGTGATCTTATACCTGATGAATCAGATGGTACCTTATATCATCACAAATCTATGGATTTGTGATTACTGGCTTTTCCATAGCCATGTTCTCTACCACTCTCCATCGGAACATGATGGTTAGATTTCTCTTCCATATCCATATTTTCACCTATGTGGAAACCCAGTGATTAGTTTATTTGGGTAACCGTTATGTTTCATACTTTTGTTTTTAAAGATTGGTTTTGATATTCCTTTTTACGATGTGGGTTTCTATTAAAGAAACTTTCAAATAGTAAACCATTTATAACCCCGACGAATTTCGAGGGCGAAATTCATTTTAAGGGGGGTAGAATGTAACAGCCCAAGATTTTATAAAAAAATATTCTTTTTAATTTTATTAATGTCTTGTGTTGTACGCTACACCAAAAGGAGCTTGCACGACACACATCCTTGACTTGCCTTGCATTACACGCAATCGCGACCTTCCTCGATAGCGTGTGTAATACGCAATACCGAGTTTCACTAAACAACGATATGCTATAAAAATATTATTAAAACTAGCCGTTATGAATAGTAATAACTACTTTTTGAAATCCAGTAAATCTTATTTTTCAAAATGAACTTTATTTTTGGATTCGGAGTATCGAATTTAGCCTAAGGTGAAATTTTGGTACATTTCGGATAACTTTCATATTCTGATGAATAGTGAAAATTACTAAATTATAATTAAAAAACAACTTTTTTAATCGAAATAATTAATAGTGATAAATTATTAATTTGAGTAGATTTAAAGTATATTTAGAATATATTTTTACAATTTAATACAATGTTGGTCATTGGATGTAATTTCACATTTAAACTAGACATAAACAGGTGTGAATCTTTTGATAGATATTGTTTCTTAAAAACACGCTATTTGTTTTAACAGCGGGATTTAATTATAAAATTAATTAATGCAACTTTTATGTTATGAATTTGGTAAAATAGACTTCATTTTTGAATTCGGAATATGAAATATAGCTTGGGATGAAATTTTGGCATTGTTCTGAAAAACATCAATTTTTGATGAATAGTGAAACTACTAAGTGATAGGTTAAAAACTGAATTTTGCATAAAACTTAATTTTACCGCTTCTGTGAATGGAATTTCGAAAATCCGAGAGACATGGTTAATATCAAGGACTAAAATGTGGTTCAATGAGATGAAAATAATTTTTGGGTGAATAGTAACTTTTTACTTTTTTTACCACGGTAAATAGGAAATAGGGTAACTAAGGGTAAATATGATATTAATATTACCCTAACACATGTCCTAATTCTATTGGACAAGTGTAATTCGACCAAAAACAAACTTAGGAATAAAATATGACCATTTAGGCCCACTTGGATTAGATTAGGACATTTATTATACATTTATTTAAAGAAGGGTTAAAATAGTTAAAATCAAAGTTTAATAAGTAAATCATTTTTAATATGGGGTTATACATAAGATAAATTCGATTGTAAATATTCATTAGAAAGATAAAAAGATTTACTACATGATGGTATTTTATTTGTAATTTTTAGACATCAAATAATTTAATTTATTTATGACACAAAGATGATGCAGTAATTATCTTATTAATGAAATATTGACAAAATTGATAATATAAATACCAAAATAAATGTAATTTAAGACTTTTTATGAATTACACTAATTTTCTAGGTTACTATGATATATTATTGTTGATGTAATCAACTTGGTTAGAACATATAATTCTGTTATGACTTTCACAAAAATCATATATCAAATAGTGTCAAAATTGACACAAAATAGTTTTTAAATAAAATATTATATTATTAATTGTTATTTTATTCCTAAAAATCTAAGGTTCGGCCAAATGACTTAGATAAGGATATATATATTAATAATAAACAATTTGGGGTTCGTTTGGCATGTTATAGTAAGTGTATTAACCATATAGTGAAAGAAAACAAAAAGACACGGTAAAAGTTAAATTAATTAACTTAGAGTTAAATCTAATTGATAAGGTTAAAATAATACCCTAAACTTGTCTAAATCCTATTGGTTGATAGGATTTCGACCCTTCCCCACTTTATCTTCGAAATAAGACCCTTTGGAACCATTATAAACCGATTTTGACTTTAATATAAAATAATATTTTGAGATATTCCTAAGGTGCCCCTCTCCTCCCTTATAAAAGGGCACCTCCTCCCCCTCCTCCTCACACCAAATTGAGCACTCAAGCTCGGCCAACCCCTGCCATTTTCTCCTCTCCACTTCCCTAGAATAATCCTAGAGGTGCTGGTCTTCTCCAAAGACCATTCTTAGTTCCTTAAGTGGAGGATTCAAAGAGGCGTTTCAAAGAAGAGGTAATAACCATTACCGATCTTTTCAATTTCTTTCTTCTTCAACTTCTTCTTCTTTAGTTGTTTCATGATAAAGTAATAACATCAGTATTACTTACATACTGATATGTTATTATAAATATGAAACAACCCTAATTCACCTTCTATCCATCCTACGGAAAAATGAAATCACCGCGCGTGCGTACGTACGGAATACATAGTACATAACTAAAACACACACACAAGGATCGTAATAGTTTAGTGTCTTTGGAAACTGAGAACATAATCTTCTAATCGTGGTGAAAGATCTTCAATATCTCCCATAAAGATCTTCCCTTTTTTTACCTAAAACCTTTCTTTATATCCTGGGGAAAAGAAAACATAAAAGGGTGAGCTCAAATGCTCAGTAAGGGTAAACAAAAGAAAAATCAATCACATCATATTCATAAGAACATAACTTTTGGAAATCTTAACCTGCAAAAGAGAGCATAATTTCATAACATGGGATAAATCTTAGTAGTGAAATGAAATCCAAATAATCATAACATAAAACATTAATCTTTGTGGCATACACACATAATCATAGAGAATCATTTCTTGTTAGTCAAGAATCATTGCCAAGACTATCTTAGTGGACAAAGTCCCTTTCTGAATCGAGTAACCCTCGTTTCAGTCCTGTTTCACTGAACCGGTATAACCTACCATTTCAGCCATGTCTATCTCATGAGATATAAAATCTTTACCCAATGCATTGGAGGGAGATATAGGTCCCACCCATCTCTTAATGAATCCTTTCTTATGTGTGCCACCAAATCATAAATCATACATCATTGCATAACCCATGTAATAAAAATGGGATTCTTAAACAACATGACATCATAAAACCATTCATATAAGATAAAGGAATTCATAAACATAATTCCATCACAACATAGTCAAATCATTGTAAAAATATGGATAGAAACAGAACCCTATTATCTTAGATGAAAAATAATTTTGATAAAACACTTGAATTGAATTCTTGAGGAAAATATCCTTTTTTCTTCAAAATCAATTTCTTTTCACAAAACATCATGCAATTTTAAAAGAAAAAGATTTTATTGAAAATAGTCATGAAATATTTTGGAGGAAGGTTCATGAAAATGAGGCTTTATAAAACCGTAAAAATCCGTTCGTGCCGTATAAGTTAAAAAAACATTCTTCGTACTTTTGTCGGAAAAGTCAAAAAGTACCTCGTACGAAAAAATGAAAAAAGATTCCTTTCATATCCTTTACTAAAAACTCATAGAAGGGTAAAATTGAATTTAAAAAATTGTAGGTGGATGGAAATAATATTACATTTTGAGGGAACATGGATGTGGATGATAAAATACACCCCAGTTATTACCAAAGTAAAAACAATCTCGGATAAAAGTGAGATTGTGATATTTCCCTTACCTTAGGTCCGACTTGCTTTGTAAGTGTCCGAACCTCCTGTATAATGATTTAAATCATTTTATTGACTTATTACAGAATCATATTCATTGTTATGATATCATATATGGTTCACTTATGACATTATATTACCCGTTCTTTTGTAAATTCCATGTTAAAGAAGCGTTTTGGGTAAAATCGTTTCATTTATCTTAGGTGTTTTGACTTGTTGTTCTTGATATCACTATTACATATATCATGATTTACTTACTTCCAGAATATAAAATATGATTTATATATCATATATATTCAGTATATATATATATATAATAGATAGATAAATAAAATGAAAAACACCGTTCATGGAGACGGTAGTCCGTACGTACGCATGAACGCTGTTTTACTTTCCTTATTGTCTTGAAATGGAAGTAAGTAGATGACATACATATGTATATATATACATAAATCCAGTAGCTTTATAATTTCATATATTTCATTATTATTTCTTATATATACTCTATAATCATTCTTAAATGGTTAATATGGAGAATGAATCTCATCGCGTCGTGGAGACGGTAATCCGTACGTACGCACGAGCGATGATATCATTTCTATAAATATTGAATTGAATTGGAGTGGATTATACAATATATCAGAATCAATATGATGTTGTAATAACTATGTATAGTTATTCTTTACACCATTATACCCATCCATGTAAGGTGGTGGTGGAAAATAGATTACACCACGGCGTGGAGACGGTATTCCGTACGTACGCACGCGCGGTGATTTCTTTTTCTGTAGGATGGATAGATGGTGAAATAAGGTTGTCTAATACTTATAATAACATATCCGTATATGAGTGATACTGATGTTATTACTTAATAATGAAACAACCTAAGAAGAAGAAGTGGAAGAAGAAATAAAGATGAAAGAATTGGTAACGGTAATTACCTCTTCTTTGAAACGCCTCTTTGAGACCTCCTCTTAGGGCACTAAAATTGGTCTTTGAGGAAGACCAGAACCTCTAGGATGTTTCTAGGGAAGTGGAGAGGAGAAATCGGCAGGGGTTGGCCGAGCTTGAGTGCTCAAATTGGTGTGAGGAGGAGGGAGAGGAGGTGTCCTTTTATAGGGGAGGAGAGGGGCACCTTAGGAATATCTCAAAATATTATTTTATATTAAAGTCAAAATCGGTTTATAATGGTTCCAAAGGGTCTTATTTCGAAGCTAAAGTGGGGATGGGTCGAAATCCTATCAACCAATAAGATTTAGACAAGTTTAGGTTCTTATTTTAACCTTATCAATTAGATTTAACTCTAAGTTAAATAATTTAACTTTTACCGTGTCTTTTTGTTTTCTTTCACTATATGGTTAATAAACTTACTATAACATGCCAAAAGAACCCCAAATTGTATATTATTAATACATATATCCTTATCTAAGTCATTTGGCCGAACCTTAGATTTTTAGGAATAAAATAACAATTAATAATATAATATTTGATTTAAAAACTCTTTTGTGTCAATTTTGACACTATTTGATATATGATTTTTGTGAAAGTCATAACAGAATTATATGTTCGAACAAAGTTGATTAAATCAACAATAATATATCATAGTAACCTAGAAAATTAGTGGAATTCATAAAAAGTCTTAAATTACATTTATTTTGGTATTTATATTATCAATTATGTCAATATTTCATTAATAAGATAATTACTGCATCATCTTTGTGTCATAAATAAATTATATTATTTGATGTCTAAAAATTACAAATAAAATACCATCATGTAGGAAATCTTTTTAGATTTCTAATGAATATTTATAGTCGAATTTATCTTATGTATAACCCCATATTAAAAATGATTTACTTATTAAACTTTGATTTTAACTATTTTAACCCTTCTTTAAATAAATCAATAATAAATGTCCTAATCTAATCCAAGTGGGCCTAAATGGTCATATTTTATTCCTAAGTTTGTTTTTGGTCGAATTACACTTGTCCAATAGAATTAGGACATGTGTTAGGGTAATATTAATATCATATTTACCCTTAGTTACCCTATTTACTATTTACCGTGGTAAAAAAAGTAAAAAGTTACTATTCACCAAAAAATTATTTTCATCTCATTGAACCACATTTTAGTCCTTGATATTAACCATGTCTCTCGGATTTTCGAAATTCCATTCACAGAAGCGGTAAAATTAAGTTTTATGCAAAATTCAGTTTTTAACCTATCACTTAGTAGTTTCACTATTCATCAAAAATTGATGTTTTTCAGAACAATGCCAAAATTTCATCCCAAGCTATATTTCATATTCCGAATTCAAAAATGAAGTCTATTTTACCAAATTCATAACATAAAAGTTGCATTAATTAATTTTATAATTAAATCCCGCTGTTAAAACAAATAGCGTGTTTTTAAGAAACAATATCTATCAAAAGATTGACACTTGTTTATGTCTAGTTTAAATGTGAAATTACATCCAATGACCAACATTGTATTAAATTGTAAAAATATATTCTAAATATACTTTAAAACTACTCAAATTAATAATTTATCACTATTAATTATTTCGATTAAAAAAGTTGTTTTTTAATTATAATTTAGTAATTTTCACTATTCATCAGAATATGAAAGTTATCCGAAATGTACCAAAATTTCACCTTAGGATAAATTCGATACTCCGAATCCAAAAATAAAGTTCATTTTGAAAAATAAGATTTACTGGATTTCAAAAAGTGGTTATTACTATTCATAACAGCTAGTTTTATAGCATATCGTTGTTTAGTGAAACTCGGTATTGCGTATTACACACGCTATCGAGGAAGGTCGCGATTGCGTGTAATGCAAGGCAAGTCAAGGATGCGTGTTGTGCAAGCTCCTTTTGGTGTAGCGTACAACACAAGACATTAATTAAAAAGAATATTTTTTATAAAATCTTGGGCTGTTACATTCTACCCCCCTTAAAATGAATTTCGCCCTCGAAATTCGTCGGGGTTATAAATGGTTTACTATTTGAAAGTTTCTTTAATAGAAACTCACATCGTAAAAAGGAATATCAAAACCAATCTTTAAAAACAAAAGTATGAAACGTAACGGTTACCCAAATAAACTAATCACTGGGTTTCCACATAGGTGAAAATATGGATATGGAAGAGAAATCTAACCATCATGTTCTGATGGAGAGTGGTAGAGAACATGGCTATGGAAAAGCTAGTAATCACAAATCCATAGATTTGTGATGATATAAGGTACCATCTGATTCATCAGGTATAAGATCACTAGGACAACATTTTTGGTTTTCAAGATCATTTCCCTAAAGTTGAAAATTTGAATTAGAATAAATACTTTCTTTATTTTGGTACAATCTCACTGTTGTTCGTGCCTTGAACAATTTCCACTTCATATCTTAAATAAATGAAGTTGAATTTGTTATTCATGAAGTGTTAGCAGATCATGTGATAGAATGACGGGTCATTCCATCTGTCCCAAACAAAAGGTTAGCAAAAATTATATGCATAAGTCGATCTATAGTGAGATTAATCATATATGGTTCCTAAAATGGACTTATACTTCATATATCATACTGCTTAATATAATAAAACTAGTTTCTACTAAACAGGGACTTCCTGTAGGCCAGTGGTAGGCGATAAAGGCCAGTCGCACTTCGGTTGTGGGTTCGATTCCCACAGCCTTGTCCGACGCGATGGGCTGTCGCCCGTCCTACAGGTTGTCCTTTTTCTAAAACTATATTACTATAACATCCCATCAATAATATCGAAAAAACTTCTATCCTTAAATAATTCTAACTTATGTCCAACATAATCCATTCTAATCTTTAGGCTTATCCATAATACTGCAGTCGACTCTCATAATATAGTGAAAATGATTACCAGAGATTTAACACCATCATCGATCCCCATATATCATAAGATATGTTTTGTTGGTCACATTCCAAACATTCAAAGTCCTTAATCGTGTATTCTCTTGAATACCTTAGTGAAAACATGAATGCAGTTAAAAGTTAACACTTTTCACATACCAAAATCCTCAAAATTCTATATACTCAAACTTAGTACTTATATCAATCATGAGCTCATGAATACTGTTAAACATTTCATTTTCTCGTTTTCCCTTCATTATGCGCATAATATCTCAATCACTTTGAATACCACATTAGACCAATACATAAATATTCCAATATTCCAAGATACAACATTATTTTGGAATCCCATTACATAAACACTTAATCATTCCACCACATCGTTGTCATATTCAACATTGCCAATAGTGATCGCATGTGACTTCCCTTTGTCCTTTGCCTTAAGTGGTTGCTCATGTCGATCATCACTAACCCTTGGATTAGGGCATTTATTAGCATAATTCCCCATTTCCTTGCACTTGAAGCATTGAAGTGTTGGTTGTACGTTCTCTGCAGTGTTTGCTTTATTCACTTCATTAGAATCCCATTTTCCATTACTTCGACACTCAGCTGCTCGATGACCTTCTTTTCCACACTTAAAACATTTTCTAGTCCCTTTAAGACAATCTCCGCCATGCTTCTTTCCACACTTTGTGCATAAGGAAAAATTCATCTTCTTTTCACCATTATTCTGAATTTTCTCCTTGAACTCCATCTTTCGTTTCTTGTCAAACCCATGAGATGGATAGGTAACACCAACTTCAATTTCTACCTTGATAGCACAACGCACAATTTCTTCATAGCTACTGAAGTCTCTTATAGCTAATGCCCTTCGAAGACTTGGTTTTAAGCCACTGAAAAATCGATCAACTTTACTTTCAGGTTGGATGATAATACCAGAAGCGTACCTTGCAAGTCTTGTTAAATTCGCTTCATAGGTACCAACAGATTCATCATCCCTTTGCTTCAGTTCAAGAAACTCTTTCTCCATCTTTGTTCGGAGAATATGAGGGAAGTACTTATTGAAAAATAAGTTCTTGAACTTTTCCCATTCCATAGACTCAATTTCATCCCTTTGCCTCGTATTCTTAATAAGATTCCACCATTGATCAACATCTCCTTCCAAACGATACACTGCTAGGATGACTTTATCATGTTCAGAACATTGAAGAACTGAAAATATCTTTTCAGTAGTACTGATCCATTGTTCAGCCACAAGTGGATCAGAAGACCCACTGAAAGAAGGTGGACGTTTCCTCATGAAGGACTCAATAGAATATTGTTCCCTTCTCTGCTCATTTGGAAGTCCAGAATGATTCATAGCTTGTGTAAGTATAGCAATAATATTTTGCACTCCATCTCCCATAACATTTGTTTGTTCAGGAGGGCAATCATTGCATTGTCCATTGCATTGATCAACACGGTTCCTTCGGGTTCCAGCCATCGTCTAAAACCCAAAAAGAATAGTGTGAGAGGAAAAAATCATGATAGGGAAAACAACATAATAAAGGGGTAGTACCCTCAATATCTAACATCTTAGGTTAAATTCTAAGATCGTTAGCGCAATTCTAGGACTATAACCTATACGTATACTTAACCTTAGAGACATCCCTAGACATACCTTAGAAATATCTCTAGGGATCTCACTAACGTTTTCGCATCCTAGTTTTCCAAAGGTTGACTAAACCTTTCCTCTGATACCAACTGTAAAGACCCGTAGCCTGACGTACATGGACATTACATTACTTTTGCGGAATACTTAGTACATAACTAAAACACACACACAAGGATCATAATAGTTTAGTGTCTTTGGAAACTCGGAACATAATCTTCTAATCGTGGTGAAAGATCTTCAATATCTCCCATAAAGATCTTCCCTTTTTTTTTACCTAAAACCTTTCTTTATATCCTGGGGAAAAGAAAACATAAAAGGGTGAGCTCAAATACTCAGTAAGGGTAAACAAAAGAAAAATCAATCACATCATATTCATAAGAACATAACTTTTGGAAATCTTAACCTGCAAAAGAGAGCATAATTTCATAACATGGGATAAATCTTAGTAGTGAAATGAAATCCCAATAATCATAACATAAAACATTAATCTTTGTGGAATACACACATAATCATAGAGAATCATTTCTTGTTAGTCAAGACTCATTGCCAAGACTATCTTAGTGGACAAAGTCCCTTTCTGAATCGAGTAACCCTCGTTTCAGTCCTGTTTCACTGAACCGGTATAACCTACCATTTCAGCCATGTCTATCTCATGAGATATAAAATCTTTACGCAATGCATTGGAGGGAGATATAGGTCCCACCCATCTCTTAATGAATCCTTTCTTATGTGTGCCACCAAATCATAAATCATACATCATTGCATAACCCATGTAATAAAAATGGGATTCTTAAACAACATGACATCATAAAACCATTCATATAAGATAAAGGAATTCATAAACATAATTCCATCACAACATAGTCAAATCATTGTAAAATTATGGATAGAAACAGAACCCTTTATTATCTTAGATGAAAAATAATTTTGATAAAACACTTGAATTGAATTCTTGAGGAAAATATCCTTTTTTCTTCAAAATCAATTTCTTTTCACAAAACATCATGCAATTTTAAAAGAAAAAGATTTTATTGAAAATAGTCATGAAATATTTTGGAGGAAGGTTCAAAAAGATGAGGATACTTCTCCCTCATCATATCCTCAAGCTCCCATGTAGCTTCTTCAAGTTGGTGGTTCCTCCATAAAACTTTCACCAAGCGAGTGGTCTTGTTTCGTAGGACTTTTTCGCTACGATCCAGAATCTCTATCGGCTGTCCTTCATAAGAAAGATCTTGCTCCAGCGGTACAACTTCTGAGCTGAGTACATGTGAAGGATCTAGTATGTACTTTCTCAGGAGAGATACATGGAACACATCGTGAACTTGAGAGAGATTAGGTGGAAGCGCCAATCGGTAAGCTACCTTCCCAACACGATCCAGTATTTCAAAAGGACCGATATATCTAGGGCTCAACTTCCCCTTCTTTCCAAATCTCATAACCCTCTTCCAGGGAGATATTCGTAAGAACACTTTATCACCCACTTCAAACTCTAGGTCTTTTCTTCGGTTGTCGGCATAACTTTTCTGTCGACTCTGAGCTGCTCTTATGTGTTGTTGAATAGATCTGACCTTTTCTGCCATTTCATCAACGAGATCAGGTCCTAATAGCTTTCTTTCCCCAACTTCATCCCAGCAAGTTGGAGTCCTGCATTTCTTTCCATAGAGAGCTTCATAAGGAGCCATCTGAATACTGGAGTGAAAGCTATTATTATAAGAAAATTCCACCAAAGGTAGGTGTTGATCCCAACCTCCTTTGAAATCCATAGAGCAAGCTCTCAACATATCTTCTAGGGTTTGAATTGTTCTCTCAGACTGACCGTCTGTCTGGGGATGATAAGCAGTGCTGAAACTCAACTCTGTATCTAGAGTATGCTGAAGACTTCGCCAAAACTTTGAGGTAAATCTCGGATCTCGATCAGATATAGTAGAATGTAACAGCCCAAGATTTTATAAAAAAATATTATTTTTAATTTTATTAATGTCTTGTGTTGTACGCTACACCAAAAGGAGCTTGAACGACACACATCCTTGACTTGCCTTGCATTACACGCAATCACGACCTTCCTCGATAGCGTGTGTAATACGCAATACCGAGTTTCACTAAACAACGATATGCTATAAAAATATTATTAAAACTAGCCGTTATGAATAGTAATAACCACTTTTTGAAATCCAGTAAATCTTATTTTTCAAAATGAACTTTATTTTTGGATTCGGAGTATCGAATTTAGCCTAAGGTGAAATTTTGGTACATTTCGGATAACTTTCATATTCTGATGAATAGTGAAAATTACTAAATTATAATTAAAAAACAACTTTTTTAATCGAAATAATTAATAGTGATAAATTATTAATTTGAGTAGTTTTAAAGTATATTTAGAATATATTTTTACAATTTAATACAATGTTGGTCATTGGATGTAATTTCACATTTAAACTAGACATAAACAGGTGTCAATCTTTTGATAGATATTGTTTCTTAAAAACACGCTATTTGTTTTAACAGCGGGATTTAATTATAAAATTAATTAATGCAACTTTTATGTTATGAATTTGGTAAAATAGACTTCATTTTTGAATTCGGAATATGAAATATAGCTTGGGATGAAATTTTGGCATTGTTCTGAAAAACATCAATTTTTGATGAATAGTGAAACTACTAAGTGATAGGTTAAAAACTGAATTTTGCATAAAACATAATTTTACCGCTTCTGTGAATGGAATTTCGAAAATCCGAGAGACATGGTTAATATCAAGGACTAAAATGTGGTTCAATGAGATGAAAATAATTTTTTGGTGAATAGTAACTTTTTACTTTTTTTACCACGGTAAATAGTAAATAGGGTAACTAAGGGTAAATATGATATTAATATTACCCTAACACATGTCCTAATTCTATTGGACAAGTGTAATTCGACCCAAAACAAACTTAGGAATAAAATATGACCATTTAGGCCCACTTGTATTAGATTAGGACATTTATTATTGATTTATTTAAAGAAGGGTTAAAATAGTTAAAATCAAAGTTTAATAAGTAAATCATTTTTAATATGGGGTTATACATAAGATTAATTCGACTATAAATATTCATTAGAAATCTAAAAAGATTTCCTACATGATGGTATTTTATTTGTAATTTTTAGACATCAAATAATATAATTTATTTATGACACAAAGATGATGCAGTAATTATCTTATTAATGAAATATTGACATAATTGATAATATAAATACCAAAATAAATGTAATTTAAGACTTTTTATGAATTACACTAATTTTCTAGGTTACTATGATATATTATTGTTGATTTAATCAACTTGGTTCGAACATATAATTCTGTTATGACTTTCACAAAAATCATATATCAAATAGTGTCAAAATTGACACAAAATAGTTTTTAAATCAAATATTATATTATTAATTGTTATTTTATTCCTAAAAATCTAAGGTTCGGCCAAATTACTTAGATAAGGATATATATATTAATAATAAACAATTTTGGGTTCGTTTGGCATGTTATAGTAAGTGTATTAACCATATAGTGAAAGAAAACAAAAAGACACGGTAAAAGTTAAATTAAATAACTTAGAGTTAAATCTAATTGATAAGGTTAAAATAATACCCTAAACTTGTCTAAATCCTATTGGTTGATAGGATTTCGACCCATCCCCACTTTAGCTTCGAAATAAGACCCTTTGGAACCATTATAAACCGATTTTGACTTTAATATAAAATAATATTTTGAGATATTCCTAAGGTGCCCCTCTCCTCCCTATAAAAGGACACCTCCTCCCCCTCCTCCTCACACCAATTTGAGCACTCAAGCTCGGCCAACCCCTGCCAAAATCTCTTCTCCACTTCCCTAGCAACATCCTAGAGGTTCTGGTCTTCCTCAAAGACCAATTCTAGTTCCCTAAGAGGAGGTCTCCAAAAGGCGCTTCAAAGAAGAGGTAATTACCGTTACCAATTCTTTCATCTTTATTTCTTCTTCCACTTATTCTTCTTAGGTTGTTTCATTATGAAGTAATAACATCAGTATCACTCATATACTGATATGTTATTATAATTATGAAACAAACCTATTTCACCATCTATCCATCCTACGGAAAAAGAAATCACTGCGCGTGCGTACGTACGGAATACCGTCTCCACGCCGTGGTGTAATCGATTTTCCACCACCACCTTACATTGATGGGTATAATGGTGTAAAGAATAACTATACATAGTTATTACAACATCATATTGATTCTGATATATTGTATAATCCACTCCAATTCAATTCAATATTTATAGAAATGATATCATCGCTCGTGCGTACGTACGGACTACCGTCTCCACGACGCGATGAGATTCATTCTCCATGTTAACCATTTAAGAATGATTATAAAGTATATATAAGAAATAATAATGAAATATATGACATTATAAAGCTACTGGATTTATGTATATATATACATATGTATGTCATCTACTTACTTCCATTTCAAGACAATAAGGAAAGGAAAACAGCGTTCATGCGTACGTACGGACTACCGTCTCCATGAACGGTGTTTTTCATTTTATTTATCTACCTATTATATATATATATATACTGAATATATATGATATATAAATCATATTTTATATTCTGGATGTATGTAAATCATGATATAAGTAATAATGATGCCAAGAACAACAAGTCAAAACACCTACGATAAATAAAACGATTTTACCCAAAACGCTTCTTTAACATGGAGTTTACAAAAGAACGGGTAATATAATGTCATAAGTGAACCATATATGATATCATAACAATGAATATGATTCTGTAATAAGTCAATAAAATGATTTAAATCATTATACAGGAGGTTTGGACACTTACAAAGCAAGTCGGACATAAGGTAAGGGAAATATCACAATCTCATTTTTATCCGAGATTGTTTATTCGTAAGTATTTACTGGGGTGTATTTTATCATCCACGTCCATGTTCCTTCAATATGTAATATTGTTTCCATCCACTTACAATAGTTTAAATCCAATTTTACTCTTCGGTGAGTTTTTAGTAAAGAATATGAAAGGAATCTTTTGTCGCTTTTTCATACGAGGTACTTTTTGACTTTTCCGACAAAAGTACGAGAAGAATGTTTTTTTTAACTTATACGGCACGAACGGATTTATACTGTTTTATAAAGCCTTATCTTCATGAAGCTTCCTCTAAAAGATTTCATGACTATTTTCAATAAAATCTCTTTCTTTTAAAATTGCATGTTGTTTTGTGAAAAGAAATTGATTTTGAAGAAGAAAGGATATTTTCCTCAAGAATTCAATTCAAGTGTTTTATCAAAATTATTTTCCATATAAGATAATAAAGGGTTCTGTTTCTATCCATATTTTTACATTGATTTGACTATGTTGTGATGGAATTATGTTTATGAATTCCTTTATCTTATATGAATGGTTTTATGATGTCATGTTGTTTAAGAATCCCATTTTTATTACATGGGTTATGCAATGATGTATGATTTATGATTTTGTGGCACACATAAGAAAGGATTCATTAAGAGATGGGTGGGACCTATATCTCCCTCCAATGCATTGGGTAAAGATTTCATATCTCATGAGATAGACATGGCTGGAATGGTAGGTTATACCGGTTCAGTGAAACAGGACTGAAACGAGGATTACTCGATTCAGAAAGGGACTTTGTCCACTAAGATAGTCTTGGCAATGAGTCATGACTAACAAGAAATGATTTTCCATGATTATGTGTGTATGCCAAAAAGTTTCATGTTTTAAGTTATGATTATTGGGATTTCATTTCACTACTATGATTTATCCCATGTTATTAAATTATGCTCTCTTTTGCAGGTTAAGATTTCCAAAATTATGTTCTTATGAATATGATGTAATTGATTTTTCTTTTGTTTACCCTTACTGAGCATTTGAGCTCACCCTTTTATGTTTTCTTTTCCCCAGGATATAAAGAAAGGTTTTAGGTAAAAAAAAAGAAGATCTTTATGGGATATACTGAAGATCTTTCCCCACGATTAGAAGATTTTATTCCGAGTTTCCAAAGACACTAAACTATTACGATCCTTGTGTGTGTGTTTTTGTTATGTACTAAGTATTCCGCAAATGTAATGTAATGTCCATGTACGTCAGGCTACGGGTCTCTACAGTTGGTATCAGAGGAAAGGTTTAGTCAACCTTTGGAAACTAGGACGCGAAAACGTTAGTAAGATCCCTAGAGATATTTCTAAGGTATGTCTAGGGATGCCCCTATGGATAAGTATACGTATAGGATATAGTTCTAGAACTATGTTAACGATATTAGATTAAACCAAAGATGATAGATATTTACGTTACTCCTCCTTTATTACGATTTTTGCATCTAACACTATTCTGTTTGGGTTTTAGAAAATGGATAGAAACAAGATGATTCACAATAATGGAGGATATGATGGACAATGGAATGATATTCTTCATGAGCAACCAAATGAAATGGGATTTGGATGTCCAAACATCATTATTATGCCGAATCAGCAATCTCACAACATGATCAATAAAGTAAAATTTGGTAAGTTTCCTGACTCGACTAATAAGAGAACGATGGAGTTCCATGATGATCATAGAGGAAAGAAAGTTCAATTTCCCCTATGTAAATCATGTGGGAAGAGGCATCAAGGAGAATGTTTCAAGGGAACTGGAAGATGCTTTGGGTTTGGAAAAGAAGGACACAAAGCAAGTAAGTGCAAAGGAAAAGGGTCGGTTAACACCATGGATGAGGATAATGGTATTGCTACGACATCAAAAATGGTTAAGTGTTTTAAATGTGGAATGTATGGGCATTATGCAAACAAATGTCCTAAGGGAAAGACTCATGAAGAGAATCAGTATGGTCATATGGGTAGTATTTATGTGGATGATGATGAAGAGACTACAAATGATATGTGAGATGAAAGAATTTTTGAAGCTCGGTCAATGGTTTGAGAATGTAGTGGAATGATTACATGATTATCATGTGTAATGTTGTATAAGTAATCTCATGGAATAAGGAGACATCTAAGGATTGTTACACTGCTGTCTTTCCTTATGTTTTGAAAGTGTATGATGAATGGTACCAGTAACCATGAAAGGTTAGTCAGATACTTTTGGAAAGTAGATGATAAGTGCATAACGAAAGGATAAGAAGATAATGAGATGTTTGATTGTATTCATGAGCTCATGATTGATATAAGGACTAAGTGATATCATGGTTTGAGTATATAGAATTTTGAGGATTTTGGTATGTGGAAAGTGTTAACTTTAAACTGCATTCATGTTTTCTCTAAGGTATTCAAGAGAATACATGATTAAGGACTTTGAATGTTTAGAATGTGACCAACAAGACATATCTTATGGGGATCAACGATGGTATTAAATCTCTGGTAATTGTTTTCACTATATTATGAGAGTGGACTGCAGTATTATGGATAAGCCTAAAGAAGTTCTTTTTTGATATTATTGATAGGATGTTATAGTAATGTAGTTTTAGAAAAAGGACAACCTGCAGGACGGGCGACAGCCTATCGCGTCGGACAAGGCTATGGGAATCGAACCCACAACCGAAGTGAGACTGGCCTTTATCTCCTACCACTGACCTACAGGAAGTCCCTGTTTATTAGAAACTAGTTTTATTATATTAAGCAGTATGATATATGAAGTATAAGTCCATTTTAGGAACTATATATGATTAATCTCACTATAGAATGACTTATGTATATTTAATAACTTTTGCTTACCTTTTGTTTGAGACAGATGGAATGACCCGTCATTCTATCACATGATCTGCTAACACTTCAAGAATAACAAATTCAACTTCATTTATTTAAGAGATGAAGTGGAAATTGTTCAAGGCACGAACAACAGTATAAAGTAAGTATTTATTCTAATTCAAATTTTCAACTTTAGGGAAATGATCTTGAAAACAAAAAATGTTGTCCTAGTGATCTTATACCTGATGAATCAGATGGTACCTTATATCATCACAAATCTATGGATTTGTGATTACTGGCTTTTCCATAGCCATGTTCTCTACCACTCTCCATCAGAACATGATGGTTAGATTTCTCTTCCATATCCATATTTTCACCTATGTGGAAACCCAGTGATTAGTTTATTTGGGTAACCGTTACGTTTCATACTTTTGTTTTTAAAGATTGGTTTTGATATTCCTTTTTACGATGTGGGTTTCTATTAAAGAAACTTTCAAATAGTAAACCATTTATAACCCCGACGAATTTCGAGGGCGAAATTCATTTTAAGGGGGGTAGAATGTAACAGCCCAAGATTTTATAAAAAATATTCTTTTTAATTAATGTCTTGTGTTGTACGCTACACCAAAAGGAGCTTGCACAACACGCATCCTTGACTTGCCTTGCATTACACGCAATCGTGACCTTCCTCGATAGCGTGTGTAATACGCAATACCGAGTTTCACTAAACAACGATATGCTATAAAAATATTATTAAAACTAGCCGTTATGAATAGTAATAACCACTTTTTGAAATACAGTAAATCTTATTTTTAAAAATGAACTTTATTTTTGGATTCGGAGTATCGAATTTAGCCTAAGGTGAAATTTTGGTACATTTCGGATAACTTTCATATTCTGATGAATAGTGAAAATTACTAAATTATAATTAAAAAACAACTTTTTTAATCGAAATAATTAATAGTGATAAATTATTAATTTGAGTAGTTTTAAAGTATATTTAGAATATATTTTTACAATTTAATACAATGTTGGTCATTGGATGTAATTTCACATTTAAACTAGACATAAACAAGTGTCAATCTTTTGATAGATATTGTTTCTTAAAAACACGCTATTTGTTTTAACAGCGGGATTTAATTATAAAATTAATTAATGCAACTTTTATGTTATGAATTTGGTAAAATAGACTTCATTTTTGAATTCGGAATATGAAATATATCTTGGGATGAAATTTTGGCATTGTTCTGAAAAACATCAATTTTTGATGAATAGTGAAACTACTAAGTGATAGGTTAAAAACTGAATTTTGCATAAAACTTAATTTTACCGCTTCTGTGAATGGAATTTCGAAAATCCGAGAGACATGGTTAATATCAAGGACTAAAATGTGGTTCAATGAGATAAAAATAATTTTTTGGTGAATAGTAACTTTTTACTTTTTTTACCACGGTAAATAGTAAATAGGGTAACTAAGGGTAAATAGGATATTAATATTACCCTAACACATGTCCTAATTCTATTGGACAAGTGTAATTCGACCAAAAACAAACTTAGGAATAAAATATGACCATTTAGGCCCACTTGGATTAGATTAGGACATTTATTATTGATTTATTTAAAGAAGGGTTAAAATAGTTAAAATCAAAGTTTAATAAGTAAATCATTTTTAATATGGGGTTATACATAAGATAAATTCGATTGTAAATATTCATTAGAAATCTAAAAAGATTTCCTACATGATGGTATTTTATTTGTAATTTTTAGACATCAAATAATATAATTTATTTATGACACAAAGATGATGCAGTAATTATCTTATTAATGAAATATTGACATAATTGATAATATAAATACCAAAATAAATGTAATTTAAGACTTTTTATGAATTCCACTAATTTTCTAGGTTACTATGATATATTATTGTTGATTTAATCAACTTGGTTCGAACATATAATTCTGTTATGACTTTCACAAAAATCATATATCAAATAGTGTCAAAATTGACACAAAAGAGTTTTTAAATCAAATATTATATTATTAATTGTTATTTTATTCCTAAAAATCTAAGGTTCGGCCAAATGACTTAGATAAGGATATATGTATTAATAATATACAATTTGGGGTTCTTTTGGCATGTTATAGTAAGTTTATTAACCATATAGTGAAAGAAAACAAAAAGACACGGTAAAAGTTAAATTATTTATCTTAGAATTAAATCTAATTGATAAGGTTAAAATAAGAACCTAAACTTGTCTAAATCTTATTGGTTGATAGGATTTCGACCCATCCCCACTTTAGCTTCGAAATAAGACCCTTTGGAACCATTATAAACCGATTTTGACTTTAATATAAAATAATATTTTGAGATATTCCTAAGGTGCCCCTCTCCTCCCCTATAAAAGGACACCTCCTCCCCCTCCTCCTCACACCAATTTGAGCACTCAAGCTCGGCCTACCCCTGCCAATTTCTCCTCTCCACTTCCCTAGAAACATCCTAGAGGTTCTGGTCTTCCTCAAAGACCAATTTTAGTGCCCTAAGAGGAGGTCTCAAAGAGGCGTTTCAAAGAAGAGGTAATTACCGTTACCAATTCTTTCATCTTTATTTCTTCTTCCACTTCTTCTTCTTAGGTTGTTTCATTATGAAGTAATAACATCAGTATCACTCATATACTGATATGTTATTATAAGTATTAGACAACCTTATTTCACCATCTATCCATCCTACGGAAAAAGAAATCACCGCGCGTGCGTACGTACGGAATACCGTCTCCACGCCGTGGTGTAATCTATTTTCCACCACCACCTTACATGGATGGGTATAATGGTGTAAAGAATAACTATACATAGTTATTACAACATCATATTGATTCTGATATATTGTATAATCCACTCCAATTCAATTCAATATTTATAGAAATGATATCATCGCTCGTGCGTACGTACGGATTACCGTCTCCACGACGCGATGAGATTCATTCTCCATATTAACCATTTAAGAATGATTATAGAGTATATATAAGAAATAATAATGAAATATATGACATTATAAAGCTACTGGATTTATGTATATATATTCATATGTATGTCATCTACTTACTTCCATTTCAAGACAATAAGGAAAGTAAAACAGCGTTCATGCGTACGTACGGACTACCGTCTCCATGGACGGTGTTTTTCATTTTAGTTATCTATCTATTATATATATATATATACTGAATATATATGATATATAAATCATATTTTATATTCTGGAAGTAAGTAAATCATGATATAAGTAATAGTGATATCAAGAACAACAAGTCAAAACACCTAAGATAAATGAAACGATTTTACCCAAAACGCTTCTTTAAGATGGAATTTACAAAAGAACGGGTAATATAATGTCATAAGTGAACCATATATGATATCATAACAATGAATATGATTCTGTAATAAGTCAATAACATGATTTAAATCATTATACAGGAGGTTCGGACACTTACAAAGCAAGTCGGACCTAAGGTAAGGGAAATATCACAATCTCACTTTTATCCGAGATTGTTTTTACTTTGGTAATAACTGGGGTGTATTTTATCATCCACATCTATGTTCCCTCAATATTTAATATTATTTCCATCCACCTACAATTGTTTAAATTCAATTTTAACCTTCTATGAGTTTTTAGTAAAGGATATGAATGGAATCTTTTTTCATTTTTTCGTACGAGGTACTTTTTGACTTTTCCGACAAAAGTACGAAGAATGTTTTTTTTAACTTATACGGCACGAACGGATTTTTACGGTTTTATAAAGCCTCATTTTCATGAACCTTCCTCCAAAATATTTCATGACTATTTTCAATAAAATCTTTTTCTTTTAAAATTGCATGATGTTTTGTGAAAAGAAATTGATTTTGAAGAAAAAGGGATATTTTCCTCAAGAATTCAATTCAAGTGTTTTATCAAAATTATTTTTCATCTAAGATAATAAAGGGTTCTGTTTCTATCCATATTTTTACAATGATTTGACTATGTTGTGATGGAATTATGTTTATGAATTCCTTTATCTTATATGAATGGTTTTATGATGTCATGTTGTTTAAGAATCCCATTTTTATTACATGGGTTATGCAATGATGTATGATTTATGATTTGGTGGCACACATAAGAAAGGATTCATTAAGAGATGGGTGTGACCTATATCTCCCTCCAATGCATTGGGTAAAGATTTTATATCTCATGAGATAGACATGGCTGAAATGGTAGGTTATACCGGTTCAGTGAAACAGGACTGAAACGAGGGTTACTCGATTCAGAAAGGGACTTTGTCCACTAAGATAGTCTTGGCAATGAGTCTTGACTAACAAGAAATGATTCTCTATGATTATGTGTTTATGCCACAAAGATTAATGTTTTATGTTATGATTATTGGGATTTCATTTCACTACTAAGATTTATCCCATGTTATGAAATTATGCTCTCTTTTGCAGGTTAAGATTTCCAAAAGTTATGTTCTTATGAATATGATGTGATTGATTTTTCTTTTGTTTACCCTTACTGAGCATTTGAGCTCACCCTTTTATGTTTTCTTTTCCCCAGGATATAAAGAAAGGTTTTAGGTAAAAAAAGGGAAGATCTTTATGGGAGATATTGAAGATCTTTCACCACGATTAGAAGATTATGTTCCGAGTTTCCAAAGACACTAAACTATTACGATCCTTGTGTGTGTGTTTTAGTTATGTACTAAGTATTCCGCAAAAGTAATGTAATGTCCATGTATGTCAGGCTACAGGTCTTTACACATGAAATATTACCTCCTCTTATTCAGGGTCAAATAGAATAGTTTCCACATTATCTTGTACATCAACAAGAGAATTTTGTGATTGAGGAACATTATGCAATGTGGGACCAAAAGGAAATTCATCCATAAATAACATGATGTATCTAGTGAGAGGTGTCAATTTTCCTTTATAATGGTATACTCACCATTGATCTTATATATCTATAATTTACAGAAACACTTAATATTCAAATAGGCTTTCTATAGCTTCTTTGATTGTTCTAATTCAATGATGAGGGATTGATATTCATCCCCATTATTTTTTAATCATTCAGATAGTGAGAAAGATAAGTTAATATATTATTTGTATAGATAAAATAAATTCATATACCAACTTGATTGAGCATCAGGTTTTCCATAACTTTACCGATAGTGCTCCAAGAGGCAACATCAAATTACATCTTCAAATTCAGTGGTGTGTCATGGGAATAAAATACCTCCTAATCTGGGATCTCATTATCTGGTAATGTATTTTTTGAGGTAGGATGATCTTTGAGACAATTATCAAGGTATTTCCCTATCACTGAGTTCTGTGATAAGATCTGAATGTCATATTTCTATAGAATGACCACCCATTGATCATAGATCACAGAAAATATAGTATGGACGAGGATATTCTTGAGGAGATAAATATGAGAAACCATGTGGACTTCATGGTGCTGCATGTAATGCCTCATCATTTTCACTGTAAAGATTCTTACACTGAAAATCTTCTTGACATCATAATATATAAACTCAATAACTAGTATCATCTAGCTGAGGTAGTTGAGACTATTCTCACTTACCACATAATTATTCACTATTAGGAGGGTACCCAATGATCACTCCATGGTCTTAAAATATATGACCAGTGGCCTCCCATCCACTAAATGCATCAAAAACAGTGTGTGTAGTGATTACCACTTGATACATGCGAACAATTTTTGATAGAAATCATCACATTTATAAGTGATTCCCTTCTTCATTATCTTGGTGAAGTGTTGATCACTACCGGATATGATGGCTATGAATCACCAATTGTAAGTGATGTTACCTTTGATTCCCCTTAGTTATTTTAGATTTCTATGTGTGATATTGCTAAAATATCACTAGTTTTATCTACATCCAAATCAATACCATAGTGGCATACCACAAAGCCAAGGAAAATTCTAAATGTGACCCCAAAATCACATTTTAGTGGATTCATATTTGAATTGTTCTATCATATCTTATTGAAGATTGTCTGATGATCCCTGAAGTGATCCACTCACAATTGGGAATTAATAATCTGGTCATCGACATAATTCTGGGATATCCTTCCTAGAATTTTCTTGAAGATGTAATGTACGAAACAATGGTATGTAGTGCAAGAATTATTTAATCCATATGGAATGACTGAAAAGCATATGTTTCCATGAGGTTCTCTAAGAGGAGTGGATTCATCATCATCGTGGGATTTTTTGATCAGATTTAACCCTACGTACCCATATATGAAGGAATGGTATTAGAATCTATCAGTCACATAAATCAAGGTTTATATGATCGGTAATGAGAAATCGTTCTTTAGTGAATGTCGACTATAGTCTATGGAATCAATATTGACATAATCTACCCATTATTTCACTTTATGTGGATGATGTTGGAATTCCATCAAGGTTATTTCACTTCTTGTAAAAACATTTCCTTGATCATCATGTCAACATACACCTCAATATTAGTGGCATGAGAGGAGTGAATCCTCCTAGATTTCTGATTGATGCCCTAATGATCGTCGGGTAGTAAAACATGGTGGGTGTCCACATCTGGAATCAGTGCAGAAATTTTAGTATAGTTCCCAGAAAACCAAAAATGGTGAAACTATATAAATGAAATTTACATGTATTTATCTTAGATGGGCATGGAATCAAAAATCCAAATAGGTTGTGAATATTCTTCTATTCCAATATTTATGGTTTGAGGACATAGATGGTAGTGTAGTTACCTTCCTAGAATGTGTGTGGGGAATTTTGGAGTTCATCCTCAGACTCATCCAATTATACTTCGATAGAGTCATTTTTAGATGTAGCTATAAATCTGGGGGCCTCTCAATTGCCATCATGGCTAGGGAAGCATTTATAAGAGATATTATCATCCATTTTTGTATGAGTCATCATACATATATTCCTAAGCTAATTTCATTTTACATAGTCACTGAGGCTCGGAAGGGGTTTTTTCCTTGGCTTTTATTTTATACCTTGACTTGATATATGGGGAGCACATAGTCGATGTTGATCATATTCATGGAATTCATGGGGGTGGTGCCCAAGACATTGTTATAGGGAACCTATATCTCTTCATCCAAAATTGGTTTCTTGCACCCATCATGTAGAAATAAATTCTAGCCTACATGGATCTTCATGTTTTATAGGGGAATTTCCAATGTGTAGTATCCCAACTTTTCAATCTCTGAGATACATTAGAAACTAATGGAATGTTAAAGGTACTTCCACATAGTAATGGATCAAGGGAATCCATTGTGTTAAATAATATGCAATTTATTTATGGATAACCATGAAATCAGAATTATATGTGATTTTCCCAAACTTGGATTTGAGTTTAATCTTTTTTATGTTCCTTTAATCAGTCTTATCATACCCTTGAATAGTCATATTGGCGGTAGATAAGTCCCCTTAACAACATCCCAAATTTCAGAGGGTTTGAACTGGGATGAGATTGATCTCAGATCCATTATAAATCAGAGACCTTATGATATCAAAATTATTGAGTTTTCTCAAGACAAATAGGTGTTTGATATTTCCTTAGATGGATTCTTCTTGATCTAGATTTGTGAATGAGATGGAGTAAAGATTTTCTGAGGACATAGTCTCCACACGATAATCCTCAGATACAAATACTTCAATATTGAACTACTGTTGGCTCATAAAATCTTAAACATAACCCTCCAAAAGTTATGTTTAATGATAGGGGGAAAATAGGGTTGAGAGCTTGGATGGGAATAAAGCCAACTAATTTAGAATGTCATACTTCAGTGTTAATGGTTGGCACATCCCAACCAAGAGCTTCTCCAGCGATGGGGTTAATGAGATGAGGAATCAATGGTGGATTGTTATGGTGCTTGTGCAGAGGATGTGGGACCACCACCTACTAGGTGCATGGGTTGTGATGGATTTTCCATTTTTATAGGCTAATCTGGTGATTGAACCTCCACTAGAATAAATGGTTCGACATCAATTATGTTGCCCTCTTTATCCTTAGTTATCATGCATGAATCCTCCCATTCCCTGATTATGTGTGATAAAACCTTATTCTTGGGAATATTTATCATTAGAAAAGGGTTATGAAATGTGTATAATGTCTATAGATCCAAATATAAGATCTTCATCAGATGACAATTATGAAAACCCTGTTTTTTTACAACTTAAACATGATTTATTACATAAAACTTCACTTGATACAACAAATAAGATCGATTGGTTTAGTGTCTTTGGGTCTTAGGATCATTACATAAAAACTTCAAACATGAAATACAACATCTTTATTGAAAAATTACTTTACATGACCACAACATTCCCTCGTACTTAGCATTGCATGAGATAACCTGAGGACATGCATAATAAAAGGGTGAGCGTTAAAGCCCAGTAAGGGAGTACACATGGAATAACATGAGGAGTACAATAAACGTTAGACAATAGGCATATCAATAGAGCATAAAAGAAACATGAACATAAAGGCTTGATAAAGAATGATAATCATAACATGGAAATGTGGCAACAACACTTAACATGGAATTAGCATACGCCAAGGCTCATTGCACATAAAGCATGAGTAAACCCTCATTGCACATGAAGCACGAGTAAACCCTCATTGCACTTGTGTTATCATGAGTCAACACTCATTGCACATGATGTATCATGATAGTATACTTTACCCAATTCATTGGAGCGCTATAAGGGCACACCCTTCTTAAACATTTCATTTCATGCATAAGTGTGCCACATGGATCATAAAACATGGATTCATAAAACATAAAAATTTATTCCACAATAAAGGAATGTGGAATTCATACATGATACTTTTTAATCAATAATTAAAGGTTCATAAAGGTGGAAACCATTTATGGAGAAATGGTCATGGTACCCACTACATAATGGCATTGGCTTAGAAAATCGGTGTGATTTCGGCAGTGTAACGGCATGACATAAGAATTCATAAAAAATGGTTGATGAGAGAGAAATGAGTTACTCATCATATTTACATGTAATGGAAATTAATGAGGTCATATAGATACATGTCCCAAAAATTGTAATGGAATTTAGATTTATGATACAAAATTATTGCTTGAATGTAAAAGAAGAGAGAGAAGATCCTTTCGGAATTTCAGCATAGTAACGGGTGTACATGGGAGGAATTTAATGAGAGAGAAAAGGGGATCCCATCATTCAAACAATAAGAGGGAAGTATGGGGGTGGTTTGAAACCATACCCCAACATTCATAATTGAAATTAAAAGGGCAATACAACTTAAAGAAAAATGACAAAAATGAGAAAGGAAGAAAAAACCCTTACTTGGAAGTGTGCTTCCAAAGGCTAGGGAGAGGCTTGTGAGAGGCTTCATGGGAGATTGGGCCACCTTGGTAGGATTCTATAGAGAGTAGGACAGAGTTTGGACGAACTCCAAGGGATTTTAGTGAGGAGGAAGTGGGATCTTGGGTCGTTTTATATAGGAAAGGTGAGGGAATTCTTTATTATTTAGGTTTGGGTCCCCTTAAATTAAATTAATCCAAACCACAAATCATCCCATGGTTTTTGCCCGTGGTTATTTGAAATGGGAAGAAGAAAAAAATATTTTATATGGCCCATGTCCAAAATTCATAAAATAATAAGGTTGATTATGTGGAGGTGAGTCACACTCCCATGGAAATTAATTTAAAAAGGCAAAGTGTTGAATATGTCTTGAGGGGTCCATTATTTCTTTGAAAAGTAAGTCAAACAAACCCAAAATCACATTACTTTAATGATAAAACATATATTTGCCGAACATAAGGATTATGGTATTTTATTACATCACCATTGGGTCATTATGATGTAATAAAACACATTATAAATTTATACGATATTTAATTTTTACTCAAAAATTTCACTGTCTCAAAAAATTATGAAAAATTCACCGTTGGATAATTTCGACGTCCTGATTCCAGAAATGGAACTTATTTTTTCTAAAAAAATTTCTATATATGTTAATTTTCACTTTTAAAATAAAAACCAACATTTATCGAAAATTCACGGTATTTGACCGAAATGGCGTTCAAACTTTAATATAAAATTATAATTGCATTCATAAAATTATAAGATCATTTATATTTAATAAAAATTAATTTAATAAACATATTATTATTTTATTAAAATATTATTTAATTCAAAAATCCATTAATTTAATAAAATATATTTCTTAATTAAATAATAACTAAATACACCATTTGTACTTTAAAAACAATTTTCAATGTATCAAAAATGACTAGAAATTATATTCATTATTATATATAAAAATAATGTACATGAACATAGTACTACTTATTTGTTACATAACCCCTTAAAATAGCTGCATAAGACCTAAGGGTAAGATGTACGATGGTGACAGACTCTTGGGGTGGCTCGGATTACATCGCTCGAGTGGTAATCTCTCTCAACTTCCACTTTTCCCGTAGACAGTCCTTTTCGAGCTTGACATGGTGAAGCTCAGATTGGGCTTGGTCAAGGGCGAAGCCCAAGGATGCCACCTATTTTCAGAGCTCCAACAAATGGGCTTCATATGGGGAAATTCTACTGGATGAGGCCATCACTTCTTTTGTCTGAGTAAATTGGATTTGTTAAGGTCTTATATTTATACTAATCATGTGATCACTGTTCAACGACTATATTTACAACGGTCAAAAATATTAACATAAAACCAAAGAAGTTTACATCTTCTAAAAATATTTTATATAATGATACATTTAATAAGATCAAGAGGGATTTTTGATTAATGAATCTTTGGGTCGTTACAATATTCCCCCCTTAAGAAATTTCTCCCTAGAAATTTTCCTTTTCCCACACTAAAACAAATGTGGGTAACTTAGCTTCATCATATCCTCTGATTCCCAAGTCGCTTCTTCAAATTTGTGGTTTCTCCACAACACCTTAACGAGGGGAATTGTCTTATTTCGTAGAATATTTTTTCTACGATCTAAGATCTTCACTGGTTGCTAATCATAAGAAAGATCGTCTTCCAATTGTACCACCTTAGATAAGAGTACATGTGAAGGGTCTGGAATGTATTTCCTTAAGAGGGATATATGAAAGACATCATGTACTTTGGCCATGGCAGATGGAAGTGCTAGTCGATAGGCCACAGCCCCGATATGATAAAGAATCTAGAAGGGGCCGATGTACCTTGGACTTAACTTCCCTTTCCTTATAATCCTCATTACCTGCTTCCACGGAAATATGCGTTGAAACACCATGTCTCCAACATTAAACTCAAGGTCTCGCCGACAATTATCTGCATAACTCTTCTGTCGACTCTGAGCTTCCTTGATATGATGCTGAATGGTTTTTACCTTCTCCATCATTTCCACGACCATTTCTGGTCCATGCAGCTTACGTTCACCAACCTCATCCCAACATGCAGGTGTTCTGCACCTTTTCCCATAGAGGGCTTCATATGGTGCCATTTGGATGCTCGAGTGGAAACTATTATTATAAGAGAACTCAACTAGAGGAAGATGTTGATCCCATCCTCCTTTAAAGTCCATTAAGAACGCTCTCAACATATCCTTAAGTGTTTGGACAGTCCGCTCGGACTTTCCATCAGTTTGAGGAAGATAGGTCGTACTGAAGTTCAGTTCAGTATTCAGAGCATGTTGAAAACTCTTCCAAAACATAGAGGTGATTCTTGGATCTCGGTCAGACACAATAGATAGTTGTACTCCATGCAACCTTACCACTTACCTGATATATATCCATGCTAATTGAGCCAAAAAGAAATCCTCCGGAATAGAAATGAAGTGTGAAATCTTTTTAATACGATCCACAACAAACCGGATTACATTCTTGCCTTTGGATGTCCTCGGAAGTCTGGTGACAAAGTCCATAGTGATGTTCTCCCATTTCCATTCAGGTGTGAGCAATGGTTGCATCATCCCTTTAGTCTTCTGCCTCTCTGCCATCACTTGCTGACACACCAGGAACTTTGATGTATATTCAGCGATCTCCTTCTTCATATTATCCCACCAAAAGTTTTCTCAGTGATCTCGATACATCTTTGTGTTGCCTGGGTGAATAGGGAAATTTGAACTATGTGCATCATCCAAAAGTTCCTTCTTCAGCTCTGGACTTTATGGAACACACAGTCTTTTCCCAAACCGCACAATTCCTTCTTCATTAACATTAAACTCTAAGGATTTCCATTTTTCGATAGTTCCCAATTTTTCCTGAATCCCCACATCATCCTTTTGAGCATCCTTTACCCTTTCCAAAAGAGATGGTTGAGAAATAATTTGTGAAAGGATTGATGATGTTCCCTTCTTTATGATTCCGACGTCCATCTTCATCAAGTCTAAGAAGATTGGATACTTCTCAATTCTCATCATTGATAGAATTTATGGGTCCTTTCTACTTAGGGCATCTGCCACCTTGTTCGCTTTCCTAGGGTGGTAATGTATTGAGTAGTAATAATCCTTGATGAGCTCTATCCATCTTCTCTGGCACATATTAATCTCTTTCTCTGTGAATATATATTTAAGACTCTTTTGGTCAGTATATATATCACATTTCTCCCCATAGAGATAATGCCGCCATATTTTCAAGGCAAAGATCACAGCCGCCAACTCCAGATCATGCGTTGGATATTTTCGCTCATAGATTTTCAACTGCCTTGAGGCATAGGATATCACTTTATCATTCTGCATCAGCACACAACCTAATCCCTTCATTGAAGCATCACTGAATACCACAAAAAGTTCCCCACTTGTTGGTAAAGTGAGCACGAGTGCAGTGATAAGCCTCATTTTCAACTCCTTGAAGCTTTCTTTGCATTCATCACTCTAAGGAAACTTTACTCCCTTTAGAGTTTTCTTGGTAAGAGGGTTGGAAAATCGTGAAAAATTTCTCACAAATCGTCAATAATATCCAGCTAACCCCAAGAAGCTACGGATATCCATTACCGATGTTGGCCTCGATCATCCCTCAATTGCATCTGTTTTGGAGGGGTCCACATATATCTCATTTCTTGTGATGATATGGCCCAATAATGAGACCTCCTTCAACCAGAACTCACAAATTCTGTACTTTTCATAGAGCTTCTCCTTGCACAACGTCTCTAGTACAGTTTTTAAATGCTCCTCATGATCCTCCTTGGATTTGGAGAATATTGGAATATCATCTATAAAGACTACCACAAATTTTTCAAGGTAATCTCTAAAGACTCTATTCATCAAGTCCATGAATATTTCTGGAGTATTGGTGAGTCCGAAAGACAAAACTATGAATTCATAGTGCCCGTATCTTGTAGGAAAAGCAGTCTTGGGGACATCTTCCTTCTTCACCCTTACTTGATAATATCCCGACCGCAAGTCCACCTTGGAGAAGTATTGTTCTCCACGTAGCTGATCAAACAACTCATCGATTCTTGGGAGAGGATACTTGTTCTTTATCGTGATTTTTTTAAGTTCACGATAATCGATGCAAAGCCGCATTGACCCATCTTTCTTCTTGACGAAGAGGACTGGTGCACCCCATGGTGAAGCACTTGGGAGTATAAACCCTTTATCTAGATTCTCTTGTAGTTGTTTCTTCATCTCTCCAAGCTCTACAATAGCCATTATATATGGAGTCTTGGATATTTGCAGTGCCCCAAGTATAAGTTCAATTGAGAACTCAACATCTCTTCTTGGAGGAAGACCAGACAGTTCCTCGGGAAACACTTCAGCGAATTCCCTCACAATAGGCATTTCTTAAAAGATGGTTTCCTCCTTGGACTCAATCATCTGAGCCATATATATGTGCTCATAAGGCAGTAATATCCATGCTTGAGATGATGGAGCTAAAGGAGATTCATCTTCCTCCTGACACTTGTAAAGAATCGGGGGTCGATTCTCCATATAGAGTGTGATTTCCCTCTCCACACAATTAATGTTGGCTCTATATATGGAAAGCCAATCCATGCCAGGAATTGCATCAAATTCCACTATAGGGAGTATGATGAGGTTAGCCGGGAAATTCAATCCAAAGATTATAACAGGGGAGGACTTATACTCATGGGATTCAATGATTGCCCCATTTGCCGTACTCACCGACATCTTTATTTCCATGATTTGTGGTGGTGTTGGGATTGTTCTACTAAACTTTCGAGATATAAAAGAATGCGTAGAACCTGAATCAAAAACTAAGTTTTCTATTCTTGAATGAATAACTAGCGTACCTTCCACCACTTCGTTGTTGGGGTTCACTTCGGCAGAAGTGATAGAAAAATATCTTACTTGATGTCTTGGAGGTTGTTGGTTGCCTCCAATAACCCTTGGATTAGGACACTGATTTGAAAAATGACACGGTTCTTTGAATTTGTAGCATTGAACAACTTGTTGAGGTTTGAACGGAGCTTTCCTCTCGTCTTTCGCTGCCGCGGGTCCTTCTTGCCAATAGTTAACAGCTAGTTGCCCTTATCTTCCACACCTAAACAGTTTCTTATCCCCTTAAGGCAATTTCCAGGGTGCTTCTTTCCGCACTTTTGGCGAGTGGGGTGCTGGATCTTCTTAGCACCGTTAGATTTATCCATCGGAACACCAGCATAGAAGTCCACCTTACGCTTCTTGTCCCCATGATACCCTAGTGATTCCCGGTGTAACACCCCGAGCTTCCATGATACGCTTCTCATTCAATAATGCAATAGCTTGCATTGTACGCAACTTCGAGTTCTAACACACCGCAACTAATCAAAGTAGCCGTTATGAATAGTAATAACCACTTTTTAAATTTATAGAAATTTTATATTTCAAAATGGACTTCATTATTGTATTCCTTATATTGAAATTAGCCTATTTTGAATTTTTGGTATTTTTCTAAGAAATTCTAACTTTTTATGAATAGTGAAAAATACTTAAAAACAACTTTTTTAATCAAAATTATTTATAGTTATAAATTATACTATTTAGTGGTTTTAAAGTATAATTAGAATATATTTTTAAAATTTAATCCAATGGTGGTCATTAGAATTAATTTAACATTGAAATTGGACATAAACAATTGCCAATCTTTTGATATAAATTGTTTCTTAAAAACACGCTATTTGTTGTGACAGCGGGATTAATTATAAAATTAATTAATGAAACTTATGTGTTTGTAATTTTTTAAAATAGACATCATTTTTGAATTTGGAATATCAATTATAGCTTAGGGTGAAATTTTGGCATTGTTCTGAAAAACTTCAATTTTTGATGAATAGTGAAACCACTAAGTGATAGTTAAATAACTGATTTTTTGTTTAAATGAAATATTACCACTTATGTGATTTGATTTTCAAAAATCCGACATACATGGTTGTCATTAAGAAGTAAAATGTAGTTCAATGAGATTAAAATAATTTTTGGTGAATAGTATCTTTTATGTTCTTAATCGCGATTAGAGGTAATTAGTGTAGTTTAAGGTAAAAATAATGTTTTAATAATATGAGATGAGCTTGACACATGTCCTACCCTCATTGGATGTGCCATGTCCGACCAAGAAAATCCATGGGTCAACTTGGGGACCACATGGAGCCACTTTAGTTGGAACATTACATAAATACCTTTTATTTAATGTTAAAGTAAAAAATGACACAAACATGAAATTTTTTACGAAAACAATTTTTACATGGGGTTATACAAGTCATATTTTTTATTATAAATAGTAATTGGAAAGCTAAAAAGATTTCCTACATCATAGTATTTTTTTATAATTTTTAGACATTAAATAAATTAAATTATTTATGACATCATTATGATGCAGCGATGACCTCATTATTTAACGATTTTAATAAAATGAAACGATAATGTAAAATCCAAGTCTTAAACTTGTCCAAAGACATTTGGATGGGTAGATTTAGAACCCTTATCACCTTAGCCTCGAATTATATAAGTTTGGGACCTCTAAAATCCAAAACTCATTTTATAATAAAGTGACTTTGCTTTACTTTCCAAGAGTGCCCCTCCTCTCCTCTTATAAAAGGCCCCCACCTCTACCACCTCATTCACACTTTCAAGCCATTTGGCTCAGACAACCTCTACCCAAATACTCTCCCAACTTCCCCCTCTTACTCCTAGTAGCCTAACTTTGGGCAGAACTCTTCGCAAGGAAGCCTTTGGCTCAAATCAAAAAGAGTTACCCGATTTTGAGGTAATTTCTTCTCTAATGTTGTTTTGTTTTATTTTTCTTCTCCAACCCCTTAAACACTTTTTATTCATTTATTTTGTAACAACACCAGTATCCCCAATATACTAGGATGTTTTTATAAGAAGGATTCGAGATACAATTACACACCCCTACATCTAATGGTTAAAGAACATACTATTTCTGTGGATGGCGAATTTCTGCCTCACGAAACGATGATTGTTCAACACTCATATAACACCTTCAAAGGTGGCCATTAAGATGTCACTATATTTATATATGATTTTATACTGGAATTATAATATACCTTTATATAATTATGATTTCATTAAATACTAAATAGAAATGAAAGTAGCGTTCATGCGTACGTACGGCTTACCGTCTCCATGAATGGTGCATTTCATTTCTTACCTCTAAACGTTATGAAATATTATAAATACATGTATATATTGGATATATATGAGATATATGATATATATATCATTAATATAATTCTGGATATAATGGATATATCACCACATGAACAACTTGTAATTATAATAATTTTATTTTTGACTCAAGTACCAAAAATCTACAAAACGACCGTTATTAACTTAAATAACTACATAATGTTCATAACATTGTAATAAGTGATATAAAAAGGATAATGAAATTGAAAATGGTAGATATTAACTCTAGTTTATTATTCAGGAGGTTAAAGAACGGTTGAGTCATGTCGGACACGAGGTAAGGGAACTTCTTAACCCAATTTCCATTCTTTGTGTTAATCTCCTACTTTCAAATTATGTCATGATATTATTATGTACTATCTTGTATTTGTACTTTATTTATGTTTACTTATAGTGAATACACATAATAGATCTATTTTATTTTAAAAATGATCTTTGTATGGACTTCGTCTCAATCTCCTTTCATTGAGGAATATTTCGTTTTATACATAACTTTCTTTCATACGGTGTATAAACCCCTTTGACTTTTACGTTTATTCAGAAGATTTTATTTTATAAATATGTGATTTTTAAATGATTTCAAAAAATAGATATTTCTCTCCAATATATGAAAATCTAGTGCAAATGTATACGTATTTAACGCAAGCTTAAAAATGTTTTCAGAAAACCCGACTCTCGACTGTGGTAGACAGGAAGGGATTGGGCGTGGACCCATCATGGCCTGTAATTAGTCGAGCAGTCTCAGAATTAGTTATTTTGTTTTCAGAAGCTTTCATAATGTTTTTAGAAAAACACTGGAGTATATTTGAGCAATTTTAAATGTAAGTATCTTCTAAAAAAATGGCATCGGAAGGTCTAATGAGACAAACTAGTGTCTTGGCACGAGGCCTTGACAAAATCTTATTTGTTGTCTTGGCACGAGGCCTTGACTACGTGGTTATGATAGTCGGGTATTATGCATTCCATCATTATGAAAGTGGTTATTTATATTGCATGTGATTATTCGACCAGTAGAATATGCATTTGAATAAGTAAATGACATTATCTCATTTTACTTTTTCCATATTATGTTGAAGTTCATGTTTAAAAGGCTTTTGTTTTAGTTATACATTTCCTTAAATGTTAATGTTTATTTATGAAAGCTTCCGCAATATTGTTATCCTTTCTAAGCATCTGAGCTCACCCATTTCAATGTTTTAATATTTTACAGGATGCGAAGAAGTATTTTATGAATGACCTGTAGGGATAGTCAGAAGAGGATATGACTGCGGATTATGGAGACTTTATTATTGTAGTTTTTCACTTTATGATGTAATGTAACATTTATGAATGTATCTAGTGTTCCAAGGCTACTAAACTAATTGGTCTTTCGAGACTTGATCTTTTGTGATCATGCCAATGTTACGAACTAATGCACCGACTCTGGGTAGCTGGGGTCGGGGCGTTACAGTTGGTATCAGAAGCAGTTTAGTACTAACCTTGGAAGCTAGATTTAGATAAACTCTGATTAGAGCACATAGCCCGAAGATAGACTTTGAGGATTAGTATAGAAGAACTTCCTAGAAATTTGGTATTGTAGAGATGTTTTGAGTTTTCCGAGCAATACATCCCTGTCTAGATACGAGCAGGTAGAGGTGGCTCTGACACAGATGTACCTAGGGGTAAAACCCGAAAACACCGCTTTGAGCTAGACTCAAACGGGAACTGGTGCATGAAAATGGGCCTTGCTACACTCTTGGTTACGACACTCCCAGGGGATATGCTTAGGATAATTCTCATTTTCTTTACAAACCACTGTGAAGGGTTATGAGTATAGACTTCCTCAAAGATAACTTTTTTTATGATTACGGATTATATCCATAAATAGTTCAATTAGTGTTAAGTGTTTTACAAGTATGGAATTATGTATTTTGATACATAAACTAATCTAGTTTATGCCATTGTTTAGAAATGGCGCCTAGTGGAAGGAATGGAAACCGTATCAATGCACACACTCTGTGTAGGGATTTCCCTCCTGCTCATGATGATCATTGTGGATCTGGAGATACAACTGGTGCTGATCAACTTATTACCATACTGGGACAACTCACTCAGGTTATTAATAATAACCTTACTCGTATGGAGCACCCTGATCCTCAACGTGGAGGATAAATGTTAGACCTCTTCATGAGGAAACAACCGCCAACATTTAATGGTGTTACAAATCCATTAGTAGCTGAGCAATGGATAAACTCCTTAGAGAAAATATTCCATTCCTTGGGGAGTAGCGAAAGGGAGAAGGTTGTCATGGCAGTTTACCGCCTCACTGGAGATGCCGATCAGTGGTGGTCACTGATTCAAAACACAAAGGAAGATAATGATGTATCGAATATGGAATGGAGGGAGTTCAAAGAGCTTTTCCTAGAATAATACTATCCTCGTGACCATCGAGCAGATATGGAAAGACAATTTTTGAGTCTGAGACAATAGGAGGATGAGAATGTCGCAAAGTATGAGGTGAACTTGACAAGGTTAGAGAGGCATGTTGCAGATTATATACGTAACCCAATAAGTAAGATTGATAATTTCTTTTATGGGTTAAAACCTTTTCTCCATCGAGATTTAGTATCACAATCTTTTTCAACATACGAAGATATTGTCTCGTGTTCTATCAAGACAGAAAAGGAATTCTCTAAGTCTTATGACAACAAAGTAAAGCAAGAGAAGAAGAGAACGGTGGAACAAGAGACAGATAAATGGAAAAAGGGAAAGAAGGATTTTCCATTATGTGATAATTGTGGGAAGAATCACCCTGGTACTTGCCTAAAAGGAATGGGAGTATGTTATAAATGTAGAGAAAAAGGTCACCAAGCGCGTGATTGTAAGGGAAAGAAAGAGGCTATCAATGTTGAATGCTACAATTGTAGGGAAATGGGGCATTATGAAAATGAATGTCCTAAGCGTCAGGGAAACATACCTCAGAAAAGGCCAAGGGATCAAGGATAATCTTATGTTGTTACTACAGTTGAAGCAGAATAACTAATGTATTGGTGCTTTTGGACTCATGGATTATATTCTGGTTATTAGAATAATGTGATATATATATAAGGATTGTACTGCAGTACTTGTTGATTTCAGTAAGGTTTTAATAAGATGAAGGTAATTATATTTTTAGTATGTGACAATAAGAGAAACATTACTTTGTTTGGGGAATCTGATAAATTGATTTTGGAATTAAGAGACCTTTTAGAGAAAATCTGGACAAAGGTATTTTGGATAACTATAAAGGTTGGAGTAGATTAAGTTGATCTTTGGATAGTATTGTTTAAGGTTAAAAAATTTATGAAGATTATTTTTGGAATATTATAATACTATAGTTTTAGGAAAAGGACAACATGCAGGGTGGGGCATAACCCGTCGCGTCAGACAAAGCTGCAGGAATCGAACCCACAACCATAGTGCGACATGCCTTTATTTCCTACCACTAGCCTACAGGAAGTCCCTGGTTATTACAAAATAATTTTACTAATCTATATGGTATGTGTTAACATTTTGAACCTTATACAATTAGGATAAGTATAATATTTTTGAGTTCTATTATCTTTTTGAGTGAAAGATGAGTTGAAGGTTGAAACTCTAATTGTCAAGCATAAATATATATAGCTATCACTTATTCAATGAATAAATTAATTCTTAAACTTTATTAAAGGGATATTAAAACAAAAAAATGTGTTATCCTAATTCCTTATGTCTTGTTGAACTGATGATATTTTAAATCAACATAGATTGAAGGCTTTGAGGCCCTCAATTTGACAGTTGATTGTGATTGATGACCTCAATCACTCCCTACAAATATTTAAGTTTTTCCTCCAATTATATGTCTCTAATTGCCACAAATTTTCTCCTAATCGAGATCATAATTGGGTGGTGACTTTTTCATTTCCCTTTCCCTCTTATTAAGGCTAAATTTTATTAATCTTATTTCCGATGTGGGTTTTACACAAAGGTATTTTCTCTTTTCAACCTTTTATTTTCAAAGAAAAATTTCAAATTGCGAGGACGTAATTTATTGAAGGAGGGCAGAATGTAACACCCCGAGCTTCCATGATACGCTTCTCATTCAATAATGCAATAGCTTGCATTGTACACAACTTCGAGTTCTAACACACGACAACTAATCAAAGTAGCCGTTATGAATAGTAATAACCACTTTTTAAATTTATAGAAATTTTATATTTCAAAATGGACTTCATTTTTGTATTCCTAATATTGAAATTAGCATATGTTGAATTTTTGGTATTTTTCTAAGAACTTCTAATTTTTTATGAATAGTGAAAAATAATTAAAAACAACTTTTTTAATCAAAATTATTTATAGTGATAAATTATACTATTTAGTGGTTTTAAAGTATAATTAGAATATATTTTTACCATTTTATCCAATGGTGGTCATTAGAATTAATTTAACATTGAAATTGGACATAAACAATTGCCAATCTTTTGATATAAATTGTTTCTTAAAAACACGCTATTTTTGTGACAGCGGGAATTAATTATAAAATTAATTAATGCAACTTATATGTTTGTAATTTTGTAAAATAGAAACCTTTTTTGATTTCAGAATATCAATTATAGCTTAGGGTGAAATTTTGGCATTGTTCTGAAAAACTTCAATTTTTGATGAATAGTGAAACCACTAAGTGGTAGTTAAATAACTGATTTTTCGTTTAAATGAAATATTTCCACATCTGTGATTTGATTTTCAAAAATCAGACATACATGGTTTTCATTAAGAAGTAAAATGTAGTTCAATGAGATTAAAATAATTTTTGGTGAATAGTAACTTTTATGTTCTTAATCACGATTAGAGGTAATTAGTGTAGTTTAAGGTAAAAATAATGTTTTAATAATATGAGATGAGCTTGACACATGTCCTACCCTCATTGGATGTGCCATGGCCGACCACGAAAATCCATGGGTCAACTTGGGGACCCCATGGAGCCACTTTAGTTGGAAAATGACATAAATACCATTTATTTAATGTTAAAGTATAAAATGACACAAACTTGAATTGTTTTACTAAAAAACATTTTACATGGGGTTATACAAATCATATTTTTGACTATAAATAGTCATGGGAAAGAAAAAAAGATTTCCTACATCATAGTATTTTTTTTATAATTTTTAGACATTAAATAAATTAAATTATTCATGACATCATTATGATGCAGCGATGACCTCATTATTTAACGATTTTAATAAAATGAAAAGATAATGTAAAATACAAGACTTAAACTTGTCCAAATACTATTGGATGGGTAGATTTATAACCCTTATCACCTTAGAATCTAATTATATAAGTGTGGGAACTCTAAAATCCGAAACTCATTTTATAATAAAGTGACGTTTCTTTACTTTCCAAGAGTGCCCCTCCTCTCCTCTTATAAAAGGCCCCCACCTCTACCACCTCATTCACACTTTCAAGCTCTTTGGCTCAGACAACCAACGCCCAAATACTCTCCCAACTTCCCCCTCTTACTCCTAGAAGCCTCACTTTGGGCAAAACGCTTCCCAAGGAAGCCTTTGGCTCAAATCAAAAAGAGTTACCCGATTTTGAGGTAATGTCTTCTCTAATGTTGTTTTGTTTTAATTTTCATCTCCAACCCCTTAAAAACTTTTTATTCATTTCTTTTGTAACAACACCAGTATCCTCAATATACTAGGATGTTTTTATAAGAAATATTCGAGCTACACTTACACACACCTACATCTAATGGTTAAAGAACATACTATTTCTGTGGATGGCGAATTTCTGCCTCACGAAATGATGATTGTTCAACACTCATATAACACATTCAATGGTGGCCATTAAGATGTCACTATATTTATATATTATGTTATACTGGAATTATAATATACCTTTATATAATTATGATTTCATTAAATAAGAAATAGAAATGAAAGTAGCGTTCATGCGTACGTACGACTTACTGTCTCCATGAATGGTGCATTTCATTTCTTACCTCTAAACATTATGGAATATTATAAATGCATGTATATACTGGATATATATGAGATATATGATATCTATATCATGAATATAATTCTGGATGTAATGGATATATCACCACATGAACAACTTGTAATTATAAGAATTTTATTTTTGACTCAAGTACCAAAAATCAACAAAACGACCGTTATTAACTTAAATAATTACATAATCTTCATAACATTGTATTAAGTGATATAAAAAGGATAATGAAATTGAAAATGGTAGATATTAACTCTAGTTTATTATTCAGGAGGTTAAAGAACGGTTGAGTCAAGTCGGACACGAGGTAAGGGAACTTCTTAACCCAATTTCCATTCTTTGGGTTAATATCCTACTTTCAAATTATGCCATTATATTATTATGTACTATATTGTATTTCTACTTTCTTTATGTGTAATTATAGTGAATACACATAATAGATCTATTTTATTTTAAAAATGATCTTTGTATGGACTTCGTCTCAATCTCCTTTCATTGAGGCATATTTCGTTTTATACACAACTTTCTTTTATACGGTGTATAAACCCCTTTGACATTTACGTTTATTCAAAAGATTTTATTTTATAAATATGTGATTTTTAAATGATTTCAAAAAATAGATATTTCTCTCCAATATATGAAAATCCAGTGCAAATGTATACCTATTTAACGCAAGCTTAAAAATGTTTTCAGAAAACCCGACTCTCGAGTGTGGTAGACAGGAAGGGATTGGGTGTGGACCCATCATGGCCTGTAATTAATCGACCAGTCTTAGAATTAGTTATTTTGTTTTCAGAAGCTTACATAATGTTTTCAGAAAAACACTGGAGTATATTTGAGCAATTTTAAATGTAAGTATCTTCAAAAAAAATGTTATCGGCAGGTCTCATGAGACAAACTAGTGTCTTGGCACGAGGCCTTGACAAAATCTTATTTGTGGTCTTTCCATGAGGCCTTGACTACGTGGTTATGATAGTCTGGCATTGTGCATTCCATCATTATGAATGTGGTTATTGATATTGCATGTGATTATTTGACCATTAGAATATCCATGTGAATAAGTAAATGGCATTATCTCATTTTACTTTTGCCATATTATGTTGAAGTTCATGTTTAAAAGGCTTTTGTTATAGTTTTACATTGCCATAAATGTTAATGTTTATTTATTAAAGCTTCCGCAATATTGTTATCCTTACAGAGCATCTGAGCTCACCCCTTTCAATGTTTTAATATTTTCTAGGATGTGAAGAAGTATTTTATGAATTACCTGCAAGGATAGTCAGAAGAGGATATGAGTGCGGATTATGGAGACTTTGTTATTGTAGTTTTTCACTTTATGATGTAATGTAACATTTATGAATGTATCTAGTGTTCCAAGGCTACTAAACTAATCGGTCTTTCAAGACTTGATCTTTTGAGATAATGCAAATGTTACGAAGTAATGCAATGACTCTGGGTAGCTGGGGTCAGGGCGTTACACCCTGATCTCCATTTCAACCTTGAGGGCATATCGGACAATTTCCTCATAGCTGTCGAAGTCACGGATCGCTAATGCTTTCCTCAAGCTAGGCTTCATCCCACCAAATAAGCGGACAACCTTGCATTTGGTGGTAACGAAAACACCGGAAGCGTATCGTGCCAGCCTCGAGAAGTTTACCTCGTACGGTCCAACAGATTATTCATCTTTTTTCTTGAGGGAATGGAAGCCCCTTTCCATCTTAAGCCTGAGGGTGCACAGAAAATATTTATCGAAAAACATCTTTCGGAAATCCTTCCATTCTAACGCCTCGATCTACTTCTCCGGATTCATATTTTTGATCAACATCCACCATTGATCAGCTTCACCCTCCATACGATAAGCCGCAAGGAGAACCTTCTCTTGTTCAGAACATTGGAGGGTGGAGAATATCTTTTCAATCGAGTTGATCCATTGTTCAGCGATAGTGGGATCAGATGATCAACTAAAAGTAGGAGGCCTTTGTCTCATGAATCTCTCGATAGCAACTTGTTCTTTCATAGGGGGGGGGGGTTGAACGTTCCTCTTGATCCGTTTTTCTATTCAAAACTTGAGTTTGCTGAGAGAGAAGCGTGACAATGTTCGCGATTCTGGCTCCCATTGGATTTGGCATCTCATTAGTACACTCATCACACTGATCTTCACAACGGTTGTTAGCCCGAGTCCTCCTATTACCAGCCATTGAATGGAATAAAAGGAAATTTAGGGGTAACACATAATGGGTTATCCAAAGACAAAAGATAAGGACTTATAAATATACTTTCATTTCCTTAAATCATGAGTCTATAGGCTTCAATCTAGGATTTTCATGATCTACTTTCTAACATATATTCTTAAGGGAATTTTTTTTATTCCATTAATAAGGGTTCATACTAAACTTTTGAATTTATCAACACATATCCCCCAGGAGTGTCATAACCAAGAGTGCAGCAAGGCCCGTTGTCATGCACTAGTTCCTGTTCGAGTCTAGCTCAAAGTGGTATTTTCGGGTTTTACCGCTAGGATACATCTGTTCCAGAGCCGCCTCTACCTGCTCGTATCTAGAAAGGGATGTATTTGTTTGATAAAACACTTACTTAGCACTTAACAAAACATACAGATGTTTTTATTATACTTAGTCTTGTATCTAAGGATTTACTAGGGTTTCCTAATCCCAAAAATAACTAAACCTATCATTTGATACCAACTATGACAACCCTACTTTTTATTACAACTTCAACATGATTTCATACATAAAACTTCACTTGATACAACAAATAAGATCAAGATGTTTAGTGTCTTTGGGGATTAAGATCATTACATAAAAACATAAAACATGAAATACAACATATTCATTAAAAAATTCCTTTATATGACCACTACATTCCCTCGTACTTAGCATTTCATTGGATAACCTGAGGACATGCATAAGAAAAGGTTGAGCTGTAAAGCCCAGTAAGGGAGTACACATGGAATAACATGAGGAGTACAATACATGTTATCCAATAGGCATATCAATAGATCATAAAAGAAACATAAACATAAAGGTATGATAAAGCATGATAATCAAAACCAGGAAATGTGGCAACAACACTTATCATGGAATTAGCATGAGATAAGACTCATTGCACATAAACCATGAGTAAACCCTCATTACACATGAAGCACAAGTAAACCCTCATTGCACTTGAATTATAATGAGTCAACAATCATTGCACATGACGTATCATGATACTATACTTTACCCAATGCATTGGAGCGCTATAAGGGCGCACCCTTCTTAAACATTTCATTTCATGCATAAGTGTGCCACATGGATCATTAAACATGGATTCATAAAACATAAACATTTATTACATGATAAAGTAATGTGGAATTCATACATGATACTTTGTAATCAACAAGTAAAGGTTCATAAAGGTGGATACCCTTGATGGAGAAAAGGGCATGGTATCCACTACACAATGGCATTGGCTTAGAAAATCTGTGTGATTTCGGCAGCGTAACGACGTGACATAAGAATTCATAAAAATGGTTGATGAGAGAGAAAGGGGTTCCACATCATATTTCCATGTAATGGACAGTAAGGAGGTCATATAGATTCATTTCCCAAAAATTATAATGGAATTTAGATTCATGATACAAAATTATTGCTTGAATGTAAAAGAAGAAAGAGAAGTTCTTTTCGGAATTTCGGCATAGTAACGGGTGTACATGGGAGGAATTTAATGAAAGATAAAGGGGTATCAAATCATTCAAACAATAAGAGGGAAGTATGGGGGAGGTGAAAAACCATACCCCAACATTAATAATTGAAATTAAATGGGAAATACAACATAAAGAAAATTGACAAAAAAGTGAAAGGAAGAAAAAACCCTTACTTGGAAGTGTGCTTCCAAAGGCTAGAGAGAGGCTTGTGAGAGGCTTCTTGGGAGCTTGGGGAACCTGGGGCAGATAATAGAGAGAGTAGGGTAGAGGATGGACGAACTCCAAGGTATTTTAGTGAGGATGAAGTGGGAGCTTGGGTGGGTTTATATAGGAAAGGTGAGGGAATTCTTTATTATTTAGGTTTGGGTCCCCTTAAATTAAATTAATCCAAACCACAAACCATCCAATGTTTTTTGCCCATGGTTTTTGGGAAAGGGAATAGGAAAACAATATTTTATAAGGCCCATGTCCAAACTTCATAAAATAATAAGGCTGCTTATGTGGAGGTGAGTCACACTCCCATGGAAATTAATTTAAAAAGGCAAAGTGTTGAATATGTCTTGAGGGATCCATTAATGCTTTGAAAAGTAATTCAAACAAACCCAAAATCACATTATTTTAATGATAAAACATATATTGGCCGAACATAAGGATTATGATATTTTATTACATCCCCATTGTGTCATTATGATGTCATAAATCACATTTTATATTTAAACGGTATTTAATTTTTACTAAAAAATTTGACTGTCTCAGAAAATTATGAAAAATTCACTGTTGGATAATTTTGACTTCCTAATTCCAGAAATGACATTAAATTTCTCTAAAAATATTTCTAAATATTTTAATTGTCACTTATAAAATAAAAACAAACATTTATCGAAAATTCACGGTATTTGACAGGAATAGCTTTCAAACCTTAATATAAAATTTTAATTGCATTCATAAAATTATAAGATCATTTATATTTTATAAAAATTAATTTAATAATATTATTATTATTTTATTAAAATATTATTTAATTCAAAAATCCCTTAATTTAGTAAAATATATTTCTTAATTAAATAATAACTAAAAACACCATTTGTACTTTAAAAAAAATTTACAAAGTAGCAAAAATGATTACAAATTATATTCATTATTATATACAAAAATAATGTACATGAACATAGTACTACATATTTGTTACATAACCCCTTAAAACAGCCGCATAAGACCTAAGGGTAAGGTGTGTGATGGTGAAAGACTCTTGGGGTGGCATGAATAACATCGCTCGAGTGGTAATCTCTATCAACTTCCACTTTTCCCATAGACGGTCCCATTCGAGCTTGACATGGTAAAGCTCAGCTTGGGCTTGGTCAAGGGCGAAGTCCAAGGATGCCACTTCTTTTCCGAGCTCCGACAAATGGGCTTCGTATGGGGAAATTATACTGGTTGAGGCCATCACTTCTTTTGTCTGAGTAAATTTGATTTGGTAAGGTCCTATATTTATACTAATCATATGATCACTGTTCAACGACTATATTAACAACGGTCATAAATCTTAACATAAAACCAAAAAATTTGACATCTTATAAAAACATTTTATATAAAGATACATTTAATATGATCAAGAGGGATTTTCCATTAATGAAACTTTGGGTCGTTACAACAATTCGATTTGGTGGGGTGGTTCCCATGTTGCGAATGTTTCAGGTAATAAATCGTCCATAGTTAGGGTTTCTGTTGGAGTAGAATATGAATATTCCCCTTCATTTTATTCCTACTTTTGATGGCCACAATCACCATTGGGAGGAACTTTTTTTCCTTATTATGTGGTGTAAATATTGAAATTCATCACAACTATGCTTTAGGGGTGGTGTGTGCTTGATCAATTGATTTTTTAGTCATCCTATTGATGAATATTTGCACAAGTTTGGATGAAACATTTTTTCAATCTTCTTCTTCTTCAGTCTAGATGATGGTTATGAATGAAACCTTCTATTGGGAGTTGTCTAATGCCACCTTTCCTAAATCTACCATGCCTTTATAGAATTCATTGATTTTAAGGAAATATTGGATGTTATGACCTAGCCCCATATGTTAATGTAAGTAGTTGGGACAATCAGTGTGGTTAACCTCATCAATATTTCTAGGTTACAGAAGCATTAGTAGGTTATTGTACTTGGCATCTAAGAAATAAATAGGAAATTGTTCATTTTGGAAGGAGTATACTTTTTTGATCCATTCCACAAATCCTGGAAAACAATAATTTCGTTTTGGTTATGGCCAAGGAATATTCTGTGGTTGTAAAAAAAACATGTGGTGATGGGGTGTTTAGAGTATTCCTTATTGTTGGGCTGGGAACTGATCCTAGCTTTAGGGTGATGACTGTATCTTCATAACTTCCATGACTTTTTCTCTAGGCTGTGTGCATGGATCAAAACATGGATTGGGTATAAAAAATGTTTTCTTCAATAATATTTTTTGTTTTAGTGAAATCTTGAAAATCGTCTGGATAGTTATGGGGATCATATATTTTATCAACTCATACCATTGATTTTACTCATAGTGTTCTATTAGTTTCTCTTGGAGAGAGGGATACAGAGAAAATAGGTTAAACCTTTCCATCCTGTAATGAAATAAGACACTTTATCGTTATTTCATTTGACAAAGTTCATTTGATCAATTTATTTTTCCTATTACCACAATGTTGAAATGTTGAAGGAAATGACTATGAAGGCCTTCTAATCCTGCAATATCATCTGCTCACAGTCTACTATATGAAACAATGGTTATCCCTGTGAGACTCTATAAAAACACCTCATATTTGTTGCTTCTTGTGGATCTCAATGGACCAGTATAGACCCACATCATGATATGATGTGTGTGAGTTGTTTTAATGGTCTCATGCACTGTTATAGGTAAAAAATGTATTATTACAGATGTAGGGTTGAGGTGGTGTAGCATCCATACATTCATGTTATGGATTCCTCTCATGTTTCACTAGTTTGTGTCTCCCTTCCATGGCATCCATTCGAGTAGACATGGAATCAATGTTGTTATGTAACTCTATGGGTGATACTATCTGAGATGCCTCCTATCCACATGGATCATAAAGGGTCCAATGAGGTGGTCTCTAAATCATCTCCTGCTGACCTTCAATTCACCTTAGGAATGAATGATTTCCATGAAGAGGGAAAGGATGTCACTGCAACAGAGGGAATTTACAATCATTTTTGACTTATTCATTTATGTATACTAGCTATCTGGATCAGAATCTGAACTGATTCTCAGAAACTACCCCTTCTGAAACATAAATTATGAGAGAGAGAATATTAATCTATATTGAAGGACCTCAGAACACCTTGGGTGGGGAGGGGTGAATCACGGTGTCTACTTTTTCTTCTTAAAGTTGTGGATCTTGTTCCCATGTTGGTCTGAACTGGTCATATTTTTCTATGAAATGAAAGCAAAGAGATAACATAGAACATTTTATTTTTTCACCGAAATGGGATACATCAAAGGATAATATGTTGACAGTGTTTTGATTATAGCTAAATCAACTAATCTTCTCCTATTTTGGAGTACAAGAGTTCAGTCACAGTCACTCTATTCCCGGAAAACTGCCCTTACAAAAGTTCTGGTATGGCTCACCGCTTCTCTTAGAAAACATCCATAAACTCTCCTTCGATCAAAGATATGAGAGGATACTAACTTAGTTTATTGACTTGAAGGACTCCTAAACATATAGTAATTTGAGTCTTTGTATCTTACCAGCATGATACACTTCTTGCCTCAATGACCCGAGTAGATACTCACTGAAATCCATATCCACTCAATGCCAATATTCAAAACAACCCTTCAAAAATCCCCTTTGAAAAGATCTACCCCTTAAAGAGAACAAAAATTTTCAAATATCACACCTTCAAATAGAACAAACCTTTGTTGAGCTCGCTGCCTCACAGATCACAATCATTCATGAATCACACCACCTCACAGAGCAACCTACTTCACGGAGCTCATTCATCCAAAGCATAACACCCCATCTTCATGAATCTAATCTCTAAAAAACTCAAGCCATTGTCATATTTTCATGAGACCTTCAAGAATTCCCATTTTCTCAGTGCTTATCATTCTCCATTTTTTGGACCCAATGAATTTGGAAAACACTATAAAACCAAGTCACCATAAAAAATGATTACATATTGAACTGTATGATCACTTTTCAGGAAATATCCTTTATCAGCCATGATTGGTTTGAAAAAAAACACAAACCATACTACATTTTCTTCAATGAAAATCCTTGGTTACAACATATATTTTAATTTGATACAAATCAAGAATATTTTCCATGATTAGTTCTACATTTAGTTTCATAAAATCTCGTATTTCACTCTCAAATTGTGAAATATGTTCCCCAAGGGAATGAAATTTAATTCATTTAAGTGGTGATAGGTATGCATTTTTACCATTCCCATTAACATATGTGTAATTCAGATGAGGAATATGAAACTAGCTATTTAGTGAGGCCAAATTCATAATTCTTATTTGTTTTTGGGTGCATGTTACAACATTTGGTGTTTCCAAACCACTCTCTTCTTGGGGTACATTTCCAGTGTTGTGACCCTCTAAATTTTCTTCTTGATCAATTTATTACATGATTAAATGATGAAATTGATAATGGAATATTCAGATATGGTTGTTGTTCCCTTACTTCCAATGAAACAAGAGAAAGCATTGCTAATTTAATTTGGATCGTTATTTTAACCCTTGCGAACATTGGTCCATTTTGGCTTATGACCTCAATGGGGACTGATCAACTTTTTTGTACATTTATATTTTCTTGGCCAATTTTTAATGACCATGAGTGTGCTTTCAGTAAGGATTTTATAAGGGAACCTGACTGGAATAGGTTTATCCGGGTGGTGGAAGAGATATTTGGGACACCGACACTTTCCCATCCAATATAAGGAAGGCTGATTCTCAATGTTGGGATGATGATGATGAATATTAACTCATCCTTGTGTGGGGGCATTAATTTGGGGATACAATTTGAAATTATTGGTCATATTTTTACAAATCCAATGATTCCAATCGTTGACTTCATAATTCTCAGGATGAACAAGAATATATAAATTCCGCATCCCCAATGTGATGCGGGTGATCGGGAAACACCATTGATTCTTGTAGAACCATCATAGAGGATGATAAAACTTGATTTGATGATAGAGATATAAATGTTCCCAAAATATTAGGCTTGTATTTGATTCCAGATGTTGAGGATATTCCATGAATCCACTATGGAATTTTAGTTCATAGGGGTGGAGTTGGGGGTATATATTCTCCAAGCCCAAGGGTGGGTCACACCTGGATCACTCCAATGAGAGCTAATTTTAAAACTCATTTGAGGTATCATATATGTCCTCGTGTGGGAGCTTGGTGTGATGGAAGCCCGTGATGAGAATTAGTATGCACGAGATGTTGTCCGGATGATCACAAATTCATTCTCCATGTTTGAAATGTGTTCACATTGTTTTGAGGGTCCATATAGATTCCTTGTTGGATATCATATCCCTCTATTCATGATGTATGGGTAACATTGAGGTTGTGGAATTACATTTTAGAGACCAAGTAGCATGATCTTTACTCAGTACACTGATTTTCCTAGAGGATATAACATTACAAGATATTGAATCTGTTTGGTTATGTTGTTCCATTGGTGCATAAAAGTGTAACATTATTTAACTTCACTGTTATAGAACATATATTCATGATGGGGATATAGATATCAACTACTGAAGTGTCTAGATTCCTTGGTGGAAAGGGTGTAGCAGATTTATGATGTGATTTTCTAGTTTTAGATACTAGGATATGAATATAATATCTAGGTATAGTTGAAAATAAAATTTATTTATTATATGATAGTGACACACATATCCTATATAAGGGAGATATTGATCCTTTTTTCGCTGATCGAAATACCATATATTTTTTCATAGATAAGAAAATCACACATATTCTAGATCATCTGGTATATCATAGTTAGAAGTAGTAAGGAACCAGAACATAATGGGGAGGTTGTTTCTAGCTAACCAAAATGAATTAACCTTAATATGAACAAATAAAATATCAACATCTAAAATTCAACATTAATGCCAAGTGTTCGAGTTATTTATGAAATAAATAAAAAACACTATATCGCAAATTTACTCAATAACCCTAACATTAAATAATATATTAACTTCAATGGTTATATCCTACCCTCTTTCTTACATCCACAGACAATGTATATAACATTTCACAGATTGACCTTCCTGTTAAACCACATCGTACACCTAATTGTTACATGTACTGTAACATCCCAATGATTTAATATACATTTATTTTAAAATAAAATTATTTTTAATTACATATTTATTTATATGTAACACCAGGTTAATCTTATGTTACACACAACACTGAGTTGTCATGTGTTACATGAAAAACTGAGTTTTACCACATATTAATGGAAAACCAATTTCCAAAAAAATATGAAGTTTTAGAAGATTTATTTTTCAAAATAAATATAATTTTTATTAGAATAAGTAAAAATTATATAAGGTTGAATTTTTTATATTTTATGAGAAGATTCCTTTTTTAATGAATAGTGAAAAATACTAAATTTTATTTAAAAGTTATCTTTCTCTTTAAATAATTATGAATGATAAATTTTATTTTAGATTAATTATTATTGTTTTAATTGATACATTTTAAATATATTGATCCTATTAATTTCATTGGAATAATTATTCATCGAAAATTGATATTAATAATTATTGACCCATTGATCATTTTTACTACTGAAACCCACCTCCTCGCCCCCTCTGTTAGATTTGTGTTTAACATAATTTTCCTACATATGTGATTGTTAATTTTGATAATAGATATAAATGTATATTATCAGTATAGTATTGGTGGTAAAATAAGATCAATATAATTATTTATGAAAAATATTTGTGAAATTGATTAAAATTAATGATGGTGATTATGGTAAAATCAATCATAATGAGGGACTAAACAACAATCATAAGTGTTAATATTACCTAGAAACAATACCAAATTCCATTCTATGAACTATTTCTACCGAAGACCCTCTTTAATAAACTTTTATGTTTTATTGGGATAATAGTTCATGAAATTCATCAATATATTACTTTAATTATGGAAAATGTCTAAAAGAGAGCATTCCTTACTTTTAATATTTATATAACATCGATATATGTAAAAACACATTTTTAGTTATACATATCCTTTTTAATGATTAATGGGTTATGTTTATCTTAATAATTTTTTATTTAATTTTATATATGAATTAGTTATTTAGAATGATTATAAAATGCTAAGGTAGTTATTATTTAGTTAGTAATCAACTAAAATTAATTATACAATAACTATTAAAAGTGAAATTTTTTTATTAAATTGTTGTCTTTAATTATTTTCAAGATGAATATATAATGATACATATCGTTAAACTTAATAATTTTTTATTCCAATATTATATTTTATCTTAAAAAATAAAATAAAATAAAGAATGTCTAAATTGACAGTAATGCTATTTTATAATAAATTCCATTTAATAAATGATTTAAAAATAATAACAATATTATATTAATATAGGTGATTTTCTTGTGACAATAAATATAAAATATGGTTTATTAATTTGTCAATTAATCTTTTAGAATAAACATATTAACCTATAATTTTTAAAAACATTATTATCACAGTCTCGGTAAAAGAATTGATTTTTCACCTTATGTGCACTTATTTTAAATTTAATTTCCAATAAACATGTTATTTTTGTTTTGAAATTATGACATTATATTTATAATTAATTTTCTCTATTTTTTACAAGAAAAATAACTTTATAATATTATTAATGGAGAATTAAAATTGGTTAGATAACATTTTTTTTTAATAAAAACCAAAATGATAAATGTGGGGAATCCTAAAAGTTATTGAACTAAATTATAAAAAAGGTCTTAGTTGGTAGTGGTGGAGGTTTGTTTCGACCGTGATTCCTATTTTAAATATTATTAGACCATTTTGGAGGCACATTAGATAAATTAGACCACCCATTAATGTATACCTTTTGGTATTTACAAGATTTCCACTCCACCTCCACTATAAAAAGGAATTTACTATTACCCTTCATCACACTTCTCAATCCACTTTGACTCATCCACAAATTTTTCAAATAGTCACCCAACACCCACCTTCATCATTAAAGAATCCCATAGGGTAGGTATCCATCCCTGGAATCCATTTTACAGAAACCAAATGGATTTATCCAGAGAATATATAACATCTTTCCTCAATCTATATAGTTCCATTTCTATTATATAACCCCTCAAATGACATTATTACATATTTATATAAAATAAACATTTAAAAAATATCATTTAATGTTTATATGTAATGATTTATACATACATTAACATACACATCTATCTAATTTGTAATTAAACTACCGTTTATGTTTATATCAAACTACCCCCTCATTAAAGAATGATTGTTAATTTTTCCTTTACCATATCTCATGGTGGCCATTAAGATGGAGAAAAATTTATATATGATCTATATGGTATTAATAAATTATTTATTCATTTGAAATTTTTTATATACTACATACCCTTATACATTCCATTTTTTTTAAATATGTTAACATTTTTTGTGGTTGTGTGGACAACTACCCCCAATGTAATGAGATTCGTACACATTATACATGGAACTTATAAAAGAAGGTTTTATTAAATATATTAGACATAAATAAAATTAATATTATGTTTTAATTATAATATACATATGCATTTTTTAATTATCACTATTTTAATACAAAAAATAAATGCGTGTATCATTCATGTGTTCGGACGACCTACCATCCCCATGAATAGTGCATTTAATTCCCGATCTCAAAATAGTTTGAATTATAATAAATACATGTACACTGAATATATATGATATTTAAATCATGTGATACACTCAATTTATGATGAAACCATGATCAAATTAGTAAGAATAGAAAGTGAAAATTTAATTAATATTTTAGAAATTAGGCAATTAACACATGAATTGGTCAAAATGATGAATGATTGTTATCAAACGGGTAATAATATAGTACAAGAAGATAATATTTTATATTTTAAAGCTAAATATGGTTCATTTATAATTTAGTATCAATATTAAAACCCGTATACTATAGGTTTATTCTCATTCACAGAAAAGAAAATGCAAGGTAATGGATTTATCACAATTTATATTCCATTGTTGCTTATTTGTTATAATGAACAAATACACTTTTATATGGTTTATATTCTATACTTTGACATGTTATATATGTAATCTCCCTAATTTCAATATATTCTATGATTTATTTACACTTATTCTGTTATTTTGATAATGATTGAAAATTTTCAAAGTGGTATGGGACACATTGGAATGATAAAAAAACATTTTCCATAAGAATGTCATAATGGTATTTCAAGGGTATTTTCATTAATAGAAATACATTATCCTTGTTTATAAATATACAATACTGATTGATTGGTGATAAATCTAAATCTTTCATTCAATATGGATATTTGATGGTAAGACACACTGTTTAATTATTAAAATATTATTTGATATGTAATGAATTATTTGGACTATTATGACATGGGTTAGGGACGATTTAATGTAATACCCCTAATGCATCGATAGTCTCATGGGATGAGACTAGTTTGATGAAACCATTAATTTTTATAACAATTCTATTATAAAATGTCTTTGAAAAGGTATAGATGGTAAACTTTCTATGTACCAAGGATACATGGCATCCAATAATTATGAATTTTTATCATTTACCTTCAATTATTTTTTATCGATGATATTATTCATTAACACATCAATGGATTCTTTTTATATTTAGTTTCTTTGAATAAATGAATTTTTTTTAGTTTCTAACCATTACCTACTGATATTTATTTATCTATTCAATTTAATGCAATGTATTATCAATTATTTACCTTTCTATATTGATTATTCTCATTAATTAATTATTCAATAAGATTTATGTACTCTTTCTGATCATTTGAGACCACCCTTGTTATTTTTCCTTTTCCTAGTTTAAAAGGAATGATTTTTTACTATGCTTTCACGGATAATTTTTATATCATTTTTATATTTTTAATATTTTTTAATTTATATTTCACAATGTTTTATGGGTTCCATGTATGTAATATGGATTTTTAAAACTATTAAACTGATTGGTTATTCATGATTTGTTTCCTCAAAATCATGACAATGTAGTAAAATAATGCACCGGATCCAGTCTCCTAGGGTTGGGTAATTACTGTGGGTATCATAGGAAATTTAACAACAACCTTGGAAGCTAGATTTAGAAAATATATATATTAAGGAACATAAACCTTTGATAGAGTTTGAGAGTATTTATAGAAGAATATCCTAAATCATGGAATGGTTGATATTATGTGGTTATTACTAGAAATAGATCATCTTTTGGATACTACATGTGCATATAGTTTTAGGAAAAATGTACGAAAGTGTATCCACTACAGCATGGGGTGTCAGAACTGACTCGGCGTAACCCAGTACATGACAACGAGCATTTTTGCAAACCTGGTTTTAGATACAAAGGGGATTATCTTAGGATAATTAACACATTGTTTAGAAACTATTATAAAATATTTGAAAGTACTAATATCCTAAAAGATACCAGGTTTGTGATTATGATATTATATATTCGTAAACTTTTCAATTTTTTAATGTGTTTCACCATATTTAATGATATAAAATGATTATAATTTTACGAGAAAAAATAGTATATGCCATTGTATATAAATGGCACATGGATGGAATAAGTGAAACAATACTCCAGTCCAATATAGAGGTTTCCATTTCTCGAAATACAATATATATAGTATTGGGATAGAGAATATATGGATATATTGTTGAAGTATAACAAGGGTGTCACACATTACCTTTTCCAGATGTAATAACTTGTTCTATAGAAAGACTCTCCAATGTTGGATGAGTTATGGGATAATGGTCCCCATAATTTAGTAGGTCTAATTATCCAATGGTATATAATCAAAGATTTATGTCCATGAATTAGATATTTATGGCTTTGGGATGAGTAGAAAATGAAAATGATGCACTAGCTGTGTATTTTATAAATGGTGATGTTGATCAATGGTTGTAACAGATCAATAATTACAAGAAGGATTAAGAAATAGAAATCATGCAAGGAATAGAGTCTAAGGAGACATTCATAAATAAATATTTCCCCATTTTTTAACAAAATGATATGTAGATGATATTCTAAAGCTTAATGTAAATGGATAAGGATTTTTTTGTGGTGTATGAAGATATAATTACATGGTTAGATAGGTATGTTATGGATTACATATGTAATATAGAGTGAATGATTTGTAAAATTTTTTATTTTCATAATCCAAGTATCTAAAGGTAAATGATCTCCCAAAAAATTTCATCATATGACGAAATAGTTTTATGTTTGATAAATATAGAGAAAGAATTGTCTTCCAATTATAGAATATAAGGCAATCAAAAGAATAATAGGAAGGAATATTAGAAAATAGATATGTGAAAGAAGAGAACAAAAGATTTTCCTACTTGTTATAAATATGGGTAGAAACACACCATAAGATTCTTGATGGGAATGAGAGTTTGGTATAAGTATGGGGAAAAAGACCATTAAATTCTTGATTTCAATGGAATGAAATAAAAATAAAATGAACAAAGATTTCACTATAAAGAGATTGGGAACTATGGAAATTAATTCCCCAAATGAAAATGGAATATACATCATAATAATCCATGTGATCATGGTCACACATATGATATTGATAATACTAATGTAGAATGAATAATGTTCTTATGTTTGTATCACAGATTAATGTTGTAAAATTATTTTATCTGTGATGAACTAATTATAGGAATTATGAAATATGTAAGTGTTTCACTACAATACTATTTCCATTAGAATTTGAGATCGTATTTTGATTGGTAGAAAGAAATTTGATTCAGTGTCAAGTTATTTTGGATAAAAAATACATGGTTCATAGAAAGATAACCCTATGTATGTTCCTAGTGTAAAGGAAATGATTCTTAGATAAATAGATGATTGATATGGATAAGGTAAACTGGATAACACTAACCCCCTTGAAGATAATTGTAATATTTAATATAATAATACATGAATGGTTTATAGGGTCATCTATTTCTGAAATGGTTTAAATTGATCTTTATATGTGGTTTTAGGGATTATTGTACTACCTCTCCAGGCGAAGCATCTTGTGCAATGAGATGATGAGGAAATAGGTCAAGGCACAATAAAATGAAAATATTGGGAAATAATTTATCAACTCCAGTAAAATGGATCATGAATTTTTTTTTCCTATTATCATCATTTTATATGATATAAATGTCCTTTATTCACACCTATATAGTTCTATTTGGTGCTCTATAACATTAAATTAAACATGTTCTCTATCACTATCCATTAGAAAATGATGGTAATATTTTTCATCCATGACCAGATTATCACTAATGTTCTCACATTGTATAGCCTCTTTTAGTGGTAAAATTGAAATTTTATTTTCCCTATAGTAATTATATATGTTATTGACCCCATTTAGCTTGCGGATTTTAAAACAATAATATTTTCAAATATCAAATCATTGATTACCAGGATCATGATTAAACTGTGAGGAAAAAATTTAATCATGATGGGGAAAATGAAACCCTCCAAGACATTAATATATTTTTATTTTATAAAAAATTTAATCTTATTTCAATTGTTCTTTATACGTAACACCAAGTTAATCTTATTAAACACACAACACTGAGTTATCTTACATTACACATAAGACCAAGTTTTACCTTTTTTAATATAGCACCTTTTTTAAAACTACCTTTTAGAAATTTTAGTATTTTTTTCAAAATAAATTATATTTTTGAATTTGGAATTTGAAAATTATATTATGATGAATTTTAAGAACTTCACTGATAAGTTTCATTTTTTTGATTAATAGTAAAATATATATTATTTTAGTTTAAAAATTAAGTTTCATTTAAAAATTTATTAGTCTAAAATTATATTTTATATTTCTTATTAAAAGAAAAATAGACAAACTATATACATTTATCTAATTTTTGTCATTGAAATCATTTTTTACATTGAAATTATATATAAATACTAGGTGATCTTTTAAAAATTTATACATTAAAACCCCACTATGTAACCACAACTACAGGATTCACGTTAATCTTAAATTTTTCTTTTATGTGTCTTGAACTTTAAAAAATGATCATATATTGATGTAATAAGTATAATATTACAATTATAATAATATAAAATTAAATTTTTACCAAAACTATTAGTGAAAGTGGTTAAAATTCATTATGGTGATAAAGGGAAAATTAAGCTTACCAAAGGAATAATGCCTAATCCTATTATCCAAAATATCATAGAAACATGTACAAATTTTCTTAGTTTCCAATAGTTCAACCATATCCCATATTGGTTTGATGAATAGCTGGTATTTTATCATTCAGTGACCATTATTTGGTGCAGCCAATCAAAACAATGTGATTGGTTTTTGTTTGATGGTGTGATCGAGGACAAAAGATGGTAGTGGTGATCGGTGGTGGATCAGATAATATTTCTAGTTCTTTTTCTCATAATTTTGACACACAAGGATTAATGAATTAATCTATGGTTTAATGAGTAGATTTTGGACTCACATCCTCGCTTGTATTGACAGAAATGATAGAACAACCCCATATTTGTAGGTTCTAGAAAGGGTTTCAGCTTTGGTGAGTTACAGTATGGTGCAATAGAAGATATAGAAATCATTATAAACACATCCTATACATCAGGTGAAAGGTAGTGTGGGGTCCCTGTCTTCAACACTAGGTTTTTGGCTAGAGTTAAGGAATAGATATTTTGTCCCCCCTACCACTCACGGTGTGACCCATTCAATATTGAATGGTATGTATATCAAAGAGTACACCAACCTGGGAAAAATTACATAGCCAATGTACAAGTATACATACAAAGTATAGTGTATATGAACTAGTACATAGAAATGGCCACCATACATTGACACATCCACGTGACACAGGTAGGATAGTGTGTGTCTCTATACACCATGTACTATTTCTACACGCTATGTATATGGAGACTACATGTCATGTATGAATCATCCACATAGGCAGGCATGGGGATAGATGGAAACCAACTATGCACCTAGTGAACATAATTTTCACCCTTAATGAATGTATGTACCTCTTCATTTTATTTTTTTGGACAAGTATTGGTTTATTGTGTTTAAATAGGACCCTTATTTCAAGGGAATATTGGACAATTACAACCACATCACTAAATTGGGATTCTTTTTAGATGTCCACTATTAGATAGAGTTGTCATGTCACTCCATTTTATTGGAGTGTGATCATCTATCATCTGTTTTTCACTAAGTGGACATCGTGGAATCAGTGTGACCACTCAGAACAGTGCTTTGATACTCCATCCTAGAGATTGTATCAGTAGTGTTTGTGGTATCATTGACACATGATACCCTCTGTAGCAGGTACATCCTTATTATGGCTAGGGTGTCCCCTAGCAGTTCTGGGTGTGATCCAAATATATGTGTCAATGTCTTCTTGGACAAGTGAGATTTAATTTTCTCTGCGAACAATGAGAAATAACTCATCATCGAGTGTTTCATAAGATATCTTGTATTGTGGAGTAGAGTCTCCAAAATTGAGAATTTCTTCAAGCAGAATCCTATGGATAATAATTGGTTATAAGTTCTTAATGGTGTATGGTGTTTATTGAGTATATTTGGTTTTATGTTATATATTTATTTTTATATACTGTATTGAGTTTGCTGTACAATATGATTTATGTTTAGTCTTTTCTGGGAGTCCTACTATGTATTATTATACTCACTCTTGTACAGTCATTTACAACACGAGTCATGTCCTATGCAGCTGATCACCATTTTGATGGTGTCCTGGGAGGATAAGAAGTGGGTGGAGCATATCTAGAGTAAAATCCAACCATTTCTCATTATCTCTAAAATGCGAGATGGTGTTACATGTCCTTAGGAAACATCCTCATGATGAAAAAGGCTGGAATATATTACAAGGCCTTCATATACAATTGGGGGAATATTTTCACATTGAAATCAAACAACCAATTGAAAAAGTCAATACCAAATAACCCACTAAATGATGCATGATTAAAATGAAAACAACTCAATATTACCATTTATATCAAGACTAAATCTAAATCATACCATAATGGAATACTTCAACAAAACCAACTACACAGTGGAAGACTAGAAAACCAAAAAACCTCTAAGGTATCTATTACTTCTAATCTCCAACCTGGTATATTCTCCAATCCAATCAAACATCTCGTGTATAACTGATCACCACTAGAGAAGTGTGATACTTTACCTTTTCCCATGTCTCGATCAATGACATCTACAAAATCACTAACGTGATAATAAAGGGGAGTGTAATGAAACTCTATAGGTTTTCACCAAATTATTTCCCTACTCGTGCCACTATGATAAGGAAATCAATGAAACAATGCTCTAAAACCATTTAACAAATTCCAATTTTACGTAACCCGAACCTTTTTCACATAACCACACATCCATCCATGAATGTGACTATGTAACTCCCTATACTATTGAGTGTCAAGTCATCCTTTCACTAATACATCGCTTAGAGAGCCATCATGATAGGGTTACTTCACCCCCTTATCCATCCTATCCTTATGATGGGGAAACTAAAATCCCTTATCCATACCAATTCATATGAACACATACCACACATAAATCTCAAACCCATAAAAAACATGTTTTTTAAATCCATTTCAACATTACAACATTTTTTAAAAAACAATTCATAAATCATTTTTCATAAATCAAACCAACTAACGGACATTAAAATCATCATTTTAAAATTGAACCACAAATAATTATGCAAGATAGTTCAACCATTATCAAAAAACTATAAACTATCATGGATGAGGGTTTATACAATGATATGAACACAAATTTCAACGAAAAATAATAGTATAATAATAAATTAGAAGTCAATATTTCATATTCAAAATAGAGGAGTCGAGAGTGAAGCCACCTACCTAAGAAATTAGGTGAAAATGATAACTAGTAAGGAAAATATCTGAGAAAAAAGGTCAAATCTCTAGAAACACTACATAGATATCCTCCAATATCATTCAAATTCCTAATTTAAAAATATTTGGCAGGAAATACCTTAGAAATATCCATAATGGACATAGATCTAAGAAATAATTATAGACATAAAAATAAATATATTGAAAACCATCAAGATCAACAATAAATGATGACTTATAATGATATCTAGTATCGAATGAACCATGAAACACCTCTAGATCATTTCCAAATAGGTACCAAAATCCTCCCCAGCCTTTAAAATGGTGGAATGCTGAGTTGGGTTCAAAAAGTGGAACGAAGTAGGGGTTAAACCCCCCAACTGACCTAGATACAGTTGTTATGGATCTTGATTTTAAACTATTCATAGTTATCCACATAGTTATATAAACAATGTGCTAACCATTCTCTAACTACTGTCTTAATGGATAGCCTTGTGTGGTGGGATAACAAAATTTTCAAATAATTCACCAACCATTCCATATAAAACTCTCTATATTTTCGCTGTTTCTACTAGGTGTCCAAAATATTTTTCTAAATGTTTCTCCTTAACCATGTGGCTAGATTGCGCCCCTTATATCATTGATCACATTTTCATGGGGATTTTTAATGGCTTCCACTAACCATACACCAAACGTGATCCTTTATAAATCCCCCAAAACATTTTAAACTTCTTTTAAACCCCCCCAAACCTTACCCAAACTCCTTTTTTACATAAGAATCGTAAATGATGGGTTGTGTACTTTAGACTAGGGGTGATAAATTCTCCCCACCATTGGACTTTACATACCTATTAATTAGAAATAAATCTCTATCTCGAATGCTTTTTGGGCCATTTCTCAATCATTTCTCTCTCAAATTCCCAAACCACTTCCAAAATTTGATACTGTTTCTAGAAAACCCACAAAAGACTGATTATTTTTCTATTGAAGGAATTTTTCCCTATCCACAATCCTCAGTGGAATTATCAACAACAAAGAATTATGTTATAGGTGTACATGGTCACATTGAATCACATTTTTGAGATCAGGCTAATACTGTTTTAACTCAGATACATGAAATGCATTATGCGCATCACTGAACCATGTTAGTTATTACAAACTATGTTCCACCTTTATAACTCATTAACATATATTAATAGGATGTATATATTAAGGTGATAACTTTCCCTAATTACCAAAATATTGATGCTCAAGCCTTAGTAGATCCTTAAGGACACATGATCAATCACATTAAATTACAACGTTGGTCGACGATGATCCACATATTGTTTTTGACACCTCTAGGTTGTATCCAACCATTTTTTGATGAACTAAATGTTATAAATTGTTTCTTGGAAAAAAATTGACCTAACTAGTTACGTATCTCATATTTACATCCAATAAAGTGGATAAAAATAGGGATACTTATACAATTATTAAAAAGGATCCCTAATTATCAAGGCCTTATAACTGGTTTTATATGAGAACCTCACTAACAACATATGCTCTTCTGATCAGCCACCAAATTCCATTACACAAGCTCGCAACATATACTCCAACATTTTTATTTTCCTTCCAGAATACCCATCAATCTGAGGATGATACACAATGATCACAGTCAATTGAGTCCCATGGGATTTCTATAAGGACTATTGAAACAATATGTAAACCCCATGTCTCTATCTAACACTACATAAACTAGTAAAATATTCCTCTTTACCACTTCTCAGATATATATTTTTGAAAAGTCCTCTACAATTTGAGAATAAAAAATAGATATGAAATGGTTGAATTTCTTGGATGATCCAATATCACCCATATGAAATCTTATATGGGAATTATTATTTGAAAAAATGATACAAAATAGATAAATATCTTCTCCCATTTCCACACAGTAATAGGTAAATACTAAAACAAACATTTTGGTCATTGATTCTCTACAATAACATGCTAAAAGATAAACAACTAGAGAGAAACAAATGAACCTTCCATTTTATTCTGACCCACTAAAACTATGCATCCAAAGCCTTATTCATATTTTTTTCAAAGATAAACATTCCATATTGAATGGTGGTAAACATGAAACAAATTTCCTGAAAAACCATAGGCATGACAATATAATTTCCGAACCACAAAACTAATATATCATTTGGCTTCTAGCCTTCAATGGTCTTCCCAAAATTGAGTTTTGACCTATTAATTAGAAATTATGCATCAGATGTTTGTAGATCTTTAACCAGGTTAAAAAAAACAAGGGAAAATGAAACTATAAAGAAAACATCTACATCCCCCTAGTATTCACATTCAAAGTGAATTTCATCTCTGACCAACATAATCTACCCCCATTTGAAGCATCTTTTTTTCCAACTGAAAATATGAATTGTTTTCTTAGTAAATCTACCAAAGAATTGTCTTTTCCCAGTGTATACATCAACTAAAAATAATAAATTTGAAGATATGTCATCCATCTTATTTGACTCAGTTTGAAATTACATTGTGAGAGAATTTATTTCGACATCATATGTTTTGTGAACCTAGTAAATTTAACATTATAGGGATAATGATTCCATGACTTCAAATCCTTGACTATGTTAGGTAAATCTAAATTGTGGGTTGGATATGCCTTCTCATGTACTCACAACTTCTTTGATTCATAAAAATACAAGATCTCCCTATATGAGAACACATCCAAACTCAGTTACTAAAGCATCATGATACACCACATAGCATTTTCCTAATTCTTTCAAAATAATTATTGGTTATTGATGCTATATAGTCATTAATATCTTGAAAATACTTCTCTTATTCTTCTTTACATTGGGATTAAACATTATTATTTCTAAATTATTTAATAGGATAATCTAGTCATCCAAAATATCCAAGAAATCATCGGTAATAACTGGAAGACTAAGGAAACTCCACATCTCAATGAAATAATTCATAAATTTCCAAGATATAACAACCTCTATATTTTATTGATCCATAGGAATTCCTTTTTTATAAATTACAAGGCCTTGGAAATATTCCATTTTTATGCAGAAAAAATCATTGTTAATTTGGAACACAACTATTGATCATTCATTATTCACAAAACTATCACCAAGTGTTTCTCGTTGTGATTCATTATCCTTGATTACACCAATATTTCATCCACAACAAACACCATAAAATAATCCATATATTTCTAAAATATCAAATTCATCTATTCCATAAATTCTCCTAGTGAATTTATATGACTGAGAGACATCACCACATATTCTTATTGGCCATATATGATTCTAAAATATGTTTTTGAAATATCCTCCTTCCTGACAAACAATTAGTGATATCACAGTCTCATGTCAATCTTAGATAACATGTGAGTTACCCTAAATTGATCAAATAGATCTTCAATGCATGGAAGTGCATACAAATTCTTTATCACAACATGCTTATGCTTAAAATTATCCATGCAAATCCATATAGTTCTATCCACCTTTTTTGAAAACAATGTCGGTGATTCTGAAAGAGATGTTCTAAACCAAAGAACCATTTTCTTTCCAGCAATTCTAACTACACATTAATGTCCCTTAAAATTGTTGGTACCATCTGATAATATGGAATGGAAATAGAACTGATCCCATAAAATTGATCAACCATAAACTAAACTTCTCTCATATGTAGAAACACTGAGAATTTTAAAGGAAATACATCTTGAAAATGATACAAATACATGGGAAAACTATTATTCTCGATCACATACATCGATTCCAAATACCATGCCACAAATATTTTTGGGTTCATTTAAATAGTAGGTGAAAAAAAGCATGTTTTACATACCTTTACATTCCAGTCTCCTTGAAAGTGAAGATCAACGCCAAATTTAATTGTGAAAGTGACCTTTATTGTGTAAATGTTTATGTGATCCTTGAACATTTTAAAATAATATATATCTAGGATTATATCATAGACATCCATCATAAACATATAGAATTACCATTTCTTCTCAAGTCCATAAATAGCTATAGAACATGATCTATGAAAAAAGTCTTGAAATACTCTTTTACCAAGAAGAGTTTTATGTTTTCACATAGAAATAATATTCTCATCTTTTATACTCAGTAAATCAAAATCATGATAATAAATAATGATCTAGTATTCCGTAACATCCCAAAACTCGTGCATAAGGGTTTAATTCCAATTAATTGTACCTCACAATGCAGGTGGTCCATACTGATCATCCACAATAAACTTCTCAACTCATCATTTTTTTCTCGCCACACATTTTTCTATATTTCCCTATGGAGATTTCCATTGTTGAGAATTAATTTTAGTCCTATAAGAACCATGTTTGGATCTATTCTATGGATGTGATTGATTCTTCTACCCTCATCCCATTGAAGCACATGATTCCGATGACACCTGAAAAGTGTCCCGAACACATGACCTCGGATCACAATGAAAATAGCACCAAATATGCTCCATATGATAGCAGTTTTATCATGATCAAGGTTTTCTCATATACTATCAATTTATGTGTTCATGATAACCACACTGGAAGCATCCCTCATTTCTCATGGGCCATGAAGGATGGTTTACTAATCTTCCCATCTGATTTTGATTCTTTCTCCCACTATGGAAATATATTCCCCAATTCCACTTTCTCCCATAATTTGAGTACCCAATGTTTCCCATGGGTATCAATATAATTCCTCATCCCACAACTCCAAAAATGTCACTTTTAGATGCAATCACTCAATTTACCATCTCGTTATAATCTTTCATACAGAGTACAACAATATTTGAGTTTATATAATTCCCCATTGTGATTCAAATATGTGTGCCTTCAATGACACCCTAGAAGAGTCCTTGGTTACAAAGTTAACATATCTCATTAATTTTATCAGGTACTCAATGATATAAATATTATCCATCTTTAATATAAATTTCCCTTTGAATTCACAATGTATAAGGTTATAATTATTTATCAAATATTATCAAAAAAATCTCTAATGAAAGGTCTTCATTTATTTTATCCTGAAAAGATAAATCACACCACTTTCATTCATGATCATCAATAATATATTTTACTAGCTACACTTTCCACTCTACTGGTGTCCTGATGAAATAAAAGATACAATTCATCCTATTCAGCCACACCTCTAACATGTCTGGTTTAGAATCACCATGAAATATGGGTGGATTCATCATTGGAGTCTGATGGAATGATCCACTTTCCATAACTCATCCTTCCTTTTCCTATTTTCCACACACTGAAAATATTGTAAGTTACTCTTAACTAGATGTTGGTTAACCTTTGGCTTAGGTGAAACCACATTTTCCGTAGCCTCTTCCTATTGGTTTTTACAATGACTACCAGGTTCCATTTTATATAGAAAAAACAAAATCCACAAGTCTCACTCAATATAAAATAAATTTTTATTATTTCAAATTCTATGACATCATACCATCACGATAGTTATTTTATAAACTCAACCATATTTCATCTTCTAGGATTTTTCATAAATTTATACTTTATTTTGAAAATCAATCCTTTTTCAGAATACCTAAAAATTGATCTTTTTCAAAACCATACATTTTAACGAATCTTAATCATTTTTAAATAATCAATAAATCACATCAAATCATTACTCAAAATGAGATATGAAATCCTTGTGTGTTGAAATTTTTATAATGGGTTTCGTACACTTCTCAATGGATAAGCGCATGATAATTAGATTCCAAAACCTATAAGTGACTAAATACACTTATGTACCCAACTCACTAGTAACTTAATAATCAACATAAAATGGTTAGATACATATTTTTATGATCCATATTTCAAGTCCCTAAAATCCTACTCTCTACTAACAATCCAACATAATGAATAGAATAGAATGAATTTCAAAGACATGATCGATATAATGGAAGAAAACTTGTTAGGAACGGTATGAACCATATGACACCACTTGTCACACAAATAAATTTGTGAGTAAAAAGACTAATAACACATGTAACATACATCTTCTTCTCATTGGATTTAAAAGGTTGGAGGATTTTAATTATCCTTAAGTGACATCCCCAATATTCCAATGGCTGGTAATAAATTTGAAGGGATACATTTAAAATTGGGCAAAGATTTGACCTTTGAAAATAAAACAACCAACTAATCATGTAATGACATAATAAACCCCAACATGTTGGATGTTAAAAATTAATGAATGAACAAGAATATCATTTATATCAAATCCATATCCAAATACTACCATAATGGGAGACTACAAAACAACTATATACACATTAGAAGATTAAAACCCAATAAATCTTAAAGAAAACTATAACACCAAATATAACACAAGATCTAAGATCCACTACACAAAACAACCCAAGTATAATTGAAAACCACTATAAAAGTTTTATAATTTACCTTTTCTAATGTCCCAATAAACAACATTAACAAAACCACGAAAGCTACAATGAAGGACTTATTAATGAAATTCCGTAATCCTTCCCCAAATGGATTTACTACTCACTCCACTATGATATAACACTTAGGACCATTATATAGAATGTTTATATAAAAAATTTCTATATAGTTTATCTAAAAATATAAAAATGTTCCTTAATAAATCATCTTTCCAAAAAAAATATAAATCTACAAAGAAAGAAACCAAACAATGATCTAAAACCATACCAAAATTCCATTTTTTTCATAACCCAATCCATTCCACAAAACCGCACATCCATCCATGCATGAACCAATTAACACTATATATGAATGATTGGTGATTCATCTTTTCACTAATTTATCACATAGTTAACCATCATGATGTGGGAACATAACGACCTTATCCATCCCAAATTTTTAATGTTGGTACTTCACACCCCTATCCATCCCAATGAATATTAACGCACTCCAGACAACTATATCAATCCCATTAAAAACACTAGTGTGATATATACATTTCAATTAAAATTATTTTTATTGAAATCCATTCCATAAAAACATTTCTAAAAAAAATGATAAAATGGATTTTAAAATAATAATTTGAAAACCAAAGCATAATGAATTATGAACAACAATTTCATAATTTACAAAGAAAACTATAAACTATCCCTAAATATGATTTCTACCATGATTTTCAAACCAAGATAAAATTAAAAAATCAAGTAAAACGAGAAATTTGAATTCAATCCATAACATTCTAAATATAGGGTTCGATAGTGAATCCACCTACATCATAAATTTTGTACAAACGATAAACAAAAAAAAGACTTCCTTGAAAATCAATCAAATATCAATTAAACCTCCATAGATATTCTCCCATGTCCTAATAAAATCCAAATATAATAATATTTTTCCTAAATACCATAGATCCATCCTGGTAAGACATATATACAAGAAAATGAGAGGGAGGGATAAGTAGATCTCAATAAAACCATCAAGAAAAACTGTAAATGATGACTTAACATAATAGACCAGATTCAATTCCCCTCAAAACACCTCCAGATCAATTCAATATTCAGGGAGAATTATTCCATTGACATTGATGTGGAGATAATATGATTTGGTTCGAAATGGGTATGAAGAAGGATTAAAAACAAAAAACCTACCTTGATCCACCTTTTATTGATCTAGTTTTTAGGTCATGTATTGTTATTCACACGTTTAGATAAACCATACACTAACAAAGTGTGATCAACTAGATCAATGGGATGGTCTCATGACTGAATTTCATGGTTTCCAAATTGTGCTCCAACCATGCCAAAGACCACTATCCAGCATTTCTCAGTTTCTACTAGGTGGGCACATGGTGTGTCTAAATCGTGCTCCATAATCGTGCACCTACCCAGAACCCTCTATCTTATTCTGTATAAATTTATTGGGAAGTTTCATGGTTTCCAATAAGTCTACATAAACTAATACCCTTTAGAAAATTCAAAATAAGCATTCTATACTTCATCCAAATTTTTCCAATCATCACCCAGACACATTATATACATAAAAACATCAAATAATGGTTACTTACTTACATATTTGGATAAAATAGATAGAAATTTACAAACTGAGGTATTTTATTGGGAGCCTGCATTTCATGTTGTCCTTACCCTTGGAGTATGTTGGAAAATTATAGTTTTTGTTTGGTATTGTATTTTCCCCATTTTCTCTGTTATTACTTCTACCAGTTAACTATATTATGGGATTGAATATGTATTCATGCATTTTTTATTGGTTTTACATTAAATATTTATTTTATCTAGGATATGTGTGTGTATTTGTACCTTAAAATAATTCCTCCAATTTGTGGGAAATTCCATATTATCCATGGTCTTCACAACAAGCCTATTTGATTGGTGCTTGGGGTAGTTAGGGTTTGAAACTTGATTGGTTAAGAAATTAAATTTATACAATTCATTTTCTTATGAGACTAACTTTATGTAGTGAGTTAGTTTCTTTTAATAAACATATGATCAGAATTATGAAAATGTCAGTTACCCATAAATTTAACACATATTTACTTTTTCTAGGGTTTTATGTCTTCTATGTGGTTCAGTATTTTCAAATACATATTCAATTGATCAAAAAGATGGCATTGGATAGACTTCTATATTTTCATATTTTAATTTTATACTTTTTCAAATGTTTCTACAATTACTTATAATTTTTTTTATCCTTCAAAAGTACTCAAAAAAATGATATCACTAAAATTATTATATAAATATATTATTAAGTGTTTTAAAAAAAATTCACCATGGATTTTGGTTCTTATAACTCCCGATATGAATGTTTCTATATAATATAAATTACCTACATGTAAAACACCAAAATATTCCTAAAAAGGGTATATATATTGTTCTATAATACATAACACTTCTCAATAATTCCCAAAATGATCAAATCTATAGTCCCAATAATAAATGGTATGATACATTGATATTTTCCATCAATGTTATTCAAGGATCATCACACTTATTCTTAATTTCATATATGATGTCAACCACTCATCCTTAATAGAATAATTCTAAATTTTTATATTCTTTATGAATATATTTAAATAAAATAAATAATACTCATCCATTTGTATTATTCAATATTACATAGTAAGAGTTAATACTTAATGATCAAATTTTATTTTCAAATTCATACGAAAACTACAAACTTTTATCAACATCACTTAAAATTCATTAAACATTATCATTATTAATAATCATTTTTTAGATCTATCTAGTTCATATTGGAATCAAATCATACTTTGTGGAGAGATAAACTAGTTCCATTAACTACTTATAATATTTCTTCTCTTTTTGGAGTGCTACAATTTCCATCGCATCAAAATCCTTATCTTATTTTCCATTATGTATTATTGACCAGGATGTGATATTATCTTCTTGTTTTGACCCTTTTTTCATATATAATTATATCATTATCTATTTTTGTGATATTTAATTTATAAAATAATACCTACAGAATCATCATTTTAGATTTTGGTATAGTTTGAAACACTTACATACCACCCAAGTAATTCTTTTCACATCACATGACTATACCTTACCTACTTTTATTAACTTTAATCATCCCATACATACCTTTTAAATTAAAAAATATGTTATCCATTTGTAAATTTGGATACCTTATACTATGATAACTAATAACTACTTTGTATTAGAAAACATACTTTTCTGTATCTTAGACTTCTCAACTAATTAGAACATCATCTCATAGTAGCATTTATGTTTATCCATAGAGTTACCATTAACTCATAGGATTATTTCGTTTTATATATTTTCTTCTTGGAGGGACCTATATGTTTTTCAAATGTCACAGTAAGATTCCTTTTCTAAATTTATAATATAATCTACATAGAGTTACCCTTATATGTGAGTAATGTTTCACTTCTAAATTAACCATTATTTTAAATAGTCACCATGTCTGGAGCAGTTACTCTTATAATTATGGTTTTTTGACATTGATTAAGGTATTCTAAATATAAATATAGTATAAAATAATATAGTAACATTTACATATTAATTGAAAGGACTTTATATTTGAGGGACTTTTCCAATTTTTAGAATCAATTAAAATCAACCAAATTTTGTATACCATCGAATCTCGACTTCATGATATCCTCATATTCTGGCCTCAAATATATATAATCATCTATAATTATGAAATTAATCATCTTTAAATAACATAGAGTCATATCCCATGTATATTTACTATCCTTATACATATTATCTGGTTTAAATAAAAAATCTATATTGTAAGCTCGCTTATTCTATATATGTCTTCATTTAGTTCAAGAACATATGTATCATTATAAATTATTATTCATTTAATGATTTATAATTTTCTGACTTCTATAACATCATCTTTATAATAAAAAACACCATGCTAATTTTAAAAAACTGAAATTCCCTTTGAAACATTTCCATACACGATAAATAATAATCGAATCACATTATTTACCTAATTTAATATGTTTTTTAAAAATTGTATTAATATCCAGAGACATCATAAGAACTATATCCACTTCATGAATTCCTTAATATATATTTAATTCATCATAATACATTTTTCAAGCATGTAATAAACATGAATGAAGTCTATATTAGGAAAACCTATAAAGTATTTTAAGAGGTCACTTTCCATAACTATTTCTTTTTATAAAACTCTACGATATTTCAATTCATTAATTGTCAGTAGAAATTGAGTTTCATAGGGTTCACTAGAGTTTTAATAATTTCGATGAATGATCAAATCCACTGACTAGCTAGACAAACCACTACCTGAATAATAGGCTTCGATTGGTATTTTAGGGACTTACCATTACCATTTGATAGTAAGTATATATCCACTATCTAACATGTGCTCTTCTTATTTGATTTTAATTCGATAAATATCCCATTGTTTACCTGGTGGTGTTGTACCGACTAGCCAATTGTTCCTATAGAATTGTATCTTCAGTTATGACCCATAATGTATCCTTTAATTCCTTGGGTTTGATAAAGGACATATCTCTATGATATCAATAAGTACATTATAACTTTAAATGTGAAATCAATATATCTTGAAATTAATAAAAATATTCATCCAATAAAAAACATCAAGTATTTATGCAGATATATTAAAAAGTTCAATTTTTAAAATTAACTTCCCAAATTGGTATCTAATCAATGTTTCTAAAATCCACTTAAATAAAATTATTAGAAAAATAAATCATTTTTACCATTAAATCATTTTGAGATAGATATAGGTACAACAATTACCCCCATCTGATGATCGAAAACTATTAACCTAAACAGATATATAAATTTCAAACCATTAGTGAAACAATTATGAATGTATTGAAGATATTTCAAATAAATACTAAATAGTATCATGATATATAGATAAATCATTATATTAAATATGATTAATATATTATGTTTTTATTTAAATTTAATAAAATTGTCACAATTAAACAAAAATAGACCCCCCCCTTGACTATAAACAACAACTCTCCACTTTTAACATAATTATTCTCCCCTTTTAGAAAAAAATAGAACAAGGGAAAATATATTAAAACCATGTAAGTAACAATTCATAATATAAAATATTAAATAATTATTAAAATATATTCTCATTAATGACTACCATATACAAAAAATCATTATTTGATAATTTGACTTGTGACATAATGTTAATTCACAACATAGAAAGAATTAAATAAAAATATATTGATAGAAAAAAAATATTATAGGTCATATCATCTCCATTAAAAATATATTCATATAATATGAGTTATGAGAATATATTACAAGATAACATTAAAGAAATTAAATTTCAAGATAATAGAGAACAATTAATCTTCATTATTTCAAAATCTCCAAAAAAAATATTGTGAAATAAAATTTGATAAATATACGAAGAATCAATTTAAAAGAAAATGGCTGATATTAAAAAAATGTTTAAGAGAATGTGTGTAATATTAAAACAAAAGGATATTCTAAAAGAAATAAAAATAGATAATTTCTATTTATATAAACTATAAGGTATATATGAGAGAGTGTGAGTGGAGATATTTAGTAATTATGTTCAAGGGGGGAAATAAAATTTAAAGCTTACATAAACATTCCCACTAAGAGATAAACATCTCAATGATAAATAAGCGATCCCCCCTAAATTAGGGGATTTAATATTTATATATCATCCTTTTAGATAATTAACTATATAAAAATATTTTTCTTTTTTGAGACCATGTTGATTTTGACCTAGTCATATTAGATAATAACCACTTGAAAGATGAAATAATCTTAGGTCCAATAAAATTTGAAAATAAATTTTTTTGAACCCAAACATGTTTTACATGATAATTTATATGAGTTGTATTTGATGAAATTTGGATATATTTAGGTCATATTTATCATTAATGTTTTCAATTGAATTAATAAATTATATTCCCATTTTTAAAAAATGTATTACAAATATTAATTAGGGTAAATCAATTTTTATATGTTGGTTTTTGGTTTTTTTGGAAACAACATTTTTATTTGGAAACCCAATTACATAAATATTTTTCCTAAAACATTTAGAAGCCGTAGTCATATTAATATTTACTTCAAACTATGTGAATTTGGAAATAATAATTTTTATCTATTTGATTTCGGATTTAACAACATTATATTTAGGATGATTAGGAAGTTTCAACACGAAATCATCTATCATTCATTGGAGAAAAGATCCATTTCAATTATGTTCTTATTTATATATTTCTATTTATAAATTATTTATTTATAAAAATTATCTTGTTAATTTTTTTGAATTGAAGGTCATGTATAAGTGAATTCCTGAGATGAAGAGGATGTGTGAGATGTAGACTACGAAATGGGACAAATAACCATAAGACCTACAATGAGATTCTCCATTAGGAGTTTTTTATTGTATTACTTTAAGATTTTCATTCTAGAGGGTATTCATTATCACTATAGAATTATACATTAAAGGATTTATTTACTTTATCCTTTAATTTAATTTATATTTTTTATAGATGATTCATTTTGACTTGATTTGATTATTCTAGTTGCATTCATATCATGTTACTTCTGGACTATTTTTATTTACATTCAGGTCTTAGTAGTATGGTTTTTTCATTATGAATTTTTTAAACTTATTGGATAAATTTTTAATTTCATATTCACTTTCAGATGAGTCTTCACATTCAATATATTTTAAATCAATTGTTGTTTTAGCTTCGTTGGGTTCATTTTTTATTTTTATTCTATATTATCTTTTCTTGTCATAGTGATTTCATAAGTCAAGATAGAACTAAAGGTTTGTTCAAGATGAATATATTTTATATTATTACCATCATTTAATGTAATAACCTTGGGCTCTTAAGATCTAGGAATGTATCAAATAATATTATTCACTGATTTTTATATCTAAAAATCATCACCATGTGACTTCATGCCATTATAAATTTTTGAAAATATTGTAAAAATATTGGTTTCATATTCTTTTGAATTTATGGAATTGATTTTAGTTCATGTAATAATAATATAAAATATAATGTCTTGATATTGTTTTATTAATTAATGTGTGAGTTTAATGGGTTTTTAGATTTCATGGGAGGATTAAATTGTACACATATGATTAACATCATTATGTTCAATCACTATAATGGAGATAATTTATGGATTTTCCATTATATTTAATGGTTGTAATATCTTGATGTGTCATCTTCTCTTCTGGTTATTTTATATTTGAATATTTATGCATAAACACTTTATATATAGATAACTTATACTAGATATAATTGTTGATATAATATTATTTCAAAAATTGTATCTTGAACAATTTGTTTCATAGTTCCTTGAAACATGTGTTCTAGTTTTAAGAAACTCTATTTATAGGTGGTTTCCATTGGATTTATTGATGAAACCAGAAACTTAAAATAGTTCTTCATCCAAAGGGGGCCTTCTTTCCAAAGGCTGGCATTCATTATGTTTGAAAATTACAATACTAAAGAACATGCATTAGTCGAGAGGATGGGAGGTCAGACTCATCACACCTTTTTGGGGGGAATTATTGTCTATTCTGAGACTGTCTTTTTAAATTTAAGATATTTTCCTGAATCCTTATAAATTTACCAAGTATTTCATAAGTATCCCTTGGAATTTACAATCACTTATTAACATGTGTAAAATTTAGAATTCTCAATATGCATTCAAGGTGCTTCATTAATGTCAATATTCATATGTAATTGAGGTTTCCCATCAATGGTATCCTCTAATATTCTGCTTAGAGATTCTTTTATTAATTTTTTGTGATGATACTAGTTTTTAAGCCACACAGTGAGGAACGGTGGAATTTTATTGTCATCCAGGGAGAAGAAGTTTAGATTTTTATTGGGATCATGCCTATAATATAGGCTACCTATGTATCCTTGTGAAAGGAATCAGAACCCTCGTATGTGGTGCCTCTTAATAGGACGTTTCATCACATTTATGTTCTCGTGATAAGGACCTCTATGCTAAATATTCTTTGTCAATACATAGTGTGAGACTTATGCTGATGAAACCCATGGAACTTGGAAAGGATATGAGTTTCGATCTAAGATCAGACCCTAAAAGGAATATAGCTTACGGAGAACATGGTTGAATTGAAGTGTTGGGTTTGAACCCCACGGAGGCTTCCTACGTATCCCATAATGATGGGAATCAAATCCCACGTAGTTTCATAAGTCTCATATGAGAGTATGGTCCATTGATAGAGATTATTTTGGGCTTACTTCCTGAAAATTATGCCTTCAGGATTTGGGGTTTAATTTGGGGAATATTCATTAGTAGGATGTCCAAGGAGATCAGGCCTTGAGATGGCTTCCTACGTATCCTGGTTATGATGGGAATTAGAGTTCTCATAGTTCTTTCTTATAAGTGTCTAGTCACATTTTTTAACTATCACATATCTCAAATCCCATGTGAGTCATGCTTGGTATGAGAAACAAGAGGATGTGAAAGATTAAACAATGACACACCACACATTTCCTCTTCTACTAATGGAAGAGGGAACATCGTCATTGGAATAGGGTGAGGCGATGATCCTTCCCTCTATTGTATTTACATTGGACAAGAGTCCAATAAAGGAGTAAGAGATGAAGGTGTGGGGCTTACACTAGGATGGCTAACCTAAAATTGATCCTGGAAGGAAAATGGAAAAGTATGTGTGAAATATACCTTCCCTACTAAAGACATGAGGTTCTGAGTTACCTCTTTGGGAATGGAGAGGCCAGGACCCAGCCCCCTCCAATTCGGGCCAACACTGCTTCAAAGAGAAAGGTCCATGTGACTATAGATATACAAACCCACAGACATTCCATGAATCCTAATCCCATTGTGAACCAATTTAGGGAAACCTATGACATCCTAAATACAATCCCAAATAGGAGACATACTTATGTGCCATTCCCAAATGTTTGATAAGTCAAGAGGTTTTGGTGGAGGCTTCAAATTAGTACCTTTCAGATCAGGGTACCAAGGAATGGTATACCCTTCCATGAATAACATTAAAAAGGGTGCATTAGTTTATTTTATTGGTCCTTAAAAAAAGTACACTGCACAGGTACGCCACGGTGGTATACCGCACAAGTATGGAGCGCAAATTTTCAGAGCATGTATGGCACGTAGGTATACTGCACATGTATGGCATGTAGGTATACAACACATGTATGGTTCATAGGTATGGTGCATTTGTATAAATGAGGACTGAAGAATATGTTTTACATAGGAGGACCAAACCTATGTAAAATTTGTAAAAAGACTTTCAAAACATGCTTATCCCAACAACAGGTATGGCGCGCAATTATAAATGAGTATTGAAAAATATGTTTTTCATAGTAGGACCAAACCTATGTAAAATTTGTATAAATACTTTCAAAACATGCTCATATCATTTAATTATATCTTATATCATGGTTTAGAGAGCTACATGAGACAATTTGAGGTATCTAGGAGAAATATTTCTGCAATGGGAGTTTTAGGGAGTATCTTCAATTTATTCAGTGCTAAAAGGGGGATCCCAAGGGCTCAATTTATATGCAAAGATGACGCCTGGTCGAAGAAATGTAGCTCGCGTAGGTATGTCACATAGCTCTAGCCTGCAGGTATTCTATGTAGGTGCACTAACATATTCCATCACACTACTCTGCCGCATAGGTTTGTCATGAAGCCCTTCCACATTGTCCTGTGAGGCTAGTCCATCGCGAAGTTCTTTGGGAATGATTTGATTATCCTTTTGAAATTTTGGAACCTTGACCTGGGATATGAAATATCTGAAGTTTTCTTCATAGTATTTTTTTCGTATGTGGTATCAACAAAATCCCCCCCCCCCTCAGGATTGGATCCAAAAAATAGAAAGAGGGTTGAGTCCTAAGGTGAATTTGCGTGGATGAATACTTACTGATCAATTGCTGAATATTGAAAGCTTGATGTGTCTGTAACCCACATAGATATCCCATGTATATGTTACGTGTAGGCCTAGCATGTAGGTCGTTGGTTGCCTATAAATAGGTCTCTTCCTTTGTAATTTTATTCACCTTTGTTTTTCATATTTTGATGGCTCTCGTTGCGTAGTTAGTTCACTCATCCCCATCACATTGTGCACTCTCATAATTTCATTGACATTTCTTCAAGGTAAAATTATATGAGCGATGGAGCTATGCTAAAGGAGTTCCTCGAATGAGTTATGCTAGACACATTGCTGAGGGAACAATGCGTTGGACTTCATCGAAGGACTTACGTAATGGACCTCATCAAAGGACCTATGCGAGCAATGTCCCTTGTCAAATTTTTTATTTAACTTTTTTAAATTTACAACCTTATAGTGGATGTTTTGTAATTATTTTAAAGGAAAGAATGTATCATTTGATGACCCATACTAAAGATTCCAAGGCCCATCAAAATGAAATGATGAAGATAGTTGGGACAGACTATTATGAAATTGTTGAAAATAATCTTTCGGGGTTGTGGAAGGGATTAATTCAATATCAGTGTTATTATCCACAATGTACTTACATACCCATGTATGGGCATGGGATTTTTCAAGACGCCCATGTTCCATCTGTTAAGAAGTACATTCCAAAGAATTGGTTTCTTTAATACTCCAACTGTAACTGCATGAAAATTAGTGCAAGGAGGGTTCCAGTACAAGAAGGAACAATCCCTATTAGTTTTATCCTTCATCATAGTGGTTTCACTCCCGATATGAAGGATCATGTTGTAGAGCCCAGACAACATTGATATGATTCCACTTTTCCTGATTCTCAAACAGATCAATCTAATGGTTTGATGGAAGACTGGGATATTCGTTCTGGAGGAAGTGTCAAACCTGAGTGGATGTGGGAATTTTGATCATGTCTGACCTGTGCATAATTTAGGAAAGACTTATCTGATGTTCATATCTACAAAGGTATCTGGATCCGGAAAATTTATTTTTATAATAATGATTTCATTATTGAATTATTGCGCCATTGGAGCCTATAAACGAATTCCATTATGTTGAATCTTGGTGAATCTAGTATTAGTCTTTGGGATATTTACCAAATATTTGGGATTCCCTTTTGGGGAAATGTTTGATGAATTCATCACGCCTGCTACAAAATGGGGTGATACTACTAAAACACCACCGATGGACCATGAATTATTTAATATAGATAAGAATTTATCCAAATACAAGAATGATAACCATGCCAATGTGTGGATGGAAGCCTTCTTAGAACCAAAAACAGAGAAAGGGCTAACCTGTGGACATCCTACTATTTTCCCTTCTAATTGAAACTCGGGTAGTTCAAGAACATATTGGCCTTCGCTGGAAAGGGATGACTATAAGCACTTTGGCCTATAATGTAAAAACCGATATATATGAAAACGTACTCTTAACTTCCTTACTTTCTATGTAGTTAAACATTTATTTGCTTATAGTCCATGAATCTAGGGGTGGTGTAAGATCAGGGACTATTATCATTGAAACTAAATTGGTAGAAGGGAAGTATATTAGGTTAGAAACCCCTGTATTGGCATGAATTTACCATCTTATGTTGCATTTATATAATGATAAGGATCCATTTATAATTACATGGCCATTCCAAGTGTTTTGGGGATGGATTTTAGAACAATTTGTTTTTTCATATTAGTCTTTAATACAGTTAGAGTTCCCAAATGTCGATTCACCCAATTTTTACAGAATGTTTCTGGATTTTTCATGTAAGATTAAGACCTGATGTGGGGATATTGGAATTGAATGTCTCAAGATAATTTAGCTTATTTCCTTTTGGAAACCCAACCATTGGAGCATTTATTGATGATAGTAATAAAAGAATTTTGAGTTGAGAACTTATCTGATGTCATTCAGGTATGGTGTATTATCAACCAGGATTGATGGTGAAATTATCTGCGATTCTTATGTCCTATATATGTTTTCTCGTCAGTCCATATGCCTTCATCAATCAAACACATTTCCACCTACCTATGTCAGACAAGAGAAACACCCAATGGTAGTACGAAAATTATATATCCAAACGGCTTTAGAGGTATCCATATTGTCAATTATGCTACCTCCATAAGATACATTGATTGGATTGGAAGCTATCTATGCAAAAGCGTGGTCTTTTTCATATCCTCAAGGGGATTTGACGAAAGGAATATACTGAGTCGCAGAAACAATGACTATTTCACGTGGAAATCATGGTAAGAAGTCCAAGTCCTGAGATGATACAGATGTTTCAGATGATTTAGAGCAACAAAAATGCCATCACATGAAGTATAGCAGGAAGACCGGGGCTAGAAAAGCAATACCTCTAATGCCAAGGTGGTCTATTCATCACCGTCAATCATAGATTGCAATTCCATCTATTTATCCTTCTGAAGATAGGAGTCATGAAGAAGTTCACCGTCCATATGGCTTTGAATCTCCTCCCCAATAAACCATACCAGGATTAAATTTTGTGTGACCTTCCACCATTCGTCATTGGGAGGGTCTAAATCATGATCATATGAATCCATGGTCATTTCTCTAGAATGGTATTTGAATACAATATATTGGTGACATCAAGGATCCTTATAATTGAAATATGGACAATAAATTTTCTGAAATAAAAAAGTTTATTATGAAGTAGGAGGCTTTTATATATGAAACTGATGAAAAAATCCCAACCTCTAAAGGAGTATCTCATATGATAGACTTAGGAGTCCACGATGGGTTAATTATCTACTCTAAGGAGGAGAGGGATATTTATGATAATATTGAGAATTTATTTCATTTTTCTTTTGTATCAACTATAGTTTACGATTTTTATTCGTTAATTTTGATGGAAATGTATTTGAGTAGCTTGAATGTAGAGAAGGAAGCTCTGAAAAAATTATCGAATCTCCTATGTATGGTCTAGCTGGCTCTAATATTGATGCAATGAATGATCATCCCAAGTCGCCATAACTTTCTCCAGCAGCCAGAATCTTGACTGGGGTAATGGTGGCAGATAATCCCCATCCATTACCTCAAGTTTATCTTACTAAAAGTACTGTTTCGATCTCTCCCCAATCATTTGAAAAAAACGCAAGAGATAAATGAGATTGATTTGAAGTGTTTTCCAAAGGATTAAGTATTTATACTATTCTTAGGGAATATAATTTTCCCAACATACTCTGGTAACCACTTTTTATCCTCTTATAGGATCGATGTCTCTCTCTTATCTCACGGGATTTTGATCTGATTCTTCGAGTCCAAAAAATGAAAGCCTAGGGGAACCCCAAGTTCATGTTCACAAATATACAATTTCAGTTGATAAACCATCAAAATATCCTGCTATACCTGACCTCGGAACTATTGATAGAGTGTAAATCCAAGGTGAGGTTAAATAAATTCCATGTTTTCTTTTTTCTGAGGATCCTGAAATAATCAATACTGATATTCCTATTTCTTCAGAAGAAAGGAATAAAGACCCCAGGCAATCTGAGACAAATATTGATGTTGACCCACACTTGGAAAGACCTGATACTACTACACCAAATGAAGTCTCAATGGAAAAGAATATGATCACATCCAATTTAGGTATCAACAAACATTTTTGGATACCTTAAATGGTGAGGATTCTATAACATTCCAAGCTTCATATACTAAAATGGTGCAATCCGATAAACCAAATATAGATATTCCAGGTTCCATAAAAAAATTGTGTTTTTTCATGAGGAATTTCAAGATCATATGCCCTTATTATATCATTTTCCACATGTTTATATTCTTCTTTATTTGATTCTTTACATAAAAAGTTCACCATATACGGCTCTATCTGTAGAAAATGTTGCAAAGTATCTTTAGGAAAGGGTTATCCAACTCTATCCTTCTGTTAGAGCTAGAAAAATACATCTAGAGGATCCTCAATCAAGATATATTCCAAAGCCTTCAAATATAACCTCTGGTCAAACTCAAGGGAATGTCCCTTCTCAAGAAACATATGTTCAAATCACTAAAGATGAGAATACAGGAGATGAATCCAATCAAGTAGTTGACATGTTGTTGGGTAAATATAATCAACTATCTAAATCATAACTATTTCTTCCATTTTAAATTGAAAATTACCTTGATTTATCATTTAGGTATTTATAATTCTAGATCACAAGGTGAAGCTTCTACTATTCTAAGTGATGTAGAACAAGGCAGCTCTTTCAGTGACCTGTTTCCAGTGTAAATTTTACCTCATGGTAGTGACATAGATTTAGACCTGGAGATGCAATATGATCTTGGAATGACATGTTAGAAGACATGGAAGCATATCTGGAGCACAATTATTGAGATTCCTTTAGATGAATTATTGTCCCATTTTTTTTAAACACCCATCATTATTTTGGGTATTGGGATTTGGTGGATTTAATTATCGACCAATCTAGGATGCTATGAAAGTGGCCATTCGCCGGTGCGAGCAGGAGCATAAGATGTGAAAAAATTTGGAAGAGGCTAAACGAAATATCAATATTGAGGGATTTCAAGCTGTAGTAGTTGAGGTGGAGGAAAATCCTAATAACAAATCAATTGAAATTATACAAAATATTAATGAAGCCTTGACAGATTCATTATATCTTCAAAAACAACTAGATGTTGTTCATAAATAACTTGAGAAGTTTAATATAACATGGGAGAAACCCAATTTGAGGGGATAACTTCCATGTCAACTGCTAAAGAAGCACTTCATCAGGCAGAGGCAGTTGGATTTTCTCAGCTATCTCAACTTCAACAAGTAGCTAATAAAGCTTATGAAGCATCCAACAAATGAAATGTCATGTTGAGAATTTATTCTAAAACATGAAAGAGAGGCTCCAGTTTTTGGATGTCCCTATGATTTTATATGAATAAGAAAACATTTTTCTTTAATCATATCTATATTAATTCCTATTTTATATGATTGCAATATTAATGTTAAATGATGATAATGACTCCATTTTGTTAACAATCATTTTTATAATGGCAAGAATGGAGTACTCAAAATTTTCTTATTAATCTGATGGACCTAATGAACATAATTTAATTGTTTCTAGGGTTAAATGTATAACCCCACAAATTTAATATATTTTGACTGTTCTTTTTTTATTGCTCAATAGAACCTAAATCATAAAAAATGCATGTTTAGTGAGTTGGGACTCGACTTTTGTTTAGAGTTCCCTTCGCAGGTTCTCAATCTAATGAGCACCAACTCTTTTGTTATTTCCTGTTTAGAGTCATGCAAGGTGGACTATAAAGGGACAATATTTAGGGTCGAATATATTTTACCATAAACATTGAAATTAGATAAAAAACAAGATTCTTTGGCTATTAATTGCCTTAATAATATTTAAAAATTTCCAAGGGGAATCTTGAGTTGTGTTTTTTATGGTCACCAAATCTAAAACCTATATCAACATAAGGGATGTCTTTTCCAAGAACAAAATTAGCATTATTTAACAAACCCATCATGGGGTTGTGTTATGTAGGGCCTACTGGGGCATATTCTATATATCCGAATAGTGGCATCTTTTGATTTATAGTCATGTTATGTCGAAAACATATGCAAGGCCACCTAAGGGAACATACTGCATAGAAAAACAAAATATCTCTTGGAAATATAACATTTTACTATTGATAGTGTTGAGCCCTCTGGAAGATTGTTGATTTCATATCTATGATTGATGTTTTAATAATCACAAATCATCACATACCATTAATGCTTAATCTGGTTTGATTTCTCATAAACTTAATTACAATCTGTTAATGAATATGGTATCATATTTTTGTCTATGCTTATTGACTTACAAAGTATTTTGGAAGTCTTCTGGATTCAACATACATCGGAAGCACTAATCCAATATCAAAGGACAACGGTCGCACCGATCCAATATCAACAGACATCAAAAGCAGCGATCCAATATCAAAGGACAACGGTCGCACCGATCCAATATCAATAGACATCGGACTCACCGATCAGATGACAAACCGATGCTGATCAAAATGACTCACCGATGCAAAATGAGTCACCGATGAAAAATGAGTCACCGATCAAATGACTCACCGATGAAAAATGAGTCACCGATGCAAAATGAGTCACCGATGCAAAATGAGTCACCGATGCAAAATGACTCACCTATGCAAAATGAGTCACCGATGCAAAATGAGTCACCGATGCAAAATGACTCACCGATCAGATGACAGAACGATGCTGATCAAAATGACTCACCGATCAGATGACAGATTGATGCTGATCAAACTGACTCACCAATCAAATGACTCACAGATGCAAATGACTCACTGATGCTGATCAAACTGACTAACCGATCAGATGACAGACCGATGCTGATCAGTCTGACTCATCGATGCTGATTTATCTGAGTCACCGATCATTACTCACTAATGCTGATGACCTACCGATCACTTGATTCTTCAATAGTCATAGACAACTGTTTGAATCTCTTTATATTTATCTTTATTTTATCTGACCAACGGTCATATTAGGTATATTTTAATGCTCTGTCATTTAATTAATAAAGGTTGTCGGATGTCAGGAAACCGTACCTCGTACCTGCGGAAAGGAAACTGTTTCTGTCTTCCGAAGCACGTGACATAAATACGAGAAGAAGACTCTACTGAAGAACGGGGGTGTTGACGGAAGAACACAAGAAGAATATAGAGAAAAGAAATAGGAGGAAGAAACAAGCAGAACAGAACCTCATACATAATCAAGCCTACTCAAGAAGAGTTCTGTGCATACAAAAGAACATTGAAGAACTTCATCGACTACATCTAACTGCCTTTGAACCTGAAGCATACGACACTTTTCTTCTCAAACAAAAACGAGAAGAGGACTCAGAATAAATTCTGACCAAACACAAAAGAGTCCAGAGCTTAACTGAAATCACCAGATCCATTTCTAAACTCTATATCTCTGCTCTGTGACACATCTGTTTTACATTTCGAGTAGTGTGTGTTATCTGCTGTATTAAACACACACACTGACTCCTGTACTTTCACTGGAGGATCTGTAAATCCTCAGCAAACCTTTTTACACTTCATTTCCCATTGTGGATATTGGTAGAGGTCGTGTGAGACCTGGACAGCTCCAAGCTGTTGTTTGTTTCCCCACGCAGAACTGTGGTAGAGGTCTTGTGACCTGGACAGTGTGTTCACTGTTATTAACCCCGATCCAGGGTGTGGATCATCTTTATATAAACTTTTGAGAGGACTAAGTCTCGGCTTGAGACTGAACCTCTTGGTTAATTCTCTGTGTTTTTAGCTACATACTATATCCATACTACATATTGATTTCATATTCTGCTGCTATTACATTGAAATATAATTTTTCTTCAAAGCTACTTTGATAGTTAAACTCGCAAGTGTTTATATATATTATAAATCAGTAAGTTAGTTTCAAAAGATAATTTAATCATAATATTATGTTAACTGAGAACTAATCAGTCTTTGAGAAACTAATTGAACCTTTATAATCTGTATAAATTCACTACAGTTTAATCTGTTTTTGAAATAGGGGGATTTTAATGAACATTGTTTTTAACAGAAAATTTTAATTGGAACTCAATTCACCCCCCTCTTGAGTATCCACTCCGACCAACATTTGGTATCAGAGGTTAGAAAATATTTTCTAAAGTACTCTGTTTTTCAACTGTGATTTTAGTTGTATTTTAATGTTCTCAAAATTTCTGTTAGTTCTAAATTTTCATCTCTTTGAAATTCTTTTTGTGATATCATGGATAATAGACTTGAGGGTGCTGCTACTAACCGGCCACCTTTCTTTAATGGAAACAACTATGCTCAGTGGAAACTTAAAATGAAATTTCATCTAGAAAGCATGAGTTTTGATATTTGGACTGCTATTGAATCTGAATACAAAATTCCCACTACTGATAGATCTACTTGGGATGAACCTACAAAGACTACTTACAATAATAATTGTAAAGCTATGAATTCCTTGTACTGTGCTCTAGGAGATGAGGAATTTAATAGAATTTCTGCATGTAAAACTTCATATGAAATTTGGGATACCTTAGCTATTTCTCATGAAGGAACAACTAATGTTAAGGAGATGAGATTGAATACCTATACTATTAAGTATGATAACTTTAATATGAAGCCTGATGAACCCATTTCTGATATGTATCTCAGGTTCAATGAAATTTCCAACACAATGACTTCTCTAGGAAAGGATGTTCCAGCAAAGGAACAAATCATGAGAATTTTGAGATGTCTACCTGAAAGATGGAGAGGAACCTCTGTCTCCATTAGAGAATCGTGTGACATTGGAGAACTGCCTTTCAAGGAACTAATTGGTAAGTTGATGATGTATGAAGAAGAACTTAAGGTCAAAAAAGAAGAAGATGATGAACCTTAAAGGAAGTCTATTGCCTTCAAGACTACAACCTCAAAGAATAAGGATAAGGAAAAGCCTCAAGCTATCAATGAAAGTTCAAGCAGTGAGGAAAGTGAGAATGATTCTGACAGTGATGCTGAGATGGCTCACATTGCTAGAGGATTTAAGAAATTCTATAGGAAGAAGAAGTTTTTCAGAAAGTAAAACTACAAAGGCAAGTATGATAACAAAGGACACTGGAAAAAGGATTGGAAGAATTCTGATAAATCAGATGAAGTTGTCTGTTATGAATGCAAAAGAAAAGGACACATAAAAGCAGACTGTCCAAAGCTGAAATACAGAAAGAAGTATGAATACAAGGATAATAAGTACAAGAAAGCCATGAAGGCTACTTGGAGTGCTTCAGAAGACAACACAAGTGAAGCTGAATCTTCAGACTCTGAAAGGAATCGATCCAACATGTGTTTCATGACAAACACATCTGAGGTAACATCAGAAACTCCTACTTTAAATTCATATTATTCTGGAGATGATTCTGAATGTGATAACATGTCTAAATCTGAACTGTTTGAATATTGTGATATGCTTGAAGAAACCTGTAATGAGATTAAAGATAAATATAAAGGTTTAAAGAAACAATATGCTTTAATTGTTAATCATAAATCTGATCTGGATATAGAAGTAGAAAAGAATGCTCAGTTGCTTAAAGAAAATACTGAACTAAAATTGTCTAATGAGAAACTCAGAAAATACTTAGAGAAGTTCACAAATGGCAAGAATACTCTAACAAAAATGCTAGGAAAGAAAGTTGCACCTAGATATACTACTGGTATAGGATACCAACCTGGATAAAGAAAAGTTTCCAAAACTAGATTCATTCCTAAATCTGGACAGAAGATAGTTAATTCTGGAACTTCATATGCCTCAACCAGTTATATTCATAGTTATGGATCTAATAAGGTTTATCTTTCAATGAATGTTAATTCTACAAATTATATGATACCCATTAGACAAATTTGGATACCTAAAGTATCATTGGATAACATGTCTTGACCCAAGAAGATCTGGGTACCAAAATCATCTTCCATATAAATCTGTTTTGTAGGAGACCTTCTTGAAGAGCTGTCACAAGAAGAAATGTTACTTAGATAGTGTATGTTCAAGACATATGTCAGGAGACTTTTCATGTTTCAAATTTTTAGTAAATGTTAATGGAGGCTTTGTCACTTTTGGTGATAATTCAAAAGGAAAAATCATCGGCTTAGGCCAGATTGGTAACACTGATTCAATCTTGGTTTATGAAGTTTTATTTGTCAATGGACTTAAATATAACTTGTTAAGCATTTCTCAGTTGTGTGATGATGGTTTTTATGTGAAATTTAAAAATGATTCTTGCAATGTTTTTAACTCAAAAAATGTTTTAGTATTTTCTGCTTTAAGAAATGAAAATGTTTATACTGTTGATTTAGATTCTTTAGCTATGCAGAATATTCCTTGTTTAAAATCTTTTCATAAAGAGTCTTGGCTATGGCACAGAAGATTAGGACACTGCAATGTATACTCTCTTAGAAAACTTTCTAGGAAGAACTTAGTTATAGACTTACCCAAACTTGAATTTCCAGCAGACAAAGTTTGTAATCCCTGTCAAAAAGGAAAGCAACATAAAGTTTCTTTTAAATCAAAGAATGAAGTGTCAACTTCTCAACCTCTCGAGTTGGTTCACATGGATTTATTTGGACCTTCTAGAGTTTCTAGTTTGAATGGGAAGCACTATGTCTATGTTCTTGTAGATGACTTTTCTAGATATACTTGGGTATATTTTCTAGCTCACAAAAGTGAAGCTTTTTCTTACTTTGTTAAATACTCCAAGTCTGTAGAAAATCTTAGTGGACTCAAGATTAAGACCCTGAGAAGTGATCATGGTCATGAGTTTGAAAATCATGAGTTTGATTCTTACTGCTCACACAATGGCTATAGTCACAATTTATCTGCCCCTAGCACACCCCAACAAAATGGTGTAGAAGAGAGAAGGAATAGAACCCTGCAAGAAATAGCTAGAACTATGCTCAATGAATATGAACTGCCTATTTACTTTTGGGCTGAAGCTATAAATACAGCTTGTTATGTCATTAATAGAGTCTTGATCAGACCACTTCTTAAGAGTACCCCTTATGAGTTGTGGAACCATAGGAATCCTAAGGTTAACTACTTCAAAGTTTTTGGCTGCAAAGTCTTCATTCTCAATACTAAAGACAATCTTGACAAATTTGCCTCCAAGAGTGATGAAGGAATTTTCCTAGGTTACTCTATCTCTAGTAAAGCCTGTAGAGTTTTCAATAAAAGAACCAAATGTGTGGAAGAATCTGTTCACATCAAATTTGATGAAACCGATCCACATGAACCTAAAATCTCTCTTGAAGATGATCTCTCTGGTTTGAATCTCAATGATAAAGACAATGGACCTATAGATAAAACATCCAGCTCTGGAAATTCTCCAGAACCTGCTTCTGTTGAACCTCAATCTGTAGATTAATCTGAAATCTCTAGCCCTATCTTTTCAAGACCATCTAGGACTCTAAAGAACCATCCTTTAGATGCTGTTGTAGGAAATCTAGATAGAGGAACACAGACTAGAGCTTCTCTAAGAAATCAGGTTGAACATCAAGCTTTTCTTTCACAGTTAGAACCTAAAAATATCAATGATTCTATCAATGATGAATTTTGGGTAATGGCTATGCAAGAAGAACTAAATCAATTTGAAAGAAACAATGTCTGGAAATTAGTAGAAATATCTAAGGACATTTTGACCATATGCACAAAATGGGTGTTTAGAAACAAAGTTGATGAATCTGGAAACATCATTAGAAATAAAGCTAGGCTAGTTGCACAAGGTTACAATCAAGAAGAAGGAATTGACTATGAGGAAACCTTTGCACCTGTAGCTAGATTAGAAGCTATTATGATCTTACTTGCCTATGCATCACATCTGAATTTCAACCTATATCAAATGGATGTCAAAAGTGCATTTCTAAATGGTTTTATTGTTGAAGATGTTTTTGTAGAACAACCACCTGGTTTTTTAAATCCTCATTTTCCAAATCATGTTTTTAAACTTTCTAAAGCTTTATATGGTTTAAAACAAGCTCCAAGAGCTTGGTATGAAAGGCTTTCAAACTTTCTTATCTCAAAAGGATTTAAAAATGGAGTAGCTGATCCCACTCTTTTTATAAAAAGGATTTCAAAAGATGTATTAATAGTACAAATCTATGTTGATGATATTATTTTTGGATCTTCTAAAAATTCCTTATGTACTGATTTTTCAAAGATTATGCAAAATGAATTTGAAATGAGCTTAATGGGAGAGCTTAAGTATTTTCTTGGTTTTCAAATTTTTCAAACTAAAGATGGAATTATTTTAAATCAAAGTAAATATACAAAGGATCTTTTAAAACGTTTTGGATTGGATAGTATTAAGGAAAGTGATACACCTATGAGTACTACCTATAAATTGGATACAGATGAAGCTGGGAAACCAGTGGATCAAACCAATTACAGAGGTATGATTGGGAGCTTACTTTATCTTACTGTTAGTCGACCAGACATTATGTTCAGTGTATGTATGTGTGCTAGATTTCAAGCTAATCCTAAAGAATCACACTTACTGGATGTTAAAAGAATTTTTAAGTATCTTAAGTATACTGTAAATTTAGGATTGTTTTATCCAAAAGGACAATAATTTAACCTAACTAGCTATTCATATGATGACTTTTCTGGATGTAAGTTATATAGGAAGAGCACATCTGGAACATGTCATTTGCTTGGAAAATCCCTAGTATCATGGTGTAGTAAGAAACAGAACTCAGTTGCATTGTCTACTGCCGAGGCAGAATACATAGCTGCTGGTAGTTGCTGTGCACAAATTCTGTGGATGAAACACACTTTATTGGATTATGGATTTGATCTTAAACATGTTTCAATTAACTGTGATAATACTAGGGAAATCAGTATATCTAAGAACCCTGTGTCTCACTCTAGAACTAAGCACATTAATGTCAGACATCAATTTCTAAGAGATCATTATCAAAAAGGTGATATTTCTTTAAAATTTATTAGTTCTGAACATCAATTAGCTGATATCTTCATAAAGCCTTTATGCTCTGAAAGAATGAAATTTATTAAACAAGAGTTGTGTATGATCGATCTGTGAAACTAATCTGTGAAACTGATCTGTGGAACCGATCTGTGAAACTGATCTGTGAAACCGATCTATGAAACTAATCTGTGAAACTGATCTGTGAAACCGATCTATGAAACTGATCTGTGAAACTGATCTGTGAAACAGATCTGTGAAATCGATCAGTGAAACTGATCTGTGAAACTAATCTGTGAAACCGATCTGTGAAACCGATCTGTGAAACCGATCTGTGAAACCGATCTGTGAAACTGATCTGTGAAACCGATCTGTGAAACCGATCTGTGAAACTGATCTGTGAAACTAATCTGTGAAATCGATCTGTGAAACTGATCTGTGAAACTGATCTGTGAAACTGATCTGTGAAACTGATCTGTGAAACTGATCTGTGCAACCGATCTGTCATACCGATATTTTTTTATTATATTGTAATTAATTAGTAAATTTCTTTTATACTTTTTATGGGAACCCTAAATGATAAAATAAATGATACGTGGCTATTTATCTTCCCTAAACCTTTGACCTTTCATTTCCCGCCGAACCTTTCGACCTCTCTTCCCCTCTACTTCAAACCTTTGAACTCCTGCCTTCCCAAAATCCTCGAATGGCTAAGAAAAAGAGACCAAGAAAAGGAATGGATAGCCCTGTACCTTCAAAGCGTGCTCGAGGCGAGTCGAGTAGTACCTCTCAACGATCAGTAAATCTGAACCTAGAAACTCGGATTGTTGCTGTAGAAAAGGAAGTCAGCTCTGCGTGGCTTTTGTCAAGTAAGTCACTGTTGCTGCATGTTCTTGAATCGCAAGGATGGATAGACTGGTTTTCTGACAACTCTCGAATAGACTACCCGAAGCTGGTACATGAGTTCTATATGAATCTGGAAATCACTTTAGATGGTGTGGAGGCTGCCAGGATGTCGTCTGTGGTAAAAGGAAAGAAAATATCCTTCTCATCTAAGTAGTGGGCTGAGGGCTTGAATGTACCTCATGAAGGTCGATATGAGGATTATGCTGGGAATATTCCTCCAACATCTGATTACTTCTCTTACGAATTAGCTCTAGAGCTTCTGACTGGAAACGGAGAGTCACGGAGAATCACAGCTTCAGAATTAGATGGTGAATGTAGACTTCTTTTCAAGTTTATTCAGCACCAACTTTGCCCTAGGAGAGGAGATTTATCTGCTGTAAAGTACCAGGATGTATTCCTGATGTTTCTTCTGAAAACACATGAGAAGATCAATTTGTGTAGATATGTGATGGTTCACATAGCTGGAATGGTAAAACCGTCCAAGAAAGCAGCTGCCCTGTTTTATTCAAAGATGATATCTACCATGCTCAAGAATCTAGAATGTATTGATAAAGATGATGAAGTTGATGAAACAGATCATACCTTCTGTCTCAAAAAAGAGATCTGCAAGAGGATGAAAATCAATTGGAATCCATGGAAGAAGTGCTGGGTTGAAGATGAAGATAAATTGTATGAAGCCTACAATCCCATAGATCATGGCAAGAGGCCAAATTATTTGAGAGACCCTGGCTTGAAACCAAATGAGGAACCGGTTTATTCTGATGATGATGAGCAAGAAGAAGGAAAGGATGAAGCCACCGAAGCCCAAGAACAAGAAGAAGCTGCGACTGAGGAAGGAAGTATGTCATCTCATGATGATAGGAGTGATCCTGACACTGCTAGTCCCAAGAGAAGAATAGAATTTGGACCTGCTAGTCCACCCTTAGCGCTACTAGAATCAGAACCCATTCTTGGTGATGAAAAGATTCTGATACTGAAGAATATCACAGTGAATCTTCTGAGAAGAGTGATGATGGACATGCTGATGATGCTGAGGCTACTGTTGATGGTGATAACAGACTAGTGGATGGTCTTTCTGAAGATCAAATAGAATCACCTCAGTCAGAACAAGAAATACATATCAGCGGCAAGGTTGATTCACCAAAAATCAGTGGAACCGCAAGCTATGAGAAACCAAAATACACCCTGTGTGCTGCTGTTTGGGATGAATACCCTGGTTATGCTGTGTTGGGATTAGATTATTCTGTAGAAGAAGAAGCAATGCCAGAATCTGCTGCAGCTGTGAAGAGGAACCTCCCAAGAGAAGCAAGGTCTGTTCCTGCTGCTGATCCTACAAATGTTAATTTACCTGGTTCTGTAATCTCTCAAGCTGATCTTAATAAGTTTAAGATTGAATTTCTAACCGATGTGAGAGCCACAGTTAGAGAAGAAATTTCTAATGCTCTTACTCAAGTGTCTCTACAAGTTTCTGAAAATTCATTGGAAACTTTCTCACAAAGAGTATCGAATGCTGTAAAGCCAGACCTGGCCAATAATGGTGAACTTATTGGCAGGCACATAGCCTTTTTGAATCAGACTATGAAGGATCTTCACACCCGCTTGGTATCTCTATCCAGCGAATTCCGATCAACCATATCTGGTATGATGGAAGTTTTGAGAAATTTGATTGATCATCTCAACAAGTCTGACCTGAGGAAGTTGAAAGCTGAGTTAACTCACATAGTTGGCCAAGCCAGTATAGGCAAGGTAACCAAGATCGCTACACGTGAGCTAGAAGCTCTAAGAGAAGTTGTACATGACGAGTTAGCTGCTGTTAGACAAATTCTTGATTTAGAATCTTTGAGGAAGATGAAAGAGCGATGTGATAACAGTCATAGGATGGCATCGGTGTATTCAGAAGATGCTAAGAAAGATCTGCAAGAGATCAAAGAGAAAGTGGATAATTACTTTTCCAAGATTTATACAAAGCATGAAATGGCTGCAAACTTCAAGGTGTTGGCAGAGAATCTAAAATTACCTCCAGTCACTCAGGCCTTCAAAACTAAAGTTCATCAGTTGCAAGATTTTACCCCTTCCTTGGACCAGTTCATGGAGAATAAAGATGATTTTGAAAAAGCTATGAATTATGGGGCAGAAGTCATTCAGGACTTCATTCATCTTTTGAAGACCTATTTGAATGCACAGGCCACTGCAATAGTACTTCCTACTTCTGAACCTCTCAGTGACTCTGATGTAGCTCCACATCAGCTATCTGTTGCTCAAGCTCTATCTCAGTTAAGACCAGTCCCTCAGCAAGCTTCTCAACCAGCTCCTGTTTATCAACAACAACTCTCTGTGGCACCTGCTCCTACACCTGCCCGAGTTGTCCTACCACCACTTCATATTCGCCAAGTCCAGCCTGCCTCCAAGCCTTCAAACTTACCCACTATTGATCCCAATGTCAAATTCAAATCCGCTTTGTATCCCAAAAAATAGTTGTGTATTGTTTTTGATAGGGTGAACAATGTGATGCTTGTAATATTCTGTACTTTATCACTTTTTTTTTTCCTCTCTACTCTATGCTGACTGCTTTTACTTTCACTTTCACTTATCTGTTTTCCCTCCTTTTTGATTATCCCAAAGGGGGAGAATAAAAAGAATGATATATGGGAGAAGAAAACGAATGATATATGGGAGAAGAGAGATATATGGGGGAGAAATGATGTATATATCTCAGGGGGAGAAATCTGTATAATATATATGGGATATTTAATTTAAGGGGGAGATTTATATATCCTTTTATATTTATTCTCTTTATGGTTTAATTCTCATTATGTTTTTATTAATGATATATCATATTATTTATATTTTAAGATTTGTGATAATCAAAAAGGGGGAGATTGTTAAGCCCTCTGGAAGATTGTTGATTTCATATCTATGATTGATGTTTTAATAATCACAAATCATCACATACTATTAATGCTTAATCTGGTTTGATTTCTCATAAACTTTATTACAATCTGTTAATGAATCTGTTATCATGTTTTTGTCTATGCTTATTGACATACAAAGTATTTTGGAAGTCTTAAGGATTCAACAGACATCAGAAGCACCGATCCAATATCAAAGGACAACGGTCGCACCGATCCAATATCAATAGACATCGGAAGCACCGATCTAATATCAAAGGACAACGGTCACACCGATCCAATATCAAAAGACATCGGACTCACCGATCAGATGACAAACCGATGCTGATCAAAATGACTCACAGATGCAAAATGAGTCACCGATGCAAAATGAGTCACCGATCAAATGACTCACCGATGCAAAATGAGTCACCGATGTAAAATGACTCACCGATGAAAAATGAGTCACCGATGAAAAATGACTCATCGATGCAAAATGAGTCACCGATGCAAAATGAGTCACCGATGCAAAATGAATCACCGATCAGATGACAGACCGATGCTGATCAAAATGACTCACCGATCAGATGACAGATTGATGCTGATCAAACTGGCTCACCAATCAAATGACTCACCAATGCAAATGACTCACTGATGCTGATCAAACTGACTCATCGATCAGATGAAAGACTGATGCGGATCAGTCTGACTCCCCAATGCTGATTTATCTGAGTCACCGATCATTACTCACTAATGCTGATGACCTACCGATCACTTGATTCTTCAATAGTCATAAACAACTGTTTGAATTTCATTATCTTTATCTTTATTTTATCTAACCAACGGTCATATTAGGTATATTTTAATGCTATGTCAATTAATTAATAAAGGTTGTCGGATGTCAGGAAACCGTACCTCGTACCTGCGGAAAGGAAACTGTTTCTGTCTTCCGAAGCACGTGACATAAATATGAGAATAAGACTCTGCTGAAGAACGGGGGTGTTGACGGAAGAACACAAGAAGAATATAGAGAAAAGAAAGAGGAGGAAGAAACAAGAAGAACAGAACCTCATACATAATCAAGCCTACTCAAGAAGAGTTCTGTGCATACAAAAGAACATTGAAGAACATCATCGACTACATCTCACTACCTTTGAACCTGAAGCATATGACACTCTTCTTCTCAAACAAAAACGAGAAGGGGACTCAGAATAAATTCTGACCAAATACAAAAGAGTCCAGAGCTACACTGAAATCACCAGAGCCATTTCTAAACTCTACATCTCTGCTTTGTGACACATCTGTTTTACATTTCGAGCAGTGTGTGTTATCTGCTGTATTAAACACACAGACCGACTCCTGTACTTTCACTGGAGGATCTTTAAATCCTCAGCAAAAAATTTTACACTTCATTTCCCACTGTGGATAGTGGTAGAGGTCGTGTGAGACCTGGACAGCTCCAAGCTGTTGTTTGTTTCCCCACGAAGAACTGTGGTAGAGGTCTTGTGACCTGGACAGTGTGTTCACTGTTGTTAACCCCGATCCAGGGTGTGGATTATCTTTATATAAACTTTCGAGATGACTAAGTCTCGGCTTGAGACTGAACCTCTTGGTTAATTCTCTGTGTTTGTAGCTACATATTATATCCATACTACATGTTTATTTCATATTCCGCTGCTATTACTTTGAAATATAATTTGTCTTCAAAGCTACTTTGATAGTTAAACTCGCACGTGTTTATATATATTATAAACCAGTAAGTTAGTTTCAAAAGATAATTTAATCATAAGATTAAGTTTACTGAGAACTAATCAATCTTTGAGAAACTAATTGAACCTTTATAATCTGTATAAATTCACTACAGTTTAATCTGTTTTTGAAATAGGGGGTTTTTAATGAACATTGTTTTTAACAGAAAATTTTAATTGGAACTCAATTCACCCCCCTCTTGAGTATCCACTCCGACCAACAGATAGATAGGGGAAAATACGATTTGGGTGACTCAAGACCAGAGTGGGTGGTTTTTTCCATGGAAAGGAATTTTAAGAATAAAAAAGGGCTATTTTTAGATCGACATAAGCCATGAATAGGAAAACCATTTCTATGCGAATTTGGTGTTTTATTAAGGGATACAATGTATCAGAATGGGGAATTTCTGATATCATATTTATGAGTTTTATGTCATGTAGTGAAGACATTGTTTCTCTATAGTTTGAAGTCATGTAGTGAGGAAATTGATATTGTGCAGTTTTATGTCATGCAGTGAGGACAATGGTACTATGTAGTTTTATGTCATGAAATTATGGCATTGGTACTATGTAGTTTTAAGTCAGGCAGTTAGGACATTGGGTGGATTTAATTTAAGGTCATTATATCCAACCAAATGTATGTGAACACTCTCCTAATTTCTTGATAATTTGATTGGAATCATAGTATAATATTCAGTTATGGTAGGAAAAATTATAAACTGATATTTGGGAATTTCTAGAACCAAATAATGATATGGAAAAAGGGCTAAATGCATTAGCAGAAGTATTTTTCGAGAATGAAGTTACCATTATTCGACAAACCCATTTTGGGGGCTGTGTTATTCAGAGTCAACTGGTGAATATGATACATAGCCAAGTATTGGAATCTTCTGACTGACAGGCTTGTTATGTAGGCAACTATGCAAGGCCACCTAAGGGCATGTACATCATAGTTAAACAAAAGATCTCTTATATGTTTAACGTTTTATTTCTAAAATCCAAAGAATGTTTATGGAGATTCAGATTTTCCAAAGCACATAGTTTGATTTATAAGGAAAGGTACCTGAATATGGAAGGGGTATTTCTAACCAATAGTGTCTAATGAATCAGAGGAATAAGAATTTTATGAAGGTCTGACCCAAATGTAACAGGTATGGTGTTTATAGTTTTAGGTCATACATATAGGAGAAGAAATAGGAACAATATATAACATGCGACCAAGTGAATTCAAGGTTATTTCATAGTGCATTGAACACATGGTGAGGGAGATGTGTAAACCATTGTCTTGAATACTTTTAGATAGTGAGAAAGATAATCGGAAAAATATACTTGAATGACTATTTTAAAATACAGATTCTTGTATAATGTCATCAATGATTAAAGGAGACAAAGATACTATAACAAAGAATCAAGTTACTATTATATGAAAAACTCGTTATGGTGGATGTATTATGCAAGGAAAACTAGGGAATCTGCTGCATATCCAAATAGTGGCAAATTTTGACTGACATACCTATTATATAAGAAAATTATGCAAGGCCGCCTAAGGGTACATATTGCATAGTCAATGAAAAGAGTTCTCAGGTAATATAAACTGTGTTTCCAGAAATCATAAGAAAGATTATAATGATTTTAAAATATTCATGATTAAGAGTATCAAATATGGAAAGTGCTTTATGTTCCATTCATATGAGAAATATTTGAACCAGTATTGGCCAATAGTTTGACATCCATTACATAGATCAGATCCATATGTATCCTTGAGACTTTTTTTGTTTCTTATGAATTAATATTATGATGTGAAGTTTAAAGCCATACATTAAGGAAATTTTCACCCCTCTATGGAACTAAAACGCCTTACTTATATAAAGAATAACCTTATCCAATTACTAATCTCACTTGAGCTATACTGGATGTGAGAAACAACGAGTAGTAATTGTCATTTCTATAATACAATGGTGAAACTTATAAAGAATAGGGGTATTAGATTTTTCATATAGTTTAATGTCATGCAGTAAGTATGACAATGAACAGATATGAAGGGAAAGAAAATTTTTAACTGGATTAAGGGATAAATCCCAAGTATCACTACATGTCATGCTGGGGAAAAATCATGTCATACATAGTTCATAAAACGATCTCTATGATATTTGACACTTAAACAAGAAATAATGGGTGCTTTTTTATTGTTGATGGGCCCAACATTGGAGATCTAGGCATCTCTACATATCTCAAAAATAGATGCGAATCAATCCATACATAGTTCTTTCTACAATATTTATGAATGCTAATGCAGTATGACATGATGAATGGGGGATTTTTTACACGTTCTGAGAGAACGTTAAATATTAAGACCAACAATGGTATAAGTACCAAATCAAATATCATAAAGAAACACTGTGTATAGATATGCTTCATATATAGTATGATAAAAATAAATAATAAGATTTTGTGATTGTGGCAAGGCCCAAAATTAGAGATTTAGGTGTCTCTACGCATGTCATTAAAAATGAGAATCAATCCATACATAGTTCATAAAACATTGTCTCAATGCATATCTGACTCAAACATTGGAAAGAGTGGGAGTCATGTACTACTATGTAGTAGTGATGATGTCAATGATAATTATTTATGGAAGCTCCTAACGTCAAATAAAGAGAATGTTAGTTACACAAATGATGTCATGTAATTTAATGTCATGCGATAAGGACGAAGATGATACACATTTTAACGTCATACAACATGGACAATGAAGGTTATTATGTAGTTTAAGAAGTAGTACATAGGACATGGGGGTTGTGCAGTTTTAAGTCTTGCAGTAAGGATATGGTACTATGCATTTAAATTCTTACAGGGAAGAATATTTGTAAAAAACAATAGAATGTATTTCTTAAAAAAAATTCATTGGATGGAGTTGTGATAAGCTCTCCATCCATTAAGATTAAAGAAGATTCTCCATTTTAATAGAGAATATGCATTGAATATGATCCTTCCCAAATTTTTTCAAGGTTTAGAGGATTATTTCCTCATTCCATTGGATTCCTAAAGACCATGAAAATTTATTCTTGACAAAATGAAAGAAAGAGAAAATTATTTTTAAAATCTCATGCTATTCTGTCCTGATAGACATATAAATGATACAAAGTGTGCAATATTTTCACATCTAATCGTTCAAACTCATTGCACCATTTTTGAGATCTTTCATCTATAGAAAACTGATCAAAGATTTAAACTCCATGTGAAGGAATTTTTATTTCAATTGGAAAACTACTTCGGTTCCATATACAAATGAATAAGGAGTTTCATGGGTAGGAGTATTGGAAGTTTTCTGATAATCCCACAAATCATTCAAAGGTATATCAGGCCATGATTTCTTATCATTATCCGCTATCTTTTAGAGTATATTCGATAGGGTCTTATTAAAGGCCTCTATCTGTCCATTGGCTGCTGCATTATTGCGAGAAAAATGGTTGGACGTGATATTAGGTTCCTGATTCATATTTTTTAATTCAGTAGAATAATAATTGGTGCCATTGTCTGTCAAAATAGTTTGATGGACAAAAAATCTAGTGATTATATTAGTTTGAAGAAACCTAACAATGATTTTGGATCTGACAACATTGAGAGGTATTTCCTCAACCCATTTTGAGAAGATATTATTAGCTGTGAGAATATACTTAAACTGCTTAGATGTGGTTGGAGTATAATGCCCTACTACGTCCATTAACTGTGTGGAAAATGTATTAGAGTATTTAGTCATATGCATCAACTCTGGGGGTTGATGAAAGAAGTTGGCATGTTCTTGATAGTGATGACATTTTTTTAGTGAAATCTGTACAATTTTGCATCATTGAAGGCCAAAAGTATCCAATCCTTCGGATCTGATCAGAGAGTCTGTGCCCAGATTGGTGGGAACCACAAGCCCTTGAATATACTTCATTGATGAAGACTAAATTCTACTCTGCATCAATACATCTGAAGATAATTCCATCAAATACTCAATTGTAAAGGATCTTTTGGCTGTTTGGACTATCATAAAGAGTAAAATTGGCCACTCATCACCGGATCAGTTCCATCTTATCCCTCTCTAGTGAAAGTACCCCATTTTTAATATATTCCATGATGGATGTTCTCCGTCCCATGGTATAAAAATATGGTTCAAAAATAGGGAACATTTCATTAATTTCCTCTATTCTAGTTTGAACAAAAGGTGATACCACATGGTGATGGGTTATACTGATAACTGTCTTGTCCTAATTTTGGATCTTCCAAGGATGTAGCTATGTTATCCAGTGCTTCTGATTGAGCATTTTTTTATTTCATGACATAGGAAAATGTCGGCTCTAAGGTAAAATTATCAAATAACCGTTTGATGTAATCACAAGAGGGAATTAATTGTTCTTTTTTGATAGAATATTTCTCATTAATTTTTTTGATTACCAATTATGAATCACCTTTTACCTTTAAATTATCTATTTTCACTTAAAGGGACTATTCCATACATGCGATGAGAGATCGATATTCTGATTCATTGTTGGTAAGTCCTTTTGATAATAGAGAATCATTGGGCAATACTACCTTTTCTAGGGAAATAATAAAAATTCGTAATCAAAACTTGTTGAGTTTAGGGTTTTCCATTCTGTTTCCAGTTTAACTTCTAGAAGCACCATAAAAATACATTAACTATGTTTGGAAATTATCTTTTATAGAGGATACCACTTCATTAGGAAGCTCAGTATTAAATGATGTATCTTCCGCAGATCGATATTCAACAAGGAAGTTGTCCATAGCATGGCCATTTATTGCCTTTTGAGGTACAGACTAGATATGAAATTGTTGCAAAATAACCACCCACCATGAAAAACATCATGTTACCATAGGAAGACTAAGGATAAATTTGAGGTGATTATTGCGAGACACCAATTGGACCTCTTGATGTGGCATGTAGTGCCTCAATTTTTGAACTGTAAAGATTAATTCCAAGAAGCACTTCTAAATACTTGAATACTGAGTTTTCGCATAAAACATAGTTTTGGTCGGAGTGGATACTCAAGAGGGTGGAGAATTGAGTTCCAATTAAAATTTCTGTTAATAATATTTCTCTTAAAAATACCCCTAATTAAAAATAAAGTTAAACTATAGAGAATTTATAGAGAGTGTAAATGTTAAATTAGTTTCTCAAAGATTTATTAGGTCTCAGTTAATTTAATCTGAAGATTGAATTGACTTTTGAAACTAACTTACTAGTTTACAATAAGTATAAACACTTTCTAATTTAACTATCAAAATAGCTTTAAAATATTTTTGTATTTCAAAGTAATAGCAGTGGAATATAAAATATCTATAGTATACTTATGACTTAAACTAAAAGTGCACAACAGATGTAACTAAGAGGTTCAGTGTCAAGCCGAGACTTAGTTCTCTCATACAATTTATATAAATAGATCCACACCCTAGATCGGTGGTCAAAAACAATAAAATTCTGTCCAGGTCCAAATACCTCTACCACAGGTTCTTCATGGGAAAAACAAAGACAACAACACATAGGATGTATAAGTCTTAATCGAACTCTACCACTATCCACAGTGAGATACAAAGGAGTTATAGAGTTTGAATGAGGATTTAAGAATCCTACAGCTTAGCTCCGGAGACAGTGTGTGTTTAAAATAAACAGGGTACACACACTTCTCATAATGTAAATGAAAGAATCAATAAAGTAAGTGAGAAAGAGTTTATAAAATCATTAGTTATTGGAAGTGCAGCTCTGGACTCGTTTGATTTGTCAGAAAAGCTTCTGAGTCCTTCTCTGGTTTTTTGTTCCAAAAAACAGAGTGTTGTTTTCCTTGGTTGTTCCAGGTTCAACTTAGTGGCCTGAGTGCATGAAGACTATGTTTCAGTTCTTCGCTCAAGATGCAGCTTGTGTTCTTCTCTAAAATGAGTGGATTCATGTATATCAATTATTCATCCAGTATATAGTGGTCCTTCAGTATGCAACTCGTTTTTTAGTATGAAGCTTGAATGTACTCTTTGTGTTTATTTCCTCCTGGTTGCTCCTTTCTCGTTACACGCTCCTTGTTATCTCACATATTTTAGCTAGGTATTTATCTTCCCTTTTATAGATTTCAGCTCTGGCAAATGGGAATGATTTCCTTTTACTTGGGTACTAGGTACGGTTCCCTGACATGGCAATAGAGATCATTAAATAATATTATCTCCACTAAAAACATAAAATATAACCGTTAACTTAAAAAATGAATTGTATTGAGAGTATAGAGTTTGACTGGTTGGTCAATCATTAGTAGCCTTCTATTGGTAGATGTGTAAGGTGGATTTTGTGTAGTAGTCCTTCCATCGGTAGCTCTGTGAACTTGCATCGGTATCTCTTTGAACATGCATCGGTAGCTCTTTGCGTCGTTAGCTCTAGGTATCAGTAACTCCTTCTATCAGTAGAATTACTCTATCGGTAGCTCGGTAGACTTCTATCGGTAGCTCAATTCTGTCGATAACTGTCTATATCAGTCGATCTTGGTCTATCAGTAGCTCTATGTACTGGTGTCGGTATCAGTAGTTTTCTTAGTTTCAGTTATTATTTGTATCAGTACACTTATGCACATCAGTAGCTTCACTCAGTACTATCGGAAAACATGACAACTCTTGTATTGGTAGCTTGTTCTTATGATTACTGGTGGATGTGTACATATCGGTAGCTCTGCGTATTGGTGACCTTAGCTTATCGGTGACTCTTTCTATCGGTAGACTAAGTCTATCGGTAGGCTAAGTACCGGTAGCTCTGTACCAATAGCTATATGCAGATCAGTGACCAACACATATCTGTGTTATGCAAAACATATCTGATTTGGTTATAATTACTTCAGAACTTATACAAGCATGGATAAACATTGATTAAAATATCTCAAGGATTATTTTAATATTATTATCATCTTTATAATAGAATATCATAGAATAAGCGAATTAGAATATAGATAATCATTAATTGGGATTATCAAAGGTATGTAAAAGCATAACTGGGATTATCAAAATAGGTGAGGTCTACAATCTCTCCCTTTTTGATAATCACAACTTATGATATTATAGATTATAAAAAATGATTAGTTGTATCAGAGGATATATCATTAAATTCACGTATCTCAGAGAAACAGTATGTTATAGTACATAATGGATCATAGGTGGAAGAAAATACAATGATATAAGAAGGGAAAACCATAGTATCTCTTCCTTAGGTATAATTTGTCCTTGAAAAAATTTCTCCCCCTTTGATACTCTGATAATATTTCACCCCATTTGTGATAATCAAAAAGTGGGAAACAAGAAATAGAAAAAGTAGTACAATTCGAAATAAAGGAAAAGCACAATTTTATTAGATGTTGCAAAAAAAGTTACATAGACAGAAACAGAATACAAAGGGATTCCTATCAAACATCCTAGCCATTTGTTCCATCCACATACTCAATGTGAGATTTTCATTTTGGTTCATAAGAGGATTCAGACTGTGTGGATGCCGGTGAAGGCTTATGAATTCTAAAAATGATCTTAGGAGGTTGAGCCATAGAACCTCTTCCTGGTCTGTACTGAGGAGTCCTTTGAGTGATCATAGGTGTGAGGATTCGAATGGTTTGGGCATGAGTCATTTGAACTGGAGAACCAGTAGAGGCAAAGGCTGGTAAGGCTAGAGGTACAATCACTGGTCTGACATCAACATGTAGGAAAGGCAGTAAAAGATTTCTGAAATCCATAATTATGCCTTCTCCTCTCTCCATAGCAGATATGAATTCATCCTTGTTCTCTATAAATTTTCCAAGGATGGAGTTAATTCCCTTAGTTTTCTGACTTTCTCTCTGAAGGCTTGATTGACAGGAGGTAACTTCAGGTTTTCCAACAGAAGTTTGAAATGATTTTTGAGTTAATGCTTGGTGAATATCTTAGAGAAATAGGAGTTCACCTTATCTTTCAATTCTTTCTAAGAGGCATAAGCTTCTCTCATATAGTCTTGTACTATCTTCTTTATTTCTCTAGCTAAATCTCTAGTAGCAAACACAACTTTTCTTAGTTAGGCTGAGTCCACAGAGCCACTGGTTGAAGTTTGAGCAAGATCCTCCTTCATCATAGCTCAAAACTGATTCAAATCCACAGAGGGTATAGATGCAATAGAACCAACAGAGAAAGAGACGGTTTCCTTTATGTTCTTGGTCAACCCACTAATAAGATTTTGAACTTGGGAATCCTGGGTTTTAACATGATCTTTCATGGAGGTTTTAAAACCTTCAAATACTGAAACAATCTGACTTACAACACTTTTGACATAGGCTAAGTCCTTGTCTTCTTGGAATTTTGAGATCATGTAAGATTCTAAAGAGATAACTGATTTCTATATAGTTTCAAGATCTGCTTCTAGTCTAGACACTTGAGTCTAGCAATATTTAACGGCATCCACTATTAATTTTATAAAGGTTGACAAATTACAACCGAGAGAGAGTTCAAAAGATCTGTCCAACACACTCATCTCTTCAACAAAATAATGCTTCAACTCAGCAACAGAAGTACTAAAGGACTCTTTAAGCTCATCCATTAAGGATTAAAGATCGTCTCTGGTGATCAAATCAGCAGGAGAAACTACAACAGATACTCATTCAGAGGCTATGCTGGCCACTGAGTTAGTCATAATCTATTGGATTGAGGATAACCAAGAAGCTTCCATATTCATTGTCTCTTCCACAAAACTGTATTTCATCGTTTACTTCAAAATATCAAGGTCATTCATTATGACCACATCTTCAGGTAGCAACTCAGTTTCATCATCATAAACGATTTTCGGTCTATTGAGAGATGCTTCATTGTTAGAATCAGGGTAGTCTAATCCACAGACCACAAAACCTAGGTCTTCTGCCCAGTCCTCAATATCAACAGCCACATACACCCTTCCAAACATTGTTTGATGCTCCCCCTTAATGAGTTAATTCTCTTGTATAGAAAGTCCAATCTCAGTGGGTCTTTCTTTCTCAGGAGAATCTTCAACTATCAATTCCATCTCTGCAATAGTAGGAGGTTCCTCTGAATTAGGTATAGCTTCTTCCACTTCTCCTACTACATCCTTAGTAGGCACAACTGAGCTTCCAATTAATGGACTCAGACTTAAATAGATAGAATCAAAGGCTTAAGATTCATTTTCCTTTTCTACTTTATGCTCAGTGGCTGGCTGGTCTTCCTCATCAGCTGGTGTCTCTCTTTCTACTAAGGCTTCCTTTCTAGAAACAATTTCACCAGTAGGACTTGGAGGTATGTCTAGATATCTTCCATCATCCATATAATATTCTTCTTCAGTCTCATCACTATATTAATGTACTTCTTCATCAGTTCCTAGACCTTGATCCCTCACATCCTTAGGTCTTGAAGGATGATCCACATGATTAAATTTATCATATAGCTTCTGGTCATCATTAACCCACTCTCCTCTTCATGGGTTCCAATTAATCTTAATGTATTTGCACACTGTTCTTGTGATATAGAAATTATTCCTTACTACAACTGTCTCATCTTGAGACTCAGCTACCCCTTTCACTTTGATCACCACAAAGATCAACTTGGCAATGAAAATGGCATTAGTCTTAGATTTTTTCCATGTCATGTCTTCCATTTTGATCATCAGCAATCTGAATAGATTCACTTTTACACAATGTCTCAGGAGATCCTGAAGATAGTGTCAGGATATATTATATTCGCAAAGTCTCCTCTTCTTGGTATTAAGACATGGTGAACAAATTTGAACAGAAATCTGTTCTCTCCATCCATTTCAGCAGCCACTACTTGTCTTCGATTTCCATCACCAGTAAGCTCCTCCAAGGAAGTCTCATAATCAAATTTATCACTTGTAGGTGGTATATATTTAAATACATATCCAGATACACCTTCATTTGGAAACATTAAGCATTAAGCCCACTCAACGGATAAGATAGATATCTCCTTTCCATTCACAGAAGAAGAAACTTGGTTCTCAGTTTCATATAACTGAAAGCTTACAAACTCATAAAATTTCTTTACGAGCGATAATATCATTCTCATGATCGTGGAATTGTATTGGAGTGTATGTATACTATTTCAGAATCAATATAGCTTTACAATAATCATATATAGTTATTATGTACACCATTATACCTATCCAAGTAAGGTGTTGGTGTAAAATAGATTACAGCACGACGTGGAGACGGTATTCCGTACGTACGCACGCGCGGTGATTTCGTTTTCCATAGGATGGAGAGATGGTGAAATAGGGTTGTTTCATACATATAATAACATATCAGTATATGAGTGATACTGATGTTATTACTTCATAATGAAACAACTAAAGAAGAATAAGTGGAAGAAGAAATAAAGATGAAATAATCAGTAACAGACATTACCACTTCTCTGAAGTTCTTCTTTGAGACCTCCTTTTAGGGCAATAAAATAGGTCCTTGAAGAAGAACAGAACCTATAGGATGTTTCTAGGGAAGTGTAGAGGATAAATTGGTAGGGGTTGGCCAATATTTAAGGCTCAAAGTGGTGTGAGGAAGATGGGGAGGAGGTGCCCTTTTATATGGGAGGAGAGGGGCACCTTTGGAATAACAAAAAATATTATTTTATTATAAAGTCAAATTCGGTTATAAATAGCTCCAAATTGATTTTTTTCGAAGCTAAGATGGTGATGGGTCGTAATAATCTCATGAAATAGAATTTATACATGTTTAGGTTCCTATTTTAACCTTATCATTTAGATTTAACATTAAGTTAAATAATTTTACTTTTACCCTGTCTTCTTGTGTTCTTATACTATAAGGATAATAAACGTACAATATCAAGCCAAAAGAACCCCAAGTTGTTTATTATTAATATATATAACCTTATTTAAGTCATTTGGCCGAACCTTAGATTTTTAGGAATAACATAACAATTAATAATATAATATTTGTTTTAAAAACTATTTTATGTCAATTTTGACACTATTTAGTAATTGATTTTTTTGAAACTTATAACAGGAGTATTTGTTCATACCAAGTTAATTTAATCAATACTAACATGTCATATTAACGTAGAAAAATACTGTAATTAATAAAAAGTCTCATATTACATTTATTTGGGTATTTATAACATCAATTATGTCAATATTTCATTAATAAGATAATTACTGCATCATCATTGTGTCATAAATAAATTAACTTATTTAATGTATAAAAATTATAAATAAAATACCATTATGTAGGAAATAGTTTTAGAATTCTAATGAATATTTATAGTCGAATTTATCTTATGTATAAACCCATATTAAAAATGATTTACCTATTAAACTTTGATTTTAACTATTTTAACCATTCTTTAAATAAATTAATAATAATTGTCATAATCTAATCCAAGTGGGATTAAATGGTCATATTTTATTCCTAAGGTTGTTTTTGGTCGAATTAAACTTATCCAATAGAATTAGGACACGTGTTAGGGTAATAATAATATCAATTTTACCATTAATTACCCTATTTACTTTTAACCGTGGTAAAAAAAGTAAAAAGTTACTATTCACCAAAAATTATTTTCATCTCATTGAACCACATTTTAGTCCTTGATATTAACCGTGTCTCACGGATTTTTGAAATTCTACTCACAGAAGTGGTAAAATTATGTTTTATGAAAAATTCATTTTTTACTACCACTTAGTGGTTTCACTATTCATCAAAAAATGAAAGTTTCCAGAAAAATACCAAAAATTAGGCCTATGATATATTTGATATTATGAAATCAAAAATGATGTCTATTTTACCAAATTCAGAACATATTAGTTGCATTAATTAATTTAAAAATTAATTCCCGTTGTCAAAACAAATAGCGTGTTCTTAAGAGATAATAACTATCAAAAGTTTGACACTTGTTTATAACTGGTTTAAATGTGAAATTACATCCAATGACCAACATTGTATTAAATTGTAAAAATATATTCTAAATATACTTTAAAACCACTCAAATTAATAATTTATCACTATTAATTATTTCGATTAAAAAAGTTTTTTTAATTAAAATTTAGTAATTTTCACTATTTATCAGAATATGAAAGTTATCCGAAAAGTACCAAAATTTCACTTTAAGATAATTTCGATATTCCGAATCCAAAAATGAAGTCCATTTTGAGAGATAAAATTTCTAAAATTTTAAAAAGGTGGTTACTACTATTCATAACAGTTAGTTTTAATAATATTTTAATAGCATATCGTTGTTTAGTGAAACTCGTTATTGCGTACTACACACGCTATCGAGGAAGGTTGTGATTGCACGTAATGAAAGGCAAGTCAAGGATGCGTGTTGTGTAAGCTCCTTTGGGTGTATCGTACAACACAATACATTAATGAAATTAAAAAGGATATTTTTTCATAAAATCTCAGGGTGTTATAGTAACTCTATGTTGAGTCCTTTCAGATCCTTAATTTCCTATTCTTGTTGTGAAAATCACTCTTCAACAGAAATCGATTGACCTTCTCCAGTCGATATGTGAGATGCAATCAGAATTTTTTCCCGTCCCCTTGTTAGATGCCTTTCAAAGAGGGGGGAGTTTTTTATTTGAAGGAATACCTAGATTCTGGGTTAGCCTATGATTTTGGGTATGCACACCTTCTTCATTTTCCTAGGTGTTTATCATATTATGGACAAAAAAATCATCTTCTGATTCCACTGAACTAGATTTATTTTTATGGAGGATCTTCTACATTGGTTTTAATTACATTCACTGACGCATAATGCATTTATGACATTCTAGCGTTGTTTCTGGTAGATAATATCTCTTTGTGTCTTTCATGAGACTCCATTATAATATATGAAAAATCCCTTGGAACTGTTCGGAAGACTGTTACGTGAATAAAATCCTTGGATATTTCAGTTGTACGCTTTCCATGTGGATTCTTCCATAATCGGGAGAAAACTGACTTCCGTTGAGGAGGGGAATGTAGATGTGAAAAAGCCCCCAGCCCTACAAGCTGGGGCAGATCCTATCAATCTTCTTAAAATCATTGAACATTGTTTAATTAATATGAAAGTTGAATTAAATGAGCCCCTGGCCTGGAAAGCTGGGGTGATTCTTGAACTTCTATGACTGAAATTCGTGAAACTACTCTTGAATTTTCTGATTTTGGTTCAGACATTAGGTGGGTGTATCAACAGAAAATCACTGAAATCATTTGTTTCTATAGATTCTTATGCTATTTCAGACATTTTCATCCTCTGATGCCTAACATCCTCTAAATAGGATTCCTGTTCAAGAATCTCATTTTCTAGACACAAAAGTATCTCAACAATTTCTTTTCATTGGGCATGATTCTGATGAGAATTGGTAGTGGCATGTTCTTGAGTGAACATTTGATTATATTAAAATCCTATAGATGGTGGCCAACGGTGGGAAATAAAATTTCATGAAACCAATTTTGGTAGACTTTGTTGATTTTTGAGTGCATTGAAATGAAATGCTCTATATGCACCCCATCCTCTGATATGAACATTAGATGGGGAATCATAAATTATCTGGCATAGCCGCTATAGAGCATTGAGACATGAGAACAAAAGGGTTATCTATTGTTTTTCATCCTTTGGATGTTTGGAAAATGAGAGACATGACAAGTCAATTTGGCATTGTAACCCTTATATTACCTTTACATGGTTTTGATATTCATCATTAGGTAAGACATTGGTTTTCAAATGATGAAGAATTTTCTATATGTTGATACGAATTTCATGAATGAAATCTTATGTTATCAATTCTGGAATGTTATACTGAGAATTTTCCAAAGGTTAGAACATGACTGAAATTTCTACTTTCGCTAATTATTTCCTCAGGTTTAACACATCTTCATCATCTTTCACAAGAGGTTTCTCAACATGATCTGACCAGAGTGGATGCTCTGTATTTGATGATAAATGACCTATATGAGGATCGGAGAATGAAAATTTTCATATGTTGTCTTCTGGTTGAGAAATAGTTTCACCCATAAATGAAAAGGCATCAGTCATGACTGGATTTGTGTTTTCTAGTTCCTTAATAAAAGAGGTATTTCTCATCGGTACATTTTCAATTTTGGAATTGTCCTGAGAATGTGAAATACTACTGTGAAGAGGACTTTTGCAGTGAATTCCATCATGGGGAGGATCACCATGATGGATTACAGTAAGGGATAAATACTCTTGCTCCTAGGACTTCTTGCCACACTGAGGGTTATCGTTGCTCTCATCCAGAGATAGGCACTCTGGATTTACCAAATTTTCATGATGTAAGCCTTCATAATGAAGTGTCCGATGAGGAACACTAGAAGTACCACTACCACTCCCATAATTTCATAATGAGAGGATATGTTCTTGAGCAGCAACAGATAAAAGTTTAAGGGATTACAAAACTCTAGCATTAAGAGGATCCACATTGCATCTTAACTCATGATTTTCAAACAATGTTGGTGAGACTTTTTCTTGGATATTCACTTATACTTATTTTGGTCCACTTACTGGGAAAATTGGTCATCATGGGTAGGTATATGTACCTACCTTAGAGTTGTTACTAGAATGAACTGATTACCTCCAATTGGAAATGGTGTATGTTCCAGATACTACTGCCTGTATGATATGGGGGAATATTCCCCATGACCCTTTTGTACTAGAACAGAGCTATGTATCTGCTCTTGGATGGATGCCAATGTCTCATCCCATGTGTGGGGACAGATTTACATGTCTGTTCCCCAGACACTACTGATGTAATTGTTAAAATATCCGGTCATGCTTCCAGAATATGGGAAATGATATCTGTATTCCTTTCTACCATTGATAATATGTGTTTGGTGACTTTAGTGGACGAAACAGGAATATATGTCCATTATGTTTCTGAAGTAGGTTTATGTGCCTACTCCTTCCCTCCTTTTCCCATCAATGGATATTGACTATACTCACTCATGGGTGCAGAGAGTAGGGTATGCCTTGTCGTCAGAGCATTATGACTAACTTCTCCAGGTGCTACCAAATGAAACTGTTTATAGGCTTGATGAACATTGGCATGTGTATGTACTTGCTCACTGTTTTCTGTCAACTATGGTTGATATACTTCCTTCAATACTTGTAGAAGACTCTTCTGACAAAATTGGTGATTGTAAACAAATGTTTGTTTCTGTTTACCAGTTTCCACCACATTAGATTTGTGGGACCCATTAATTGTAGTCAAGCGTGCCTATTGGATGGATGATAATATATAAACAGGTGTATGTTCCTATTCAAAGTATGTACTCCACTGGGTTTATCTGGTGGGATTGGTGGGTTACTAACAGATGAGTCAGCTAAGGAGCAAAATTTGGACTGACGGGGATATGTGCCCGCTCGTTGTTTTCCATCAAATTAAATTGATAGACTTATCCAGAGAATGAAATGGTGAGAACCTGATCCATATTAACCAGACATTATCCGTGACGGTTCATCGTATGTTCCCAGGTCTGAGAGACTTGGGACAAATATTCCAAGGCAACACACCCATCATTTTGGGGGTACACTGCTACATGATTCTGGCAGCGATTGCTGGTGGGCGTCCTCTGGAAGGACTCCTAAATTACATAATTAAGTCTTTGAGTGACCTCTTGATCCACCTATATATAGTATTAGAGGTATTGATTGTTGCGTTCTAAAGTGAAAGACCCAAAATGGTTGGAGATAGTGGTTTGAACCATTTTCATCTTGATCATCGGTCGTCGTTGGCCAGAGCATCTAGGAATTTTGTTGACCTGGGAAGCCTATCGAGTAGCCTCCATAGTCATAATTGTACCGAGATGGAAATATTATTTAACCAACACATTAGACACCCCGCATTGAAGAAACTGGGTTGTCGATGACATCCTTCTTGTGGATGAAGATCTAACTTGAGTATTGGTTGGGAAGTTACAGATGTTGTCTTGGAGAAATCCATTTTTGGAATGAAGGGAATTTTGATAAGAGAAGCTGAGAACAACTAACTCCATTAATGAAAAATAATTTTATATGGATACATACATTATTAATTCCATTTTTGGGCCTTCATTTGTCCATTGATATGGTCATAATAGGTTGGTAATGTTATTTAATTGGTTAGGGATTCACATCTAATACGCCATTTTTGTTTCGTATTTCATTGAAACATGTGTTATAGTTTTGAGAAACACCATATTCAGGAAGTTTCGATTAGATTTATTTATGGAATTGGAAACCTCCAATAGTTCTTTATCCAAAGGGGTCCTTCTTTCCAAAGAAATGTGTTCATTATGTTTGAACTTTTCAATACATAAGAATGTGCATTGGTTGAGAGGATGGGAGTTTGGACTCATCACACCCTTTTGGGGGGAATTATTTTCTATTTTGGGACTCTATTTTTAAATTTAAAATATTTTCAACAATATTTATATATTCACCATGTGTATCATAAGTATCCATTGGAATTTACATTCACTTATTAATATGTGTAATGTTTAAAATTCTCAGTATGCATTTATGTTTATTCATTAATGGATATATCAATATGTACATGAGGGTATCCACCAATGTTATCCAAAAATATAATGATTAGAGATCATTTTTTTCATTGATTGTGATGATACATGTTATTATCCCACTCAATGAAGAACTTTGGAATTTTATTGTCATCTAGTGAGACAAAGGATTTGTTTTGATTTTGGGATCGTGCTTATAAGATAGGCTACCTACGTATCCTTTTGAAAGAAATAAAAACCCTCGTAGTTTAGTGCTTCTTAATAGGACACATCATACATTTTAAGGTCATGTGATATAGTTATCTATGAAAAAGATGATTGGTCAAAATATTGTGTGGGAATTATGCTGATGCTGTCTAGGGAACAGAGAAAGGATGTGGGTTTCTAAGTAACATCAGACCCTACTAAGAATATATCTCAAGGTGAAAAGGGTTGATTTAAAGTGTTGGGTTTAAACATCAAGGAGGATTCCAACGTATCCCATATATATGGGAATCAAATACCACAAAGATTGTTAAGTCTCACAGGAGAGTATGGTCCTTTGAGAGAGTTGAGTGTGGGCTTACTACTTGAAAAAGATTCCTTGATGATTTGGGGATTAATTTGGGGCAAATTCCTAAGGAGGAAGTACAATTAGCTCGGGCCATGAGACGACATCCTACATATCTCAGTTATGGTGGGAATCAGATTTCTTGTAGTTACTTACAATAAGTTTTTGTGCACATGTTGTAACCATCACGTATCTCTAAGCCCATTTGAGTCATGCTCGGTGTGAGAAACAAGTGGATGTGAATGATTTAACAATGAAACTTCACAAATCTCCTCCTCCACTGATGGAAGAGGGCGCGTCGGCCATGGAAGAGGATGAGGCGACAATCCTTCCCTCTATTCTATTTACATTGGACACGGATCCAATATAAGGAGGAAGGGACGAAGGTGATGGGCTTACACCAGGACGGATGCCCTAAAATTGATCATGGTGGGAAAGAGAAAAAGTAAGTGTGAACTGTACCTTCCCTACCAGAGACCTGAGGTTCCGGGTAACCTCATTGAGAAAGGAGAGGCCAAAACCCACCACTCCTCTAAAATGGGATCTTCACAGCACTGTTTTGGGAGAACTGTCCAAATGACTACATATAAACAAACCCAAAAATATTCCATTAATTCTATACCCATTGTGAAACAAATACGGGAATCCTCTAACTTCTGAAATACAAAACCAAATAGGATACACGCTGATGCGCATTTCGTAAAGGTTTGATAAGTCAGGAGGTTTTGGTGGAGGCTTAAACATAGTTCCATTCCGATAAGGAAACCAAAGAACGAGATACACTGTCATGAACAACATTAACAAGGGTACTTGAGTTTGTCGCATAGGCCCTTCGCGTATGTATACTGCGTAGGTACCTCTGGGAGGTATACCGTGTAGGAATATAACACATATATTCCACGCAGGTCTGGCACATAGGTATACCACGTAGGTATGGTGCACATGTATACCGCGCAGGTATGGCATGCTGGTACGATGCGCAGGTATGAATGAGGACTAAACAATATGTTTTACATAGGAGGACCAAACCTATGTAATTTTTTTAAAAAGACTACCAAAACATTCTTAAACCCATTTAATTACGTGTCATTTAGAGAGATACCAGATATAATTTGTGTGATCTAGTGGAATGAGCCATGGAATGGGAGCATCAGAGAGCCTCTTCAATTATTTCTGTTCAAAAATGGGGAGTCCAAGGGCTCTATTTATAGGCACAGATAAGGCTTCGTTGAATAAATGTTGCTCGCGCAGGTACGTCATGCAACTTTGGAACGTAGGTACTCCATGTTGGTGCACAAACATATTCCATCAGGTAACTCTGCCGCGTAGGTTCGTCGCCCTGCCCTGCCATGTAGTCTTGTGCAGCTAGTCTATTGCGAAGTTCTTTGGGAGTATATTGATTTTCCTTTTGAACTTTTGGAATCCTTCCTTGGGATATGAAATATCCAGAGTTCTCTTCATAGACGTTTTGTTTTCTTAAGTGGAATCAACACCATTAAATTGAAATGATCATCCCAATTATAGTATTTCATGTTCATTTGGAAAAAAATAAGAGGATATTTTTTAAAATAAATTTCAAACTATGAAATCAGATATAATTTTTAAAATAAAATATCTCTTAAAATCACATTAAAGGTAAAATACATTTAGAACCAACATTTCGAATTGAATTCTATTGGTTCCACAATTAATTTAATCTTTTGCATGTTATACCAAATCTAATGGTAGGTCATATGATCCCACTACCTAGTTTGTAAGCTTGTTGTAGGCTTCCAATCTCAATTGAACACCACTAGCTGGTCAGTAGCTATCCACAATATAGATTATAACAACCCTACTAATGTAAAGATAAATCAATTTATTATATTATTATTATTAAATAATTATTCTTTATAGATTTATATTCCTTATAATAATATTATGTAATTTTCAGAACAAATGACAATGCATTATTTCTAACCAAATTGGTGTTTCATGCATATTTTTGGTTTTATATCAAATATTTGATTCCAAATTATTTAATTTTAATATGAAACAATTAATTTTAATTTTTAATTAGAAATTAAAATACTATATTACATTTAGTTTATGTGAATTTTCTAAATAGTTTTAATATTAAATGAATAATATAATTAAAAAAAATTGAAAAAAATTATTTTTTATTATAGTATATTAAATGTCAAATTATATTATATATTATTTTTATTATTTAAATATTAATTTTGATTAAAAAAATTACGATAAATGTTATTAGAATCAAAATTATACTTAAATTTGGTTTAGAAACGAGTTTTAATTAAAATGCATTTTTTCAAAATAGTTTTCATCACATTTTGGGGATTTAAATTTAAATTAAATTTGGAAACATATATTAATTGAAATTGATAAAATATATCTTTTATTATTAGTACGAGGTTCAAATTTTTGAAATAAATCTGTTTAATATTTGGTTATTATGAACAGTAACTATAGTAAATATTTGTCACCTCGGTAAGGGTGAATAAAACATGATGCCAAAAAACTTTTATTAGTAATAAAAATGACCCTTAAACTTTTAAATAATATATTTGATTAGTGGGGATTTTCTAGGCTCATATACTATTGTTTTTTGGAAATTATTATCCATTTTAATTTGAAAATTTACTTAAACTTTTTTTGTAATGACAAATGAAAAATGTCATTCACTGAATTATAAATATATATTATATGTTCAAACAAGGCTAAAATAATGTTTTGATTCAAATTTAAAGTATATTTTGAGAATATTTAAATATATTTTATTATAAGAATTTATATTTTTTTAAGGAAATATTTATCTTAAATAATTGTGACACAACATTATAGTTCTTGTGAAAACAGGGGAAAATTAAAGTAAATGATTTTTAAAACCTAAAAAAATATATTTTTTTATCAATAAGGTGTAATATGAATATTATTGTTAATAATAATTTAATATTTTTAGTTTAGTATATTATATTAAAATTATATTGATTTCAACTCTATATCAAAGTTTTATTAATTAAATGGTTCTTAAATTGATGTTAATATTATATTTTTGTAAAATATATTTTATTACATTATCTCATGATGAAAATTAGGCTAATAATTATTCAAAAATTTCATGAATTTTACATTTATGATCAAATTATTAACATAGAAGTAAATTTATAACAATTTTTTGGTAAACATTGTTACCACGATTAGGATTAATACGGTAAACAGATGGGTTAATCTAAAAGATACATATTTAAATAATAACTAAACATATAAAAATCTAATTGGATGATTTTATAAATAAATTATATTCCATATCTTTAAATAAATGATTTTTGAAAAAATTTACAAGAGTTAACAATATATTATTTTATAATATATCATGAATTTCTTAAATTGTAACTGGCCTTTCATATAAAAATACACCACCCCTATTCTCTTATTCATACCATTTGAGAATTTTTTTAGAAAATAACATCCAAAATACATTTCCAGAATACCTTACCTTGATCAATAGGACATAGTTTGATAACTATACAATCTCATGAGGGATTGTGGTGTAATGAAATCGGTGTTGTCTAAATAAGATGTATTACTTTTGACCAAATGTTTTGGTTTTATTTCTTCATCTGTAGCCATAAAGTTTTATTGAAACATTATTATGTAATAAAATAATTATCATCCATATAAAGAGATGATATTATAGTAATTAAATAATGTAAATCTATCTAGAGTTCTATCAAATGAGGTATGAAATCATCATTCGTGTGTAAGTCATACTTTTACAATGTGAACTACTGTCATTCTTTTCCATCACAACTACTCAAATATGGTTATAGTAATGGATTTAATGTATAATATACATATATAAAATTAATTACAGAATTAAAATTAATTAAATATAATTTAAATTCACTATTTATTACCATTATATGTATTTAAAAATGATAGTTCCGTCCATGCGTACGTGGGGATTACCACCTTTTGAAAGTGATATGATCTATTTGTTCTCACCCCATCACATGGATGAAATATATAGAGTTTTTATATATCTAATTTGAAATATATTATATACTAATAATTTTTTATATTAAAAATAATATATACCCTCTTCCCCTTATAATTCTGAAAAATGGATATGTTACTCATGTATAGGTACGACCTACTGTTTTCAGGGTTGTAACACAATACATTTTTCATAATTCTATTTTATGGTATGATATAGAAATAAATAATGGATAAAAATTATAATTATTTAATTTTTATTTTTTGATATTATAGAACATATATTCCTTATACCGTATTATACATTCTGAAAAATCATTTCGAGGTTATAAATTGAATATCTCTAAAATATCTAACATTGAATTAACAGATTATGTAATTAAATATGTAATAAAAATAAATAAAATTATTTTTTAAAAGGTAAGGGATTAATTTTAGAAAAATTTCATATAAAGTAAAATAATTTATATAAGAATATTTTAAGCTGTTTAAGGTAAAACATAGAAATTCTGGATACTATTTAAGATATTTCATCTCAATATCCCTTCATTAAAAAAGGTTTAACGTTATACATATAATTTAATTTTTGTTGTGTATATATTTCCCATTTAATGTTATATAATTAATCATTCAATTTTCATGGTATTTTATGTTTCATTTTGAATTAATTCATCCAGGGGATTTGACATGAAATTTACAAAATATTATGGGTTTCTTAACTCAATATTTTTGAGTTATATAACATCATCATTTATTATATTGTGACAATTTTCTATGTAAAGTTAAATTAAATTTATTTGTAATTTAATTAATCTTTTTTCATAATTTAATTTGTTAAAAATAATTTCTCTAATTGTTAATACTTAATTCAATGATACGAGAATTATAAGTGTTATTCATCTGAATATTTCTTTCTTTGGAAAATATGACTCTGTTTTGAACCTATATTAATTTTTCATGTTTATATACCTTCCATTTTATTTTCTATTTAATTTATCTCATCACATTCAGAATATTTAATTTTTCTTCTATTGTTATTCATTGATGGTGATAACAATTGAAAAGATACCATTTCTTTAGTGGGTTAGTATTTCAATTCCATTTGAATCGATATTGTTTATACATGAATTTTCATTAGCAAATTATTTAATATTTATTTGATAATCCGATTTAATTTTTCCATCACTATATCTATTTATGTAATTTTTATCATTTAGTACCATATTTTTGTACTTGGTAATCAAAACAGTTGAGAAATCATTTTTAAGAAAATATGACCATGTTTCTAATCTATTGATTACAAAAACATGTTCATATATATCTATGTTTTCTATAATGATTTCAAGTATATTATTTTAAAAAATCATTTATTTCTTAAAATAATTTTCTCCAATTTATGTATATGTCCAAAATGGTTAAAAATATTCTTCTTGTTGATTTTGGAATAATGTACTTTTTACCAAAAGTGTGAAAAAAATCAATATTTTTATGATTATTTCATGGATAGAAATCTATTCCATCATGAAATATAAATTAATTGAAGATTTCATTACACAATTCAATGTTTCATAACATGTAAATGGTTTTTTCATAACAATCCTGTAATGTTTAGTTTTTAAAAAACTATGTTCAAAGTGAAAAATGAATATCCCGCATGAATAGTTTTAATGATCTTATTCGGGTATTTTAAGTCATCAATGGAAAAAACCACATATTTTATTTATTCTTCATTGTTAAGATATTGTAATGATAAAATCCATATTTTTTATTAGAATGTATTTTGATTATTTCACAGACATTATAATTAATCCAATTTCTTTTCTAGGAGTAAATCAATCTATAGAAGAACAATGGATTTTTTTTGTTGAAAATGATATTTTTTATGTATTTTGATTATGTTATAGTCCGTATTAAATTTTTATAATAAATGTTTAGGTTGATATAGCTCATGATTTTGGGGGATTCTAATATAGCTCTCCAACACATTTGGTAAAGGTACAAACTTAAACCATTATAGGATTACTATAAATTATTATTATAATATACTAGGTAGGATATTATATTTATAAGAGTGATTGTAATAATGATATAAAAATGATTTTCCAAGTTGCCAACCTGTTTTTTATGCTTCCATTAGGGACTAATGCATACATTTCATAAATATTTTCTTTCACATGGATCATGCTTGTTAAATTATATGAAACTTTTAATATGGTAAATCTTTATTCCATATGAGATGTTTTATTATCTATGTTTTTATGGTTATGAGTTCAATTATGTTATTCTCATAAAATTTGAATTTTTCATCATTCCCTTATACTCATCTTATGGTCAATAATTAAATTTAATTTTTAATTATTATATTTACCTTTACTGAGAACTATAGCCCATAGATCTTATATTTCTTGGTACATAGGTTGTGAAGAAATGTTTTAATTATGCAAAACCTATGAATTATAATAGATGTGTTGAACTTGATGGGTGATGATATACGTTATTATGAAATAGTTATCTTTGTAATCAATTTAATATGAATATTTGTTTCCAAATTCTCTATAAATATAATCCGAAATGGTATTTCACAATTATTTTGAGATAATATTTCCAATTTGTGTTGTTCTTATGCGTATGTTGTTACATATTTATCAGTATCATGATTGAAATTTAATGATTAGGTTTCAGCACCAGATCTGGGAGTGTATGTTCAGGTTTTCTTATCTTTCATATCAGAGAATATGATTACATTTTGTTAAATATTAGGATCTTTTCATTTTTATAACAAGATATCAATGGATACCATTATGAGCTTATTTATTTAAGTTTTATCAGGATTTAAATGGTATATAAAAAAAACATTGAGGGTTTATGTGATGATATTTTACGGAGAATAATGATGTTTTCGGATTATATATAATATTTGGTTAATGTATAAATAACACCCTACGCCATAATCCCATATCTATTGCATTATTTTATAAAATTGGCATGATTACATGAATAAAAAATGAAAATACCTATCATTTTATCATTTGTGGAATTCAATATTTTATATATGAAACCCATAATACATTTAGGAATAGAAAATAAAAATGTGATACATAATAAAATGAAATAAACAACATCATAGAAATCATATTAAAATATTTATTATTCATTACCTAGGGGAAGGAAACATAATTAGGGTGAGTCCAAATGATAATTAAGGGTAATTAATGTGGAATCGATAATGAATTGATGAGAATAATCAACACGGAAAGGTAAATAATTGATTACACAGGTCATTCAAATAATTATATAAGATAATATCAATAGGGAAATGAATTAAATTGAAAATATATTCCATTTAATCAATAAAAATGAATATTAAATTTATCCCTAGATATATTAATGAAAAATACCAAGGATAAATAATAGAGAATTCTAATTGAGGGAAATGATTAATTATTGGATTCTATGTTTCCTTGTTATATGGTACCTTTACAATCAAGAACATTTAGAGGATAGTTTCTAATATACTGGTTACAAACGAAAATGGCACAACAAAAATAATTTTTTCCATGAGACTACCAATTCATCAAGGGGATTAATTTAACTAGACACCAACCCAGGTCATACCAGTCCAAAACAATCCTCATATATCTAATATTCAATTTAATAAATAAAAAATATTCCTTATCATAAAATGTTTATATTGAATAGAAGTTTATGGATTTAAAAATAATTCCATGGTGTAGGATAAGTATCAAAAACGGGTGTTTATGTTTGTGAGTGTAAATGATATTGAAATATTATTTAAACATTATTAAGAAAAATAATTTATAGCCTTTCTAATTTGTCGCATTAATCATTGAAGCATTTGAAACATAATCTCCATTAAGGAAAAACATTAAATAAAACAAATAATATCCACATAGTAACTATATTAATCATATAAAATTTTAGAGGACATTACATACACCATATAAAAGTGGATTCAGGCATCATAATAAATACAACTCAATGAAATGTAAATTGAGATGAAATCCTATACCTTGTGTTTCAATTTGTGTGAATTTTCTCTAAACTCTTATATAATAGTTTGAATAGTGTTAAAAACTATTAATCAACCATATTAATTTTTATAATTCCATATATTATCATTATATAATATATTATTACTCATTCGATAATAATCATTCATTATTTTGACTATTTGGGTTGTTAATTTCCATGATTATCAAGTATATTTTAACTTTTCACTAGATATTATTGTTAATTAGATCATGGTTAGGTCATCAACATAATTTAATCTATGATTTAAAAATCATACATATTCATTATATATGTAATTATAAAAATTCACTATATTTTGATATAGGGATTGAAAAAATCTATTCATGGAGACGGTAGGTCGTACATACATATGAATGATACTTTCATTTATTTGTCCCATAAAAAGTGTGGTAAGTAAATGATACAAATGTATATTATATTTCTATTATTACATATATGTTTAATAAATCAATCATTGTATGTATTGTGTGTAGTGTCAATGAATCACATATCTTTGATTGGGCGGTAGTCGACACTTCCACAAATGATGTCATCGTATTTACAAGAAATGTAATGGATACATTTTTCTTTTATAAATAAACTGTATTATCATAAGGAACAAATAAATACCATATATATCATTTATAAACATTATTTACATCATAATTTCCACCATCAGAGGTGGTAAATGATAAACACCCAATCATCATTTTTGTGATGAAATTGTTGTTTGTACACATAAATGGTATGTTTCATACCCATTAGATGGATGTGTGTGAAAGTTTAGATTAATAAATTAACATAACAAAAATATTAGTATATTTAAGATATTTTTTTGTATTGTGAACATGTAATTATTAGATTTTATGTGGTGGATAATGTAAATGAAACTAAAGTGCCTGAGGTAGGATGTTATATCTATTTGGGTAACTAATTTATTTTTTAAAAAAAAAGGTATACATTGGATTGATTAATACCAAAAGGGAGGAAATAAAAAGAAGATGAGGGATTCTTGGAGACTATTTGGTTCGAGTTTGGATTCTCCAATGCGGCTTTAGATGTGTGAGGAGTGGGAATAGTGAACACCTTTTTTATAATGGATGAGGAGTCACAGTCTTGTAAACACAAAAGGGTGTAAAATAATGGAAAGTATTATTTACCTAATGTACATCTAAAATAAAAAATAATTGTTAAATTTTGAATCATGTTGGATAAAAACCATCACCACATAAAAATATGTTCGGTTTTATAATTTGGTTCCTTAACATCTATGTTTCCCAAATTTTATGATTTTGGTTTTTTTAAGGAGACCAGTTTTATAATCTATGTAAAGTTACTATTTAGTCAAAATTAAAGTGAGATTTATTATAAAATAAATATATACAAAATCTTAAATCTCATATATAAAATAAAAATAGTCAAATAAAATTTGGGATGAATTTTTTTTTTAAAAGCATGAAATGCAGAAAAACACTACATTAACCTATACCATGCAAAAAATGTTTTTACAAACAATTGGTCAATATATTAATTATCAAATATCATTTGATTCATTAATAGACCATATTTAAAATTTATTATAACAAATAAATCACATTTAAAAAAATATGTTTTTATTAATTTATATTCATTTAAATAAATAAAATTTATTATAAGATAACATTAATGTAAAATTTCACATTATTTATTTAATTTGAATTTAAAAATATCAATGAAATATTTGCATTAAAATATATTAAGTTCATAGATGTGTAACACTATAAAATCATTAAAAAAATAATTATATTAAGTATTTCAATATATTTTTTCACTTTTAATATTTATAGTATCATTTATGTCAGTTTATTTTTAAGTAAATAATGCTAACATTGACATTTCTTAAGTATTTTATGTAACTAATTCATCTTTAATCATTAATTATTAATAATTATGATAACAATAACCCAGTAAAATTTATTAAGGATATGATTAACAAAAAATATGATGTTCTTTACATGTATATATTTTTCATAAATTATATAGGTATATAGGATTCCATTTTGGTCATTTTCCTTACATAACATATCATATTTTAAATATTTATTTTATATTAAATTTTATTTTATTAAATGATTGGTAATTAATAAATAATATTATATTCTTCTAGTTATTTTTTAAGTGTTGATTAATATTAAATATATTTTATTATTGAAACAATTAATCCTTTATAACCACGTATTTACCCATTGTTTGTAAAAACATTGTTATTTGGTCCAGGTTAAAGCAATTTTATTGCACCTTTCATGCACTTGTTTTAAAATAAATTTCCAACATAGATGGTATATTTATTATCAAAATTTGATATTAAATTTATAATTAATTTTTTCTATATTTTTTTATTTATTTTAGTTTATGTTATTCATAACGTTTATTTTAAAATGGTTATAAATATAGTTTCTTTAATAAAAAGGATTAATTTAGGGAAACATAGAAGTTAAGGAACCATATTTTAAAAATAATCTTAATTTGTAGTTGTGGATGTTTTTCTAGACCATTATTACAATTTAAACGATTATTTTTCTTTTGTTGGAGGAACATTTGGTAAGTTATACCACCCATTAATGTATACCTTTTAGTATTTACAAGACTGTCACTCCTCCTCTACTATAAAAAGGCATTCAATCTTCCCCTAAATCAGATTTCTAAAGCCACATTGACTCATCCAAAATTATCCTAAATAGTAAAACAGCATCCCTAGACTCATCATTTAGGCCTCCCATTAGTATGATATCCATCCAAGGAATCCATTTTGTGCAAACCAAAAAGAGTTACCCAAAAAAGATATCACATCATTCCTCAATCTCTTTAGTTTCATTTCCATTCTCCACCCCCTCAAATATCCTTATTCCATGTTTATATTGAAAACACAATATCCTAAATATAATTTTATTTTGTTTTGTTATAGATTATATCTACACTTACACAAGCATCAATCTAATTGGTAATAAACCTACTGTATATGTGTATGGAGAACTACTACATCACGAAAGAATTATTATTTATTTTTCTTTTATCACACCTCATTACGGCCATTGTGATGGAAATATATAAATATATAAATATATGTTATATATGGTATTAATAATTTATTTATTGTTTTGAATGTTTTTATATAACTTATACTGTTATGCTTTCAATTTTTTGTAAATATGATAACATAGTTCGTGGAAGTATGGACAAATGCCCCCTCAAAGCAACATGAATCTTTCAAAATATATGTGGAAGGTAAAATGGAAGGTTTTATTAAAACACTGATACATAAATTAAATTTATATTAATCTATAATTATTATATACATATTTATTATTTACTTATCACTCTTTTATTAAGAAAAATAACGGAAAGTAACATTCATGTTTATGTACGACCTACCATCTCTATGAATGGTGCTTTTAATATCCTATATCAAAATATTGTGAATTATTATAACTTCATATAAATTTAATATATATGATATTTAAATCATGTTTTACATTCTATTGATGAATAATATATGATAATTAATAATTAAAAAAAGGGAGAAGTTGAAACATATTTGAAAAACAAAGAATATTAACACATAAAATGGTCAAAATGTTGAAGTACTATTATCAAATGTGTAATAAGATATTATAAGAAGAAAATATTTTTTATTTTAAACCAAAATATGGTTCATTAATAATTTATTAACACTATCAAATCCCTTATAATATATTTTTAAGCATGTTAATAGAAAAGGAAACACAATGTAAGGGATGTCATATCAATTTTAATTTCATTGATGGTTAATTATTTTAACGAACAAATAAACATAAATATGGTGTATATTATTTCATTTGACATGTTATATATGTAATATCATTTATCTCGTTATATTATACGATTTATTTAATTATATTATGTCATTTGGATTATGATTTGAATGTTTCAAAGTGGTATGAGACATATTAGAATGTTTAAAAACTATTTCAATTGAGAACATGTTAATATTATTTCAATGAACATGAAAGTAAGATTTATATTCCAAAAATAATTTTAGGAAAATTTAAGAAACTCCCACATGTCCAAAGAATAGGTTTTAACCACAAAATGAGCCCAAAACGTTCTTAAAAAAAGACTAAGGATATTCGAGACAACAACATTATAGAGTTTCCTATTCAGAGTGGATACCTGCATGTTCAGATCATTCCTAAGAAGCTATTCAGAATAATATTTCATCCTAAACAAGGTATGGATTAATTCTTCCAGGGTGATCTTCCTTTTGTTGAAATAACGTGCTAGGATGCAGTCCTATTTGATGATCCACTAACTTTTTTCTTCATTAGTTTCAATACATAGCGACCCCTCATAAATTTTGTGGGTATCCTTTTCAAGGCATTAATCTGGAAGGTTTCTTCAAACATTTTCCCCTCATATTTTATAACAAACTCTAGCCATTCCCCATTACCCACTTCCACCTTTCCTACCGATCAACATTCGATACTAACTTGTATTGGTTCAACATTTGGTACCTATATTTCACCATCAGGGTCTTTGGTTTCCTTACATTGAACTTGTCCACCCAACTCTCAAGACAATTGCATGTCACTTTCAGCAATTGTTGGGACCCCCAATCCTTCCAATATCAAGTGGCCACTAAATTTCAATGATGATCAAGTGACAATTGATTTTGGGGTTTTTGAATAGTCTTTACGGGGCCTTGCCTTTTTCCCTCCCTTGTAAAGATGGGAATTACCAGAAAAAATATTCCCTTGCATTCCCTTTCTCGATCCAAGAAAGTAAAACATGTGGCCTTGAGCGTCTTGCTCATAATTCATCAACACCAAGCAGATTACTTATTTTTTTCTTGGTTTATTATCCTTATAAGTCCTTTTAGTTACTTGTATTCATTTCCACCATGGCCTGTGTGTTTTCCATCTTTCCGGGTAGGCATTCTCTTTCCACTTAGATCTCAAACATGTGAACTATTTGGGGGTATGAATAGAACCAGGAGGTTCCTATTGATCATTCGGGTGAAAACTCGTAGATGGAACAATGTTCGGACCTCGGATAACATGCAACTCCGACAGAACAACATTCAAACCAGAGGAAACGTGAACCTTCGTTATCCCCCATGCATCATCATGGGAATCATCTGCATTGGAGTCAGCAGAGGGTAAAACCTCTTATCCATATTCCATACGACCATATATCACATTATCTGCAAAAGAAGTTTCAGCCCATAGGGCCTGCTCTACCTTCATACCAATAGATATATCACTCCTCAGTTTTGAAAAAATATCCCTTACTCTTGGCTCAGGGATTATATTGCATGGTTTAACAATATGGGCATCAAGATTGAGATCAACCATGAAAACCTAGGGATTAGGATAGGTTTCCACAGCTGATGGACCGGTTGGAAGTACAAGTGATTGCATACCATTATGGTTTTTTTCTCCCACTCTGGAATGAAGTAATGGAGTGGCCCAACCAACTGCAAGATGAGCTAAACTCTGTCCAGCTCTCAAGGACAACCATCTTCTTGTGCGAATATTATTCGCCAAACATAATCTGGAGGCAATAAATTCTTGGTTTGGACACATCAACCTAGACAAAAATCCATATAAAAATAGGGTGACAGAACATTTTTGCTCTATTGTCTGAACATAAGAAACAACCGACCAGGTTCCCCAACATACAGATGATTGATGGATCTTGAAATAGAATAGGGAGTTTCAAAATTCTTACCCATAAACATGTAGTTGAAGAATCCCATTTCATATGGAGATCATAAGACCGCCAAAAGATAAAGAAATGTGAGCCACTGCAAGATTAGGGGGCTCTGGACCAGGCTGAATTCAGATAATCCTCAAAGAAGAACCGGATCATAATATGTTGCCTTTCAAAATTCCCTCTGGTTTTTCGGGATATATAAACCTCATGTTTGAGAAAAAAATTATCAAAAGACTAAATCGATGGACGATTCCTACTAAAACGATCCAATTGTGTCAGGTTGAATAGAATCAAAGCCTCTTAAAATTCCGAAGTTGAAATCATGAGCTGACAAATATTTTCATTCAGATTTATCACTTTTTGGATAAGCTCAATTTCTAGGAAGGGAGTGGGAGAGGCGAGGTTGGGGAAGGAAGGAGGTCATTCCACAATTGGAGGTGAATGATTCCCATCCCCCTCGAATGAGGGAGGGTCCATAATCGAGATCATCGCACTAGGGCATCACCGAGAGGGGAGCCGAGGGGGGAGAATACATAATTTCAATGGTATTTCTATTAATAAAAATATACTAACTTGTTGTTACACACACTATAAATTTGGAATTATTGATAAATCTGTATCTTTTATTCAAAACGAATATTTGAGGATAAGGAACATTGTTTATTTTTTAAATTTATTATTAGATATATGATGAATTCTTTGGACTGTTATGTCAGGGGTTGGGAACCTTTTATGTACTCCCCCTGATGTATTGGATGTTTCATGGGATGAAATTTCATTTAAAAAATAATTAATGTTTGTAACCAGTATGTTACAAACATTCGTTCAGAAGGTATTGATGGTAAACATACCATGTACCTTGGAAACGAAGAATCCAATAATTAAGAATTTTTATCATTTATGTTTTTTTAAAAATAATCCTTGATATTTTTCATCGACGTATCTAGGGATTCATTTCATTGGTTAATTGAAATATGTTTTATGTTTCTTAACATTCCCCACTAATATTTCATTATATATTTATTTGAATAAAATGTTTCATAAATTATTTACCTTTACTTTTGGATTGTTATCATCAATTAATTATTTCTTATGATTTATATAACCATACTACGAAATTGAGATCACCCTTATTATTTTCATTTTCCAGGGTTATAAGGAAGAATTATTTTACGATGCTTTCCTGGATTAGATTTATTTCAGTTTATTTTATATCATGTTTTAAATTTAAATTTCCTAAATTATTATGAGGTTCATTAATGTAATCATGATTTACAAAAATTCTAAACTAATCGGCTCTTTGGGATTTTATTCCTTAAAATCATGCCAATGTTATACAATAATAAACCGAATTTCGGTCTTCTTGTGTCGGGGCCTTACAATGGGTATCATAGGATGTTTAATAGTAACCATGGAAACTTGATTTCGACAAAATATATTATAAGATATATAACCCTTTGATAAAAATTGAGGGTAAATATAAATGAATATAATATAATCAGGGAGAGGTATATATTATGTGGGTATTCTTGGAAAAACATCCATATTTGAATACTAAAATTTGATGTAGTTATGTCACTACTATACATAGGAGTAACAACTTCGACATGTTGTGTCTGACCAGACATGGAATAACATAGTATCTGACAACATGCCTTAGTAAACACCTATTTTTTGACTTTTATGGGATACTCTTAGGATAATTCACTTATTCTTTAAAAACCATTAAAAATTATTTGAATTAAATGATACCCAAAAAACCTTTTTTGTGATTTTGAATATTTCTTTGAATTTTCAATTTTTTATCTCTTACTCCATATTAAAAGTTATAAAAAGTTTATAATTTTATACGATAATCTATTATATTACATTTTATAGAAATGGAACATGGATTAAAGAGGTATAGAAATACATAGGACCAATGTGGAGGAATATTTATTGAAAACGATGATATATATCGTTTTTTAATTGAGAAATTAATGGATTTATTATGGTATCTTAATCCGGTTATGAAACATAACCATTCATAGATAGAGAAACTTGTTCCACATTAAGACACTCAGATATTGTAACACATTATGAGATAGTGTAGCCCATCATTTAGTGGGACTACTGATCTAATTGTAGAAGATCCATGAATTATGTCCTTGAAGAAGATATTTATGGATTTCATATGAATTGAAGAGATAATGGTTACACTTATGGTGTATTTTATAAAAGGTGATATTGATCAATGGTCATATCTAATCAATATTTCTAAGGAGGATTATGAAATAAAAATCAATGAAGGTGTATATTTAAGGAGAATTTCATTGATAAATATATTCCTAATGAGAAAACAAATGAGACGAACATGATGTTTATTAGATTAATAAAAATGGATGAGGAATTTTTTGTGTTTATGAAGCTATAACTATAAGGTTTTATTAGTATTCTACAGATTACATATGTAATATAGAGTGAATTATTTAGCTCTTTTTTGTATTGTAGAAGCTAAGTCTCTAAATGTCAATGGTCAACCAAACATTTTCATCATATTATTAAACAGTTTTATTTTCCATCCAGATAGAGAAATAATTTCCTTTGTATTATGGATTCAAAGGGAATCCAAATTATAAGAGGAAGGAATATTAGAAAATAGATAAATTAAATTTTTGAATGATTTATTTTCCTACATATTATAAATATGGACTGAAATGGACACGTACATTATATACGTAATGGGATTTTGTTATAAGTGTTGATAAAAACTCCACTAAGCTCATGATTTCAAGGGAATGAAATAAAATTAAAATGTGAAAATCTTCCATTTTAAGGATATTTAGAACTGTACAAATGAATTCCCCAAATTTAAAGGAAATATACATCATAATATTCCAATTGATCATGGTAATTCTTGTGTTATTGATGCAACTTAGGTGGAATGAATAATTTTACTATGTATTGAGATCCTAGATTAATATTGTAAAATTAATTTATCAGTGATTTACTTGTTATAAGAATTATGATATATGTAAGGATTATACTATAGTACTATATCAATATGAATATGAGATCATATGTTAAATGGTTCCATGAAATGTTATTCATTATCATCTTTATATTTTTGGAACGAAATAAAAGGATTAGGGAAATATAACCCTTAGTGTAACATCCCATGTAAATAAAGAATATGATATTTTCACATTTATTAATATTTGTGAATTAAATATTAATTTTACTTAAAGGGGATGACATTTTCAATGGCGTACCTGATATACAACAAAGGGTTTCTTTGAAATATTTTATTACACAGAACATTAAGTTATACCGAAAAATAAAATATTATTATTATTATTTTAAATGGTAGTAAATGTATAGTAATTTTATTGGTAGGAATTAGCAGGACTAACTACACTATGATTATTCATGTTTTCTAAATGTTTTTACATTTATCCAATAAATGTTAGAATCTTAAAATCCGAATTACTCCAATTTTAAGCATAAACAATCTAATATTCTTTAAAAGGTTGATATACCACCTTTTGATGGAAAATCCTTTTTCAAATCTAGTTTTTTTAACTTTTATTTATTCTATCTGATAAAATAATATTATTATTTAGAATAGGGACATCAAAATTTTCAATGGATGAAATATTTGTATTTGTCTCAAAATGTTTATTTTTTAATTAATATTGAAACATTCAACATTTAAATTCAAAATTGCCTTTTAATCTAATTTATTTATATAGATAGGTTGTTATATAAATTATTTTTAATGTTTAATGGTATTATAGTTTTACTATTTTATACAAATATGTTGGTTGGAAGTAATTTCACTCTTAAAGTGGACATAATCAAAGGTAAATCTTTTGATAGTTATTATTATTTTAAACATGCTTTTTTATTTTGAATAAGAGAATTAATTTTAAATTATTTTCTGCCACATCTGTGTTTTGAATATGAAAAAATGGATTCCATATTTGGAATCAGGAGGTCCAAATTGTGGGAATAGATAACTTTTATTTATTAAAATTATGAATATTACTTCAGTAAATATTTTATATACCATGGTTAAAAGATAAATTTGGTAAGTAATGGTAAAATAATATTATTATAATAATGTTAAATTACCCTAACACATGTCTTGATAATAATTTTTGATACATGTCTAATCATGGGACTCCATGGGTCTATTTTGGGACCCCAAGGAGACACTTAGCAGTGATAATGACACATTATATTAATTAAACTAAAGTAAAGAAATAAATTAAATAAAAATATATCTTTTAATAAATCAATTTTTACATATAGTTATATAAGTTATCTCGAAGACAGTAAATATTAATTTTTAGGATAAAAATATTTCCAAAATTTGGTATTTTATTTATAGTTTTTAGACATTATATAAATAAAATTACTTATGACACAATGATGATGCAATAATTACCTTATTAATAAATGATTTAAATAAATGAGATTATAAATTAAAAAAAACATTTGAAACCCTATAAAATTATTATAGGATGATTTTATTTCTAAGAAAATTTATCTTATATTATAATTTAATGACTTTTGATCCTTTTTAAACTGAAAATCAGTTTATAATAAAATAATGTTTTCAAACATTCCTAAAGAGCCCCTTCCCCCTTTATAAAATTCCATCAAATATATCTCATTACTCACACCTATCAAGCCCCTTGTCTCATCCAACCTCTTCTTAAATAATCACCCATCAACCTTATCTTCAACCTAGAAGACTTAACTTATGCAGAAATCTCTTCAATAAAGTTTTTTTGGTTCAATCAAAAGCGAGGTACCCGATTTAAAGGTAATGTCTTCCCTCATATTCTATACATTTATTTTACTTATCCACTCCCTAATCTATTTTTATTCATTGTTTACATAAAAATACCAATATCCTCAATATACTAGGTTGTTGTTAAATAATTTATTCTAACTACACTTAAACACACCTCCATCTACTGGGTAAGTAACATACTATTTCTATGGAGAACACACAAACACCTCACGAAACGATGATTGTTCAATTATATCCTACCACCTCCTATAGTTTCTTTTAAGAGGGAACTATATTTATATGTTATATATATTATATTTTCTATATTATTATGTATTTTATATTTATATAATACTTTTATGGTTTCCACAATGAATAAATATGTTTATTCCATTTGAGGAAGTGCGGACTACCGCCCCTCAATGTGATATGACACATTCATGGCATACGTGGAATGTATAAAGGATGAAGTTACTAAAATTATATATTATATTATACTAGAATTGTAATATACCTATGTATCATTATCCTTTATTTCCATTAAGTACAAAATAGAAATGAACGTAGTGTTCAGGCGTAGGTATAGCTAACCGTCTCCCTAAATGATGCATTTCATTTCATACCTCCAAATGTTATGTACTATTATATGTAGATATATATACTGTATATATAATATATATACATATATATATAATATCTAAATCATGAATATCATTCGGGAGATAATGGTGTTTTTACCATATGGACAACTTGTAATTATAAGCAGTTCATTTTTGACTCAAGTACCAAATATCGACAAAATGACAATTATTAACTTAAATGATTACCTGATGTTTATAACATGGAAATAAGTTATATAAAAAGTATAATAAATTTTAAAAAGGTTCTCATGAAATTATAATTTTATTTATTTTGTTACTCAATAGATTAAATAAATAACGAGTCATATCAGGCATGAGGTAAGGGACTTCGTCTCAATCTCCTTTTTTTGAGGCTTATTTTGTTTTATACATGAAATTATTTTATATGGTTAAAAATCCCTTTTAATTATTTATTCATTCAAATAGAATATTTTTCTACATAGAATTAAACTAAATGAAAAAAATAAATGTTTCTTTTTAACTTATGTGGTGACAATGACCGTTCCGCTGTCGCGAGCATTATTTGATATTTGGATTCCTTAATAAGACTTAGTGTTTTTAAAAGGTAAATAAATACCATATACTCTTTTACATATTTTGGTATTGAAATGGTTTTGATTATTATTTTTTATGTCAGTATATTTAAATGATGTATTGTGATTGAAATTTGAAAATGTTTTCTTTCCTTTATGTTTATTTTATGTGTTGTGAATATACTATGGTTCTTCATCATTTTTAACGTATAGTGGTGGTTTCGTGCTACACCATGGGAGAGTGAGCCCGAGATAGCTCTCTAATGAATTGGGTAATGTGACAGAGTTAAACGTTAATGTTTATCCTATGAGATTTAGGGAATATACTGTGATGTGTATTCTAAATGTAACTCCCTATGTAGTTGTGATAGCTACAATGTAAGTATTATATGGATTCCACAATATACCTTTATGATTTATGATTTCTATGTGTTATTCATAAATCTTATGATTTCATGAGGTATGTTAACGATCTTATGCATGGTATGTATTGATGGACCAATGTCTTATTTCTTCATTTTATAATCATTACTGAGCTTTTTATGCTCATCCCATGTTTTTGAAATGTTTTTCAAAGGACACAAATAGGTATAAGTTCAAAGATAGGATCATGGAAAAGCCATGCTACCTTTAAAATGGGAATAGACAAGACTCTTATTTTCATGAGTTTTTATTTTATTAAATAATGGATACTAAGTAGAAGATTCTACATGTATTATTCCTGTTGTTATTTATATGTTATGACCTAATTATCTAAAGCTCTAAACCTAAAAGAACCTCAATGTGTATTTTTAACTGAATTCAAGATTATGTAATGTTTAAGCCTGAGTCTTTATAGTTGTTATTAGACGTCAGTTTAGACAGATTTAAAAGTTATATTATTGTTAAATTGATGTCCATAAATTAAATTATTGTCAAAATAAATGATATATAATTAACATATTACAATGTTTCTCGCCTAATAATTTCCTATGTTTAGAATGGTTTTTCGCAAAGGAAATAGGGAAACTATGATAGGATAGAATAATGAGGGAGAAAAACTTCCAAATCAGCCACATAAGATGGTCAGAATGAGCACTGAATAGTTTCTTGTAGTAACAGAATGATTGAATCAGGTTATAAATGCTGGCGGTATCCATGCACGAGATCTTCCAGATCAAACATTGAGGAAAATTTTTGTAGTGGATTACATCATAAAGAAACATCCCCCATCATTTATAGGATCATCTGGCCCTGTTCTATATGATGGGTGGATTACAGAACTAGAGAATGTTTTTGAAGTCATGGGGTGTTCAGATCATTAAAAGGTTAGTCTTATTATTTACCGTTTTGAAGGTGAATCCAATTAGCTGTGGTTGATGGTGAAAATTTCAGGGATAGTGACAAGATTGATGCTCTTTATGGGGATGAATTAAAAGGTTCATTTATTTGGAAATATTTTCCTAAGGTGGTTCGTCTTTGGATGGAAAAACAATTCTTTGAATTGAGGTAGGAAGATCACTCAGTGGCTTCTTTTGAAGCAAAATTGACCTGAATGGAAAGGTATTCTCCAAATTTCATATGAGATCTTAATATTACAGTCAATTAGTTTTACTCAGTATTAATCGAAATTTATTGATGGGATTCAGCTTATTGTGAGTTCAAAAGTTATGAAAAAAAATTCGATATGCGAAGAAAGTGGGAATGGAGTTTTCCGATAATCAGGTGTTCTTTGAAAAACAATAGAATAAGTGGTCAAGGTGGCTAATGAAAGGGAAGAACTCTTCAAAAAATTATATTGGTAAGAAATTTAAGATAACACTTTTTGAAAATTTTGGTAAAATGTATATGGGGGAATGACTTCTGTATTATGGTAAGTGCTACTGATGTGTTAAAATGGGACATAAGGCTCACAGTTGCCCAGAAAAAGATCAGGGTAATGGTAAGACAAAATATGATTTATTGTCAGTAAAATCACTTAAGTGCAATGAAATGGGTGATTATGAAAATGAGGGTCTAACGAAGAACTAAATTGAGGGAATGTAGCAGGACTACAAGAAGGGAGGGGTGGAAAAATCTTTTGAAATAACATCAGTAAATGTTGGGCCATCGAATGAAGTATTATTAGGTGCACTATTTGTTTATTCAGAATATGCCAATGTGTTGTTTGGACTAGGGTCTACACACTCTTCAATTTATGAGAAGTTTTCTAGTAAATTTTATATTCCATCTCAAGATATGAATCCAAAAATTATGGTAAAAAAACCTATAAGAAATTTTGAGACAAAAATAAATTATAATGTCCTTCATGTCCTTCTGTATTGAAAAATCTATCGGCAAACTTTATTGTTTGGCCTCTAGTAGAGTTTGAAGTTATTTTGTGTATGGATTGGATTTCTGTTTATCATGCTATGATTGACTGTATGATTGAAGAGGTTTCATTTTAGAAATAATTTATATTTGTGAACATGAATGAATCCTTACTTTTGATGACAAATAAAGAAGCTTAAAACTAGTAAAATATGGACATATATGTTACCTTGCCCATATTGTTGAAAATAAATAGAAATGACCTGATTAATTATGTTTCAGTGGTAAATTATTATCTTGATGTGTTTCCTGCAGAGTTTCAAGGTATAATACCAAATCAAGAAATTTAATTTTCTATTGGATTAGTTCCTGATGCTAAGACAATTTCAAAACCCCCTTATTGAAAGGATCAAATTGAACATTTAGTGTTAATGCAGTAATTTCAAGAGTTATTAAATAATGGTTTCATTAAACCTATCTCATCACCATGGGGTCATGTTTATTAAAAATATAGATGGTTCAATGTGACCTTTCATTGATTATAGAGCACTGAATAACATCACTCGTAAGGTCAAGTATCATTTTCCTCATAATGAGGATTTGTTTGATCAGATCTAGGGGGATCAGTATTTGTGGACTCTAGTCTCATGGTCGGGGTACCATCAGATGAAATTAAAGAAAGAAGACATTCTGCAGACTGCATTTCATTCAAGATATGGGCATTATGAATGTATAGTTATTCTTTTTGGTTTAACCAATGCACCTACTATATTCATGGATCTTATGAATAGAATTTTTTGAGAGTTCCAATATATGATTCTGGTTGTGTTCATTAATGATATTTTGGTTTCTTGAAAATTTAAAAAGGAACATTAATGTCATTTAACAGTTGTATTTCCAACGATAAAAAAAGAAACTGTATGGGAAATTAAGCAATTGTGTGTTTTGGTTATAACAAATTTCATTCATTATTCACAATGTTTCATAAAATGGCATAACTGTAGATCATGATCAAACAAAAGGAGTTGAAGAATGGATAAGACCTACCAATGTTACAAAGATTCATAGTTTTCTTGGTTTATCGTGTTATTACCAGAGGTTTGTTGGAGATTTTTCATGGTAATCTTGCCCATTGACTAATTTAAATAAAAAAGGTGTTAAGTTCATTTGGAAAAAATATGCAATGATTGTTTTTAGGAATTGAAAATAATATTTTTGAATGATCATGTTTTGGAATTACCTTCTAGATATAGTGATTTTTTTATCTTTAATTATTATTCATTGAATGTACTTGGTTGTGTCCTAATGCAAAATGATTAGGCTATTTCTTATGCTTTATGCCAGTTGAAAAATCAATAGTTAAATTACTATAAACATGATTTGGAAGTAGTAGTTGTTGTTTTTCCATTAAAAAATTCAAGGAATCATTTGTATGGATTAAAATGTGAAATATATACTAACCAAAATTTTTTTACGTATATATTCACTCAGACTGATTTGATAATGAGACAAAGGAGATGGCTGGTATAAATCAAGAATTATGATTGCATGGTTCATAACCATCTAGGAAAACAAAATTAGGTGGCTGATGCATTGAGTCTAAAGAGTAACGCTACATTAACAATATTATATTTCAAACAAGATCACTTGATTAATGATTTGATGAAATTTGGAATAGAAGTTGTTGGGGAAGTATATTCCTCTCTTTTGTTTCATGTGTCAATGAAATCATCTTTATGAGACAAAGTTAAGCAAGCACAGAATGAAGATAGTGAGTTGTAGAAAAAGGTAGAGTTAGTTCAGAAGGGTATGTTTCATGATTCTATCATTGATAATGATTATATTTTGAGATTTGGGAAGATATTATGTGTTCCTTATAATTAATAGTTAACGAATTATTTTTTATGTGTAACTCATAGTTCCCTATTTTCAAATCATCCTGGGAGTAATAATATGTACATATATATTTAGAAGTATTACTGGTGGGATGGAATGAGAAGAAAATTTCTAACATTACTCTGAATTTTTAGACTTTTCAACAGGTTAAAGCAGAGTTGCAGTTACTGAAACGGATACTTCAGTCTTTACCAGAAGTAGAGTGGAAATCAGAAATTATATCCATGGATATAATTGTGGGATTACCAAATACATTTCGAGGTAATAATGAAATTTGATTTATTATTGATCATATGGCTAAATATTCTCATTTCCCTCATATTCGAGATACCCTATATCTAGATCAACTTTCTCAGTCATATGTTAAAGTGAGAGTTAGGTTTCATGGAGTTCCCCTCTTCATTGTATCTGATCATGATCCCATGTTTACTTATAACTTTTAAAAATTCCTTCATATGTAATTTGATAAAGAATTAAATTTTAGTAAAACATTTCATTATTAATCAGTTGGGTAGTCAAGATGAATATTTCATACAAAAGAAGATTTGTTATGAGCTTGATCAATGGATTTATAGGGATAATGGGACCAACTTATTTCTTTGGTTGAATATTCATATAATAACAATTTTTATTTCAGTATACGAATGGCTCTATTTGATGTATTATATAGAAAGCGTTGTTAACCTCTAGCTTTTTGTGATGAAGTAGGTCAAAGTAAGTTGATGGGACCATAATTGGTAGAAGAGATGGCAGAAAAATTTTAGTTGATTCAGAGACACATGAGAACAGCTCAGAGCAGGAATTAATGTTATCCAAATAATCGGAGGAAGGATATTTCATTTAAGGTAGGTGATCATGTCATTCTCAAATTTTCACTATGGAAAAGTGTGATGGATTTTGGTAAGAAGGGAAAGTTCAGTCCAAGGTTCATTAGACCCTATGAAATCCAAGAGAAAGTCGGACCAATTTCCTACAGAGTTGATTAAACTCCATGTTTATCCCAAGTATATAATGTTTTTCATGTTTCAATGTAGAGAATGTATATTCAGGATTCATCTCATGTTTTGAGTCCAAAGGTAGTTCTGTTGGAAGAGAATCTTTCATATGAAGATCAACCGGTCAAGATTCATTACTGAAGAAGAATGTGACGTGGAATAAGGTAATCCACTAGGTAAAAGTTTTTTTTTTAAAACATTTGGATGAAGAGTGATCCTGGGAATCAGAAAATAGTTTGAGCGATAAATACCCCTATTTATTTAATAAGTGAATAAAATTGCGAGGACACAATTTCCAAAAGGGAGGGTGGATTAAACATCCCATGAAAATAAAGAATATGAAATTTTCATATTTATTAATATTTTTGAATAAAATATTAATTTTAATGTAAAGGGGATTCAATGTTAGATGGCGTACCCGATACGCAAAAATGGGTTTCTTTTAAAATCTTACATTACACACAATGTTAAGTCATACCCAAAAAATAATATAATAATATAATTATATTTAATGGTTGTTAACTCAAAGACGTTGTATTATCATAAATGAATAGGACAAACTACAATGTGATTATACATGTTGGATAAATGTTTAAACATTTAACCAATAAATGTTAGAAGCATAAAATACGAATGAATCCAATTTTAATCATAAACACTCTAATATTCTTAAAAAGGTCCATTTTCTACCTTTTGATGTAGAACCAATTTTAATTATAGTTTTTTTCACTTTTATATATTCTATTTGAGAAAATAATATTCTTATTTATAATGAGAACATTAAAATTTACTTTGGATAAAATTTAGGTATTTTTCTGATAATATTCAATTTTTAATGAAATGGGAATGTACAACATTTTAATTCATAATTGCATTTTATTATTATATATATATAAAGTTAGGTTATTCATCTATTTTTATTTAACAGTTTATCATATTATATTTTGACAATTTAATCTAATGTTGTTCATTTTATGTAATTTCACTATTAAATTGGACATAAAAAAGGTAAATCTTTTGATAGTTAATATTTTTTAAAATAGGCTATTTATTTTGAAAATGAGAATTAATTTTAAATTAATTTCTGCCACTTATGTGTTTTGAATTTTGAAAAACTAGATTCAATTTTTGAAATCTTGATTTTTTAATTCTGTGAATAGAAAACTTTTATTTTAATACATTATGAGGATTTACTTCAGTAAATATTTTATTTATTATGGTTAAAAGGTAAATATGGGAAATAAGGTTAGATAATAATGTTATAAAAATATTATATTATCCTAAAATATGTCCTAATCCTATTGGATGATACATGTCTGACAATGGGCATCCTTGGGTCGATTATGGGACCGCATGGAGCCACTTAGGAGTGATAATGACACATTATATTAATTAATTTAAAGTGAAGACAAAAATTACATGAACATATATCTTCTTGTAAATAAGTAATTACATGGGGTTATATAACTTATATCTTAGACAATAAATATTAATTTGTAATAAAAAACAATTTCCTACATCATGGTATTTTATTTATAATATCTTGACATCATATAAATAAAATTTGTTAGGACCCACTAATGATGAAAGGATTACCTTATTAATAAATGATTTAAATAAATGTGATTATAAAATTTAAAAAACAATTCAAAACCTGTCCAATTATTCTTGGATGATTTTATTTCGAACTAGAGTTATGTTATCATATAATTTAATGAATTTTGGAGCTTTTGAAATTGAAAATCAGTTTATAATAAAATAATGGTTTCAAACATTCTTAAAGAGCTCCTTCTCCCCTTTATAAAACTCCATCAAATCTAACACATTACACACACCTATCAAGCCCAATGACTTGTCCCAAGTCTACGTAAATTATCTCCCAACATCCCACTCTCCCCAATCATTTGAAAAAAATGCAAGAGAGAAATGAGATTGATCTGAAGTGTTTTCCAAAGGATTAATTATTTATACTATTCTTAGGGAATATAATTTTCTCAACATACTCTGGTAACCACTTTTTATCCTCTTATAGGATCGATGTCTGTCTCTTATCTCACGGGATTAAGATCTGATTCTTCGAGTCCAAAAAATGAAAGCCTAGGGGAACCCCAAGTTCATGTTCACAAATATACAATTTCAGTAGATAAACCATCAAAATATCCTGCTATACCTGACCTCGGAACTATTGATAGAGTGTAAATCCAAGGTGAGGTTAAATAAATTCCATGTTTTCTTTTTTCTGAGGATCCTGAAATAATCAATACTGATATTCCTATTTCTTCAGAAGAAAGGAATAAAGACCCCGGGCAATCTGAGACAAATATTGATGTTGACCCACACTTGGAAAGACCTGATACTACTACACCAAATGAAGTATCAATGGAAAAGAATATGATCACATCCAATTTAGGTATCAACAAACATTTTTGGATACCTTAAATGGTGAGGATTCTATAACATTCCAAGCTTCATATACTAAAATGGTGCAATCCGATAAACCAAATATAGATATTCCAGGTTCCATAAAAAAATTGTGTTTTTTCATGAGGAATTTCAAGATCATATGCCCTTATTATATCATTTTTTACATGTTTATATTCTTCTTTATTTGATTCTTTACATAAAAAGTTCACCATATACGGCTCTATCTGTAGAAAATGTTGCAAAGGATCTTTAGGAAAGGGTTATCCAACTCTATCCTTCTGTTAGAGCTAGAGAAATACATCTAGAGGATCCTCAATCAAGATATGTTCCAAAGCCTTCAAATATAACCTCTGGTCAAACTCAAGGGAATGTCCCTTCTCATGAAACATATGTTCAAATCACTAAATCTGAGAATACAGGAGATGAATCCAATCAAGTAGTTGACATGTTGTTGGGTAAATATAATCAACTATCTAAATCATAACTATTTCTTCCATTTTAAATTGAAAATTACCTTGATTTATCATATAGGTATTTATAATTCTAGATCAGAAGGTGAATCTTCTACTATTCTAAGTGATGTAGAACCAGGCAGCTCTTTCAGTGACCTGTTTCCAGTGTAAATTTTACCTCATGGTAGTGACATAGATTTAGACCTGGAGATGGAATATGATCTTGGAATGACATGTTAGAAGACATGGAAGCATATCTGGAGAACAATTATTGAGATTCCTTTAGATGAATTATTGTCCCATTTTTTGTAAACACCCATTATTGTTTTGGGTATTGGGATTTGGTGGATTTAATTATCGACCAATCTAGGATGCTATGAAAGTGGCCATTCACCGGTGCGAGCAGGAGCATAAGATGTGACAAAATTTGGAAGAGGCTAAACTAAATATCAATATTGAGGGATTTCAAGCTGCAGTAGTTGAGGTGGAGGAAAATCCTAATAACAAATCAATTGAAATTATACAAAATATTAATGAAGCCATGGAAGATTCATTTTATCTTCAAAAACAACTAGATGTTGTTCATAAATAACTTGAGAAGTTAAATATAACATGGGAGAAACCCAATTTGAGGGGATAACATCCATGTCAACTGCTAAGGAAGCACTTCATCAGGCAGAGGCAGTTGGATTTTCTCAGCTATCTCAACTTCAACAAGTAGCTAATAAAGCTTATGAAGCATCCAACAAATGAAATGTCATGTTGAGAATTTATTCTAAAACATGAAAGAGAGGCTCCAGTTTTTGGATGTCCCTATGATTTTATATGAATAAGAAAACATTTTTCTTTAATCATATCTATATTAATTCCTATTTTATATGATTGCAATATTAATGTTAAATGATGATAATGACTCCATTTTGTTAACAATCATTTTTATAATGGCAAGAATGGAGTACTCAAAATTTTCTTATTAATCTGATGGACCTAATGAGCATAATTTAATTGTTTCTAGGGTTAAATGTATAACCCCACAAATTTAATATATTTTGACTTTTCTTTTTTTATTGCTCAATAGAACCTAAATCATAAAAAAATGCATGTTTAGTGAGTTGGGACTCGACTTTTGTTTAGAGTTCCCTTCACAGGTTCTCAATCTAATGAGCACCAACTCTTTTGTTATTTCCTGTTTAGAGTCATCCAAGGTGGACTATAAAGGGACAATATTTAGGGTTGAATATATTTTACCATAAACATTGAAATTAGATAAAAAACAAGACTCTTTGGCTATTAATTGCCTTAATAATATTTAAAAATTTCCAAGGGGAATCTTGAGTTGTGTTTTTTATGGTCACCAAATCTAAAACCTATATCAACATAAGGGATGTCTTTTCCAAGAACAAAATTAGCATTATTTGACAAACCCATCATGGGGTTGTGTTATGTAGGGCCTACTGGGGCATATTCTATATATCCGAATAGTGGCATCTTTTGATTTATAGTCATGTTATGTCAAAAACATATGCAAGGCCACCTAAGGGAACATACTGCATTGAAAAACAAAATATCTCTTGGAAATATAACATTTTACTATTGATAGTGTTGAGCCCTCTGGAAGATTGTTGATTTCATATCTATGATTGATGTTTTAATAATCACAAATCATCACATACCATTAATGCTTAATCTGGTTTGATTTCTCATAAACTTAATTACAATCTGTTAATGAATCTTTTATCATGTTTTTGTCTATGCTTATTGACTTACAAAGTATTTTGGAAGTCTTCTGGATTCAACATACATCGGAAGCACCGATCCAATATCAAAGGACAACGATCGCACCGATCCAATATCAACAGACATCGGAAGCACTGATCCAATATCAAAGGACAACGGTCGCACTGATCCAATATCAATAGACATCGGACTCACCGATCAGATGACAAACCGATGCTGATCAAAATGAGTCACCGATGCAAAATGAGTCACCGATGCAAAATGAGTCACCGATCAAATGACTCACCGATGAAAAATGAGTCACCGATGCAAAATGACTCACCGATGCAAAATGAGTCACCGATGCAAAATGACTCACCGATGCAAAATGAGTCACCGATGCAAAATGTGTCACCGATGCAAAATGACTCACCGATCAGATGACAGACCGATGCTGATCAAAATGACTCACCGATTAGATGACAGACTGATGCTGATCAAACTGACTCACCGATCAAATGACTCACAGATGAAAATGACTCACTGATGCTGATCAAACTGACTAACCGATCAGATGACAGACCGATGCTGATCAGTCTGACTCACCGATGCTGATTTATCTGAGTCACCGATTATTACTCACTAATGCTGATGACCTACCGATCACTTGATTCTTCAATAGTCATAATCAACTGTTTGAATCTCTTTATATTTATCTTTATTTTATCTAACCAACGGTCATATTAGGTATATTTTAATGCTCTGTCAATTAATTAATAAAGGTTGTCGGATGTCAGGAAACCGTACCTCGTACCTGCGGAAAGGAAACTGTTTCTGTCTTCCGAAGCACGTGACATAAATACGAGAAGAAGACTCTACTGAAGAACGGGGGTCTTGACGGAAGAACACAAGAAGAATATAGAGAAAAGAAAGAGGAGGAAGAATCAAGCAGAACAGAACCTCATACATAATCAAGCCTACTCAAGAAGTGTTCTGTGCATACAAAAGAACATTGAAGAACTTCATCGAATACATCTAACTGCCTTTGAACCTGAAGCATACGACACTCTTATTCTCAAACAAAAACGAGAATAGGACTCAGAATAAATTCTGACCAAACACAAAAGAGTCCAGAGCTTTACTGAAATTACCAGAGCCATTTCTAAACTCTACATCTCTGCTCTGTGACACATCTGTTTTACATTTCGAGTAGTGTGTGTTATCTGCTGTATTAAACACACACACTGACTCATGTACTTTCACTGGAGGATCTGTAAATCCTCACCAAACCTTTTTACACTTCATTTCCCACTGTGGATATTGGTAGAGGTCATGTGAGACCTGGACAGCTCCAAGCTGTTGTTTGTTTCCCCACGCAGAACTGTGGTAGAGGTCTTGTGACCTGGACAGTGTGTTCACTGTTGTTAACCCCGATCCAGGGTGTGGATCATCTTTATATAAACTTTTGAGAGGACTAAGTCTCGGCTTGAGACTGAACCTCTTGGTTAATTCTCTGTGTCTTTAGCTACATACTATATCCATACTACATATTTATTTCATATTCCGCTGCTATTACATTGAAATATAATTTGTCTTCAAAGCTACTTTGATAGTTAAACTCGCAAGTGTTTATATATATTATAAACCAGTAAGTTAGTTTCGAAAGATAATTTAATCATTAGATTATGTTAACTGAGAACTAATCAGTCTTTGAGAAACTAATTGAACCTTTATAATCTATATAAATTCACTACAGTTTAATCTGTTTTTGAAATAGGGGGATTTTAATGAACATTGTTTTTAACAGAAAATTTTAATTGGAACTCAATTCACCCCCCTCTTGAGTATCCACTCCGACCAACATTTGGTATCAGAAGTTGGAAAATATTTTCTAAAGTACTCTGTTTTTCAACTGTGATTTTAGTTATATTTTAATGTTCTTAAAATTTCTGTTAGTTCTAAATTTTCATCTCTTTAAAATTATTTTTGTGATATCATGGATAATAGACTTGAGGGTGCTGCTACTAATCGGCCACCTTTCTTTAATGTAAACAACTATGCTCAGTGGAAACTTAAAATGAAATTTCATCTAGAAAGCATGAGTTTTGATATTTAGACTGCTATTGAATCTGAATACAAAATTCCCACTACTGATAGATCTACATGGGATGAACCTACAAAGAATGCTTACAATAATAATTGTAAAGCTATGAATTCATTTTCCTGTGCTCTAGGAGATGAGGAATTTAATAGAATTTCTGCATGTAAAACATCATATGAAATTTGGGATACCTTAGCTATTTCTCATGAAGGAACAACTAATGTTAAAGAGAAGAGATTGAATACCTATACTATTAAGTATGATAACTTTAAGATGAAGCCTGATGAACCCATTTCTGATATGTATCTCAGGTTCAATGAAATTTCCAACACAATGACTTCTCTAGGAAAGGATGTTCCAGCAAAGGAACAAATCATGAGAATTTTGAGATGTCTACCTGAAAGATGGAGAGGAACCTCTGTCTCCATTAGAGAATCGTGTGACATTGGAGAACTGCCTTTCAAGGAACTAAATGGTAAGTTGATGATGTATGAAGAAGAACTTAAGGTAAAAAAAGAAGAAGATGATGAACCTAAAAGGAAGTCTATTGCCTTCAAGACTACAACCTCAATGAATAAGGATAAGGAAAAGCCTCAAGCTATCAATGAAAGTTCAAGCAGTGAGGAAAATGAGAATGATTCTGACAGTGATGCTGAGATGGCTCACATTGCTAGAAGATTTAAGAAATTCTATAGGAAGAAGAATTTTTTCATAAAGTCAAACTACAAAGGCAAGTATGATAACAAAGGACACTGGAAAAAGGATTGGAAGAAGTCTGATAAATCAGATGAAGTTGTCTGTTATGAATGCAAAAGAAAAGGACACATAAAAGAAGACTGTCCAAAGCTGAAATATAGAAAGAAGTATGAATACAAGGATAATAAGTACAAGAAAGCCATGAAGGCTACTTGGAGTGCTTCAGAAGACAACACAAGTGAAGCTGAATCTTCAGACTCTGAAAGGAATCGATCCAACATGTGTTTCATGACAAACACATCTGAGGTAACATCAGAATCTCCTACTTTAAATTCATATTATTCTGGAGATGATTCTGAATGTGATAACATGTCTAAATCTGAACTGTTTGATTATTGTGATATGCTTGAAGAAACCTGTAATGAGCTTAAAGATAAATATAAAGGTTTAAAGAAACAATATGCTTTAATTGTTAAGCATAAATCTGATCTGGATATAGAAGTAGAAAAGAATGCTCAGTTGCTTAAAGAAAATACTGAACTAAAATTGTCTAATGAGCAACTCAGAAAAGACTTAGAGAAGTTCTCAAATGGCAATAATACTCTAACACAAATTCTAGGAAAGAAAGTTGCACCTAGATATACTACTGGTATAGGATACCAACCTGGACAAAGAAAAGTTTCCAAAACTAGATTCATTCCTAAATCTGGATAGAAGATAGTTAATTCTGGAACTTCATATGCCTCAACTAGTTATATTCATAGTTATGGATCTAATAAGGTTTATCTTTCAATGAATGTTAATTCTACAAATTATATGATACCCATTAGACAAATATGGATACCTAAAGTATCATTGGATAACATGTCTGGACCCAAGAAGATCTGGGTACCAAAATCATCTTCCATCTAAATCTGTTTTGTAGGAGACCTGCTTGAAGATCTGTCACAAGAAGATATGGTACTTAGACAGTGGATGTTCAAGACATATGTCAGGAGACTTTTCATGTTTCAAATGTTTAGTAAAATTTGATGGAGTCTTTGTCACTTTTGGTGATAATTCAAAAGGAAAAATCATCGGCTTAGGCCAGATTGGTAACACTGATTCAATCTTGGTTTATGAAGTTTTATTTGTCGATGGACTTAAATATAACTTGTTAAGCATTTCTCAGTTGTGTGATGATGGTTTTTATGTGAAATTTAAAAATAATTCTTGCAATGTTTTTAACTCAAAAAATGTTTTAGTATTTTCTGCTTTAAGAAATGAAAATGTTTATACTGTTGATTTAGATTCTTTAGCTAAGCAGAATATTCCTTGTTTAAATGCTTTTCATAAAGAGTCTTGGCTTTGGCACAGAAGATTAGGACACTGCAATGTATACTCTCTTAGAAAACTTTCTAGGAAGAACTTAGTTAGAGACTTACCCAAACTTGAATTTCAAGCAGACAAAGTTTGTAATCCCTGTCAAAAAGGAAAGCAACATAAAGTTTCTTTTAAATAAAAGAAAGAAGTGTCAACTTCTCAACCTCTCGAGTTGGTTCACAAGGATTTATTTGGACCTTCTAGAGTTTCTAGTTTGAATGGGAAGCACTATGTCTATGTTCTTGTATATGACTTTTCTAGATATACTTGGGTATATTTTCTAGCTCACAAAAGTGAAGCTTTTTCTTACTTTGTTAAATACTCCAAGTCTGTAGAAAATCTTAGTGGACTCAAGATTAAGACCCTAAGAAGTGATCATGGTCGTGAGTTTGAAAATCATGAGTTTGATTCTTACTGCTCACACAATGGCTATAGTCACAATTTATCTGCCCCTAGCACACCCCAACAAAATTGTGTAGTAGAGAGAAGGAATAGAACCCTGCAAGAAATAGCTAGAACTATGCTCAATGAATATGAACTGCCTATTTACTTTTGGGCTGAAGCTATAAATACAGCTTGTTATGTCATTAATAGAGTCTTGATCAGACCACTTCTTAAGAGTACCCCTTATGAGTTGTGGAACCATAGGAATCCTAAGGTTAACTACTTCAAAGTTTTTGGCTGCAAAGTCTTCATTCTCAATACTAAAGACAATCTTGACAAATTTGCCTCCAAGAGTGATGAAGAAATTTTCCTAGGTTACTCTTTCTCTAGTAAAGCCTATAGAGTTTTCAATAAAAGAACCAAATTTGTGGAAGAATCTGTTCACATCAAATTTGATGAAACTGATCCACATGAACCTAAAATCTCTCTTGAAGATGATCTCTCTGGTTTGAATCTCAATGATAAAGTCAATGGACCTATAGTTAAAACATCCAGCTCTGGAAATTATCCAGAACCTGCTTCTGTTGAACCTCAATCTATAGATGAATCTGAAATCTCTAGCCCTATCTTTTCAAGACCATCTAGGACTCTAAAGAACCTTCCTTTAGATGCTGTTGTAGGAAATCTAGATAGAGGAACACAGACTAGAGCTTCTCTATGAAATCAGGTTGAACATAAAGCTTTTCTTTCACAGTTAGAACCTAAAAATATCAATGATGCTATCAATGATGAACATTGGATAATGGCTATGCAAGAAGAACTAAATCAATTTGAAAGAAACAATGTCTGGAAATTAGTAGAAATATCTAAGGACATTTTGACCATAGGAACAAAATGGGTGTTTAGAAACAAAGTTGATGAATCTGGAAACATCATTAGAAATAAAGCTAGGCTAGTTGCACAAGGTTACAATCAAGAAGAAGGAATTGACTATGAGGAAAACTTTGCACCTGTAGCTAGATTAGAAGCTATTAGGATCTTACTTGCCTATGCATCACATCTGAATTTCAAGCTATATAAAATGGATGTCAAAAGTGCATTTCTAAATGGTTTTATTGTTGAAGATGTTTTTGTAGAACAACCACCTGGTTTTTTAAATCCTCATTTTCCAAATCATGTTTTTAAACTTTCTAAAGCTTTATATGGTTTAAAACAAGCTCCAAGAGCTTGGTATGAAAGGCTTTCAAACTTTCTTATCTCAAAAGGATTTACAAATGGAGTAGATGATCCCAATATTTTTATAAAAAGGATTTCAAAAGATATATTAATAGTACAAATCTATGTTGATGATATTATTTTTGGATCTTATAAAAATTCCTTATGTACTGATTTTTCAAAGATTATGCAAAATGAATTTGAAATGAGCTTAATGGGAGAGCTTAAGTATTTTCTTGGTTTTCAAAATTTTCAAAATAAAGATGGAATTATTTTAAATCAAAGTAAATATACAAAGGATCTTTTAAAACGTTTTGGATTGGATAGTATTAAGGAAAGTGATACACCTATGAGTACTACCTGTAAATTGGATACAGATGAAGCTGGGAAACCAGTGGATCAAACCAATTACAGAGGTATGATTGGGAGCTTACTTTATCTTACTGCTAGTCGACCAGACATTATGTTCAGTGTATGTATGTGTGCTAGATTTCAAGCTAATCCAAAAGAATCACACTTACTGGCTGTTAAATGAATTTTTAAGTATCTTAAGTATACTGTAAATTTAGGTTTGTTTTATCCAAAAGGACAATCATTTAACCTAACTAGCTATTCATATGCTGACTTTGCTGGATGTAAGTTATATAGGAAGAGCACATCTGGAACATGTCATTTGCTTGGAAAATCCCTAGTATCATAGTGTAGTAAGAAACAGAACTCAGTTGCATTGTCTACTGCCGAGGCAGAATACATAGCTTCTAGTAGTTGATGTGCACAAATTCTGTGGATGAAACACACTTTATTGGATTATGGATTTGATCTTAAACATGATTCAATTAACTGTGATAATACTAGTGCAATCAGTATATCTAAGAACCCTGTGTCTCACTCTAGAACTAAGCACATTGATGTCAGACATCACTTTCTAAGAGATCATTATAAAAAATGTGATATTTCTTTAAAATTTATTAGTTCTAAACATCAATTAGCTGATATCTTCACAAAGCCTTTATGATCTGAAAGAATGAAATTTATTAAACAAGAGTTGTGTATGATCGATCTGTGAAACTGATCTGTGGAACCGATCTGTGAAACTGATCTGTGAAACCGATCTGTGAAACGAATCTGTGAAACTGATCTGTGAAACCGATCTGTGAAACCGATCTGTGAAACTGATCTGTGAAACAAATCTGTGAAATCGATATGTGAAACTGATCTGTGAAACTGATCTGTGAAACTGATCTGTGAAACCGATCTGTGAAACTGATCTGTGAAACTGATCTGTGAAACCAATCGGTGAAACCGATCTGTGAAACTGATCTGTGAAACTGATCTGTGAAATCGATATGTGAAACAGATCTATGAAACTGATCTGTGAAACTGATCTGTGAAACTGATCTGTGAAATCGATCTGTGAAATCGATCTGTGAAACTGATCTGTGAAACTGATCTGTGAAACTGATCTGTGAAACTGATCTGTGCAACCGATCAGTCATACTGATCTTTTTTTTATTATATTGTAATTAATTAGTAAATTTCTTTTATACTTTTTATGGGAATCCTAAATGATAAAATAAATGATATGCGGCTATTTATCTTCCCTAAACCTTTGACCTTTCATTTCCCGCCAAACCTTTCAACCTCTCTTCCCCTCTACTTCGAACCTTCGAACTCCTGCCTTCCCAAAATCCTCGAATGGCTAAGAAAAAGAGACCAAGCAAAGGACCGGATAGCCCTGTACCTTCAAAGCGTGATCGAGGCGAGTCGAGTAGTACCTCTCAACGATCAGTAAATCTGAAACTGGAAACTCGGATTGTTGCTGTAGAAAAGGAAGTTAGCTCTGCGTGGCTTTTGTCAAGTAAGTCACTGTTGCTGCAAGTTCTTGAATCGCAAGGATGGATAGACTGGTTTTCTGACAACTCTCGAATAGACTACCCGAAGCTGGTACATGAGTTCTATATGAATCTGTAAATCACTTTAGATGGTGTGGAGGCTGCCAGGATGTCGTCTGTGGTAAAAGGAAAGAAAATATCCTTCTCATCTAAGTAGTGGGCTGAGTACTTGAATGTACCTCATGAAGGTCGATATGAGGATTATGCTGGGAATATTCCTCCAACATCTGATTACTTCTCTTACGAATTAGCTCTAGAGCTTCTGACTGGAAACAGAGAGTCACGGAGAATCACAACTTCAGAATTAGATGGTGAATGTATACTTCTTTTCAAGTTTATTCAGCACCAACTTTGCCCTAGGAGAGGATATTTTTCTGCTGTAAAGTACCAGGATGTATTCCTGATGTTTCTTCTGAAAACACATGATAAGATCAATTTTTGTAGATATGTGATGGTTCACATAGCTGGAATGGTAAAACCATCCAAGAAAGCAACTGCCCTGTTTTATTCAAATATCATATCTACCATGCTCAAGAATCTAGAATGTATTGATAAAGATGATGAAGTTGATGAAACAGATCATACCTTCTGTCTCAACAAAGAGATCTGCAAGAGGATGAAAATCAATTGGAATCCATGGAAGAAGTGCTGGGTTGCAGATGAAGATAAATTGTATGAAGCCTACAATCCCATAGATCATGGCAAGAGGACAAATTATTTGAGAGACCCTGGCTTGAAACCAAATGAGGAACCGGTTTATTCTGATGATGATGAGCAAGAAGAAGGAAAGGATGAAGCCACCGAAGCCCAAGAACAAGAAGAAGATGCGAATGAGGAAGGAAGTATGTCATCTCCTGATGATAGGAGTGATCCTGACACTGCTAGTCCCAAGAGAAGAATAGAATTTGGACCTGCTAGTCCACCCTTAGCCCTACTAGAATCAGAACCCATTCTTGGTGATGAAGAGATTCTGATACTGAAGAATATCACAGTGAAGCTTCTGAGAAGAGTGATGATGGACATGCTGATGATGCTGAGGCTGCTGTTGATGATGATAACAGACCAGTGGATGGTCCTTCTGAAGATCAAATAGAATCACCTCAGTCAGAACAAGAAATACATATCAGCGGCAAGGTTGATTCACCAAAAATCAGTGGAACTTCAAGCTATGAGAAACCAAAATACACCCTGTGTGCTGCTGTTTGGGATGACTACCCTGGTTATGCTGTGTTGGGCTTAGATTATTCTGAAGAAGAAGAAGCAATGCCAGAATCTGCTGCAGCTGTGAAGAGGAACCTCCCAAGAGAAGCAAGGTCTGTTCCTGCTGCTGATCCTACAAATGTTAATTTACCTGGTTCTGTAATCTCTCAAGCTGATCTTAATAAGATTAAGATTTAATTGCTAACCGCTGTGAGAGCCACAGTTAGAGAAGAAATTTCTAATGCTCTTACTCATGTGTCTCTACAAGTTTCTGAAAATTCATTGGAAACTTTCTCACAAAGAGTATCGAATGCTGTAAAGCCAGACCTGGCCAATAATGGTGAACTTATTGGCAGGCACATAGCCTTTTTGAATCAGACTATGAAGGATCTTCACACCCGCTTGGTATCTCTATCCAGCGAATTCCGATCAACCAACTCTGGTATGATGGAAGTTTTGAGAAATTTGATTGACCATCTCAACAAGTCTGACCTGAGGAAGTTGAAAGCTGAGTTAACTCACATAGTTGGCCAAGCCGGTACAGGCAAGGTAACCAAGATCACTACCCGGGAGCTAGAAGCTCTAAGAGAAGTTGTACATGACGAGTTATCTGCTGTTAGACAAATTCTTGATTTAGAATCTTTGTGGAAGATGAAAGAGCGTTGTGATAACAGTCATAGGATGGCATCGGTGTATTCAGAAGATGCTAAGAAAGCTCTGCAAGAGATCAAAGAGAAAGTTGATATTTACTTTTCCAAGATTTATACAAAGCATGAAATGGCTGCAAACTTCAAGGTGTTGGCAGAGAATCTGAAATTACCTCCAGACACTCAGGCCTTCAAAACAAAAGTTCATCAGTTGCAAGATTTTACCCCTTCCTTGGACCAGTTCATGGAGAATAAAGATGATTTTGAAAAAGCTATGAAGTATGGGGCAGAAGTCATTCAGGACTTCATTCATCTTTTGAAGACCTATTTGAATGCACAGGCCACTGCAATAGTACTTCCTACTTCTGAACCTCTCAGTGACTCTGATGTAGCTCCACATCAGCTATCTGTTGCTCAAGCTCTATCTCAGTTAAGACCAGTCCCTCAGCAAGCTTCTCAACCAGCTCCTGTTTCTCAACAACAACTCTCTGTGGCACCTGCACCTACACCTGCCCGAGTTGTCCTACCACCACTTCATATTCGCCATGTCCAGCCTGCCTCCAAGCCTTCAAACTTACCCACTATTGATCCCAAAGACAAAGTCAAAGCCCCTTTGTATCCCAAAAAATAGTTGTGTATTGTTTTTGATAGGGTGAACAATGTGATGCTTGTAATATTCTGTACTTTATCACTTTTTTTCTTTTTTCCTCTCTACTCTATGCTGACTGCTTTTAATTTCACTTTAACTTATCTGTTTTCCCTCCTTTTTGATTATGCCAAAGGGGGAGAAGAAAAAGAATGATATATGGGAGAAGAAAACGAATGATATATGGGAGAAGAGAGATATATGGGGTAGAAAAGATGTATATATCTCAGTGGGAGAAATCTGTATAATATATATGGGAAATTTAAATTAAGGGGGAGATTTATATATCTCTTTATATTTATTCTCTTTATGGTTTAATTCTCATTATGTTTTTATTAATGATATATCATATTATTTATATTTTAAGATTTGTGATTATCAAAAAGGGGGAGATTGTTAAGCCCTCTAGGAGATTGTTGATTTCATATCTATGATTGATGTTTTAATAATCACAAATCATCACATACTATTAATGCTTAATCTGGTTTGATTTCTCATAAACTTAATTACAATCTGTTAATGAATCTGTTATCATGTTTTTGTCTATGCTTATTGACTTACAAAATATTTTGGAAGTCTTATGGATTCAACAGACATCAGAAGCACCGATCCAATATCAAAGGACAACGGTCGCACCGATCCAATATCAACAGACATCGAAAGCACTGATCCAATATCAAAGGACAACGGTCACACCGATCCAATATCAACAGACATCGGAATCACCGATCAGATGACAAACCGATGTTGATCAAAATGACTCACAGATGAAAAATGAGTCACCGATGCAAAATGAGTCACCGATCAAATGACTCACCGATGCAAAATGAGTCACCTATGCAAAATGACTCACCGATGAAAAATGAGTCACCGATGCAAAATGACTCATCGATGCAAAATGATTCCCCGATGCAAAATGAGTCACCGATGCAAAATGACTCACCGATCAGATGACAGACCGATGCTGATCAAAATGACTCACCAATCAGATGACAGACTGATGTTGATCAAACTGGCTCACCGATCAAATGACTCACCAATGCAAATGACTCACTGATGCTGATCAAACTGACTCACCGATCAGATGAAAGACCGATGCAGATCAGTCTGACTCACCGATGCTGATTTATCTGAGTCACCGATCATTACTCACTAATGCTGATGACCTACCGATCACTTTATTCTTCAATAGTCATAAACAACTGTTTGAATTTCTTTATCTTTATCATTATTTTATCTAACCAACGGTCATATTAGATATATTTTAATGCTCTGTCAATTAATTAATAAAGGTTGTCGGATGTCAGGAAACCGTACCTCGTACCTACGGAAAGGAAACTGTTTCTGTCTTCCGAAGCACGTGACATAAATACGAGAAGAAGACTCTGCTGAAGAACGGGGGTGTTGACGGAAGAACACAAGAAGAATATAGAGAAAAGAAAGAGGAGGAAGAAACAAGAAGAACAGAACCTCGTACATAATCAAGCCTACTCAAGAAGAGTTCTGTGCATACAAAAAAACATTGAAGAACTTCATCGACTACATCTCACTGCCTTTGAACCTGAAGCATACGACACTCTTCTTCTCAAACAAAAACGAGAAGGGGACTCAGAATAAATTCTGACCAAATACAAAAGAGTCCAGAGCTACACTGAAATCACCAGAGCCATTTCTAAACTCTACATCTCTGCTCTGTGACACATCTATATTACATTTCGAGCAGTGTGTGTTATCTGCTGTATTAAACACACAGACTGACTCCTGTACTTTCATGGGAGGATCTTTAAATCCTCAGCAAACATTTTTACACTTCATTTCCCACTGTGGATAGTGGTAGAGGTCGTGTGAGTCCTGGACATCTCCAAGCTGTTGTTTGTTTCCCCACGCAGAACTGTGGTAGAGGTCTTGTGACCTGGACAGTGTGTTCACTGTTGTTAACCCCGATCTAGGGTGTGGATCATCTTTATATAAACTTTTGAGATGACTAAGTCTCGGCTTGAGACTGAACCTCTTGGTTAATTCTCTGTGTTTGTAGCTACATATTATATACATACTACATATTTATTTCATATTCCGTTGCTATTACTTTGAAATATAATTAGTCTTCAAAGCTACATTGATAGTTAAACTCGCAAGTGTTTATATATATTATAAACCAGTAAGTTAGTTTCAAAAGATAATTTAATCATAAGATTAAGTTAACTGAGAACTAATCAATCTTTGAGAAACTAATTGTACCTTTATAATCTGTATAAATTCACTACAATTTAATCTGTTTTTGAAATAGGGGGATTTTAATGAACATTGTTTTTAACAGAAAATTTTAATTGGAACTCAATTCACCCCCCTCTTGAGTATCCACTCCGACCAACAGATAGATAGGGGAAAATACGATTTTGGTGACTCAAGACCAGAGTGGGTGGTTTTTTCCATGGAAAGGAATTTTAAGAATAAAAAAGGGATATTTTTAGATCGACATATGCCATGAATAGGAAAACCATTTCTATGCGAATTTAGTGTATTATTAATGGATACAATGTATCAGAATGGGGAATTTCTGATATCATATTTATGAGTTTTATGTCATATAGTGAAGAAATTGTTTCTCTATAGTTTGAAGTCATGTAGTGAGGAAATTGGTATTGTGCAGTTTTATGTCATGCAGTGAGGACAATGGTACTATGTAGTTTTATGTCATGAAATTGTGGCATTGGTACTATGTAGTTTTAAGTCAGGCAGTTAGGACATTGGGTGGATTTAATTTAAGGTCATTATATCCAACCAAATGTATGTGAACACTCTCCTAATTTCTTGATAATTTGATTGGAAACATAGTATAATATTCAGTTATGGTAGGGAAAATTATAAACTGATATTTGGGAATTTCTAGAACCAAATAATGATATGCAAAAAGGGCTAAATGCCTTAGCAGAAGTATTTTTCGAGAATGAAGTTACCATTATTCGACAAACCCATTTTGGGGGTTGTGTTATTTAGAGTCAACTGGTGAATATGATACATAGCCAAGTATTGGAATCTTCTGACTGACAGGCTTGTTATGTAGGCAACTATGCAAGGCCACCTAAGGGCATGTACATCATAGTTAAACAAAAGATATCTTATATGTTTAACGTTTTATTTCTAAAATCCAAAGAATGTTTATGGAGATTCAGATTTTCCAAAGCAAATAGTTTGATTTATAGAGAAAGGTACCTAAATATGGAAGGGGTATTTCTAACCAATAGTGTCTAATGAATCAGAGGAATAAGAATTTTATGAAGGTCTGACCCAAATGTAACAGGTATGGTGTTTATAGTTTTAGGTCATACATATAGGAGAAGAAATAGGAACAATATATAACATGCGACCAAGTGAATTCAAGGTTATTTCATAGTGCATTGAACACATGGTGAGGGAGATGTGTAAACCATCGTCTTGAAGACTTTTAGATAGTGAGAAAGATAATCGGAAAAATATACTTGAATGACTATTTTAAAATACAGATTCTTGTATAATGTCATCAATGATTAAAGGAGACAAAGATACTATAACAAAGAATCAAGTTACCATTATATGAAAAACCTGTTATGGTGGATGTATTATGAAAGGAAAACAAGGGAATCTGCTGCATATCCAAATAGTGGCATATTTTGACTGAAATACCTATTATATAAGAAAATTATGCAAGGCCGCCAAAGGGTACATATTGCATAGTCAATGAAAAGAGTTCTCAGGTAATATAAACTATGTTACCAGAAATCATAAGAAAGATTATAATTATTTTAAAATATTCATGATTAAGAGTATCAAATATGGAAAGTGTTTTATGTTCCATTCATATGAGAAATAATTGAACCAGTATTGGCCAATAGTTTGACATCCATTACATAGATCAGATCCATATGTATCCTTGAGACTTTCTTTGTTTCTTCTGAATTAATATTATGATCTGCAGTTTAAAGCCATACATTAAGGAAATTTTCACCCCTCTATGGAATTAAAATGCCTTACTTATATAAAGAATAACCTTATCCAATTACTAATCTCACTTGAGCTATACTCGGTGTGAGAAACAACGAGTAGTAATTGTCATTTCTATAATACAATGGTGACACTTATAAAGAATAGTGGTATTAGATTTTTCATATAGCTTAATGTCATGCAGTAAGTATGACAATGAACAGATATGAAGGGAAAGAAAATTTTTAACTGGATTAAGGGATAAATCCCATGTATCACTACATGTCATGCTGGGGAAAAATCATGTCATACATAGTTCATAAAACGATCTCTATGATATTTGACTCTTAAACAAGAAATATTGGGTTCTTTTTTATTGTTGATGGGCCCAACATTAGAGATCTAGGCATCTCTACGTATCTCAAAAATAGATGCGAATCAATCCATACATAGTTCTTTCAACAATATTTCTGAATGCTAATGCAGTATGACATGATGAATTGGGGATTTTTTACACGTTCTGAGAGAACGTTAAATATTAAGACCAACAATGGTATAAGTACCAAATCAAATATCTTAAAGAAACACTGTGTATAGATATGCTTCCTATAAAGTATGATAAAAATAAATAAGAAGATTTTGTGATTGTGGAAAGGCCCAAAATTAGAGATTTAGGTGTCTCTACGCATGTCATTAAAAATGAGAATCAATCCATACATAGTTCATAAAACATTGTCTCAATGCATATCTGACTCAAACATTGGAAAGAGTGGGAGTCATGTACTACTTTGTTGTAGTGATGATGTCAATGATAATTGTTTATGGAAGCTCCTAACTTCAAATAAAGAGAATGTTAGTTACACAAATGATGTCATGCAATTTAATGTCATGCGATAAGGACGAAGATGATACACATTTTAACGTCATAAAACATGGACAATGAAGGTTATTATGTAGTTTAAGAAGTAGTACATAGGACATGGGGGTTGTGTAGTTTTAAGTCTTGCAGTAAGGATATGGTACTATGCATTTAAATTCTTACAGGGAAGAATATTTGTAAAAAACAATAGAATGTATTTCTTAAAAAAATTCATTGGATGGAGTTGTGATAAGCTCTCCATCCATTAAGATTAAAGAAGATTCTCCATTTTAATAGAGAATATGCATTGAATAAGATCCTTCCCAAATTTTTTCAAGGTTTAGAGGATTATTTCCTCATTCCATTGGAGTCCTAAAGACCATGAAAATTTATCCTTGACAAAATGAAAGAAAGAGAAAATTATTTTTAAAATCTCATGCTATTCTGTCCTGATAGACATATAAATGATAAAAAGTGTGCAATATTTTCTCATCTAATCGTTCAAACTCATTGCACCATTTTTGAGATCTTTCATCTATAGAAAACTGATCAAAGATTTAAACTCCATGTGAAGGAATTTTTATTTCAATTGGAAAACTACTTCGGTTCCATATACAAATGAATAATGAGTTTCATGGGTAGGAGTATTGGAAGTTGTCTGATAATCCCACAAAGCATTCAAAGGTATATCAGGCCATGATTTCTTATCATTATCCACTATCTTTTAGAGTATATTCGATAGGGTCTTATTAAAGGCCTCTATTTGTCCATTGGCTGCTGCATGATTGCGAGAAAAGTGGTTGGACTTGATATTAGGTTCCTGATTCATATTTTTTAATTCAGTAGAACAATAATTGGTGCCATTGTCTGTCAAAATAGTTTGATGGACAAAAAATCTAGTGATTATATTATTTTGAAGAAACCTAACAATGATTTTGGATCTGACAACATTGAGAGATATTTCCTCAACCCATTTTGAGAAGATGTTATTAGCTGTGAGAATATACTTAAACTGCTTAGATGTGGTTGGAGTATAATGCCCTACTACGTCCATTAACTGTGTGGAAAATGTATTAGAGTATTTAGTCATATGCATCAACTCTGGGGGTTGATGAAAGAAGTTGGCATGTTCTTGATAGTGATGACATTTTTTTAGTGAAATCTGTACAATTTTGCATCATTGAAGGCCAAAAGTATCCAATCCTTCGGATCTGATCAGAGAGTATGTGACCAGATTGGTGGGAACCACAAGCCCTTGAATATACTTCATTGATGAAGACTAAAGTCTACTCTGCATCAATACATCTGAAGATAATTCCATCAAATCCTCAATTGTAAAGGATCTTTTGGCTGTTTGGACTATCATAAAGAGTAAAATTGGCCACTCATCACCGGATCAGTTCCATCTTATCCCTCTCTAGTGAAAGTACCCCATTTTTAATATATTCCATGATGGATGTTCTCCGTCCCATGGTATGACAATATGGTTCAAAAATAGGGAAAATTTCATTAATTTCCTCTATTATAGTTTGAACAAAAGGTGATACCACATGGTGATGGGTTATACTGATAACTGTCTTGTCCTAATTTTGGATCTTCCAAGGATGTAGCTATGTTATCCAGTGCTTCTGATTGAGCATTTTTTTATTTCATGATATAGGAAAATTTCGGCTCTAAGGTAAAATTATCAAATAATCGTCTGATGTAATCAAAAGAGGGAATTAATTCTTCTTTTTTGATAGAATATTTCCCATTAATTTTTTTGATTACCAATTATGAATCACCTTTTACCACTAAATTATCTATTTGCACTTAAAGGGACTATTCCATACCTGCGATGAGAGATCGATATTCTGATTCATTGTTGGTAAGACCTTTTGATAATAGAGAATCATAGGGCAATACTACCTTTTCTAGGGAAATAATAAAAATTCGTAATCAAAACATGTTGAGTTTAGGGTTTTCCATTCTGTTTCCTGTTTAACTTCTAGAAGCACCATAAAAATACATTAACTATGTTTGGAAATTATCTTTTATAGAGGAGACCACTTAATTAGGAAGCTCAGTATTAAATGATGTATCTTCCGCAGATGGATATTCAACAAGGAATTTGGCCATAGCATGGCCATTTATTGCCTTTTGAGGTACAAACTAGATATGAAATTGTTTCAAAATAACCACCCACCATGAAAAACATCATGTTACCATAGGAAGAATAAGGATAAATTTGAGGTGATTATTACGAGACACCAATTGGACCTCTTGATGTGGCATGTAGTGCCTCAATTTTTGAACTGTAAAGATTAATTCCAGGAAGCACTTCTAAATACTTAAATTCAGAGTTTTCGCATAAAACATAGTTTTGGTCGGAGTGGATACTCAAGACGGTGGAGAATTGAGTTCCAATTAAAATTTCTGTTAATAATATTTCTCTTAAAAATACCCCTAATTAAAAATAAAGTTAAACTGTAGAGAATTTATAGAGAGTGTAAATGTTAAATTAGTTTCTCAAAGATTTATTAGGTCTCAGTTAATTTAATCTGAAGATTGAATTGACTTTTCAAACTAACTTACTAGTTTACAATAAGTATAAACACTTTCTAATTTAACTATCAAAATAGCTTTAAAATATTTTTGTATACAAAGTAATAGAAGTGGAATATAAAATATCTATAGTATACTTATGACTTAAACTAAAAGTGCACAACAGATGTAACTAAGAGGTTCAGTGTCAAGCCGAGACTTAGTCCTCTCATACAATTTATATAAATAGATCCACACCCTAGATCGGTGGTCAAAAACAATAAAATTCTGTCCAGGTCCAAATACCTCTACCACAGGTTCTTCATGGGAAAAACAAAGAAAACAACACATAGGATGTATAAGTCTTAATCGAACTCTACCACTATCCACAGTGAGATACAAAGGAGTTATAGAGTTTTAATGAGGATTTAAGAATCCTACAGCTTAGCTCCGGAGACAGTGTGTGTTTTAAATAAACAGGGTACACACACTTCTCATAATATAAATGAAAGAATCAATAAAGTAAGTGAGAATGAGTTCATAAAATCATTAGTGATTGGAAGTGCAGCTCTGGACTCGTTTGATTTGTCAGAAAAGCTTCTGAGTCCTTCTCTGGTTTTTTGTTCCAAAAAACAGAGTGTTGTTTTCCTTGGTTGTTCCAGGTTCAACTTAGTGGCCTGAGTGCATGAAGACTATGTTTCAATTCTTCACTCAAGATGCAGCTTCTGTTCTTCTCTAAAATGAGTGGCTTCGTGTATATCAATTGTTCATCCAGTATATAGTGGTCCTTCAGTATGCAACTCGTTTTTTAGGATGAAGCTTGAATGTACTCTTTGTGTTTATTTCTTCCTGGTTTCTCCTTTCTCGTTACACACTCCTTGTTATCTCACATATTTTAGCTAGGTATTTATCTTCCCTTTTATAGATTTCAGCTCTGGCAAATGGGAATGATTTTCTTTTACTAGGGTACTAGGTACGGTTCCCTGACATGGAAATAGAGATCATTAAATAATATTATCTCCATTAAAAACATAAAATATAACCGTTAACTTAAAAAATGAATTGTATTGAGAGTATAGAGTTTGACTGGTTGGTCAATCATTAGTAGCCTTCTTTTGGTAGATGTGTATAGTGGATTTTGTGTAGTAGTCCTTCCATCGGTAGCTCTGTGAACTTGTATCGGTATCTCTTTGAACATGCATCGGTAGCTCTTTGCGTCGTTAGCTCTAGGTATCAGTAACTCCTTCTATCAGTAGACTTACTCTATCGGTAGCTCGGTAGAATTCTATCGGTAGCTCAATTCTGTCGGTAACTGTCTATATCAGTCGATCTTGGTCTATAAGTAGCTCTATGTACTGGTGTCTGTATCAGTAGTTTTCTTAGTTTCAGTTATTATTTGTATCAGTACACTTATGCACATCAGTAGCTTCACTCAGTACTATCGGAAAACATGACAACTCTTGTATTGGTAGCTTGTTCTTATGATTACTGGTGGATGTGTACATATCGGTTGCTCTGCGTATCGGTGACCTTAGCTTATCGGTGACTCTTTCTATCGGTAGACTAAGTCTATCGGTAGGCTAAGTACCGGTAGCTCTGTACCAATAGCTATATGCAGATCAGTGACCAACACATATCTGTGTTATGAAAAACATATCCGATTTGGTTATAATTACATCAGAACTTATACAAGCATGGATAAAACTTGATTAAAATATCTCAAGGATTATTTTAATATTATTATCATCTTTATAATAGAATATCATAGAATAAGTGAATTAGAATATAGATAATCATTAATTGGAATTATCAAAGGTATGTAAAAGCATAACTGGGATTATCAAAACAGGTGAGGTCTACAATCTCCCCCTTTTTGATAATCACAACTTATGATATTATAGTTTATAAAAAATGATTAGTTGTATCAGAGGATATATCATTAAATGCACGTATCTTAGAGAAACAGTATGTTATAGCACATAATGGATCATAGGTGGAAGAAAATACAATGATATCATAAGGGAAAACCATCGTATCTCTTCCTTAGGTATAATTTTTCCTTCAAAAAATTTCTCCCCCTTTGATACTCTGTTAATATTTCACCCCATTTGTAATAATCAAAAAGTGGGAAACAAGAAATAGAAAAAGTAGTACAATGCGAAATAAAGGAAAAGCACAATTTTATTAGATGTTGCAAACAAAGTTACATAGACAGAAAAAGAATACAAAGGGATTCCTATCAAACATCCTAGCCATTTGTTCCATCCACATACTCAATGTGAGATTTTCATTTTGGTTCATAAGAGGATTCAGACTGTGTGGATGCCAGTGAAGGCTTATGAATTCTGGAAATGATCTTAGGAGGTTGAGCCACAGAACCTCTTCCTGGTCTGTACTGAGGAGTCCTTTGAGGGATCATAGGTGTGAGGATTCGAATGGTTTGGGCATGAGTCATTTGAACTGGAGAACCAGTAGAGGCAGAGGCTGGTAAGGCTAGAGGTACAATCACTGGCCTGACATCAACATGTAGGAAAGGCGGTAAAAGATTTCTGAAATCCATAATTATGCCTTCTCCTCTCTCCATAGCAGATATGAATTCGTCCTTGTTCTCTATAAATTTTCCAAGGATGGAGTTAATTCCCTTAGTTTTCTGACTTTCTCTCTGAAGGCTTGATTGACAGGAGGTAACTTCAGGTTTTCCAACAGAAGTTTGAAATGATTTTTGAGTTAATGCTTGGTGAATATCTTAGAGAAATAGGAGTTCACCTTATCTTTCAATTATTTCTAAGAGGCATAAGCTTCTCTCATATAGTCTTGTACTATCTTATTTATCTCTCTAGCTAAATCTCTAGTAGCAAACACAACTTTTCTTAGTTAGGCTGAGTCCACAGAGCCACTGGTTGAAGTTTGAGCAAGATCCTCCTTCATCATAGCTCAAAACTGATTCAAATCCACAGAGGGTATAGATGCAATAGAACCAACAGAGAAAGAGACAGTTTCCTTGATGTTCTTGGTCAACCCACTAATAAGATTTTGAACTTGGGAATCCTGGGTTTTAACATGATCTTTCATGGAGGTTTTAAAACCTTCAAATACTGAAACAATCTGACTTACAACACTTTTGACATAGGCTAAGTCCTTGTCTTCTTGGAATTTTGAGCTCATGTAAGATTCTAAAGAGATAACTGATTTCTATATAGTTTCAATATCTGATTCCAGTCTAGACACTTGAGTCTAGCAATATTTAACGTCATCCACTATTTATTCCATAAAGGTTGACAAATTACAACCGAGAGAGAGTTCAAAAGATCTGTCCAACACACTCATCTCTTCAACAAAATAATGCTTCAACTCAGCAACAGAAGTACTAAAGGACTCTTTCATCTCATCCATTAAGGATTAAATATCGGCTCTGGTGATCAAATCAGCAGGAGAAACTACAACAGATACTCATTCAGAGGCTATGCTGGCCACTGAGTTAGTCATAATCTATTGGATTGAGGATAACCAAGAAGCTTCCATATTCATTGGCTCTTCCACAAAACTGTATTTCATATTTTCCTTCAAAATATCAAGGTCATTCATTATGACCACATCTTCAGGTAGCAACTCAGTTTCATCATCATAAACGATTTTCGTTCTATTGAGAGATGCTTCATTGTTAGAATCAGGGTAGTCTAATCCACAGACCACAAAACCTAGGTCTTCTGCCCAGTCCTCAATATCAACAGCCACATACACCCTTCCAAACATTGTTTGATGCTCCCCCTTAATGGGTGAATTCTCTTGTATAGAAAGTCCAATCTTAGTGGGTCTTTCTTTCTCAGGAGAATCTTCAACTATCAATTCCATCTCTGCAATAGTAGGAGGTTCCTCTGAATTAGGTATAGCTTCTTCCACTTCTCCTACTACATCCTTAGTAGGCACAACTGAGCTTCCAATTAATGGAATCAGACTTAAATAGATAGAATCAAAGGCTTAAGATTCATTTTCCTTTTCCTCTTTTATGCTCAGTGGCTGGCTGGTCTTCCTCATCAGCTGGTGTCTCTCTTTCTACTAAGGCTTCCTTTCTAGAAACAATTTCACCAGTAGGACTTGGAGGTATGTCTAGATATCTTCCATCATTCATATAATATTCTTCTTCAGTCTCATCACTATATTAATGTACTTCTTCATCAGTTCCTAGACCTTTATCCCTCACATCCTTAGGTCTTGAAGGATGATCCACATGATTAAATTTATCATATAGCTTCTGGTCATCATTAACCCACTCTCCTCTCCATGGGTTCCAATTAATCTTAATGTATTTGCACACTGTTCTTGTGATATAGAAATTATTCCTTACTACAACTGTCTCATCTTGAGACTCAGCTACCCCTTTCACTTTGATCACCACAAAGATCAACTTGGCAATGAAAATGGCATTAGTCTTAGATTTTTTCCATGTCATGTCTTCCATTTTGATCATCAGCAATCTGAATAGATTCACTTTTACACAATGTCTCAGGAGATCCTGAAGATAGTGTCATGATATATTAGATTCGCAAAGTCTCCTCTTCTTGGTATTAAGACATGGTGAACAAATTTGAACAGAAATCTGTTCTCTCCATCCATTTCAGCAGCCACTACTTGTCTTCGATTTCCATCACCAGTAAGCTCCTCCAAGGAAGTCTCATAATCAAATTTATCACTTGTAGGTGGTATATATTTCAATACGTATCCAGATACACCTTCATGTGGAAACTTTAAGCATTAAGCCCACTCAACGGATAAGAAAGATATCTCCTTTCCATTCACAGAAGAAGAAACTCGGTTCTCAGTTTCATATAACTGAAAGCTTACAAACTCATAAAATTTCTTTACGAGCGATGATATCATTCTCATGATCGTGGAATTGTATTGGAGTGTATTTATACTATTTCAGAATCAATATAGCTTTACAATAATCATATATAGTTATTATGTACACCATTATACCTATCCAAGTAAGGTGTTGGTGGAAAATAGATTACAGCACGACGTGGAGACGGTATTCCGTACGTACGCACACGCGGTGATTTCGTTTTCCATAGGATGGATAGATGGTGAAATAGGGTTGTTTCATACATATAATAACATATCAGTATATGAGTGATACTGATGTTATTAATTCATAATGAAACAACTAAAGAAGAATCAGTGGAAGAAGAAATAAAGATGAAATAATCAGTAACAGACATTACCACTTCTCTGAAGTTCTTCTTTGAGACCTCCTTTTAGGGAAATAAAATAGGTCCTTGAAGAAGAACAGAACCTCTACGATGTTTCTAGGGAAGTGGAGAGGATAAATTGGTAGGGGTTGGCCAAGATTTAAGGCTCAAATTGGTGTGAGAAAGATGGGGAGGAGGTGCCCTTTTATATGGGAGGAGAGGGGCACCTTTGGAATAACTAAAAATATTATTTTATTATAAAGTCAAGTTCGGTTTCAAATAGCTCCAAATTGATTTTTTTCGAAGCTAAGAAGGTGATGGGTCGTAATACTCTCATCCAATAGAATTTATACATGTTTAGGTTCCTATTTTAACCTTATCATTTATATTTAACATTAAGTTAAATAATTTTACTTTTACCGTGTATTCTTGTGTTCTTATACTATAAGGTTAATAAACGTACTATATCAAGCCAAAATAACCCCAAGTTGTTTATTATTAATATATATAACCTTATTTAAGACATTTGGCCGAACCTTAGATTTTTAGGAATAACATAACAATTAATAATATAATATTTGTTTTAAAAACTATTTTATTTCAATTTTGACACTATTTAGTAATTGATTTTTGTGAAACTCAAAACAGGAGTATTTGTTCATACCAAGTTAATTTAATCAATACTAACATGTCATATTAACCTAGAAAAATACTGTAATTCATAAAAAGTCTCATATTACATTTATTTGGGTATTTATAACATCAATTATGTCAATATTTCATTAATAAGATAATTACTGCATCATCATTGTGTCATAAATAAATTAACTTATTTAATGTATAAAAATTATAAATAAAATACCATTATGTAGGAAATAGTTTTAGCGTTCTAATGAATATTTATAGTCAAATTTATCTTATGTATAAACCCATATTAAAAATGATTTACCTATTAAACTTTGATTTTAACTATTTTAACCATTCTTTAAATAAATTAATAATAATTGTCATAATCTAATCCAAGTGGGATTAAATGGTCATATTTTATTCCTAAGGTTGTTTTTGGTCGAATTAAACTTATCCAATAGAATTAGGACACGTGTTAGGGTGATAATAATACCATTTTTACCATTAATTACCCTATTTACTTTTAACTGTGGTAAAAAAAAGTAAAAAGTTACTATTCACTAAAAATTATTTTCATCTCATTGAACCACATTTAAGTCCTTGATATTAACCGTGTCTCACGGATTTTTGAAATTCTACTCACAGAAGTGGTAAAATTATGTTTTATGAAAAATTCATTTTTTTTACTACCACTTAGTGGTTTCACTATTCATCAAAAAATGAAAGTTTCCAGAAAAATACCAAAAATTAGGCCTATGATATATTTGATATTATGAAATCAAAAATGATGTCTATTTTACCAAATTCAGAACATATTAGTTGCATTAATTAATTTAAAAATTAATTCCCGTCGTCAAAACAAATACCGTGTTCTTAAGAGATAATAACTATCAAAAGTTTGACACTTGTTTATAACTGGTTTAAATGTGAAATTACATCCAATGAACAACATTGTATTAAATTGTAAAAATATATTCTAAATATACTTTAAAACCACTCAAATTAATAATTTATCACTATTAATTATTTCGATTAAAAAAGTTTTTTTTAATTAAAATTTAGTAATTTTCACTATTTATCAGAATATGAAAGTTATCCGAAAAGTACCAAAATTTCACTCTAAGATAATTTCGATATTCTGAATCCAAAAATGAAGTCCATTTTTAGAGATAAAATTTCTAAAATTTTAAAAAGGTGGTTATTACTATTCATAACAGTTAGTTTTAATATTATTTTAATAGCATATCGTTGTTTAGTGAAACTCGTTATTGCGTACTACACACGCTATCGATAAAGGTTGCGATTGCACGTAATGAAAGGAAAGTCAAGGATGCGTGTTGTGTAAGCTCCTTTGGGTGTAGCGTACAAAACAATACATTAATGAAATTAAAAAGGATATTTTTTCATAAAATCTCAGGGTGTTACAGTAACTCTATGTTGAGTCCTTTCAGATCCTTAATTTCCTATTCTTGTTGTGAAAATCACTCTTCAACAGAAATCGATTGACCTTCTCCAGTCGATATGTGAGATGCAATCAGAATTTTTTCCCATCCCCTTGTTAGATGCCTTTCAAAGAGGGGGGAGTTTGTTATTTGAAGGAATACCTAGATTCTGGGTTAGCCTATGATTTTGGGTATGCACACCTTCTTCATTTTCCTAGGTGTTTACCATATTATGGAAAAAAATCATCTTCTGATTCCACTGAACTGGATTTATTTTTATGGAGGATCTTCTACATTGGTTTTAATTACATTCACTGACGCATAATGCATTTATGACATTCTAGCGTTGTTTCTGGTAGATAATATCTCTTTGTGTCTTTCATGAGACTCCATTATAATATATGATAAATCCCCTGGAACTGTTTGGAAGACTGTTACGTGAATAAAATCCTTGGATATTTCAGTTGTACGCTTTCCATGTGGATTCTTCCATAATCGGGAGAAAACTGACTTCCGTTGAGGAGGGGAATGTAGATGTGAAAAAGACCCCATCCCTACAAGCTGGGGCGGATCCTATCAATCTTCTTAAAATCATTGAACATTGTTTAATGAATATGAATGTTGAATTAAATGAGCCCCTGGCCTGGAATGCTGGGGTGATTCTTGAACTACTATGACTGAAATTCGTGAAACTACTCTTTTGAATTTTATGATTTTGGTTCGGACATTAGGTGGGTGTATCAACAGAAAATCACTGAAATCGTTTTTTCTATAGATTCTTATGCTATTTCAGACATTTTCATCCTCTGATGCCTAACATCCTCTAAATAGGATTCATGTTCAAGAATCTCATATTCTAGACATAAAAGTATCTCAACAATTTCTTTTCATTGGGCCTGATTCTGATGAGAATTGGTAGTGGCATGTTCTTGAGTGAACATTTGATTATATTAAAATCCTATAGATGGTGGCCAACGGTGGGAAATAAAATTGCATGAAACCAATTTTGGTAGACTTTGTTGATTTTTGAGTGCATTGAAATGAAATTCTCTATATGCACCCCATCCTCTGATATGAACATTAGATGGAGAATCATAAATTATCTAGCATAGCCGCTATAGAGCATTGAGACATGAGAACAAAAGGGTTATCTATTGTTTTTCATCCTTTGGATGTTTGGAAAATGAGAGACATGACAAGTCAATTTGGCATTGTAACCCTTATATTACCTTTACATGGTTTTGATATTCATCATAAGGTAAGACATTGGTTTTCAAATGACGAAGAATTTTCTATATGTTGATACGAATTTCATGAATGAAATCTTATGTTATCAATTCTGGAATGTTATACTGAGAATTTTCCGAAGGTTAGAACATGACTGAAATTTCTACTTTCGCTAATTATTTCCTCAGATTTAACAAATCTTCATCATCTTTCACAAGAGGTTTCTCAACATGATCTGACCAGAGTGGATGCTCTGTATTTGATGATAAATGACCTATATGAGGATCGGAGAATGAAAATTTTCATATGTTGTCTTCTGGTTGAGAAATAGTTTCACCCATAAATGAAAAGGAATCAGTCATGACTGGATTTGTGTTTTCTAGTTCCTTAATATAAGAGGTATTTCTCATCGGTACATTTTCAATTTTGGAATTGTCTTGAGAATGTGAAATACTACTGTGAAGAGGACTTTTGCAGTGAATTCCATCATGGGGAGGATCACCATGATGGATTACAGTAAGGGATAAATACTCTTGCTCCGAGGACTTCTTGCCACACTGAGGGTTATCGTTGCTCTCATCCAGAGATAGGCACTCTGGATTTACCAAATTTTCATGATGTAAGCCTTCATAATGAAGTGTCCGATGAGGAACACTAGAAGTACCACTACCACTCCCAGAATTTCATAATGAGAGGATATGTTCTTGAGCAGCAACAGATAAAAGTTTAAGGGATTACAGAACTCTAGCATTAAGAGGATCCACATTGCATCTTAACTCATGATTTTCAAACAATGTTGGTGAGACTTTTTCTTGGATATTCACCTATACTTATTTTGGGCCACTTACTGGGAAAATTGGTCATCATGGGTAGGTATATGTACCTAACTTAGAGTTGTTACTAGAATGAACTGATTACCTCCAATTGGAAATGGTGTATGTTCCAGATACTACTGCCTGTATGATATGGGGGAATATTCCCCATGACCCTTTTGTACTAGAACAGAGCTATGTATCTGCTCTGGGATGGATGCCATTGTCTCATCCCATGGGTGGGGACAGATTTACATGTCTGTTCCCCAGACACTACTGAAGTAATTGTTAAAATATCCGGTCACGCTTCCAGAATATGGGAAAGGATATCTGTATTCCTTTCTACCATTGATAATATGTGTTTGGTGACTTTAGTGGACGAAACAGGAATATATGTCCATTCTGTTTCTGAAGTAGGTTTATGTGCCTACTCCTTCCCTCCTTTTCCCATCAATGGATATTTACTATACTCACTCATGGGTGCAGAGAGTAGGGTATGCCTTGTCGTCAGAGCATTATGACTAACTTCTCCAGGTGCTACCAAATGAAACTGTTTATAGGCTTAATGAACATTGGCATATGTATGTACTTGCTCACTGTTTTCTGTCAACTATGGTTGATATACTTCCTTCAATACTTGTAGAAGACTCTTCTGACAAAATTGGTGATTGTAAACAAATGTTTGTTTCTGTTTACCAGTTTCCACCACATTAGATTTGTGGGACCCATTAATTGTAGTCAAGCGTGCCTATTGGATGGCTGATAATATATAAACAGGTGTATGTTCCTATTCAAAGTATGTACTCCACTGGGTTTATCTGGTGGGATTGGTGGGTTACTAACAGATGAGTCAGCTAAGGAGAAAAATTTGGACTGATGGGGATATGTGCCCGCTCGTTGTTTTCCATCAAAATAAATTGATAGACTTATCCAGAGAATGAAATGGTGAGAACCTGATCCATATTAACCAGACATTATCCGTGACGGTTCATCTTATGTTCCCAGGTCTGAGAGACTTGGGACAAATATTCCAAGGCAACACACCCATCATTTTGGGGGTACACTGCTACATGATTCTGGCAGCGATTGCTGGTGGGCGTCCTCTGGATGGACTCCTAAATTACATAATTAAGGCCTTGAGTGACCTCTTGATCCACCTACATATAGTATTAGAGGTATTGATTGTTGCATTCTAAAGTGAAAAACCCAAAATGGTTGGAGATAGTGGTTTGAACCATTTTCATCTTGATCATCGGTCGTCGTTGGCCAGAGCATCTAGGAATTTTGTTGACCTAGGAAGCCTATCGAGTAGCCTCCATAGTCATAATAGTACCGAGATGGAAATATTATTTAACCAGCACATTAGACACCCAGCATTGAAGAAACTGGGTTGTCGATGACATCCTTCCTGTGGATGAAGATCTAACTTGAGTAGTGGTTGGGAAGTTACAAATGTTGTCTTGGAGAAATCCATTTTTGGAATGAAGGGAATTTTGATAAGAAAAGCTGAGAACAACTAACTCCATTAATGAAAAATAATTTTATATGGATACATACATTATTAATTCCATTTTTGGGCCTTCATTTTTCCATTTATATGGTCATAATAGGTTGGTAATGTTATTTAATTGGTTAGGGATTCACATCTAATACACCATTTTTGTTTCGTATTTCCTTGAAACATGTGTTATAGTTTTGAGAAACACCATATTCAGGCAGTTTCCATTGGATTTATTTATGGAATTGGAAACCTCCAATAGTTATTTATCCAAAGGGGTCCTTCTTTCCAAAGAAATGTGTTCATTATGTTTGAACTTTTCAATACTTAAGAATGTGCATTGGTCGAGAGGATGGGAGTTTGGACTCATCACACCCTTTTGGGGGGAATTATTTTCTATTTTGGGACTCTATTTTTAAATTTAAAATATTTTCAACAATATTTATATATTCACCATGTGTATCATAAGTATCCATTGGAATTTACATTCACTTATTAATATGTGTAATGTTTAAAATTCTCAGTATCCATTTAAGTTTATTCATTAATGGATATATCAATATGTACATGAGGGTCTCCACCAATGTTATCCACAAATATAATGATTAGAGATCATTTTTTTCATTGATTGTGATGATACAGGTTATTATCCCACTCAATGAAGAACTTTGGAATTTTATTGTCATCTAGTGAGACAAAGGTTTTGTTTTGATTTTGGGATCATTCTTATAAGATAGGCTACCTACGTATCCTTTTGAAAGGAATAAAAACCCTCGTAGTTTAGTGCTTCTTAATAGGACACATCATACATTTTAAGGTCATGTGATATAGTTATCTAAGAAAAAGATGATTGGTCAAAATATTGTGTGGGTATTATGCTGATGCTGTCTAGGGAACAGAGAAAGGATGTGGGTTTCTAAGTAAAATCAGACCCTACTAGGAATATATCTCAAGGTGAAAAAGGTTGATTTAAAGTGTTGGGTTTAAACATAAAGGAGGATTCCAACGTATCCCATATATATGGGAATCAAAGACCACAAAGATTGTTAAGTCTCACAAGAGAGTATGGTCCTTTGAGAGAGTTGAGTGTGGGCTTACTACTTGAAAAAGATTCCTTGATGATTTGGGGTTTAATTTGGGGCATCTTCCTAAGGTGGATGTACAATGAGCTCGGGCCATGAGACGACATCCTACATATCTCAGTTATGGTGGGAATCCGATTTCTTGTAGTTACTTACAATAAGTTTTTGTGCACATGTTGTCACCATCACGTATCTCTAAGCCCATTTGAGTCATGCTCGGTGTGAGAAACAAGTGGATGAGAATGATTTAACAATGACACTTCACAAATTTCCTCTTCCACTGATGGAAGAGGGCGCGTCGACCATGGAAGAGGATGAGGTGACAATCCTTCCCTCTATTCTATTTACATTGGACACGGATCCAATATAAGGAGAAAGGGACGAAGGTGATGGGCTTACACCAGGATGGCTGCCCTAAAATTGATCATGATAGGAAAGAGAAAAAGTAAGTGTGAACTGTACATTCCCTACTAGAGACATGAGGTTCCGGGTAACCTCATTGAGAAAGGAGAGGCCAAAACCCACCCCTCCTCTAAAATGCGATCTTCACAGCACTGTTTTGGGAGAACTGTCCATATGACTACATATAAACAAACTCAAAAATATTCCTTTAATTCTATACCCATTGTGAAACAAATACGGGAATCCTCTAACTTCTGAAATACAAAACCAAATAGGATACACGCTGATGTGCATTTCCCAAAGGTTTGATAAGTCAGGAGGTTTTGGTGGAGGCTTAAACATAGTTCCATTCCGATAAGGAAACCAATGAACGAGATACACTGTCATGAACAACATTAACAAGGGTACTTGAGTTTGTCGCATAGGCCCTTCGCGTATGTATACTGCGTAGGTACCTCTGGGAGGTATACCGTGTAGGAATATAACACAGATATTCCACACAGGTTTGGCACATAGGTATACCACGCAGGTATGGTGCACATGTATACCGCGCAGGTATGGCATGCTGGTACGATGCGCAGGTATGAATGAGGACTAAACAATATGTTTTACATAGGAGGACCAAACCAATGTAAAATTTTTAAAAAGACTACCAAAACATTCTTATCCCATTTAATTACGTGTCATTTAGAGAGATACCAGATAAAATTTTTGTGATCTAGGGGAATGATCTATGGAATGGGAGCATCAGAGAGCCTCTTCAATTATTTCTGTTCAAAAATGGGGAGTCCAAGGGCTCTATTTATAGGCACATATAAGGCTTCGTTGAATAAATGTTGCTCGCGCAGGTACGTCATGAAACTCTGGAACGTAGGTACTCCATGTAGGTGCACAAACATATTCCATCATGTAACTCTGCCGCGTAGGTTCGTCGCGCTGCCCTGCCATGTAGTCTTGTGCAGCTAGTCTATTGCGAAGTTCTTTGGGAGTATATTGATTTTCCTTTTGAACTTTTGGAATACTTCCTTGGGATATGAAATATCCAGAGTTCTCTTCATAGATGTTTTGTTTTCTTAAGTGGAATCAACACCATTAAATTGAAATGATCATTCCAATTATAGTATTTCATGTTCATTTGGAAAAAAATAAGAGGATATTTTTTAAAATAAATTTCAAACTATGAAATCAGATATAATTTTTAAAATAAAATATCTCTTAAAATCACATTAAAGTTAAAATACATTTAGAACCAACATTTCGAATTGAATTCTATTGGTTCCACAATTAATTTAATCTTTTGCATGTTATACCAAATCTAATGGCAGGTCATATGATCCCACTACCTAGTTTGTAAGCTTGTTGTAGGCTTCCAATCTCAATTGAACACCACTAGCTAGTCAGTAGCTATCCACAATATAGATTATAACAACCCTACTAATGTAAAGATAAATCAATTTCTTATATTATTATTATTAAATAATTATTCTTTATAGATTTATATTCCTTATATTAATATTATGTAATTTTCAGAACAAATGACAATGCATTATTTCTAACCAAATTGGTGTTTCATGCATATTTTTGGTTTTATATCAAATATTTGATTCCAAATTATTTAATATTAATATGAAACAATTAATTTTACTTTTTAATTAGAAATTAAAATACTATATTACTTTTAGTTTATGTGCATTTTCTAAATAGTTTTAATATTAAATGAATAATATAATTAAAAAAAATTTGAAAAAAATTATTTTTTATTATAGTATAATAAATGTCAAATTATATTATATATTATTTTTATTATTTAAATATTAATTTTGATTAAAAAAATTACGATAAATGTTATTAGAATCAAAATTATACTTAAATTTGGTTTAGAAACGAGTTTTAATTAAAATGCATTTTTTCAAAATAGTTTTCATCACATTTTGGGGATTTAAATTTAAATTAAATTTGGAAACATATATTAATTGAAATTGATAAAATATATCTTTTATTATTAGTACGAGGTTCAAATTTTTGAAATAAATCTGTTTAATATTTGGTTATTATGAACAGTAACTATAGTAAATATTTGTCACCTCGGTAAGGGTGAATAAAACATGATGCCAAAAAACTTTTATTAGTAATAAAAATGACCCTTAAACTTTTAAATAATATATTTGATTAGTGGGGATTTTCTAGGCTCATATACTATTGTTTTTTGGAAATTATTATCCATTTTAATTTGAAAATTTACTTAAACTTTTTTTTGTAATGACAAATGGAAAATGTCATTCACTGAATTATAAATATATATTATATGTTCAAACAAGGCTAAAATAATGTTTTGATTCAAATTTAAAGTATATTTTGAGAATATTTAAATATATTTTATTATAAGAATTTATATTTTTTTAAGGAAATATTTATCTTAAATAATTGTGACACAACATTATAGTGCTTGTGAAAACAGGGGAAAATTAAAGTAAATGATTTTTAAAACCTAAAAAAATATATTTTTTTATCAATAAGGTGTAATATGAATATTATTGTTAATAATAATTTAATATTTTTAGTTTAATATATTATAATAAAATTATATTGATTTCAACTCTATATCAAAGTTGTATTAATTAAATGGTTCTTAAATTGATGTTAATATTATTTTTTTGTAAAATATATTTTATTACATTATCTCATGATTAAAATTAGGCTAATAATTATTAAAAAATTTCATGAATTTTACATTTATGATAAAATTATTAACATAGAAGTAAATTTATAACAATTTTTTGGTAAACATTGTTACCACGATTAGGATTAATACGGTAAACAGATGGGTTAATCTAAAAGATACATATTTAAATGATAACTAAACATATAAAAATCTAATTGGATGATTTTATAAATAAATTATATTCCATATCTTTAAATAAATGATTTTTGAAAAAATTTACAAGAGTTAGAAATATATTATTTTATAATATATCATGAATTTCTTAAATTGTAACTGTCCTTTCATATAAAAATACACCACCCCTATTCTCTTATTCATACCATTTGAGAATTTTTTTAGAAAATAACATCCAAAATACATTTCCAGAATACCTTACCTTGATCAATATGACATAGTTTGATAACTATACAATCTCATGAGGGATTGTGGTGTAATGAAATCGGTGTTGTCTAAATAAGATGTATTACTTTTGACCAAATGTTTTGGTTTTATTTCTTCATCTATAGCCATAAAGTTTTATTGAAACATTATTATGTAATAAAATAATTATCATCCATATAAAGAGATTATATTATAGTAATTAAATAATGTAAATCTATCTATAGTTCTATCAAATGAGGTATGAAATCATCATTCGTGTGTAAGTCATACTTTTACAATGTGAACTACTGTCATTCTTTTCCATCACAACTACTCATATATGGTTATAGTAATGGATTTAATGTATAATATACATATATAAAATTAATTATAGAATTAAAATTAATTAAATATAATTTAAATTCACTATTTATTACCATTATATTTATTTAAAAATGATAGTTCTGTCCATGGGTACGTGGGGATTACCACCTTTTGAAAGTGATATGATCTATTTGTTCTCACCCCATCACATGGATGAAATATATAGAGTTTTTATATATCTAATTTGAAATATATTATATACTAATAATTTTTTATATTAAAAATAATATATACCCTCTTCCCCTTATAATTCTGAAAAATGGATATGTTACTCATGTATAGGTACGACCTACTGTTTTCAGGGTTGTAACATAATACAATTTTCATAATTCTATTTTATGGTATGATATTGAAATAAATAATGGATAAAAATTATAATTATATAATTTTGATTTTTTTGATATTATAGAACATATATTCCTTATACCGTATTATACATTCTGAAAAATCATTTCGAGGTTATAAATTGAACATCTCTAAAATATCTAACTTTGAATTAACAGATTATGTAATTAAATATGTAATAAAAATAAATAAAATTATTTTTTAAAAGGTAAGGGATTAATTTTAGAAAAATTTCATATAAAGTAAAATGATTTATATAAGAATATTTTAAGCTGTTTAGGGTAAAACATAGAAATTATGGACACTATTTAAGATATTTCATCTCAATATCCCTTCATTAAAAAAGGTTTAACATTATACATATAATTTCATTTTTGTTGTGTATATATTTCCCATTTAATGTTATATAATTAATCATTCAAATTTCATGGTATTTTATGTTTCATTTTGAATTAATTCATCCAGGGGATTTGACATGAAATTTACAAAATATTATGGGTTTCTTAACTCAATATTTTTGAGTTATATAACATCATCATTTATTATATTGTGACAATTTTCTATGTAAAGTTAAATTAAATTTATTTGTAATTTAATTAATCTTTTTTCATAATTTAATTTGTTAAAAATAATTTCTCTAATTGTTAATACTTAATTCAATGATACGAGCATTATAAGTGTTATTCATCTGAATATTTCCTTCTTTGGAAAATATGAATCTGTTTTGAACCTATATTAATTTTTCATGTTTATATACCTTCCATTTTATTTTCTATTTAATTTATCTCATCACATTCAGAATATTTAATTTTTCTTCTATTGTTATTCATTGATGGTGATAACAATTGAAAAGATACCATTTCTTTAGTGGGTTAGTATTTCAATTCCATTTTAATCGATATTGTTTATACGTGAATTTTCATTAGCAAATTATTTAATATTTATTTGATAATCCGATTTAATTTTTCCATCACTATATCTATTTATGTAATTTTTATCATTTAGTACCATATTTTTGTACTTGGTAATCAAAATAGTTGAGAAATCATTTTTAAGAAAATATGACCATGTTTCTAATCTATTGATCACAAAAACATGTTCATATATATCTATGTTTTCTATAATGATTTCAAGTATATTATTTTAAAAAATCATTTATTTCTTAAAATAATTCTCTCCAATTTATGTATATGTACAAAAAGGTTAAAAATATTCTTCTTGTTGATTTTGGAATAATGTACTTTTTACCAAATGTGTGAAAAAAATCAATATTTTTATGATTATTTCATGGATAGAAATCTATTCCATCGTGAAATATAAATTAATTGAAGCTTTCATTACACAATTCAATGTTTCATAACATGTAAATGGTTTTTTCATAACAATCCTGTAATGTTTAGTTTTTAAAAAACTATGTTCAAAGTGAAAAATGAATATCCCGCATGAATAGTTTTAATGATCTTATTCGGGTATTTTAAGTCATCAATGGAAAAAACCACATATTTTATTTATTCTTCATTGTTAAGATATTGTAATGATACAATCCATATTTTTTATTAGAATGTATTTTGATTCTTTCACAGACATTATAATTAATCCAATTTCTTTTCTAGGAGTAAATCAATCTATTAAAGAACAATGGATTTTTTTTGTTGAAAATGATATTTTTTATGTATTTTGATTATGTTATAGTCCGTATTATATTTTTATAATAAATGTTTAGGTTGATATAGCTCCTGATTTTGGGGGATTCTAATATATCTCTCCAACACATTTAGTAAAGGGACAAACTTAAACCATTATAGGATTACTATAAATTATTATTATAATATACTAGGCAGGTTATTATATTTATAATAGTGATTGTAATAATGATATAAAAATGATTTTCCAAGTTGCCAACCTGTTTTTTATGCTTCCATCAGGGACTAATGTATACATTTCATAAATATTTTCTTTCGCATGGATCATGCTTGTTAAATTATATGAAACTTTTAATATGGTAAATCATTATTCCATATGAGATGTCTTATTATCTATGTTTTTATGGTTATGAGTTCAATTATGTTATTCTCATAAAATTTGAATTTTTCATCATTCCCTTATACTCATCTTATGGTCAATAATTAAATTTAATTTTTAATTATTATATTTACCTTTACTGAGAACTGTAGCCCATAGATCTTATATTTCTTGGTACATAGGTTGTGAAGAAATGTTTTAATTATGAAAAACCTATGAATTATAATAGATGTGTTGAAGTTGATGGGTGATGATATAGGTTATTATGAAATAGTTGTCTTTGTAATCAATTTAATATGAATATTTGTTTCCAAATTCATTATAAATATAATCCGAAATGGTATTTCACAAATATTTTGAGATAATATTTCTAATTGGTGTTGTTCTTATGCGTATGATGTTACATATTTATCAGTATCATGATTGAAATTTAATGATTAGGTTTCAGCACCAGATCTGGGAGTGTATGTTCAGGTTTTCTTATCTTTCATATCAGAGAATATGATTACATTTTGTTAAATATTAGGATCTTTTCATTTTTATAATAAGATATCAATGGATACCATAATGAGCTTATTTATTTAAGTTTTATCAGGATTTAAATGGTATATAAACAAAACATTGAGGGTTTATGTGATGATATTTTACGGAGAATAATGATATTTTCGGATTATATATAATATTTGGTTAATGTATATATAACACCCTACGCCATAATCCCATTTCTATTGCATTATTTTATTAAATTGGCATGATTACATGAATAAAAAATGAAAGTACCTATCATTTTATCATTTGTGAAATTCAATATTTCGTATATGAAACCCATAATACATTTAGGAATAGAAAATAAAAATGTGATACATAATAAAATGAAATAAACAACATCATAGAAAGCATATTAAAATATTTATTATTCATTACCTAGGGGAAGGAAACATAATTAGGGTGAGTCCAAATGATAATTAAGGGTAATTAATGTGGAATCGATAATGAATTGATGAGAATAATCAACACGGAAAGGTAAATAATTGATTACATAGGTCATTCAAATAATTATATAAGATAATATCAATAGGGAAATGAATTAAATTGAAAATATATTCCATTTAATCAATAAAAATGAATATTAAATTTATCCCTAGATATATCAAGGATAAATAATAGCGATTTCTAAATGAGGGAAATGATTAATTATTGGATTCTATGTTTCCGTGTTATATGGTACCTTTACAATCAAGAACATTTAGAGGATAGTTTATAACATACTGGTTACAAACGAAAATGGTACAACAAAAATAATTTTTTCCATGAGACTACCAATTCATCAAGGGGATTAATTTAACTAGACACCAACCCAGGTCATACCAGTCCAAAACAATCCTCATATATCTAATATTCAATTTAATAAATAAAAAATATTCCTTATCATAAAATGTTTATATTGAATAGAAGTATATGGATTTAAAAATAATTCCATGGTGTAGGATAAGTATAAAAAAACGGGTGTTTATGTTTGGGAGTGTAAATGATATTGAAATATTATTTAAACATTATTAAGAAAAATAATTTATAGCCTTTCTAATTTGTCGCATTAATAATTGAAGCATTTGAAACATAATCTCCATTAAGGAAAAACATTAAATAAAACAAATAATATCCACATAGTAACTATATTAATCATATAAAATTTTAAAGGAAATTACATACACCATATAAAAGTGGATTCAGGCATCATAAGAAATACAACTCAATGAAATGTAAATTGAGATGAAATCCTATACCTTGTGTTTCAATTTGTGTGAATTTTCTCTAAACTCTTATATAATAGTTTGAATAGTGTTAAAAACTATTAATGAACCATATTAATTTTTATAATTCCATATATTATCATTATATAATATATTATTACTCATTCGATAATAATCATTCATTATTTTGACTATTTGGGTTGTTAATTTCCATGATTATCAAGTATATTTTAACTTTTCACTAGATATTATTATTAATTAGATCATGGTTAGGTCATCAACATAATTTAATCTATTATTTAAAAATCATACATATTCCTTATATATGTAATTATAAAAATTCACTATATTTTGATATAGGGATTGAAAAAAGCTATTCATGGAGACGGCAGGTCGTACATACATATGAATGATACTTTCATTTATTTGTCCCATAAAAAGTGTGGTAAGTAAATGATACAAATGTATATTATATTTCTATTATTACATATATGTTTAATAAATCAATCATTATATGTATTGTGTATAGTGTCAATGAATCACATATCTTTGATTGGGCGGTAGTCGACACTTCTACAAATGATGTCATCATGTTTACAAGAAATGTAATGGATACATTTTTCTTTTATAAATAAACTGTATTATCATAAGGAACAAATAAATACCATATATATCATTTATAAACATTATTTACATCAAAATTTCCACCATTAGAGGTGGTAAATGATAAACACCCAATCATCATTTTTGTGATGAAATTGTTGTTTGTACACATAAATGGTAGGTTTCATACCCATTAGATGGATGTGTGTGAAAGTTTAGATTAAAAAATTAACATAAAAAAATATTAGTATATTTAAGATATTTTTTTGTATTATGAACATGTAATTATTAGATTTTATGTGGTGGATAATGGAAATGAAACTAAAGTGCCTGAGGTAGGATGTTATATCTATTTGGGTAACTAATTTATTTTTTAAAAAAAGGTATACATTGGATTGATTAATACCAAAAGGGAGGAAATAAAAAGAAGATGAGGGATTCTTTGAGACTATTTGGTTAGAGTTTGGATTCTCCAATGCGGCTTTAGATGTGTGAGGAGTGGGAATAGTGAACACCTTTTTTATAATGGATGAGGAGTCACAGTCTTGTAAACACAAAAGGGTGTAAAATAATGGAAAGTATTATTTACCTAATGTACATCAAAAATAAAAAATAATTGTTAAATTTTGAATCATGTTGGATAAAAACCATCACCACATACAAATATGTTCAGTTTTATAATTTGGTTCCTCAACATCTATGTTTCCCAAATTTTATGATTTTGGTTTTTTTAATGATACCAGTTTTATAATCTATGTAAAGTTACTATTTAGTCAAAATTAAAGTGAGATTTATTATAAAATAAATATATACAAAATCTTAAATCTCATATATAAAATAAAAATAGTCAAATAAAATTTGGGATGAAAAATATTTTTTTTAAAAGCATGAAATGCAGAAAAACACTACATTAACCTAGACCATGCAAAAAATGTTTTTACAAACAATTGGTCAATATATTAATTATAAAATATCATTTGATTCATTAATAGACCATATTTAAAATTTATTATAACAAATAAATCATATTTAATAAAATATGTTTTTATTAATTTATATTCATTTAAATAAATAAAATTTATTAAAAGATAACATTAATGTAAAATTTCACATTATTTATTTAATTTGAATTTAAAAATATAAATGAAATATTTGCATTAAAATATATTAAGTTCATAGATGTGTAACACTATAAAATCATTAAAAAAATAATTATATTAAGTATTTCAATATATTTTCTTCACTTTTAATATTTATAGTATCATTTATGTCAGTTTATTTTTAAGTAAATAATGTTAACATTGACATTTCTTAAGTATTTTATGTAACTAATTCATCTTTAATCATTAATTATTAATAATTATGATAACAATAACCCAGTAAAATTTTTAAGGATATGATTAACAACAAATATGATGTTCTTTACATGTATATATTTTTCATAAATTATATAGGTATATAGGATTCCATTTTGGTCATTTTGCCTTACATAACATATCATATTTTAAATATTTATTTTATATTAAATTTTATTTTATTAAATGATTGAAAATTAATAAAAAATATTATATTCTTCTAGTTATTTTTTAAGTGTTGATTAATATTAAATATATTTTATTATTGAAACAATTAATCTTTTATAACCACGTATTTACCCATTGTTTGTAAAAACATTGTTATTTGGTGCAGTTTAAAGCAATTTTATTGCACCTTTCATGCACTTGTTTTAAAATAAATTTCCAACATAGATGGTATATTTATTATCAAAATTTGATATTAAATTTATAATTAATTTTTTCTATATTTTTTTATTTATTTTAGTTTATGTTATTCATAACGTTTATTTTAAAATGGTTATAAATATAGTTTCTTTAATAAAAAGGATTAATTTAGGGAAACATAGAAGTTAAGGAACCATATTTTAAAAATATTCTTAATTTGTAGTTGTGGATGTTTTTCTAGACCATTATTACAATTTAAACCATTATTTTTCTTTTGTTGGAGGAACATTTGGTAAGTTATACAACCCATTAATGTATACCTTTTGGTATTTACAAGACTGTCACTCCTCCTCTACTATAAAAAGGCATTCAATCTTCCCCTAAATCAGATTTCTAAAGCCACATTGACTCATCCAAAATTATCCTAAATAGTAAAACAGAATCCCTAGACTCTTCATTTAGGCCTCCCATTAGTATGATATCCATCCAAGGAATCCATTTTGTGCACTCCAAAAAGAGTTTCCCAAAAAAGATATCACATCATTCCTCAATCTCTTTAGTTTCATTTCCATTCTCCACCCCCTCAAATATCCTTATTCCATGTTTATATTGAAAACACAGTATCCTAAATATAATTTTATTTTGTTTTGTTATAGATTATATCTACACTTACACAGGCATAAATCTAATTGGTAATAAACCTACTGTATATGTGTATGGAGAACTACTACATCACGAAAGAATTATTATTTATTTTTCTTTTATCACACCTCATTACGGCCATTGTGATGGAAATATATAAATATATAAATATATGTTATATATGGTATTAATAATTTATTTATTGTTTTGAATGTTTTTATATAACTTATACTATTATGATTTCAATTTTTTGTAAATATGATAAAATAGTTCGTGGAAGTATGGACAAATGCCCCCTCAAAGCAACATGAATCTTTCAAAATATATGTGGAAGGTAAAATGGAAGGTTTTATTAAAACACCGATACATAAATTAAATTTATATTAATCTATAATTATTATATACAGATTTATTATTTACTTATCACTCTTTTATTATGAAAAAATAACGGAAAGTTACATTCATGTTTATGTACGACCTACCGTCTCTATGAATGGTGCTTTTAATATCTCATATCAAAATATTGTGAATTATTATAACTACATATAAATTTAATATATGTGATATTTAAATAATGTTTTACATTCTATTGATGAATAATATATGATATAATTAATAATTAAAAAAAGGGAGAAGTTGAAACATATTTGAAAAACAAAGAATATTAACACATAAAATGGTCAAAATGTTGAAGTACTATTATCAAATGGGTAATAAGATATTATAAGAAGAAAATATTTTTTATTTTAAACCAAAATATGGTTCATTAATAATTTATTAACACTATTAAATCCCTTATAATATATTTTTAAGCATGTTCATAGAAAAGGAAACACAATGTAAGGGATGTCATATCAATTTTAATTTCATTGACGGTTAATTATTTTAACGAACAAATAAACATAAATATGGTGTATATTATTTCATTTGACATGTTATATATGTAATATCATTTATATCATTATATTATACGATTTATTTAATTATATAATGTCATTTGGATTATGATTTGAATGTTTCAAAGTGGTATGAGACATATTAGAATGTTTAAAAACTATTTCAATTGAGAACATGTTAATATTATTTCAATGAACATGAAAGTAAGATTTATATTCCAAAAATAATTTTAGGAAAATTTAAGAAACTATCACATGTCCAAAGAATAGGTTTTAACCACAAAATGAGCCCAGAAAGTTCTTAAAAAAGACTAAGGATATTCGAGACAATAACATTATAGAGTTTCCTATTCATAGTGGATACCTTCATGTTCAGATCATTCCTATGAATCTATTCAGAATAATATTTCATCCTAAACCAGGTATGGATTAATTCTTCCAGGGTGATCTTACTTTTGTTGAAATAACGTGCTAGGATGCAGTCCTATTTGATGATCCACTAACTTTTTTCTTCATTAGTTTCAATACATAGCGACCCCTCATACATTTTGTGGGTATCCTTTTCAAGGCATTAATCTGGAAGGGTTCTTCAAACATTTTCCCCTCATATTTTATAACAATCTCTAGCCATTCCCCATTACCCACTTCCACCTTTCCTACCGATCAACATTCGATACTAACTTGTATTGGTTCAACATTTGGTACCTAGATTTCACCATCAGGGTCTTTGGTTTCCTTACATCGAACTTGTTCACCCAACTCTCAAGACAATTGCATGTCACTTTCAGCAATTGTTGGGACCCCCAATCCTTCCAATATCACGTGGCCACTAAATTTCAATGATGATCAAGTGGCTATTGATTTTGGGGTTTTTGAATAGTCTTTACGGGGTCTTTCCTTTTTCCCTCCCTTGTAAAGATGGGAATTACCAGAAAAAATATTCCCTTGCTTTCCCTTTCTCGATCCAAGAAAGAAAAACATATGGCCTTGAGTGTCTTGCTCATAATTCGTCAACACCAAGCAGATTACTTATTTTTTTTCTTGGTTTATTATCCTTATAAGTCCTTTTAGTTACTGGTATTCATTTCCACCTTGGCCTGTGTGTTTTCCATCTTTCCGGGTAGGCATTCTCTTTCCACATAGATCTCAAACATGTGAACTATTTGGGGGTATGAATAGAACCAGGAGGTTCCTATTGATCATTCGGGTGAAAACTCGTAGATGGAACAATGTTCGGACCTCAGACAACATTCAACTCCGACAGAACAACATTCAAACCAGAGGAAACGTGAACCTTCGTTATCCCCCATGCATCATCATGGGAATCATCTGCATTGGAGTCAGCAGAGGGTAATACCTCTTATCCATATTCCATACGACCATATATCACATTATCTGAAAAAGAAGTTCCAGCCCATAGGGCCTGCTCTACCTTCATACCAATAGATATATCACTCCTCAGTTTGGAAAAAATATCCCTTACTCTTGGCACAGGGATTCTATTGCATGGTTTAACAATATGGCCATCAAGATTGAGATCAACCATGAAAACCTAGGGATTAGCATAGGTTTCCACAGCTGATGGACCGGTTGGAAGTACAAGTGATTGCATACCATTATGGTTTTTTTCTCCCACTCTGGAATGAAGTAATGGAGTGGCCCAACCAACTGCAAGAAGAGCTAAACTCTGTCTAGCTCTCAAGGACCACCATCTTCTTGTGCGAATATTATTCGCCAAACATAATCTGGAGGAAATAAATTCTTGGTTTGGACACATCAACCTTGACAACAATCCATATAAAAATAGGGTGACAGAACATGTTTGCTCTATTGTCTGAACATAAGAAACAACCGACCAGGTCCCCCAACATACAGATGATTGATGGATCTTGAAATAGAACAGGGAGTTTCAAAATTCTTACCCATAAACATGTAGTTGAAGAATCCCATTTCATATGGAGATCATAAGACCGCCAAAAGATAAAGAAATGTGAGCCAGTGAAAGATCATGGGGCTCTGGACCAGGCTGAAATTAGATAATCCTCAAAGAAGAACCGGATCATAATATGTTGCCTTTCAAAATTCCCTATGGTTTTTTGGGATATATAAACCTCAGGTTTGAGAAAAAAATTATCAAAAGACTAAATCGATGGGCGATTCCTACTAAAACGATCCAATTGTGTCAGGTTGAATAGAATCAAAGCATCTTAAAATTCCGAAGTCGAAATCATGAGCTGACGAATATTTTCATTCAGATTTATCAATTTTTGGATAAGCTCAATTTCTAGGAAGGGAGTGGGAGAGGCGAGGATGGGGAAGGAAGGAGGTCATTCCACAATTGGAGGTGAATGATTCCCATCCCCCTCGAATGAGGGAGGGTCCATAATCGAGATCATCGCACTAGGGCATCACCGAGAGGGGAGCCGAGGGGGGAGAATACAAAATTTCAATGGTATTTCTATTAATAAAAATATACTAACTTGTAGTTACACACACTATAAATTTGGAATTATTGATAAATCTGTATCTTTTATTCAAAACGAATATTTGAGGATAAGGAACATTGTTTATTTTTTAAATTTATTATTAGATATATGATGAATTATTTGGACTGTTATGTCAGGGGTTGGGAACCTTTTTTGTACTCCCCCTGATGTATTGGAAGTTTCATTGGATGAAATTTCATTTAAAAAATAATTAATGTTTATAACCAGTATGTTACAAACATTCGTTCAGAAGGTATTGATGGTAAACATACCATGTACCTTGGAAACGAAGAATCCAATAATTAAGAATTTTTATCATTTAAGTTTATTTAAAAATAATCCTTGATATTTTTCATCGACGTATCTAGGGAATCATTTCATTGGTTAATTGAAAAATGTTTTATGTTTCTTAACATTCCCCACTAATATTTCATTATATATTTATTTGAATAGAATGTGTCATAAATTATTTACCTTTACTTTTGGATTGTTATCATCAATTAGTTATTTCTTATGATTTATATAACCATACTACGAAATTGAGATCACCCTTATTATTTTCATTTTCCAGGGTTATAAGGAAGAATTATTTTACGATGCTTTCATGGATTAGATTTATTTCAGTTTATTTTATATCATGTTTTAAATTTAAATTTCCTAAAGTATTATGATGTTCATTAATGTAATCATGATTTACAAAAATTCTAAACTAATTGGCTCTTTGGGATTTTATTCCTTAAAATCATGCCAATGTTATACAATAATAAACCGAATTTCGGTCTTCTTGTGTCGGGGCATTACAATGGGTATCATAGGATGTTTAATAGTAACCATGGAAACTTCATTTTGACAAAATATATTATAAGATATATAACCCTTCGATAAAAATTGAGGCTAAATATAAATGAATATAATATAATCAGGGAGAGGTATATATTATGTGGGTATTCTTGGAAAAACATCCATATTTGAATACTAAAATTTGATGTAGTTATGTCACTACTATACATAGGAGTAACAACTTCGACATGTTGTGTCTGACCAGACATGGAATAACATAGTTTCTGACAACATGCCTTAGTAAACACCTATTTTTTGACTTTTAGGGGATACTCTTAGGATAATTCACTTATTCTTTAGAAACCATTAAAAAGTATTTGAATTAAATGATACCAAAAAAACCTTTTTTGTGATTTTGAATATTTCTTTGAATTTTCAATTTTTTATCTCTTACTCCATATTAAAAGTAATAAAAAGTGTATAATTTTATAAGATAATCTATTATATTACATTGTATAGAAATGGAACATGGATTAAAGAGGTATAGAAATACATAGGACCAATGTGGAGGAATATTTATTGAAAACGATGATATATATGGTTTTTTAATTGAGAAATTAATGGATTTATTATGGTATCTTAATCCGGTTATGAAACATAACCATTCCTAGATAGAGAAACTTGTTCCACATTAAGACACTCAGATATTGTAACAAATTATGAGATAGAGTAGCCCATCATTTAGTGGGACTACTGATCTAATTATAGAAGATCCATGAATTATGACCTTGAAGAAGATATTTATGGATTTCATATGAATTGAAGAGATAATGGTTACACTTATAGTGTATTTTATAAAAGGTGATATTGATCAATGGTCATATCTAATCAATATTTCTAAGGAGGATTATGAAATAAAAATCAATGAAGGTGTATATTTAAGGAGAATTTCATTGATAAATATATTCCTGATGAGAAAACAAATGAGACGAACAAGATGTTTATTAGATTAATAAAAATGGATGAGGAATTTTTTGTGTTTATGAAGCTATAACTATAAGGTTTTATTAGTATTCTATAGATTACATATGTAATATAGAGTAAATTATTTAGCACTTTTTTGTATTGTAGAAGCTAAGTCTCTAAATGTCAATGATCAACCAAACATTTTCTTCATATTATTAAACAGTTTTATTTTCCATCCAGATAGAGAAATAATTACCTTTGTATTATGGATTCAAAGGGAAGCCAAATTATAAGAGGAAGGAATATTAGAAAATAGATAAATTAAATTTTTGAATGATTTATTTTCCTACATATTATAAATATGGACTGAAATGGCCACGTACATTATATACGGAATGGGAGTTTGTTATAAGTGTTGATAAAAACTCCACTAAGCTCATGATTTCAAGGGAATGAAATAAAATTAAAATGTGAAAATCTTCCATTTTAAGGATATTTAGAACTGTACAAATGAATTCCCCAAATTTAAAGGGAATATACATCATAATATTCCAATTGATCATGGTAATTCTTGTGTTATTGATGCAACTTAGGTGGAATGAATAATTTTACTATGTATTGAGATCCTAGATTAATATTGTAAAATTAATTTATCAGTGATTTACTTGTTATAAGAATCATGATATATGTAAGGATTATACTATAGTACTATATCAATATGAATATGAGATCATATGTTAAATGGTTCCATGAAATGTTATTCATTATCATGTTTATATTTTTGGAATGAAATAAAAGGATTAGGGAAATATAACCCTTAGTGTAACATCCCATGTAAATAAAGAATATTATATTTTCACATTTACTAATATTTGTGAATTAGATATTAATTTTACTTTAAAGGGGATGACATTTTCGATGGCGTACCTGATATACAACAAAGGGTTTCTTTGAAATATTTTATTACACAGAACATTAAGTTATACCGAAAAATAAAATATTATTATTATTATTTTAAATGGTAGTAAATGTATAGTAATTTTATTAGTAGGAATTAGCAGGACTAACTACACTATGATTATTCATGTTTTCTAAATGTTTTTACATTTATCCAATAAATGTTAGAATCTTAAAATCCTAATTACTCCAATTTTAAGCATAAACGATCTAATATTCTTTAAAAGGTTGATATACCACCTTTTGATGGAAAATCCTTTTTCAAATCTAGTTTTTTAACTTTTATTTGTTCTATCTGATAAAATAATATTATTCTTTCGAATAGGAACATCAAAATTTTCAATGGATGAAATATTTGTATTTGTCTCAAAATGTTTATTTTTTAATTAATATTGAAACATTCAACATTTAAATTCAAAATTGCCTTTTAATCTAATTTATTTATATAGATAGGTTATTATATAAATTATTTTTAATATTTAATGGTATTATAGTTTTACTATTTTATACAAATATGTTGGTTGGAAGTAATTTCACTCTTAATGTGGACATAATCAAAGGTAAATCTTTTGATAGTTGTTATTATTTTAAACACGCTTTTTTATTTTGAATAAGAGAATTAATTTTAAATTATTTTCTGCCACATCTGTGTTTTGAATATGAAAAAAATGGATTCCATATTTGGAATCAGGAGGTCCAAATTGTGGGAATAGATAACTTTTATTTATTAAAATTATGAATATTACTTCAGTAAATATTTTATTTACCTTGGTTAAAAGATAAATTTGGTAAGTAATGGTAAAATAATATTATTATAATAATGTTAAATTACCCTAACACATGTCTTGATAATAATTTCTGATACATGTCTAATCATGGGACTCCATGGGTCTTTTTTGGGACCCCAGGGAGACACTTAGCAGTGATAATGACACATTATATTAATTAAATTAAAGTAAAGAAATAAATTAAATAAAAATATATCTTTTAATAAATCAATTTTTACATATAGTTATATAAGTTATCTCGTAGACAATAAATATAATTTTTTAGGATAAAAATATTTCCAAAATTTGGTATTTTATTTATAGTTTTTAGACATTATATAAATAAAATTACTTATGACACAATGATGATGCAATAATTACCTTATTAATAAATGATTTAAATAAATGAGATTATAAATTTTAAAAAAAACATTCGAAACCCTATCAAATTATTATAGGATGATTTTATTTCTAAGAAAATTTATCTTATATTATAATTTAATGACTTTTGATCCTTTTTAAACTGAAAATCAGTTTATAATAAAATAATGTTTTCAAACATTCCTAAAGAGCCCCTTCCCCCTTTATAAAAATCCATCAAATATATCTCATTACTCACACCTATCAAGCCCCTTGTCTCATCCAACCTCTTCTTAAATAATCACCCAACAACCTTATCTTCAACCTAGAAGACTTAACTTATGCAGAAATCTCTTCAATAATGTTTTTTTGGTTCAATCAAAAGCGAGGTACCCGATTTAAAGGTAATGTCTTCCCTCAAATTCTATACATTTATTTTACTTATCCACTCCCTATTCTATTTTTATTCATTGTTTACATAAAAATACCAATATACTCAATATACTAAGTTGTTGTTAAATAATTTATTCTAACTACACTTAAACACACCTCCATCTACTGGGTAAGTAACATACTATTTCTATGGAGAACACACAAACACCTCACGAAACGATGATTGTTCAATTATATCCTACCACCTCTTATAGTTTCTTTTAAGAGGGAACTATATTTATATGTTATATATATTATATTTTCTATATTATTATGTATTTTATATTTATATAATAATTTTATGGTTTCCACAATGAATAAATATGTTTATTCCATTTGAGGAAGTGCGCACTACCGCCCCTCAATGTGATATGACACATTCATGGCATACGTGGAATGTATAAAGGATGAAGTTACTAAAGTTATATATTATATTATACTGGAATTGTAATATACCTATGTATCATTATCCTTTATTTCCATTAAGTACAAAATAGAAATGAACGTAGTGTTCAGGCGTAGGTATAGCTAACCGTCTCCCTAAATGATGCATTTCATTTCATACCTCCAAATGTTATGTACTATTATAAGTACATATATATACTGTATATATAATATATATACATATATATAATATCTAAATCATGAATATCATTCGGGAGATAATGGTGTTTTTACCATATGGACAACTTGTAATTATAAGCAGTTCATTTTTGACTCAAGTACCAAATATCGACAAAATGACAATTATTAACTTAAATGATTACCTGATGTTTATAACATGGAAATAAGTTATATAAAAAGTATAATAAATTTTAAAAAGGTTATCAAGAAAATATAAATTTATTTATTTTGTTACTCGAGAGATTAAATAACTAACGAGTCATATCAGGCATGAGGTAAGGGACTTCGTCTCAATCTCCTTTTTTTGAGGCTTATTTTGTTTTATACATGAAATTATTTTATATGGTTAAAAATCCCTTTTAATTATTTTTTCATTCAAATAGAATATTTTTCTACATATAATTAAACTAAATGAAAAAAAATAAATGTTTCTTTTTAACCTATGTGGTGACAATGACCGTTCCGCTGTCGCGAGCGTTATTTGATATTTGGATTCCTTAATAAGACTTAGTGTTTTTATAAGGTAAATAAATACCATATACTCTTTTACATATTTTGGTATTGAAATGGTTTTGATTATTATTTTTTATGTCAGTATATTTAAATGATGTATTGTGATTGAAATTTGAAAATGTTATCTTTCCTTTATGTTTATTTTATGTGTTGTGAATATACTATGGTTGTTCGTCATTTTTAACGTATAGTGGTGGTTTCGTGCTACAACATGGGAGAGTGAGCCTGAGATAGCTCTCTAATGAATTGGGTAATGTGACAGAGTTAAACGTTAATGTTTATCCTATGAGATTTAGGGAATATACTGTGATGTGTATTCTAAATGTAACTCCCTATGTAGTTGTGATAGCTACAATGTAAGTATTATATGGATTCCACAATATACCTTTATGATTTATGATTTCTATGTGTTATTCATAAATCTTATGATTTCATGAGGTATGTTAACGATCTTATGCATGGTATGTATTGATGGACCAATGTCTTATTTCTTCATTTTATAATCATTACTGAGCTTTTTATGCTCATCCCATGTTTTTGAAATGTTTTTCAAAGGACACAAATAGGTATAAGTTCAAAGATAGGATCATGGAAAAGCCATGCTACCTTTAAAATGGGAATAGACAAGACTCTTATTTTCAAGAGTTATTATTTTATTAAATAATGGATTCTAAGTTGAAGATTCTACATGTATTATTCCAGTAGTTATGTATATGTTATGACCTAATTATCTAAAGCTCTAAACCTAAAAGAACCTCAATGTGTATTTTTAACTGAATTCAAGATTATGTAATGTTTAAGCCTGAGTCTTTATAGTTGTTATCAGACGTCAGTTTAGACAAATTTAAAAGTTATATTATTGTTAAATTGATGGCCATAAATTAAATTATTGTCAAAATAAATGATATATAATTTACATATTACAATGTTTCTCGCCTAATAATTTCCTATGTTTAGAATGGTTTTTCACAAAGGAAATAGGGAAACTATGATAGGATAGAATAATGAGGGAGAAAAACTTCCAAATCAGCCACATAAGATGGTCAGAATGAGCACTGAATAGTTTCTTGTAGTAACAGAACGATTGAATCAGGTTATAAATGCTGGCAGTATCCATGTAGAGATCTTCCAGATCAAACATTGAGGAACATTTTTGTAGTGGATTATATCATAAGGAAACATCCCCCATCATTTATAGGATCATCTGGCCCTGTTCTATATGATGGGTGGATTACAGAACTAGAGAATATTTTTGAAGTCATGGGGTGTTCAGATCATTAAAAAGTTAGTCTTATTATTTACCGTTTTGAAGGTGAATCCAATTAGTTGTGGTTGATGGTGAAAATTTCAGGGATAGTGAGAAGATTGATGCTCTTTATGGGGATGAATTAAAAGGTTCATTTATTTGGAAATATTTTTCTAAGGTGGTTCGTCTTTGGATGGAAAAACAATTCTTTGAATTGAGGTAGGAAGATGACTCAGTGGCTTCTTTTGAAGAAAAATTGACCTGAATGGAAAGGTATTCTCCAAATTTCATATGAGATCTTAATATTACAGTCAATTAGTTTTACTGAGAATTAATGGAAATTTATTGATGGGATTCATCTTATTGTGAGTTCAACAGTTATGAAAAAAAATTCGATATGCGAAGAAAGTGGGAATGGAGTTTTCCGATAATCAGGTGTTCTTTGAAAAACAATAGAATAAGTGGTCAAGGTTGCTAATGAAAGGGAAGAACTCTTCAAAAAATTATAATGGTAAGAAATTTAAGATAACACTTTTTGAAAATTTTGGTAAAAAGTATATGGGGGAATGACTTCTGAATTATGGTAAGTGCTACTGATGTGTTAAAATGGGACATAAGGCTCATAGTTTCCCAGAAAAAGATCAGGGTAATGGTAAGACAAAATATGATTTATTATCAGTAAAATCATTTAAGTGGAATGAAATGGGTGATTATGAAAACGAGGGTCTAACGAAGAACTAAATTGAGGGAATGTAGTATGACTACACGAAGGGAGGGGTGGAAAAATCTTTTGAAACAACATCAGTAAATGTTGGGCCATCGAATGACGTATTATTAGGTGCACTATTTGTTAATTCATAATATGCCAATGTGTTGTTTGGACTAGGGTCTACACACTCTTTAATTTATGAGAAGTTTTCTAGTAAATTTTATATTCCATCTCAAGATATGAATCCAAAAATAATGGTAAAAAAACCTATAAGAAATTTTGAGACAAAAATAAATTATAATGTCCTTCATGTCCTTCTGTGTTGAAAAATCTATCGGCAAACTTTATTGTTTGGCATCTAGTAGAGTTTGAAGTTATTTTGTGTATGGATTGGATTTCTGTTTATCATGCTATGATTGACTGTATGAATTAAGAGGTTTCATTTTAGAAATAATTTATATTTGTGAACATGAATGAATCCTTACTTTTAATGACAAATAAAGAAGCTTAAAACTAGTAAAATATGGAAATGTATGTTACCTTGCCCATATTGTTGAAAATAAATAGAAATGATCTGATTAATTATGTTTCAGTGGTAAATTATTATCTTGATGTGTTTCCTGCAGAGTTTTATGGTATAATACCAAATCAAGAAATTTAATTTTCTATTGGATTAGTTCCTGATGCTAAGACAATTTCAAAACCCCCTTATTGAAAGGATCAAATTGAACATTTAGTGTTAATGCATAAATTTCAAGAGTTATTAAATAATGGTTTCATTAAACCTAACTCATCACCATGGGGTCATGTTTATTAAAAATATAGATGGTTCAATGTGACCTTTCATTGATTATAGAGCACTGAATAACATCCCTCGTAAGGTCAAGTATCATTTTCCTCATAACGAGGATTTGTTTGATCAGATCTAGGGGGATCAGTATTTGTGGACTCTAGTCTCATGGTCGGGGTACCATCAAATGAAATTAAAGAAAGAAGACATTCTGCAGACTGCGATTCATTCAAGATATGGGCATTATGAATGTATAGTTATTCCTTTTGGTTTAACCAATGCACCTACTATATTCATGGATCTTATGAATAGAATTTTTTGAGAGTTCCAATATATGATTCTGGTTGTGTTCATTAATGATATTTTGGTTTCTTGAAAATTTAAAAAGGAACATTAATGTCATTTAACGGTTTTATTTCCAACGATAAAAAAAAGAAACTGTATGGGAAATTAAGCAAGTGTGTGTTTTGGTTATAACAAATTTCATTCATTGTTCACAATGTTTCATAAAATGGCATAACTGTAGATCATGCTCAAACAAAAGGAGTTGAAGAATGGATAAGACCTACCAATGTTACAAAGATTCATAGTTTTCTTGGTTTATCGTGTTATTACCAGAGGTTTGTTGGACATTTTTCATGGTAATCTTGCCCATTGACTAATTTAAATAAAAAAGGTGTTAAGTTCATTTGGAAAAAATATGCCATGATTTTTTTTAGGAATTGAAAATAATATTTGTGAATGATCATGTTTTAGAATTACCTTCTAGATATGGTGATTTTATTATCTTTAATTATTATTTATTGAATGTACTTGGTTGTGTCCTAATGCAAAATGATTAGGCTATTTCTTATGCTTTATGCCAGTAGAAAAATCAATAGTTAAATTATTATAAACATGATTTGGAAGTAGTTGTTGTTGTTTTTCCATTAAAAAATTCGAGGAATCATTTGTATGGATTAAAATGTGAAATATATACTAACCAAAAAATTTTTACGTATATATTCACTCAGACTGATTTGATAATGAGACAAAGGAGATGGATGATATAAATCAAGGATTATGATTTCATGGTTCATAACCATCTCGGAAAACAAAATTAGGTGGCTGATGCATTGAGTCTAAAGGGTAACACTACATTAAAAATATTATATTTCAAACAAGATCAATTGATTAATGATTTGATGAAATTTGGAATAGAAGTTGTTGGGGAAGGATATTCCTCTCTTTTGTTTCATGTGTCAATGAAATCATCTTTATGAGACAGAGTTAAGCAAGCACAGAATGAAGATAGTGAGTTGTAGAAAAAGGTAGAGTTAGTTCAGAAGGGTATGTTTCATGATTCTATCATTGATAATGATTATATTTTGAGATTTGGGAAGATATTATGTGTTCCTTATAATTAACAGTTAACGAATGATTTTTTATGTGTAACTCATAGTTCCCTATTTTCAAATCATCCTGGGAGTAATAAGATGTACATATATATTTAGAAGTATTACTGGTGGGATGGAATGAAAAGAAAATTTCTAATATTACTCTGAATTTTTAGACTTTTCAACAGGTTAAAGCAGAGTTGCAGTTACTGAAACGGATACTTTAGTCTTTACCAGAAGTAGAGTGGAAATCAGAAAATATATCCATGGATATAATTGTGGGATTACCAAATACATTTCGAGGTAATAATGAAATTTGATTTATTATTGATCATATGACTAAATTTTCTCATTTCCCTCATATTCGAGATACTCTATATCTAGATCAACTTTCTCAGTCATATGTTAAAGTGATAGTTAGGTTTCATGGAGTTCCCCTCTTCATTGTATCTGATCATGATCCCAAGTTTACTTATAACTTTTAAAAATTCCTTCATATGTCATTTGATACAGAATTAAATTTTAGTAAAATATTTCATCATTAATCAGTTGGGTAGTCAAGATGAATATTTCATACAAAAGAAGATTTGTTATGTGCTTGCTCAATGGATTTATAGGGATGATGGGACCGACTTATTTCTTTGGTTGAATATTCATATAATAACAATTTTTATTTCAGTATACGAATGTCTCTATTTGATGTATTATATAGAAAGCGTTGTTAACCTCTAGCTTTTTGTGATGAAGTAGGTCAAAGTAAGTTGATGGGACCATAATTGGTAGAAGAGATGGCAGAAAAATTTTTGTTGATTCAGAGACACATGAGAACAGCTCAGAGCAGGAATTAATGTTATCCAGATAATCAGAGGAAGGATATTTCATTTAAGGTAGGTGATCATGTCATTCTCAAATTTTCACTATGGAAAAGTGTGATGGATTTTGGTAAGAAGGGAAAGTTCAGTCCAAGGTTCATTAGACCCTATGAAATCCAAGAGAAAGTCGGACCAATTTCCTACAGAGTTGATTAAACTCCATTTTATCCCAAGTATATAATGGTTTTCATGTTTCAATGTAGAGAATGTATATTCAGGATTCATCTCATGTTTTGAGTCCAAATGTAGTTCTGTTGGAAGAGAATCTTTCATATGAAGATCAACCGGTCAAGATTCTTTACTGAAGAAGAAAGTGACGTGGAATAAGGTAATCCAGCAGGTAAAAGTCTTTTTAAACAAACATTTGGTTGAAGAGTGATCATGGGAATCAGAAAATACTCTAAGCGATAAATACCCCTATTTATTTAATAAGTGAATAAAATTGCGAGGACACAATTTCCAAAAGGGAGGGTGGATTAAACATCCCATGAAAATAAAGAATATGAAATTTTCATATCTATTAATATTTTTGAATAAAATATTTATTTTAATGTAAAGGGGATTCAATGTTAGATGGCGTTCCCGATACGCAAAAAATGGTTTCTTTTAAAATCTTACATTACACACAATGTTAAGTCATACCCAAAAAAATAATATAATAATATAATTATATTTAATGGTTGTTAACTCAAAGACGTTGTATTATCATAAATGAATAGGACAAACTACAATGTGATTATACATGTTGGATAAATGTTTAAACATTTAACCAATTAATGTTAGAAGCATAAAATACGAATGAATCCAATTTTAATCATAAACACTCTAATATTCTTAAAAAGGTCAATTTTCTACCTTTTGATGGAGAACCAATTTTAGGTATAGTTTTTTTCACTTTTATATATTCTATTTGAGAAAATAATATTCTTATTTATAATGAGAACATTAAAATTTATTTTGGATAAAATTTAGGTATTTTTCTAATAATATTCATTTTTTAATGAAATGGGAATGTACAACATTTTAATTCATAATTGCATTTTATTATTATATATATATAAAGTTAGGTTATTCATCTATTTTTATTTAACAGTTTATCATATTATATTTTGACAATTTAATCTAATGTTGTTCATTTTATGTAATTTCACTATTAAATTAGACATAAAAAAGGTAAATCTTTTGATAGTTAATATTTTTTTAAAATAGGCTATTTATTTTGACAATGAGAATTAATTTTAAATTAATTTTTGCCACTTATGTGTTTTGAATTTTGAAAAACTCGATTCAATATTTGAAATCATGATTTTTAAATTCTGTGAATAGAAAACTTTTATTTTAATACATTATGAGGATTTACTTCAGTAAATATTTTATTTATTATGGTTAAAAGGTAAATATGGGAAATAAGGTTAGATAATAATGTTATAAAAATATTATATTATCCTAAAATATTTCCTAATCCTATTTTATGATACATGTCTGACAATGGGCATCCTTGGGTCGATTATGGGACCGTATGGAGCCACTTAGGAGTGATAATGACACATTATATTAATTAATTTAAAGTGAAGACAAAAATTACATGAACATATATCTTCTTGAAAATAAGTAATTACATGGGGTTATATAACTTATATCTTAGAAAATAAATATTAATTTGTAATAAAAAACAATTTCCTACATCATGGTATTTTATTTATAATATCTTGACATCATATAAATAAAATTTGTTAGGACCCACTAATGATGAAAGGATTACCTTATTAATAAATCATTTAAATAAATGTGATTATAAAATTTAAAAAAAAATTCAAAACCTGTCCAATTATTGTTGGATGATTTTATTTCAAACTAGAGTTATGTTATCATATAATTTAATGAATTTTGGAGGTTTTTTAATTGAAAATCAGTTTATAATAAAATAATGGTTTCAAACATTCTTAAAGAGCTCCTTCTCCCCCTTATAAAACTCCATCAAATCTAACACATTACACACACCTATCAAGCCCAATGACTTGTCCCAAGTCTACCTAAATAAGCTCCCAACATCCCACTCTTCCACCTTGATGCCTTACGTTAGGCAGAAAGCACTTCAAGAAATCATTTTGGTACAAACCAAAGGGAGTTTCCAGATTTAAAGGTAATGTATCCCACATGTTTTATTCTTTTATTTTACTTTTCCATTCAATAGGATCTTTTTATTATTGGTTTACAAAACAACACCAATATCCAAAATATAATATTTTTTTGATAATAATAGGATTCAAACATCACTTACACACACCTCCAACTAATGGGTTAAGAACATACTGTTTCTGTGGATGACGAACTAATTTCTCACGAAATGGTGATTGTTCAATTGTATCCTACAACCTATTATGGTTGAAATTAAGATGTAAATGTATTAATATGAGATATATATAATCTTTATATTCTATCTATGATTCTATATTTTTTCTTTATAGATAACCTTTATGGTTTCCATAATGGGTAATGCGATAATTTCCTTTGAGGATGTGTAGACTACTAGCCCCTCAAAGTGATATGACTAATTCATGTCATACATGGAATGTATAAAGTATGGAGTTATGTAAATTATATATGATATTATATTTGAATTATAAAATTTATATATATGACTATGTTTTCATTCAATTAAATAAGAAATAAAAATGAAATTAGCATTCATTTATACGTATGGCTTACTGTCTCCATGAACAATTAATTTCATTTCATACCTCTAAATGTTATGTACTATTATAAATTCATATATATGATGGATATATATGATATATATGATATCTAAATCGTTAATATAATTATGTAGATAATGGAATTTTGACCACATGGACAACTTGTAATTATAAGAAGTTCATTTTTCCTCAAGTACCAAATATCAAAAAAAATGATCATTATTAACATAAATGATTACATAATGTTTATAACATGGCTATAAGTTATATAAATATAATAATAAATATTAATAAGGTTCTTAAGAAAGTATAAATTATCTTTATTTTATTATTCACAATATTAACGAATGAACCAGTCATGTCGGACACGAGGTAAGGGAATCCATCACTATCTCCATTTATTAGGGCATATTTTGTTTTATACGAGAATTTTTATATGGTGTATAAACCCCTTAGAATTGTAATTTCTTCCAAAGGGATTATTATTTCTACATAGAATTTTAATAAATGACAAAAAAATAATGTTATTATTTGACGTATGTGGTGACAACAACCTTAACATCGTCACGAGCGTTATTTGATATTTGGCTTACATAAAAATCCATAATGTTTTTAAAATGAAAATAAATACCGTATATTCTTTTATGTATTTTGGTATTGAAAATAGTTTTAATAATTTATTTTCTATGTCAATATATTTAAATTATATATTGTGATTGAAATGTGGAAATTTATCTTTCCTTTATGTTTGTTTAATGTATTGTGAAATTGATTTGGTTCTTGGGAATTTTTTACGTATATGGGTGGCTCTATGATAAACCTAGGGCAGGAGAGCCTGAGATAGCTCTCCAATGAATTGGGTAATGTGATAGATGAAAACATTAATGTTTCTCCTAAGAGATTTAGGGAATATACTATTATGGGTATTCCAAACTTAACTCCGTATATAGATATGATAGCTACAATGTAAGTATGATTTGGATTCCACAATTTACCTTTATGATTAATTATTTCTATTTGTTATTCATAAATCCTATTATTTCATGATGTATGTTAATGATCTTATGCTTAGTATTTATTGAAGTGCTAATGATTTATTTCTATATTTTATAATCCGTATTGATATTTTTATGCTCATCCATCGTTTTTGAAATGTTTTTCAGAGGACGTAAAGATAAATAGGGTCAAGGAGAAGATCATGGAAATTTCTTGACGTCTAAAACATTGAACCATACATTTCTCTTTTTATCAGTAGTTTTTATATTATGAAAAAAATGGATACGGAGAAGAAATATCAACACATAATATTCAAGTTCTTCTGTATATGTTATAACAAAATTCTATAATGCTCTAATCCTGATAAGATACTCAATGTGAATTATTAACTTAATAAAAGATTGTATTATGTTTATGTTCTTTTCTTTATACTTGGGTTTTTCCCAGTTTTGAGATAATGATTCTTGGACAAATAAATTATTGATATTCAGAAAGAAAATTTTATACAACTAACTCCCTTGGAACTAATTCTAATATTTTGGATCATAATATTTGGAGCGTTTATATGGTCAAACATTTATGAAATGATTCAAATTGATATTTGGATATGGTTTTCAAGATTATTGTATTACTTCACTATATGAGGCATCTTGTTCTAAGATATGAAGAGGAAATAGTTTAGGGCACAATCAAAAGAAAATATCAGGATATAATTTCACTACTCTTGAAAAAGGGTCTTGAAACCAAAATGTTTCCCTAATATCATTATTTTTTATGATATCAATGACATTTATTCACACCTATATATTACGGTTTTTTTCTTTAAAAAATTAAACTGAACATGTTCTCTATCACTCCATATTAGAACATGATGGTGATATTTTTCTTCGATGTCTAGATTTTCATTACTCCTTTACTATTATAAAGCCTATGATTGGGGTAAAATTCACAATTCATTTTCCCTATGACTAAGGATATATTTTATTCACCCTATATAAGATGTGGAATTTTCAAAAATAGTGTTTTCTAATAGAATAATCTTGTTTACCAAGATCATGTTTAAATTGGGATGAAAAACATTTATTAAGGTTGGGAGAATGAAACACCCCAAGACTTATATATATTTTTATTTTAGAATTAAATAATTATTTTTTATTTCTCTTTATACATAACGATATTTTTATCTTATGAAACAAAAAACACCGAGTTAGCTTATGTTACACAAAAGACCATGTTTTACCACCTTTAAATATAACACCTATTTTAAAACTACATTTTAGAAATTTTAGAAATTTTATTTTTGAAAATAAAATTCATTTAAAACATATAATGTATAAATTATATTATCATGAAATTTAGAAACATCTCAAAGAATGTTTATTTTTTGATGAATAGAAAAAATATAACATTTTAATTAAAAAGAACCTTTTTATTAAAATATTTATCAGTGTTTAGTTATATTTTAAATTTCTTATTAATGTAAAAATTGATAAATTATATATATTAATCCAATTTATGTAATTAAATCATTTTACATAGAAATTGGAATAAATACTTAGAGAACATTTCATCATTTTTTCCTTAAAAATATACATTCTCTCTACATCTATAAGATTCATGTTAAACATAATTTTCCAACTTCTGTGACATTAATTTTGAAAAACGGACATAGATGGCTGCCATTAGTATAATATTTCAATTATAATAATATAAAATTATTTTTTTTATAAAAAAACATTTGTGAACGTGATTAAAATTTATTATGGTGATTAATGTAAAATTAATCTTACCAAATAACTAAATCATTATCTTAATGGCCAGAATGTCATAGAATCATGTCAAAAATCCATTTGTTGCCAAAATTTAATCTCTTAAAAACAAATTTAGAACCATTAAATCCCCAAAAGGGATTCTGATTTCAATTCATAGTGGACAAGGGGGTTCCAAATCAATATAATAATAGTTAAAACCTATGATATTACTCATATATCCTAAGGAAACAATGCACCCTAGTAACAATCATATGTAGATACCATGCAAGCACTACCTCAACATTTTTCGGGTCTACTGCTACTCCAGCCTATGAAATGACGTGATCCAAAAATTGGATTCTTGAATGAAAACATGAAACTTTAATAGCAACCAATAAAGATATTTCTCTAAAAGTGTTTGTTGAACTATCCTAATGTGGCTCATGTGATTCTCTTCAAGTGCCAAATATACTAGGATTTGGTCGATAAAGACTACCACAAACAGGCCTAAAAATTATTAAATATCTAATTCATGTGTCCGATGATCACTGTGGGGGAATTATATAGAATAAACAACATTAAAACATACTCATAGTGGCCATAACAAAATCATGAGGATGTCTTCAGTATTTCATTACCTCATACTCCAAGTTAGTGATAACCATATCTGAGTTCAATCATAAAGAAATATTTCACCCCTCAAAAATAGTCAAATAAAAAAATTATCCATAGTAGTGGTTACTTATTCATTATGGTAATCTAATTAAATAACAAAAAATCCACATATAACCTCATTCTCACAACTTCCTTCTTGGAAAACAACATTGTGGCTGCCCTTGGAGAAAACACTGGGCGTCATGATTCCATTCTCTTGAAAGTCCTCCAACTTCACTATCAACTCTTGAATCACTATAGGATACATTAATAAGTTGATGTAAATATCCGCTCCATCTTGGGATGAAATCCAATGTACAATTCTAGCTCTTATCATGGAGGTAAACGATGTACCTCCTGAGGAAATACATCCTCATACTCTGCCATAACCATAAGAAACTGACATCACAAAAGTATATACTAGAAAATCAGTCATAATAGTCAACTAATGAGTAAAAGCATTCACTCTCCTTTTCCAAATATCATCTTGATCTACCAAGGTCTCCTTTTCACCATCAAAAGAAAACCTCTTTTTGTCATTATTGACACACCACATTATCCGCCTAAAATAGTCAATATGTCTATCAAATGTGGATTGCCAATCCATAACTAAGTTGATGCCACAAGGCCTTATTTTTTAAATGAAGAGACCACATAAAAAACTCCCACCAACAAGCATCACATCATACTATTATCAAAAGCGTGAAATCATTGGGTCTCCCCTTATTGTAGTCTCCAACTACAATGGTCGAGCCAATTGATTGACCAGAATATCTATGTCTCGAACAAGAGAAGTGGAAAGGAAGGAATGTATAGAAATAGTGTCCATAAATTATGCATCTAATATTGAATATACATAGATAATACCTCGTATAAACCCTATAAACTTGGGTTATTAATCCTATATATCCAGTAACTAGCCTCATCACTTCCCATAAACGTCTTGAGCAATGCTTGGAACACCTGGGGGGTTATGGTAATAGGTCGATCCTCTGACCACCTTATTCATCACTTTTAACCCCTATTTCATGCCTGATTAAGTATACACAACACTAATACTACCTCTTTATTGGTGTCAGTGATCCATCAACTGGCTCTTGATTAGCAATATAGTGGGTCAAACAATCTCATGCCAGATATCCCGAACCATCATAGGGGAAAAATGCCCTCCCTGGGCCTATTCAGTCCACTCTAAGAGCCCTGCACTATAGGAGTTATGTCGTTGGATCACTTCTTGAATCTTCTAACATACATGGGTCCCTGTGACTGGCATTGGATGGTTCCTCCCAAGGTCCCATATATTGGGTGCCCATTACTATCTTTTACTAATGGTGTCTCCTCTTCATGAATGATCTGCACCTACAGGGCTCGCTCAGGAACCCATGCATATGTGGTAATGAAAATGTATACTACTGAATAACATATGTGCTAGGGTAATCCCTTCTCAACATTATGATATGTGATGAAAGGGTCCCACAAAATATCCCTGATTTAACGTGGGAGATCAGTAAACCACTATGAGTACTCTTTCATGGTCATACTTTCCTACTACAGATGAAAAATCTCATGTATGCATACTGATCATAATATGGATAGATTTAACTCCTCTAGGAAGAAACATTCAATGTATTACTAGGAGATTGAGTTCATGTCATGTGACTAAGTCACTAATCTCCAGCATCACCTATTAGATATTTGAAAAAGACTCACCATGGTGACTAGAATCTTATAGTTTTGAATCCTAAAAATGTGGAAAATTTGTATGACTGCATTTATCCATTCCACATCCAGAAGGGGTTTTGGTTCACCATGAAATCTTAGAGTTTTCTACCTCTGAAACTCATTCAATGCACTCTCCCTACATGCATATTTATCAAGTACTAACATGTATACCTACATCTCAATGGGTGGTGGTATATATCATAAACCAATTATAGGTGATACATTAGGAATATGACAATCCATAAATACCTCATCAATATTCAAATCATCCTCATGACTATTCATTCAAATCCATGCTAAACAACATTATGGAGGAATCCTAAAAAAAAGATGTAACACGGTCAAAAGAGTATATATGGGACGAAAACCCAATATTTAAAAGGAAATAAACCCATTATTATTTGATTAATGTACGAAAATTTTTCCCTAAAACTAATGTTTACATGTACAGAGATAAATTGAAGGCGATCATAGTCGAGGTGTGTGGATATATTAGTAGTTGCACCAACAACGGAATCCATGGTCTAGAATATGAACTTGGAAATCTAAAGACAATTTTCACAAGCACTAACTCTGGACATATGGTTGAACCAACACCTCTAATACCAATCTATCTAATCCGAACCCAATGATGTCTCACTAATAATTACCCCAAGTCGGCCTCAAATATGCCAATTGATGGAGACCATCACTAAGTAGGCATATCCCACAAATTTTAGGAATTGCCCTAAATAACCTACACGCACACACACATCTCTAATCCCACAAAAATATGAAATATAAGATAACTTAATTAATGAATGCATAAATCCTAGCCACAAAGTATTTTGATAGTAAAATTAATAAAAATTATAAATGGGAAAATAAAAGACAAACCAAAAACAATAAAAGCCAAACCTCCTATAATGGAATTGACTAAGTAATGTGAAAGCACCTAGTATGAAACCTCTTTCGGTCAGGCTGCAGCTATGCTCCACCCACTCCCTGCCATCCCATCACATCATCAAAATATTCATTTACATCATATGACATGACACCTACAGATAAATCGCATCTAGATTTTATTATAACAGTAACTTGTATGATAATCCAAAAAAAACTAAACAAGAAGAACCATGTACGGTCATATCAAGACAAGATATAAAAATCAATTCATAACAGAAACAACCATTTATATTCTAGAATGACAAAACACCACAAGGTGGTCATAATAAACTATCTGCCATAGGATTCTTCTCCATACTATTCTCATTACTAAATAATTTTTTAATGATTCCATGATATCCTTAGATATACTCTATAAAAAGGTATACCTCACTATTCCATGCCCAACCAAGTCACATTTTTCTACAAATACTCCAATTTATAGATAGTGGTTCACACCCAGAACCACTGGGGGACACCATGAACCTTATCTGGACCAAACTTGGAAAAAAGTAACAAATTGTCAACAATACCCCAAACCCTACTGATAAAACCTTCTAGATTGAGGATCGACAACCTTCATCAATGATCAAACTGATTCCACCAAATCTACATAAGGATCAAATTATGATAGAGGATATCACTCCAGTCTCATTGATAGTAACCATGACTCTCTCTAAGACTCATCCTATATAGAGGATCAAATTTTAGTGATATGGGTGTAGTTTTTCATTTTACGCTCAAGGTAAGACCCAAGGGATACACACTAAACCTATACTAGTCCAAAATAAAAAAACAAAGAGCCTAAACCACTCTTGATTGGGGTGAACAATGTGTAACTGGGGTACAAGGTGTTTCCATCTATCCCCATGTCCTCCAATGTGGATGATCCACATATGGATTGAAGTATCCATATACCTTGTTTGTAGAATGATTAAACATTCTATAGAGACACATGATATACAACTCATGTTTCCTAGTCATGTCTTTGTATGGTGGCCATGTCTGTGTACCGACACATGTACACCAATCCTTGTTCGTGTACATGTACATGGTGGGACTTCTATATATGTACTTTATGATATGTGTTTTTACTCTCCGAATTAAATTCCGAGTTGAACAAAACAGGTCACACACCATGTGGATGAGGTAAAATTCAATCTGATCCTAAACTCTAGATTTAACCAAAACACCACCGCCAGTGGTGTAACGACCTAAACTATTATATATGTGTTTTCCCTTTATATATTTATTTAATGTTTTACTATGTAATAATGTTATATAAAACACATTAATTTCCATGGTAATAAATTTGGATTTAATAAACTACTATGAATTCACCGTTCAAAATATATTCATTGAACAATGATCACTTGATTAGTATAAATATAGGTCTTTAATGAAATCAAATTGACCCAGAAAATGGATGTGATGATCTCAACCAGTAGAATTGTGCCCTATGTAGAGACCCAAAGCGTGACGTACATGGAAATTAAATTACATTTTTGGAATACTTATTACATGACAAAAACAAACGCCCAAATACCGTATTAGTTTAGTGTCTTTGGAAACTCGAAACATAATCTTCTAGTCATGGTGAAAGATCCTCAACATCTCCCATAAAGATCATCACCTTTGGTTTTCTTACCTAAAACCTTTATTAATATCCTAGGGAAAATAAAACATAAAAAGGGTGAGATTAAATTCTCATTAAGGGAAATCATAGATAACATAAAACAATCCATAAACATTTGAATACAAAAACTTGAACATAAAATCTAAACATCAAAATCTTGAGCAAAGACATAAATCATGGAAGTACGTAAGGAATATACCATAAATGAACATCAATCATGATAAAATATCATGGGAATAAAACATGTAATTTTGGAAAACCATTAAGCACAAGATATGATTTCCATAGTATCCAAGGCATTGCTTCCAAGAACATCTTAGTGGACAAAGTCCCTTTCTGAATCGAGTTCACTCCTCGTTCCAGTCCTGTAACACTGAATTAGAATTAACTTACCATTCCAGCCATGTCTATCTCATGAGATATATGTATTTACCAAAGGAATTGGAGGGATATATAGGTCCCACCCGTATTATAATGAAATCATTCTTACTTTTTCCACAACATAAACATAAATAATTCATAATAACCCAAGGAATAAAAATGGGTTTCATAAATATCATCCCATCATAACATAATCCATTTATACAAATGGATATTATTTATTCATAAGAAAAGTGAAAATATGTAAATAATAGAGACATTATACTTGAAACATATACATATTAAATAATGTCATCTTAGATGGAAAATGGTTTTGATAAAACACTTGAAATGGATTCTTGAGGAAAATATCCTTTCTTCTTAAAAATCATTTTCTTTTCATAAAATTCCATGTAGTTTTAAAGGAAAATAATTTTGTTGAATATTTTCATGAAATATTGTAGAGTAATCTTCATTGAAATAATTCATTATTAAACCGCAAAAATCTGTTCATGCCGTATAAGTTTAGAAAAACATTTTTTTCGTACTTTTACTGAAAAGTCAAAACGTACCTCGAATGGTAAACAAAAGAATGATTCCATAATTACTATATAGTAAAATTCCAAAATGGGTAAAAGGAAATTAAATATATATGAAAACATTTTTAGAAAACATGGACATGGATGATAACAATAACACTAGTAAATACTTACATATAAACAATCTTGGATAAAAATGTGATTGGAAAAGATATCCTTTACCTTATGTCTGATATGCTTCGTATGTATATGAACCTCCTATAAAATGATTTAAATAATGTTATTGACTTATTAAATAATGATATTCATTGTTATGATATAATATATGGTTCACTTATGACTTTATATTACTTGTTCTTTTGTAAATTCCATGTTAAAGTAGTGTTTTGGGTAAAATCGTTTCATTTATCATACGTGTATCAACTTGTTGTTCTTGATATTACTACTTATATCCTGATTTACTTAATTCCAGAATATAAAACATGATTTAAAAATAATATATATTAAGCATATACATATATATATGATAGATCGATAAATGGAATGAAATACACTGTTCATGGAGACGGTAGGCTGTACGTACGCATGAACGTTGTTTTCATTTCCTTATTAAATTGAATGGAATTACATAGATTAAATATATATATATATATATATATATATCCAGTATCATTTTTATGTCTTGTATTTAATTATTATTCATTATATATACATTATAATCATTCATTAATGGATAACATGGAGAATGAATCTCATCGTGTTGTGGAGACGGTAGTCTGTACGTACGTATGAGTGATGATATCATTCCCATGATCATGGAATTGTATTTAAGGGTATGTATAATATTTAAGAATCAGTATCTCTTTACAATAATCATATATAGTTATTTATTTTCACCATTATACCCATCCAAGTAAGGTGGTGGTCAAAAACAGATTACACCATGGCGTGGAGACGGTATTCCGTACGTACAAACGTGCGGTGATTTCATTTTCCGTAGGAAGGATAAAAGGGGAAATATGGTTGTTTCATATTTATAATAATATATCAGTATATTAGTGATACTTATTTTAATAATTTATAGTGAAACAACTAAAGACGAGGAAGTAGAAGAAGAAATAAACATGAGAGAATCGGAAGAAAAGATTACCTCTTCTTCGATGAACCCCCTTTAAGCTTCCTCTTAGAGAAGTAGAGTTGGTCTTTTGAGAATACTAGAACTGAAAAAATGTTTCTAGGGATGTGGAGAAGGGAAATTTGCAGGGGTTGTCGGAGCGTCAAGGCTCAAAAGGGTGTGAAGAGAGTAGGGAAGGGGTTCCCTTTTTATTAGGGAGGAGAGGGGCACCTTTGGAAATACTTAAAATATTATTGTATAATAAAGTAATATTCGGTATATAATAGCTCCAAATTGATTTATATAGAATCTAAATTGGTAATGTGTTGAAATCCTGTCAACCAATAGGTTTTAGACAAGTTTATGTTACTATTTTAACCTTATCTTTTAGATTTAACTCTAAGTTAAATAATTTACTTTTTATAGTGTCTTCTTGTTTTCATACACTATATGGTTAATAAACTGACTATAACAATCCTAAAGAACCCCAAGTGGTTCATTATTAAAATATATAACATTATCTATTTCATTTGGGAAAACCTTGTATTTTTAAGAATATTATAACAACTAATAATATAATATTTGATTTGAAAAATATTTACGTCAATTTTGACACTATTTGGTAATTGATTTTTGTGAAAATAATAACAGCATCATTAGTTCGAACAATGTTAAGTAAATCAGTACTAACATGTCATATTAACCTATAAAATTAGTGGAATTTATAAAAAGTCTCAAATTACATATATTTGGGTATTTATAATATCAATTATTTTAATATTTCATTATTTAGGTAATTACTGCATCACCATTGTGTCATAAATAAATTAAAATGGTTAATGTATAAAATAATAAATAAAATAACATTAGGTATAAAATCTCTTTATATTTATAATGAATATTTATTGTCAAATTTATCTTATGTATAAACCTATATAATTTTTTTTGTTATTAAACTTTGATTTTAACTATTTTAACTCCTTTTTAAATAAAATAATATTAAATGTCCTAATCTATGCCAAGTGGACCTAAATGATAATATAATATTACTAAGGTTGTTTTTGGTCTAATTATACTTATTAAATATAATTATAACATTTTTTAGGGTATTAATAATATCATTTTTCCCTTTAATTACCCTATTTAATTTTAACTGCGGTTAATAAAAGTAAAAAGTTATTATTCACAAAAAAATATTTTTATCTTATTGAAACACATTTTACTCCTTTATATTAACCGTGACTCTCGGATTTTCGAAATTACACTCACAAAAGTGGTAAAATTATGTTTTTTGTAAATCATCAAATTTTCCTAGGAGGTGGGTAAAAGACAATGAAAAGTTAAATAAACATTTTATATATCTAAAATTATTATAAAATCACTCCAATTAATTACATTGAACTTATATAGGTATTATGTATCAATTTTGACCTAAAAAAATGTAAATAAAAAAATAATTAATTAAATAAAAAATTCAGTTTTTAAATAGGATCCCAGTGTTTTCACTATTCATCAAAAATTGAAAGTTTTCAGAAAAATACAAAAATTTTACTGTAGGATAATTCCGATATTCTGAATCTGAAAATGAAGTCCAAATTGAACTATAAAGAATATAAAATTTCAAAAAGTGGGTAGTTCTATTCATAACGGCTAGTTCATAATAATATTATAATAATATGTCATTTAGTGAAACTCGGTATTGTGTACTACACACGCTATCGAAGAAGGTCTTGATTCTGTGTAATGCAAGAAAAGGCAGGTCTGTGTGTATTGAAAGATCTGTTTAGTGTTGTGTAAAAGATAATCAAAACATTTTTCATTTATACATTAAACAAAATCTATATTTAATGTTCAGTAGAATAATTTCCACAAAACAATCTTTAAATTGTGTATAACACGAGCCGAGAATAGTGTTGCGTATACTGCAATATAATATGGTGTTGCATATAATACAAGATAATACTTGTGTTGTTTATAATAGAAGACATCAATGAAATTAAAAATAATATATCTCATAAAATCTCGAGGTGTTACATTCTTCCCCCCTTAAAATTATTTTCGCCCCTGAAATTCAACGGTTTTATAAATGGTTTATTACTTGAGAGTTTTATTCATATAAACCCACATCATAAAAAGTAATGCTAAAATTTACTTTTAAAAAATTAACATTAGAAACAAAATGAATACCCAAATTAACTCATCACTTGGGTTCCCACATAGGAGATCATATGTGAAAATATGGATATGGAACAGAAACCTAACCATCATGTTCTGAGGGAGAGTGGTAGAGAACAGGGCAATGAAAAATCAAACAGTCACAAAGCATTAAAATTGTGATGATCTAAGGTACCATCTGATTAATTAGATATGAGATCACTATGACAACATTTTTGGTTCTCAAGTTCATTTCCCTAATGTTGAATAATTTTTGAATTAAAAGAAATACTTACATGATTTTGGTACAATCTCAACGTTGCTCGTGCCTCGAAACATTTCCACTTCATCTCTTAATCAAATGAAGTTAAATTTGTCTTTCGTGAAGTGTTAGTAGATCATGCAATAGAATGATAGGTCATTCCATCTGTCTCAAACATAGGGTTACCAAAGTTAATATACATAAGTCCATCTATGGTGAGATTAATCAGATATGGTTCCAAAATTTACTTATACTTCATCTATCATCCTTCTTAATTAAATAAACTAGTTTCTACTAACTAGGGACTACATGTAGGCCAGTTGTAGGCGATAAAGGCATGTCACACATCAGTTGTGGGTTCGATTCCTGCAACCTTGTGCGATGCGACGGGTTGTCGCCCCTCCAGTAGGTTTTCTTTTTTTCTAAAACTACATTATTATAACATCCCATAAATAATATCAAAACAATTTCTTTCCATAAACAATACTAACTTATTAACAACATAATCCATTCCAATATTTAGCCTTATCTAATATAGTTCTAACTAATCTCATAATATGAAGAAAACAATTGCTAGAAATTTCATCTACCGAGCAAGTGAGTACCATCATTTATCCCCCATATATCATACGATATATCTTGTTGGTCACATTCCAAACATTTGAATACCTTAATCGTGTATTCTCTTGAAAAATTAATACCCATTTAACCTTAGTGAAAACATGAATGTTGTTAAAAGTTATCTCTTTCCACATACCAAAATCCCAAAATTTCTATATACTCAAGCTATGATATCACGTTGTCCTTATATTAGTCATGAGCTCATGAATACTATCAAACATATTATTTCTCTTTATTCCCTCATTATGTGCATATCATCTGCTTTCCAAAATATTTGTCTCACTTTTCATGGTTACTGGTACCGTAATATTATTGAAAACCACAAAAGACTAATACAAAAATATTCCAATATACCATAAAAGTACCTCAACATCATAAATATGATTACCAATACATAAAAACTTCAATCCATCCTCTTCAATGATTTTCAGGGAATAAGTCCTTCCTTGATTTAGAATTAACCTCTTAGGTTAGGGTATTGAGTTGGGTAATACCCATGTTCTACATAAATAAGACATTGAACTCCATAATAGTATGTCACTCTTTGACCCTTTTATCCACATAGATAACATCTTTCCCTCCATTTGAGGTATTCCACAAGGTTCTTCTTCCCTTCTTTAGAAATCTTAATATTCCTTTCCCTATGCTCCTTACCATGCGAACATGCATAAAATTCCCTTTTCCTATTATTTGATGACATAGAAATACCACCAAGTTCACCTTGTTAATCATATATCATGATGACTGATTTAGCATAATCACAATATTTTTCTCTCTAGGTATTACACAATTTTGTTGATCACAGTCACCAATTTTTCCATCACAATCAACGTTAACTGAATTCCTTCTCATTCCCTCCATTGACTAAAACCAGAAACCATAGTGTAAGAAATAGATAAAATAACGAAGAACCACATGATCATTAAAAGTCACTTATGGGATGTCTAACTTATCACACATTATTTAATCCATCACACCTTAGTATCACCATAGGTTATTCATGATCATCAACATAACTCTAGGATTTAAACCTATAGTTATAATAAACCTTAGGGATATCCCTAGACATACCTTAGAAATATCTCTATGGATTTCACTAAAGTTTTGGCATCCTAATTTCCTAAGTATAACTAAAACTTCACTCTGATACCAACTATAGATACCCAAAGCATGGTGTAAATTGACATAACATTACTTTTTCAGAATACATAATACATGACAAAAACAAATGCCCAAAGTCCGTATTAGTTTAGTGTATTTGGAAACTCAGAATGTAATCTTCTAATAATGGTGAAAGATCATCAACATCTCCCATAAAGATCATATCCTTTGGTTTTCGTACCTAAAACCTTTCGTTATATCCTAGGGAAAAGAAAACATAAAAAGGGTGAGGTCAAATGATCAGTTAGGTAAAGCATAGAGAAAATAAAACAATCCATAAACATATGAATGCAAAAACTTGAACATAAAATCTAAACATCAAAATCATGAGCAAAGACAAAAATCAGGGAAGTACGTAAGGAATATATCATAAAAGAACATCAATAATTATAAAATAGCATGGGAAAAAACATGTAATTATGGAAAACTATTAAGCACATGATATGGTTTCCATAATATCCAAGGCACTGCTGCCAAGACCATCTTAGTGGACAAAGTCCCTTTCTAAATCGAGTTCACTCCACGTTCCAGTCCTGTAACACTGAACCGGATTAAATTACCATTCTAGACATGTATATCTCATTAGAAATAAATACATACCCAATGAATTGAAGGGAGATATAGGTCCCACCCATCTCATAATGAAATAATTCTTACTTGTTCCACAACATAAACATAAATCATTCATTATAACCGAGAAAATAAAAATTGGTTACATAAATATCATCCCACCATAACATAATCCATATATAAAAAATGGAAATCATTTCATCATAGGAAAAGTTAAACCATGTAAATCAAATATACATTATACTTGAAACATACACACATGAAATAATGTCATCTTAGATCGAAAATGGTTTTGATAAAACACTTGAAATGAATTCTTGATCAAAATATTTTTTCTTCTTAAAAATCATTTTCTTTTAACAAAATTCCATGAAGTTTTAAAATAAAAGGATTTTTTTAAAATAGTCATGAAATTTTTTAGAGTAATAATCATTTAGATAAGTCATTATTAAACCATGAAAATCCGTTTAGGCTATATAAGTTTAGAAGAACATTATTTTCATACTTTTACTTGAAAAGTCAAAAAGTACCTCGTATGGTAAACAAAAGAATGATTCCTTAAATACCATGTAGTAAAAGTATAAAATTGGTAAAAAGGAATTTAAATATACAAGAAAACATTTTTAGAAAACATGGACATGGATGATAACAATAACCCCAATAAATACTTACGAATAAACAATCTCGGATAAAAAACGAGATTGGAAAATTTATCCCTTACCTTATGTCAGATATGCTTCGTATGTATCTGATCCTCCTGTATAATATTTTAAATAATATCATTGACTTATTAAAGAATCATATTCATTGTTATGATATCATATATGGTTCACTTATGACTTTATATTACCCGTACTTTTGTAAATTCCATGTTAAAGCAGTGTTTTGGGAAAAATCGTTTCATTTATAATACGTGTTTCAACTTGTTGTTCTTGATATTATTACTTATATCCTGATTTACTTAATTCCAGAATATAAAAAATGATTTATATATAATATATATTCATCATATACATATATATATGATAGATCGATAAATGGAATGAAATACACTGTTTATGGAGACGGTAGGCCGTATGTACGCATGAACGCTGTTTTCGTTTCCTTATTGAATTGAATGGAATTAAGTATATGACATACATATATAAACATAAATAAAGTATTATTATTATTTCATAAATTTAATTATTATTAATTATATATACTTTATAATCATTCATGATTGGTTAACATGAGGAATGAATCTCATCGTGTCGTGGAGACGGTAGTCCGTACGTACGCACGAGCGATGATATCATTCCCATGATCCTGTAATTGTATTGAAGTGTATTTATAATATTTAAGAATCAATATAACATTAAAATAATCATATATAGTTATTTATTTTCACCATTATAACCAGGCACGTAATGTGGTGGTCGAAAACATATTACACCATGGCATGGAGACGGTATTCCGTACGTACGCACGCGCGGTGATTTCCTTTTCCGTAGGAAGGATAGAAGGTGAAATAGGGTTGTTTCATATTTATAATAATATATTAGTATATTAGTGATACTGATTATATTAATTTATATTGAAACAACTAAATAAGATGAAGTATAAGAAAAAATAAACTTGAGAGAATCGAATGAAAATATTACCACTTCTTTGACGCACCTACTTTAAGCATCCTCGTAAAGATGTAGATATGGTCTTTTGAGAATACCAGAACCACCAAAATGTTTCTAGGGATGTGTGGAATAGAAATGGGCAGGGTTTGGCGGAGCTTCAAGGCTCAAAAGGGTGTGATGAGAAGAGGGAAGGGGTGCCCTTTTTATAAGGGAGGAGAGGGGAACCTTTGGAAAAAATTAGAATATTATTTTATAATAAAGTCAAATTCAGTTAATAATAGATTAAAATTGATTTATTTCGAAGCTAAAATGGGTATGGGTTGAAATTATCTAAATCAATAGATTTTAGACAACTTTAGGTTACTATTTTAAACTTATCTTTTAGATTTAACTCTACGTTAAAAAATTTAACGTTTACTGTGCCTTCTTTTTTTCTAACACTATATGGTTAATAATATTACTATAACAAGCCAAACGAACCCCAAGTGGTTAATTATTAATATATATAACCTTAAATATGTAATTTGGCTGAGCCTTATATTTCTAGGAATATTATAAGAATTAATAAAATAATATTTGTTTTAAAAACTATTTTATTTCAATTTTGACACGATTTGGTAATTGATTTTTGTGAAAATCATAACAGCATGATTAGTTCGAAAAATGTTAATTAGATCAATACTAACATGTCATATTAACCTATAAAATTATTTTAATTCATAAAAAGTCTCAAATTACTTTAATTTGGTTATTTAAAATATCAATTATTTTAATATTTCATTATTTAGGTAATTACTGCATCACCATTATGTCATAAATAAATTAAATTATTTAATGTCTAAAATTTATAAATAAAATACCATTATGTAGGAAATATTTTTATCTTTCTAATTAATATTTATAGACTAATATTTCTTATGTATAACCCTATATGAAATATGTTTCAGTTATTAAACTTTGATTTTAACTATTTTAACTCTTTTTTTAAATAAAGTAATAATAAATGTCCTAATCTAATCCAAGTGAACGTAAATGATAATATTATATTCCTATGGTTTTTTTGGTCTAATTATACTTTTCCAATAGAAATATAACATTTTTTTGGGTAATAATAATATAATTTTTACCCTCAATTAAACTATTTACTTTTAACCGTGGTAAATAAAAGTAAAAAGTAACTATTCACCAGAAATTATTTTTATCTTATTGAACCACATTTTACACCTTGATATTAACTGTGCCTCTCTAATTTTCAAAATTCCACTAACAGAAGCATTAAAATTAAGTTTCATGTAAATTTTCAAATTTTCCTATGATGTGGGTAAAAGACGGTGAAAATTTCAATAAAATTTTTATATATATAAAATTATTATAAAATGACTCCAATATATTACATTGAACTTATATAGGTATTATGTATCATCTTTGACCTAAAAAAATTTAAATAAAATAAATAATTATTTAAATAAAGAGTCGGTTTTTAAATAGTAACATAGTGTTTTCACTATTCATCAAAGATTGAAAGTTTCCATAAAAATACAAAAAATTCACCCTAGGATAATTTCAATATTACGAATATAAAAATGAAGTCCATTTTAAAAGATAAAATTAATATAATTTCAAAAATTGGGTATTACTATTCATAATGGCTAGTTCATAATAATATTATAATAATATCTAATTTAGTGAAACTCGGTATTGCGTACTACACACGCTATCGAAAAAGGTCTTGATTGCGTGTAATGCAAGACAAGTTAGGGCTACATGTAGTGAAAGCTCTATTTAGTGTTTTTTATAACACAATCAAAACATATTTCATTTATACATTAAACAAAATCTATACCTAATGTTTTTTATAATAATTTCCACAAAATGAACTTTAAATTGTTTATAACACGGGTCAAGAATAGTGTTGCATATACTACATGATAATACGATGTTTTGTGTTGTACAAGCTAATATTGGTGTAGTGTATAATAGAAGAAATCAAAGAAATTAAAAAAATATATCTCATAAATTATCGGGGTGTTACATTCTACCCCCCTTAAAATGAATTTCACCCTTCAAATTCATCGGTGTTATAAATGGTTTATTACTTGAGTTTCTTTTGTAGAAAACAACATAGTAAAAAGAAATACTAAAAATTACTTTTAAAAAATTAACATTAAAAACCAAACAGATACCCAAAGTAACTCATCACTTGGGTTCCCACATAAGAGATCATAGGTGAAAATATGGATATGGAAGAGAAATCTAACCATCAAGTTCTGATGGAGAGTGGTAGAGAACATGGCTATGAAAAATCCAACAGTCACAAAGCCATAAAATTGTGATGATCTAAGGTTCCATCTGATTCAACAAATATGAGAGCACTAGGAAAAAAATTTTGGTTATCATGATCATTTACCTAAAGTTGAATAATTTTTGAATTAAAAGAAATAATTACTTGATTTTGGTACATTATCAACGTTGCTCATGCCTCGAAAAATCCCACTTCATCTCTTACAGAAATTAAGTTGAATTTTTCTTTCACGAAGTGTTAGAAGATCATACAATATAATGATAGGGCATTCCATCTGTCTCAAACATAGGGTTAGAAAAGGTTATATACATAAGTCCGTCTATGGTGAGATTAATCGGATATGGTTCCAAAATGGACTTATAATTCATATATCATCCTGATTAATTAAATAAATCTAGTTTCAAATAACTAGGGACTTCCTGTAGGCCAGTGGTAGGCGATAAAGGCATATCACACTTCGGTTGTGGGTTCGATTCCCACAACCTTGTCTGATGCAACGGGTTTTTGCCCGTCCAGCGGGTTGTCCTTTTTCTAAAACTACATTATTATAACATCCCATAAATAATATCGAAAAAAGTTCGATCTATAAATAATACAAACTTATGTACAACATAATCCATTCCAATCTTTAGGATTATCTAAAATACTTTTGTCCAAGCTCATAGTATAAAGAAAACAATTCCTAGAAATAGCATCTTCCGAGCATGTGAATACCATCATTTATCCCCCATATATCATACGATATATATTTTTGGTCATATTCCAAACATGTGAATACCTTAGTCATGTATTCTCTTGAAAAATGAATACCCATTGAACCTTAGTGAAAACATGAATGATGTGAAAATTTTTCTCTTTCCACATACCAAAATCCCAAAATTTCTATATACTCTAGATATGATATCACTTTGTCCTTATATTAGTCATGAGCTCATGAATACTATCAACCATATTATTTTCTCATTATCCCTTCATTATGAACCTATCATCTTCTTTACAAAATATTTGACGCACTTTTCATGGTGACCGGTACCATAAAATTACTGAAAACCACAATAGACTAATACAAAAATATTCCAATATTCAATAAAAGTACCACAACATCATTATTCTTGAATACCAATACATAAACACTTCAATCCATCCTCTTCAATGATTTTCATGGAACAAGTCATTCCTTGATTTAGAATTAACCTCTAAGGTCAAGCCATTGAGTTGGGTAATGCACATGTTCTCCACAAATAAGACATTGAACTCCATAAAAGTATGTCACTCTATGATTCTTTTTTTGGATCCACTTTTTGTATAAGGTTGTATTTGTTGTCATCAATTGTCAATGAAGATCAAAATGAATGAGATCAAGAAGTACTCCGGTGAAATGGAGGAATGATAATTCAGACGATTGTTGTACTGATCATAAGTTCAAAGAACATGTGTCAAAGGTGATACATTGTTTACATCAATGAAGAATGTGAGGTGTAATCCATCTGAGGATGATTAACAAAAAATGGGGTTTTTGGAGGAAGACCATGCAATTTCTCCTTATTGAATGAGAACCATGGGTTTTGATGAAGACCATGCAAGTCCTCATTATTGCATGATACCAATGGATTTTTTATGAAGACCATGCAATTACTCATGATTGCATGAGAACCATGAAAGAGACTTCTTGACGAATTAAATCATACGGTTTGCATGAAGTAGATCATGATGGTTGATAAAGAAGACAATTTGCAAATGAGTGGAATTCTAAGATGGTCGTGCGGGGATTGGACTTCTGAGATAGCAATGAACCTCACATTGTCATAGAAGATGATGATGCAAAATCTATGCCTTCAAAGAATACATATCACAATAGTGGAGTTTGTGATAAAAGTAGAAGAGTTGCTGAAGGATACAGATCACCAAGATGAAGTGATGTTGAGGTGATTGTGATTGTTGACAAAGCAAACAAATGACATACAAATTTGTTGACAAAAGGAGATTCCATTGTGGCATGTCGAGTTCAAGGACTGTGGATAATGATCCATGTTTTATTCAAGAAACATCGACAAAGGAATGGATGATCTAGAGGTGGACAAAAAGAGCAGATACAAGGTGGCGTCGTTTCCCAGTGTTTGCCAAATTTTTGGCCCTGAAAATCGACAAATAAATAAAAGTGTTTTTGGCAATGGGACTTGCACACCGAGGTCTTGGAGGATAGGAAACTTGCACGCCATATTTTTTTGAATATCAGATCATAAAAATATGGCAACGGGATAAGGGTTGTGCAAGTTTTGGTGAGGTCGCACAGGTGACTTACGCGCCGGGAAGAGACTTGCGCGTCGATGCCTTTGAAGCTTGATAACTTGCGCGCCTATGGTTTTTCCATACCAGAAGATCAAAATTTGTCAAACGAAAGAGGTTCGCGCAAGTTTGGAAGTTGGTCGCAGAAGTGAATAGCAGGGGATGAGACCTGCGCACCGAGACTTGCGCGTCAATGGTTGACTTGTGTGTCGTCGCGCAGGGTGGTCAAATTGCCTATAAATACTGGACTACCCCTCCTCATTTCTCATGGAGTTCAAGACATAGAGATTTTTCGAGCTCTCATCGCGTAGGTGATTGAGCCGCACTAGTGGTAGTTGGGTCGCACAAGTAGAGGTTGCGCGCCAGTTGTTGGATACGCGCACAAGGCGGTTTGGTAGAGAAAGGAAGTGGGACGCGCATGTTTTTAGTTGGGGAAGGAATCGTCATGCAGGTGCTTCGGTGTCACTTGCGCGCCAGTTTAGACTTGCGCACCGAGGACTTGCGCGCCATATTGAGACTTGCACACCGGGCTTGAAAATGAGAGCTAGATATTTTTGAAGCACGCCCGTCTTTCTGGAGTTGCACGAGAGCTGAACGATTGCATGTTACTTTTGGTGAAAAGTGATATTAAAGAGGAAATCTAAATGATAAATGCATGATCTCATGCATACATGGAGAACTGAATCTGAAAAATGCCGAGTAAGATGAGCTTCATTTATTAAGAAATCACATCAGTGGCTGTGATTCAAGAAAACAAAGACAAGAGGATTTAGTGCATTCAGTTATTGCACTAAATTATAAGGTTGAATACAAATGAGCATCAACTCAGGACTCTGATGCAAGAAAGGTCTCATGCTGAAAATGAGACAAAGACTTCAATGCAAATCTATTGATGATACCTTCACGTATATAAACTGAGTGGGACTTCACCAACGATATTGAGCTAGGGGGAGTCAACGGGAGTGACCCGAGAGACGCAGTGAGCTATCCCTAAACTTTTGTAAAGGCAGTGAGCCTGGGACAGAGTGACTGTACCCAAACATTTGTAATCTACATCTAGTGAAGCATAGTCGATTTTGTTACGACAGACAACCTGTCGGCGTATGCTCCTTGGACGTAGCCCTTAGTGGTGAACCAAGTAAAAATTGTTGTGTTATATCTTTGCATGTGAATGTTTCATTACTGATCATATCCATCATACATGTTTATGTAGTACCTACCAATGTGGGAACAAGATACACAACTTTAAGAAGAAAAAGTTACCACCCTGATTCACCCCTCCCCTCTCAGGGTGTCCCGGGGTCCTACAGCTTTTCTCTACACAGATAACATCTTCCCCTCCATTTGAGGTATTCCTCAAGGTTCTTCTTCCCTTATTTAGAAATACCAATCTTCCTTTATGTATTCTCCTCACCATGAGAACATGCATAAAATTATATCTTCCTCTTATTTGATGACTTAGGAATACCACAAATGTTCACCTTGTTAATCATGTATCATGATGACTGATTCCGCATAATCACAATATCTTTCTCTCTAGCTATTACACAATTTTGTTGATCACAGTCACCAATTTGTCCATCGGAATCAACGTTAACTGAATTCCTTCTCATTCCCTCCATTGACTAAAACCAGAAACCACAGTGTAAGAAATAGTTAAAATAACAAGGAACCACATAATCATTTATAATCACTTATGAGATGTATAAATTATCACACATTTTTTATCCATGACACCTTTGGTTTACCCTAGTTTATTCATGATCATGAACATAAATCTATGATTGTAACCTATAGTTATACTATACCTTAGAGACATTCTTAGACATACATTAGAAATATGACGAGGGATTACACAAAAGTTTTGGAAACATAGTTTCCAAAGGTTAACTAAAACTTCACTCTGATACCAACTGTAGAGACTCAAAGCATTACGTACATGGACATTACATTACTTTTTTGGAATACTTAATACATAACAAAAACGAATACCCAATGACCGTATTATATTAGTGGCTTTAGAAACTCAGAATGTAATCTTCTAATCATGGTGAAATATCTTCCACATCTCCCATAAATATCATCACCATTGGTTTTCTTACCTAAAACCATTTTTTATATCCTGGGGAAAAGAAAAAATAAAAAGGGTGAGATCAAATGCTCAGTAAGGAAAAGCAGAGATAACATAAAACAGTCCATAAAAATTTGAATGAATAAAATTGAACATAAAATCTAAACATCAAAATCTTGAGAAAAGTCATAAATAATGTAATTACGTAAGGCATATATCATAAAGGAACATAAATCATGAAAAAATAGCATGGGAATAAAACATGTAGTGGAGGAAAACCATTAATCACATGACATTTTTCCATAGTAGCCAAGGCATTGCTGCCAAGACCATCATAGTGGACAAAGTCCCTTTCGGATTCGAGTTCACTCCTCATTCTAGTCCAGCAACACTGAACCGGATTAACTTACCCTTCCATCCATGTCTATCTCATGACATATAAATCATTACCCAATGCATTGGAAGGTGTTATAGGTCCCACCCATCTCATCATGAAATCATTCTTACTTGTGCCATAACATAAACAAAAATCATTCATCATAACTCAAAGAATAAAAATGGGATTCAAAAACATCATCACATCATAAAATAATCCATATATAAAAAAATGGATATCATTTCACCATATGAAAAGTGAAACCATTCTAATCATAGAGACATTATACTTGAATCATACACATATGAAATAATTTCATCTTAGATGGAAAATAGTTTTGATAAAACACTTGAAATGAATTCTTTTGGAAATTATCCTTTCTTTTTAAAAATATTTTTCTTTTCACAAAATACCATGCAGTTTTAATAGAAAAATGATTTTTTTGAAAATAGTGATGAAATTTTGTAAGGTAATCTTCATTGAAATAAGTCGTTATTAAACCATAGAAATCTGTTCATGCCGTATATGTTTAGAAAAACATTTTTTTTGTACTTTTGCCAGAAAACTCAAAATATACCTCATATGGTAAACATAAGAAAGATTATATAAATATAATCTAGTAAAAGTAAGAAATATAAAAAAGGAATTTAAATATACAGGACAATATTTTTAGAAAACATGGACATGGATGATAATAATTACCCCAGTACATACTTACGAATAAACAATCTCAGATTAAAATGAGATTGGAAAAGTTATCCCTTTCTTTATATTCGTTGTGCTTCGTATGTATCTGATCCTCCTGTATAATGATTTAAATAATGTCATTGAATTAGAATAGAATCATATTCATTGTTATGATATCATATACAGTTCACTTATGACTTTATATTTCCCATTCTTTTGTAAATTCAATGTTAAAGTAGTGTTTTGGGTAAAATCGTTCCATTTATCATACGTGTTTCAACTTTTTGTTCTAGATATTATTACTTATATCCTGAATTACTTAATTCCAGAATGTCAAACATGATTTATGTATTATATATATATTCATAATATAGATATATATATGATATATCGATAAATGGAATGAAATACACCCTTCATGGAGACGGTAGACTGTACATACGCAAGAACGTTGTTTTCGTTTCCTTATTGAATTGAATGGAATTAAGTAGATGACATACATATATATATATATACATAAATCTTGTATCATTATTATGTCATATATTTAATTATTATTCATTATATATACTTTTTAATCATTCATGAATGGTTAACCTGGAGAATGAATCTCATCGTGTCGTGGAGACGGTAGTCCGTACGTACACACGAGCGATGAAATCATTCCCATGATCTTGGAATTGTATTGAAGTGTATGTATAATATTTCAGAATCAATATAAATTTAAAATAATCATATATAGTTATTTATTTTCACCATTATACCCATCCATGTAAGGTGGTGGATGAAAACAGATTACACCACGACATGGAGATGGTATTCCGTATGTACGCAAGCGTGGTGATTTCATTTTCCATAGGAAGGATAGAAGGTGAAATATGGTTGTTTAATATTTATAATAATATATCAGTATATTAGTTATACTTATGTTATTAATTTACAATTAAACAACTAAAGAATAATATGTAGAAGAAGAAAAAAACTTGAGAGAATCAGAAGAATAGATTACCTCACCTTCAACACACCTCCTCTAAGCTTCCTCGTAAAGAAGTATAGTTGGTCTTTTGGGATGAACATAACCTCCAGCATGGTTCTATGGAAGTGGAGAAGATAAATGGGAAGGGGTTGGCCGAGCTTCAAGGCTCCAAAGGGTGTGAAGATAGGAGGGAAGGGGTTCCCTTTTTATAAGGGAGGATAGGGTCACCTTTGGAAAAACATAAAATATTACTTTATAATAAAGTCTTATTCGGTTTATAATAGATCAAAATTGATTTATTAAGAAGATAAAGTGGGGATGGGTCGAAAAACTCTCATCAAATATGTTTTATTCATGTTTAGGTTACTATTTTAACCTTATCTTTTAGATTTAACTCTAAGTTAAATAATTTATCTTTTACCATGTCTTCTGGTTTTCTTAGACTATATGGTTAATAAACTAACTATAATATAACAAACGAACCCCAAGTAGTTAATTATTAATATATATAATCTTATCTAAGTCATTTTGATGAACCTTAGATTTTTAGGAATATTATAACAATTAATAATATAATATTTTGTTTAAAAACTATTTCATGTCAATTTTGAAACTATTTGGTAATTGATTTTTGTGAAAATGATAACAACATGATTATTTCAAAAATAGTTAATTAAATCAATAATAACATGTCATATTAACATTGAAAATTGTTGTAATTCATAAAAAGTATCAAATTACATTTATTTGGGTGTTTATAATATCAATTATTTTAATATTTCATTATTTAGGTAATTACTACATCACCATTGTGTCATAAATAAATTAAATTATTTAATGTATAAAAATTATAAATAAAATACCATTAGGTATGAAGTCTTTTTATCTCTATAATTAATATTTATAGTCAGATTTATCTTATGTATATCCCTATATTAAAATGTATTTAGTTATTAAAATTTGATTTTAACTATTTGAACTCTTTTTTAAATAAAATAATAATAGATGTCCTAATCTAATCCAAGTGGACCTAAATGATAATATTATATTCCTAATGTAGTTTTTGGTCTAATTATACTTATACAATAGAATTAGAAAATGTTTTAGGGTAATAATAACATCATTTTTACACTTAATTACCCTATTTACTTTTAACCGTGGTAAATAAAAGTAAAAGGTTACTATTCACCAAAAATTATTTTTTTCTTGTTGAACCACATTTTACTCCTTGATATTACCCGTGTCTCTTGTATATTCGAAATTCCACTCACAAAAGTGGTAAAAGTTTGTTTTATGTAAATTTTCAAATTTTCCTTGGAGGTGGGTAAAAGACGGTGACAAGTTCAATAAAATATTTATATATCTAATATTATTATAAAATGACTCAAATGAATTAAATTGAAATTATAAAGGTATTATGTATCAATTTTGACCTAAAATAAATTTAAAAAAATTAAATAATTATTTAAATAAAAAATCGGGTTTTAAATATTAACCTAGTGTCTTCACTATTCATAATAAATTAAATGTTTTCAGAAAAATACCAAAAATTTACCCTATGCTAATATCGATATTGTGAATCTAAAAATAAAGACCATTTTGAAAGATAAAATTTATAATATTTCAAAAAGTGGGTATAATTATTCATAACGGCTATTTCGTAATAATATTATAATAATATCTCATTTAGTGAAACTCGGTATTGCGTACTACACACGCTATCGAAGAAGGTATTGATTGAGTGTAATGCAAGCCAAGTAATGGTTGCGTGTACTGAAGGCTCTGTTTAGTGTTGTGTATAACATAATCAAAACCTTTTTCATTTATACATTAAACAAAATCTATACTTAATGTTTTGTAGAATAGTTTCCACAAAACGAACATTAAATTGTGTATAACACGAGACAATAATAGTGTTCCGTATAATGCATGCTAATACAGTGTTGCGTATAGTACAAGATAATCATGGTGTAGTGTATAATAAAAGACATCAATGATATTAAATATAATATGTCTCATAAAATCTTGGGGTGTTACAATAAATTCCATTTATTGGATATTCATAGGAATATACAATTTTTGGCCTTTTCCAATGACCAATCCCATGTTGAGATCTAGAAACTAAAGCATGGGAAAGACTATTTATGGGAGAAGTTCATGTTCATCAAGATCACATCCAAAACCATGTTTTCTGAATGACCCCATGAAATTCTCACCATCATGCACCTTAATCTTATAGTGTTGGATTGTATAATAAAGGTGCATGTATCAAGATGTTAATAATATGAATATTTCTATTGTATTGAATAATGAATTTTTTTCATTTTTTATTGTTAATTTATAAAATATTTATATTATGATTCAATTCAACAAAAATTTTTTGGGTAATATTCCAAATCAATTAAGGGGTTTATTTTGAGGAATTAATGGATTTTTAAATAAATATAATTTTTATAAATTTTTACTGTTAAATATGGTTTATTAATTAAAACGGTCATAAATTTTCATGAAGGGAAAATAACTTTTTATAAGTGTTTAAAAACTCTTACTGTCAAAAACCAAAATTTTTTAAATAAAGTTTGAATATTATTTTAAAATTTAAAATAAAAATATTTAAAAAATTATTTATATTAAATAAATATTATTTCTGAAATCGTAACTTCATAATTATACTATAGTTATGTTTTCATAATATGCTTAGAGAACCGAATGATCAGATAAAAATTTAATATCGCTGAATATACGTTGTGTTTTATGACATCATAATGACCCAAAAAATGAGGTAATAAATAAAATAATGGTTATACATAGTCAAGTGTATGTTTCAATTTAATATAATGAGATTTTATGTTTACATGATTAATTTTATAATGCCCATATATATCAGAAAAAAAATTAATTAATTTCAGTGTTTTAAATTCATTTATTTATAAGTGTGAATCACCTCTACATAATAAATGGAATTATTTTAATAATTTCAGACCATTTAAAAATAAAATGTGGAAAACACTCCCCTTTGGAAGAATTCATGGGAAAAAATTATGGGGTGGTTTTTTATTTTGAATATTTTATTTTATAGAGTCCAAAACTGAAATATTTAAGAAATCCATCTATTTTTTGCTATAAATAAAACCCAAACTCCCATTTATTTTTTGTATAAATCATTATATAAAACCCATACTCTTAACTTCCCTCTCTATAATCCTACAAACCCACCATAATCTCTCAAAAATTCCCTTTTTCGATTTTATAGCCACACATTCATATATGTGTTATTTACTTTCTTATCTTTATCCATGTTTAATCATATTGTTATGATTTTTATATTTAATTCCTAATAATGGGGTATATTTTCTCATCATTCAAATACTTCCCTTATTATTTATAATTGATTAGATACACCTTTATCTCTAATTATTCCCTCTTATGTACACACGTTACCAAGATGAAATTTCATAACCATCCTTTCTTTTATCTTTTTATTAAAAATTATTTATTATCCAATATCTTTTTTTTAATTCTATATGTCATTTGATGATACTTTTACTAAAAACATCATGTAAAAAATTTGTTATACCCATTTTGATCTCATCCAACAGTTTTTGTGAATATTTATGTGGCATGATTATGCTGCGAAAATTTCACAGTGATTTTTCATGCCAAACAAGTTGTGTAGTGAATGTCATACACATTTACTCTCAATGGTGTTAAATTTTATACACATATAACTTTTTATTGTGGACAAAAATATATTTATTCCATGCTCTATGATCCTGGACTAAATTATTATTATGAATGAATCCGTGTTTTATTATATATGTGGAATGCTTAACTATGAGAATGAGATGTACATGACGAGTGAACACGAAATTATATAGAACTCTAATGCATTGGTTAATGTTTAGTATCATTCTAATTCATGTTGGGATTGGGGTTTAACTAATTAAATTATGGTTCTTTATCCACCATGAAGTCTTGAAGGTTTATCCTTGACCTATTTTTTATGATAGAATGTTCTAATTTGATTCCTCATTTACCATGTTATGTTTCTCATGCTTTCTCATGCCTTATTATTCATGTTCCGTAATGCCTAATTGATATTCAATTTATAACATGAATTATTATCTCCATCGTTATTCCCATACTGGGATTTATATTTCACCCCTTTATTATGTATTTCTTCATGTTATCCCATGCATTTTTAAGAGAGATCATTTTAATGTTATTTTCAATAATGATTTTGTAATTCATGTATAATGTTGTAATGCAATATACCCAATACCCAATGTCACAAGACTTCACGATCATTTTGGTGTTATTAAGTGTTATTTTTATGTTATTAAATAATTTATTAGTTTTTAAAAATGATAAGGATTCTAATATATGGTATCGGAGGGGTAAAATGAAAATTGTAATGAAACTATTTTTCATGGGGGGGGGGATTGTAATGACCCAAACTATTATAAATGATGTTTCTCATTGTGTTTTGATTTAATGATTTTTAATATAATATGGTCATATAAAACACATTAACTAATTCATTTATATATTTTTATTCAAAATTCCATTAATAATTTTACTGTTGTTAATATATCCATTGAACTGTGATCATATGATTCATATAAATGTAGGGATTTTATCAAATCCCATTGACTTAGGCAATAGAAGTGATGGAATCATCCAGTAGAATCATTCCATATGAATACTATCTATTATAGAATCAGTGGGAGATAAAATATCAAGTCTTTTTCCTTGACCAAGCCAAGGTAGGGATCCAACAACATAACTATGAGTGAAACTGTTTACAAAAAATGTTTAATCTTATCAAGATCATGGGAAATAAAATTTTTTCCAAACAACAATGAAAGTCTCACCATCACACATCTTACTCTTAGGGAATATGATAGTGTAATAAAGGGATATATATCAAGATAATAATAATAAAAATATGTATATTTTATATAATTAACATTTATTTTCAATTTTTTATTGTCACTTTATAAATGATTTGGATTTTGATTCAATTGAAAAAAAAAATATTTTCAGGTAATATTAAAATTTAAATACAGGATTTATTTTAATTAATTAATGATTGTTTGAGAAAAATGGTATTTTAACGAAATTTTATTATTAAATATTTATTATTAATTATAAATGTATATATAATTTTTATGAATTGAAATAATCTTTTTATATATTTTCAAAAACTGTTGTTGTCAAAAACTCATCGTTTTTTCAATAAATGTCCAATATTATTTAAAAAATATATAATTAGAACACTCAGAAAATAATATCAATAAAATTAATTTTTTTTTGTATTTGTATGTAAAAATAATAATATGGTGGATTTTTCATAATTTTGTTTGACAGCCGAATTTTTGGATAAAAAGTAAATATCGTATAAATATATGGTGTGTTTTATGACATTATAATGTCCCAATAGTTGATGTAATAAATACTATAATGGGTATAAATAGAAAAATCACTATTTTAACAATTAAAAAATTTATTTTATGTTTACTTGATTAATTTTATAATTCATTTTGGAATTCCACAAAACATTTAATATATTTTCAAGTTTTTAATTCATGTATTTAAAAGTGTTACTCCCCTCCACATAAGAAAGGGAATTATTTCAATAAGATATCTCCATTTTATAATATGTTAATAAAAAATACTCCCTTTTGGTAAAGATTTTGGGTATAAAACATTGGAAGGTTTGTGGTTTTTAATATTTTATATTTTATTGTGGAAAACCTAAATAATATAAAAATCAATCTATTTTCCTATATAAACACACCCAAGATCATGATTCTCATAACAATAAATACATTAATCTAATATTTAGTCCCCCTTACCTCAGTATAATCCTCCCAAGGTTTACGATGATCTCATGAATCCCCTGTTTAATCTCTTGGAGCAACAAATTCATGTAAGGGTTCTTTCCATTTTAATTATTATCCAAGTTTCTTCATCTTGTAAAGCCTTTTATTTTAAATTACTAATTATGGTGTATATATTAACACCTATCCCATAATTCCATATTTATTTCTCAATGAAGAGAAACCACTTTATCTCTCATTAATCCCTCCCATGAACACCTGTTAGCATGCATATATTTTGTAAGCATCCTCTCCTTTATCTTTTTATTCAAGCATATTTATTATCATAGATCTTCTTTTTCTAATTATAAAGGTGTGTAAAAGTCATTAATTGTACCTATTACATTCTAAATCATGTAAAAATTAATATAAACCCATTTATCTATCATTAACACATTTTTATGAATTTTGATGTCACTGTGTAATGCTTTTGTATTTCCACCGTGATTTTACATGCCAAACCATTTGTGGAGTGAGTCTTGTGTCATTTCCTATCAAGGGTGTCCACTTTTATACACATATACATTTTTATTTGGGAGTTTCATTTATGTATTTTGAGAACCATGAACATGGAAATAAAGATTATGATGATGAATTAATCGATGTTTTAGGATCTATGTTGTACTCATAAGCAAGAGAATTAATTGAAAGTCACACATGTGCCTGGAATTATATAGCGCTCTAATGAATTGGGTTATTTTTAGAGTCATGATATGACATATTGATACATGGGTTCAAGTGATATTTTATTGGAGTTTTTACTCCATGATGTCATGGAGGTTTATCAATGACTCGTGTTTATGATGATGTGTTTTATGTTATTTCCACATTTCCCCTTTTATGATTCTTGTGCTATATCAAGCATTATTATTCATATTCCGTTATACCTAATGGATTTGAATTTTTTAACATGTAATATTATCTTAATGTTATGATATGTTTATTTCCTTACTAATATATATATGTCACCCATTTCTTATTTATTTCTTTTGGTTATCAAAAATAGTTTAAAGTGGGAGCATGTTAAATAAGTTTTCAATAATGATGTTGTAATGAATGATTAATATAGTAATACAATATACCAAATTCACAATGAAACTATAATTATCATTATCTCAGGTTCTATTAAGTGTAATCTTATATAATTAAACTATTTATTAGTGTTTAATAATGATAAGGGTTGTTATAAGGGGGTCTCACATGGTGTGTAAAATGAAGAATGCATTTTGTTTCCTCATGATTAATAGATCAACTTATATGTCATCCTACACCTCACTAGAGCCGCCGACCTTGACAGATCCAATAATTACATGATCAAACGGTATGTTACTTCACATCTAGACAAGACCCATGACTGAGATATGGTTATAAATCCATCCACTGAGCCATTGTCCTTATGCATCCAAACTGGGAGAAATATATCCCACAAATCTGAAATGATTCTCTACTGATAATCCACCGTCATCGTTAAAACTCTATCACGCCACCAGTCATGTACCACACTAATGGTCTTGATCTATTTTACTTAACAACATTAAAATATATATAAAATTCCCAATATTCCTCAAACTTTTTTCCAAATAAAATTGCAATGATAAACATGTAATAAATGCGGGAAGGAATCCATAAGCCATAAAAAGTGAGGAATGAACCTCTATAATTGTTTATTTTCCTAAATTAATTTTCATATAAAGTATGAATGAATTGAGATACACATATGAGTACTTGAAATAATCCATAAAATTATATCTAATAGTGATGTGCGGATTAATTATGTTCATGTATTTAATTAACACTCATCTTGGTTTGAATAGGGAGAATGATAATAACAAATCACAACATCCAGAATGGATTTTTAATCGATCATTGATGAATAGCTTTTGTGTATCCATCATTAAAGAGATCCATAGATTTCATCAGCATGAAAATCCATGATCCGAACCTTGTATATCGTAATCCACCATGAAAATACCATCAACGGTCTATTTTAATCTCTTGGGTTTGATTGCCCAACATTAAGAGAATTCTATAACATGAAATTTAATGGTGAAATATTCATTGAATCAAAACTAGAAAAGTAAATTAATTATTTAATTTATATCATTTACCTATGTTGTCAATTAATTTTTCACAAATGGCCAGCATCGGCAAAGATTAAGTTGTGCCCAAGGTAAAACCAGCTTTTTATAGTAAATCATGCCCTATGATTTCTAATTCTGATCTTCATTCATAATCTATTTCACGTTATATGGAATATTATGCATGTTTTATATTTAATATTTTTAATATATTTCAAAAATTTATTATGGGAAAACCTAGCTTTGGAATCGCACTCCGTCTTAGTTCTTGTTCTCGAAAATTTTCCATATAAAATAAGAAATAATACACAAAAAAATCTGAAACATTATAAAAAAGAGTCTTCATTAAATCATATAAATTTCATTTATACATAATTAATGATAATATTTTTTTTGTGTAATGGTAATATAAAATGATATAAATTTTATTATGTAGATAAAAATTACATAAATATGAATATTTATAGAGTTAAAAATATATAGTTGCTCAGAAATTATAGTGAATTTCATTATATAAACGTGATAAAATCGAATTATTCTATACAATCTACATCATCTATTCAAATATTATAATAAATAATATTGTCATAAATTATGTTCATATTTTAATAAAATTGGACATGGAAGAAATTATATTCCAAGATTTTCTCTATAATATAATACGAAACATCCACAATATATAAGTGCATGCCTCCAAGAATTTGTACAGATTTACTAAAAATAGAAAAAATTATATTTTTTTGGGAAGTATAAGATTTTATATTATATGTATTTTCTAATGAAATTATCCTAATTATTATGGGATTTAAGTAGCAATAATAATTAGTAAATAACATCCAGTTTGATAAATTTGATCATATATTCCCAATTTCTGATGGTTTTTTTAATAATATATAGATACAAAATATTCAATACATTCAGAGTATAATTATAGGATGGGTAGTAAAAAAAATTAACTATTCAAATTTTTATTCCATTAATATATACCTCAAGTTTGAGATATTTTTGAGTCTCATGTTGTACCTTCTACTGTAATATCTACATGTGTCGATTATAGAGGATTGTGAGAACTATAATATAATTGATCATTAGAATGTGATTATTAAGGGAATTCAAAACTAGTTTTAGTGGAAGTGAAAGGATTTCACACCAGTACACAAAAATATATTGAGAGTATATGTCTTTCCAAAATACTACCGATGAACAATGGAGAATATTATTCAAGTTATGATGAGAAATATATGGGATATGGAATGGACGATAATTGGATGCCAGAAACCATGTGAAATAAATTATAAATACATTCTAGTGGGACTATAGATATAATGGTTGTATTATATGGAAAACTAGTGGGACATGATTCCATATAACAACATGACCTAAAATAGTAAAAAATCTATGGTTATGTGGGCTAACTAATCAAGAAATGTGTAGGCTTTAGTGGCTAAATTTAATAAATAATTGTGTTATATACCACATACATACAAAATATTTGGATAAAAATGATATATATAATGAATTGGGGATCAAACAATAACCATTATTTAGTGGAATAAAATTTTAAAATTAAAAAGGTATCGTTGATTCACCCCAACCTCTTAGTGATCAAATATACTTCAATTCTTTAAATGATATTAAAGAAATTAAAAGTTCCCTCCAAATTGAATCCATGTTTTCCCTATTGATTTTTTTCCCTACAATATGTGTGTTAATACCATGTGGTTTTTATATGATTTTATGAAGGTGTTGTTGATGAATATGTTTTAGTGGATATGATTCATGGTGTTTAATTTTTTTTTCTAATGAAAGATTCATGTTCAATTTAACATTTACTATGATAAGATAGTGTTTGTAGATTCATTTGGATGTTTCTTAAGCTGTTTTGTAGTTATTACAAATAATTAATAGACTTCATGATACAAAATTATAAGATAATCAAACACACAACGTATATATTTGTAATTAACCATATATTTTTGTTAAATAATATGGATTGAATTATAAAATAGATATTATTGTACCTATTAGATTGATCTTTTTTTATGTGGATCTTCATTTTTGAAGAAATCCATATCCCAAGGAGTTTTCTACATCACAAAGATGACCATGTATATTTTTTAGGAATCCATAACTTTTAGAACCTTAACACCACTACAGATTTATCATGTAAAAATGGACATAAACATAATATTCCTATTACAGGGAATTAGGATTTATCTATAGAGGATAATAACTGGTTTATTTTAGTTTGTTTTGAATTTTGATGGAGTCTCCCTTGTAATGGTGTACCATGAAATCATTAGGTATATCATGCTATGGGAGACGCTTCAAAATTGCAATGGAGTGTGGGTATTTGTTTTCATGACATGGGAATTGGAATACCTCTACATCGTATTACCAAATAATTCCACAATTTTTTTAGGAAGTTAAAATATAATTGGTTCGAAATACTACTTTAGTCACCAATAGAGGATTTTATGCCATGAATGTAAAAATATGGACAATTTAAAAAACCATAACGACAGGGATTAATATAAGAGGTTTCGGTGTTTATTCATACCAATTATAACTTCCAATTATAATTTTATAGTGTATATTAATTGTAAAATGATATTAGGGATGTTTTTCAAGAAGGGGATATGAATATGAATTTAAAATTCAATTCTAAATAAAAAATATGTTTTTTTATTAAAGATATTAATTTATATGATGGAAATTCCAAAAAAATTAAATGATAAATAATAATGCGTTAAGTCAAGTGAATATGTTTTAGATATGTAAAAATTATAGGTGGAAATTTTTATTATTCCATATAGATTAAAGGAGTAATGAAAATAAAATCATAGTTGATTCATCCATATTTTTTTCATTTAAATTGAATAAGAAACATGCCCATGTGAAATTTTTAAAAATGTGATAAACTTTTTTTGTGTTGTGAAAATAGAGAGGAAGTGAAATAACTCACCAAACACAATGACATGGATGATGCATCTTTTGTTGAATAATCATTAATTTTTACTGATATTAATCTTTCTAAAATTTGATATGAACCTATTATGCGGTGAACCAAAGAAATTTTTTGAGTCATGTGAACACATGTTCCACGTAAATACCCTACTCAATTGTACTCAAATGACTATTCTTGTGGGTATTATGATCATTTTGGAATCTATATCACACCATGGACTTTCCTCCCCACATTGATAGGTGATCCTTATATATATTATGTATTACATAATCTTGATGTGTGTGTCGATATCATGAGAGATTATATTACAGGGAATTTACATGTGAAGAAAGATATTATCTAATATAATGTAAAAAACATTTTATCATGGATTCAACCCTATTATATTATCTTACAAACATCGTATAATTTTCCATAGTTGAATAGTAATGAGATTCAAACATGTAATTAGAATGGTTATTATGTATATAGAGATAGAATATCTTGGTAGTATCTTTTTATCAGTTGTGAACCATTAAATATAGAAAATTATATATTTACTAAGCATTTTCAAGGAATATTTATAAAAAGAAGACTTCATGGTTGCATCTGGAATATTATTGTATCGTCAAATTAATAATGTGAATTTATAATTGTAAATGGCATAAATATTGAAGAATACTTTTTATTTAAATATTAAAATATATATTATGGTAAAACCATTGTGATGTGATCCAGGATTCTATCTTTGAGACATAGATATGATGATATCAAGCTGAATAATGATTTGAAAATTGAATGTATCTTCAAGTGGGTAAATATTTATCATCAAAATTATAGATATGAGGAATACTTGTATTACTCTATAATTGTAGAGAAGAAATATCATGTCTTACCAAACATGTTTTATTCTGAAGTATCCACATTGGAAAAAATGACACATGTGAAATATTTATTGATGAGTTTTATATAAAACATGTTTTATATTAGTTAGGGAAACATAATACTATAAGGAATAAAATATAATGGTTAAAAAGGTGACTGTGTTATATCCCAATGTCACAATAAGGTACATCAATTGGTCCATTTGGACAATATATTACTTCAATTTCTTATGGGGTAATAGTGAGTGATTTTTTGGTTATTTCGTAGTTTTTTTCTCCATATTGAATTTTGGTTCATTATTATTTAACATAATATGAAATTTCTTAAAAGTAGTGCTGATTTTTGTGGAGCCACGTATAAGGTAACATTGTTGTCTCATTGTAAGAAAAAAATTGATGACATTATTTTCAAACTATGAAACATGAAATAATTGAATTTATAATGGTAGGTTCATGAGTTTCTAATATATCTATCAAAACTATGCAGATCTCGTTTTTGGAAATATTCATGCACACTCTTTGTGAATGGTTTCATAAATGATTTGATGTCAATTAATTAATTTAAAAACCAGTTTATAGACCTAAAACCCCTCATGTTTTTCTAATTTATCATTCTATATACTAACCTCTCCACCTTTGGGATTCTCCAAGGATATTTGGGAGATTTGTCCCTTTATAAGATTTATTATATTAGACCATGTTGTGTTTGATCATGAAAAGAAATAGTAAAATCCATTATTCAACATTCTTCATCATTAATAAATATCTTATCTATTTTCTTGAAACGTATCTTAGATGTCTGTTTCTTTCTCCATATATATGGTATAGTTCATTATATGATGATAATTCTATTCAATTCATTATAGGGAAGAAATAATGGTGTTGTATCTATATTGACGTTTTGAAAACCTTTTAGGTTTTCCAAAGTATGTGTTATCATGTGACCTTAATTGATCTAGGATTTAAAATTTTTGAATTTTATATAATGTGTTTTAGGGTTCAAGGACTCATGTTTATCCACAATATTCATCTACCCCCATTCCTATGTTTCAGGGTTCAAGGACTAATATTTCTCTAATTTCTCCCAGGTAGGGATCTAGATGAACTTGGAGCTAATATCGACAAGAAAACAATGAACCACTACACCATTAAAATGGATGGTTATGTAAAGTGGGCAGATGATCCTCTATATAGGAGAACCATCATCTTATCTATAGAATGAAATTATGGCCTGACATTCTGCATGCACGACTGCCTCAGCATGGAAGGATTCTGCATCCGCTACCTCCGTCTCGAACTGAAGGGGACTTCTTAAAGCCAAAACAAGGGCATCATTCATATCCTCTGAAAGGATAAGATCTGAAAGACAGGAGAGAAATTTCAAAATTATAGAAATATACTTAAGGACATCGTACAACCGTTCCAAGCATGAGATTATTCTTACAAGAGGTAGTTGTACGGTAGGGGGAATGACTAGCCCTTCCGGCTATACCGGTGGCTAACTAGTGATGGGAACATCCTGCTACTCACTTGTTGAGGCATGTGGAGTGGCTTCCAGAACAATGAAATATTACTGATATAGGTAATTAATAGTGTTTGGGTAATCACGAGGAAGTCTTGGTGGCTCTTCCTGATCAAGAATTCCAGTTGGTGAAAGAGGATTTGATGACACCCGATGAGAAGGATGCATGTGCTGAGCTATGCGTTGGGCGTCCTATTTGGTTTTTGTGGAATACACAGATTGGATGGAAGTGCTGAATGAGGAACTCCAGTGACCCATATATCCATGTCTCTATCGACACTGGTGACGAATTGTGATGTTGGGAGGATCCACCTGGCACTACTCACCATCAGAAATCATATAGGGTTTCCTAGAACTATGGTGTTAACCAAATCATACATTTGATTGTCACATGAAGAATCATCTACCACTGGATGGATTATGAGGAGAGTCACCATCTCTTGGGGAAAGAATTCTCCATGTGTACAGGATGACTATGGATTTGGACATGGACTTTTTTCCCTTGCGCCATTGATGATTGCTCTTCTGGGAAGAGGACGATGGAGACAATGATGCAGAAGTAGTAGTAGCAGATAACACATCATCTTCTGTTGGCTCATGTCAATTCAGGCATTCACAGATAATATCATGTGCACATGCCAATTTATTCGATCAATCCAGTCATTGTACATCTGAGATAAATGGTTAGAAACCTATTTCCACATTCCATTACTATCACCACTGCTATATGGCTTCACAAAAACACATGCCTCATGTATCAAAGTTGATATTTACCTGACTATGTTGTTTTCGGCGTGGTTTTGAAGCTAGTATATAAACCCATAACATTTTTTGACTATTTTCCCTAGGATTCAGGGATAGGGTAAATAAATGGGGCGATCAGTGAGATCCGCCTCTTATGGCCTCCTACATTCAGGAAAATGTTCAAATGCACTTTCGGAATCAATAGGGATCTGATCATATTTGAATGAGTATGTTAGGTTTCTTCTGTGCAAGAAAGGGACTCTTTGAGCCTGACCCTAATGGGGGGATGGATGAGCCTGTTGAGGTGGCGGAACATAGTTATCTCACCTAGGGGTGCTGGCATGTTATATGGGGGTGTTGGGAGATTCTTAGGCGGACGCTGCTGGGATGCAGGTTGCACCAATGGTAGACGACATCTATGAGGCTGTAGGGGTAGCTCCACTTGTAATAATTCTAGTTGTCTAGAGCCTCTATTAGGTCCACTATAGCAGGCTCATCCTCAACATCCATTATTGTAGGAATTGCATGATGAAATGGATGTGCCTTCTTGGCCTACTATAAGGCATCCTCTAGTTGCTGGGCACTATCAGAGATGTCCTGGAATCCCCCAGGGTAATTATATGTGATCAGAGAGGAGACCATTTTTGTCTTGAAATTCCCCACACACATCTTCAGCATTTTCTCTTGAGTCAGTGGCATGTCCAAGAAGTAGGTGCGTCTTTTCTACTAGGCAACAATGTTTGTGACATGCTCAACATGCCTCTTTTTTCATTTGAAGTGGTCTGCAATACTTTTCTTCCAACTGGTGGATCTAAAATGGTAAATAAATTTTGTACGAAGCTCTTCCCAACCGGCCACTGGCCCGATGAGTAACTGGTTGTACCGGAAAAACATACACCCTTCTAATGTTTGTACAAAAAACTAGATTTTGGAATCCTATGGGTGTGCTAGTGTTTCTAACATGGGTCTGCACCTTGAAATGAAGTGAGCTAGATGCTTCAATGTTCACCCATCCCATTAAAGGGGTTGAAGGAAATATTTCCAAAACATGGGGGTGCTGGCATATCATCATCCCCTGTCAGATATGGCTTGTCATTAGGCAGGATTTCCATCTATCGCATTTCCAATGCCTCAAGGTTTCAAATGAGTGATGCTATCGGATCATCTGGGTAGGGATTCCTTTCTTGACAGGGGTCCCGGACCAACAGTACACAGGCAGGTTCATCAACATAATAAGTAGGCCAAGTGGCTCATGGAGTGGATGGTGGGATATCCTACAGTGCAGATGGGGGTGCAGGATCTGAGACTTGAAGATTATCACGCCACTTGGGAGGCTTTTGTGATACATACTACACCCTCTTTCCATAAGATCCAACCTCTATCCTATTTTTGTGGGTAGGAATGTTAGTGTCACCTAGAGGCAATTCACCAGAGTGATGTTCTGTCTGCCCCTTCTTCTCTGGACAAGGACCATCTGCGAGCTGTTGAGACAACACAACCTTATCTAGATCGTACTCTATCTTTTATAATGATCCAAATATGTCATATGGTTTTATAGCTCTGAGGTTATCCTTAGACTTATTGGTATTCCAGCTGAAGACCAATTCCTCTATGGGAACAGGAAGACCCAGTAGGTTTCTCTTCTTTCAAGTAACCCTTCTCGACAGATCCAACAGTTGTGGCTCCCCCTCGAGGAGAATTTTTTCTCTATGGAGCTCTTCCTCAGTCTCTTTCTCTGATAAATCATCCATGTTAACTCTGAAATTATTTAAAATCATATCCTTGATATCGCCTGGAAATTATGTCTAGCACAAAATAGAACTGAAATGGGGGGTCGTATACTTCCCCTATCAGGGATCTGAACGTGGGGAGAAGCCTCCATGATAATCCAAAAGTGCACCTTAAAATCTCTGAATACATCATTTCAGGAGGGTCCAATGGTGGATTGGTGACTCTGAATGTTCGGCCATGGGGAGTGTGATGAAATTGAAAAATCGACACTTTTGAAAAATTTCTTCAAACTGTGCTTGACTCTTGAGGTAAGCCACTCGTAGATGAAGAAGGAAAATGTGAGTCACCCAAAGGGTCTCGTGAAAGCATCCAAATTCCTCCCTGGTGAGAATTTCCGGTGCACAATAATTAGGTGTTTTGACTGGAAAAAACATCTCCAGGAAATAGTCTGCTCTAAGGATGTCCCACAAACTCCTCAGCTAAAACTCGGTTTATAGCCCTTGGTTTCTCCACTCATCGATTGGAGGTGGATGGAGAACCTTTGGTGGTACTAAAGCAATCCAATAAGCCGATAGGATGGTCGATGGAGAATACAAGTAGTGAACTATCTTTCCACCACATCATGGGATATCCACCAAATAGTGCAATGAATTAGCCACAACATCACGATATGATGAGTTGGCGACCACAATTTCTAGTGTGTGGACTTATGCTACTAGCGGTTGACCATGTTTTTTCTCATCCACCATATGTCCCCAAAAAAATTAACTGATCTCTTTTAGAGGTAGATTCTGCTCATGGAAATGTTGGTGGTGATCGAATGGCCAGACCCTAGGGAGGTGCCAAATCCTCATCCTCGTGGATTTCTATACGGAGGGTGGCAAGGATCTGGTGGACCTCACATTTTGGATGTATGAGGATGATGCGCCTTGTTCCTACCCTCTCCCTTGACACAAACGATCAAGGTGAGTGTTCCAACAATTAATTATATACCTCTTTGGAATCAGAGAAGAAAACTAGATTAATTGTCATCTGAATAACCTTTGAGTTCTTCTTATGGATGTGACAGCCAACCCTTCTACCCCAGACTAGTTTTTTAGGATTGGGTAGATTTTTGGCATGAGGAGGACCATCATCTGAACTGGTTGTAGGACATAGAGGGCTTCCTCCTGAATGGGATGGGGGTGGGAGGAGTACTTGGACCTATGTGAAAGGGAACATGTGGAGGATATTTTTGTCCACTGGCTGACGTGTGAAGAAGATATCCGAGGGAAGTTTGAGAGTAGGTAAGACCTTCACTGGGGCATATGGAAACATTGGTATAACCTACATACTTGTGACCCAAAAATCATTGTTATGAAGTGGTTCATCATACCGGTGTAGTCGAACATGGGTTGGACCTCCATGCTGTGTGCCGAGGAAACGAGGTTGACCAACACTTTTCTGATTACTGGGCTGAGGATGAACTTGTTCAGCTTCTTTAAGTACATGGGGAAGTCCCCCACACCGGTGATTTACCCTATGTTTAAAATATCTATGTCGACAGCATGTGGGAGGATGAACTACTCCATACTCGATGTCATGAGTGCGAAAGAGGCTTCCATAATCAGTGTCACTACAGTGGGGGTGATGTTTATTCATAATGATGTTATCTTGGGGAGTACATCCATTCCATTCATCAGAGAGTGTTGGGGAAAAGACCTCATTGGTAATTTTATGAGCATGAGTTCCTCCTTGGGTGTCATTTCCACAGGTGAGCCCGCAGCAGGTGCTACCTGCATCGGCATCTAGGAAAGTTGACTCATCTAACCTGTGGGGTTGATGGGGCCTCGATCTGGGTTAGTAATTTGATTTACCCTTCTCATAATGGTTATGTGACTGATGGTATGCGCCAGCGGTGGAAGGATCCATTAAAGTCGTTTATTTTTATGCCACTCGGCAAGTGTCCTCTTAAGCTTGTGCCAGACGATGGTGTCAGGTCAGCCGGATTGGGGCTGGCGGTTCAGGTGCATAACATACCTATTCATCATTACATGGGTCTAGATGGAAGTGTTCACGCAGCCTAGTGGAAACCGCCATTGGGATCCCCTAGAACATGATCTCGGGAGGTTTGTCCCAAATATCCATCACCACATTGGCATAGGGGAGGGAGTCATTGAAGCGTTATAGGGAGAGGCTTCAGAAATGGTTGTACATCAGAGTGCGGAGTAGTGAATTCCTATGCGGACATTGGGGGCGGCGGTGGTGACAATCCCTGCATTCCTCTATGTCATGACATTCCATATCCCTGAGTCATGATAATCCCCACTTTCACTAATTGCCGAACAAGGTCTTTTATCACCCTCTCTAAATGAACTCAGACGAGGAGATGGGGTGTGGGAACCCAACAACTGTGGACATGGAGGATACCATGGGGGAAATGTGGCTATGTGAGATTTATGTGATGTCATTTCCCCTATCTCTGTGTCAGTAGGTTAGCAGTGATTGGTTTCTTGATTTGGTCGCTAGGGTCCGACAAGGTAGGGAGTTAAACCATTACTACTGCAATAAGGAAATCAATGTCCAGTGCACCAATTCCATTACGTCTTACATAAGAAGGAAGGGATGATTCATATTGATAACATCACCAACTGATATGTCCAAAATTCCACTGCACCAACATATAGTGAGTTTCATGCCAGACCAAATATTTTCTCGATGGGACCTGACACTGGAAAACTAGATCTAGTGCTAACGAGTCCACTGATGTCTCGAATTATACTAATCTCCACATTGAGGGGAATAAATTCAAATCATGTTCACCATTTCTATTTCCAATGCATTTTTCGGGGAACATTTCCATCACTTATTCAGAGTAGAACGTGAAGATATTTCTCAGCATTCCCACATTCTAATGGCGGACAAAATCCATCAGTTCTTCAGGATGTTTCCGCCTTAATTGAAACTGGATGATGGGATATCAGTTCCTCCTTCCATGGATTCCTCCTCAGAACATGTTACCCAGTCCAGGTATCCCTTATATACATAAAACATTGTTCGTGAAACTCTTCCTAGTTCAATGTATAGAGACCCAATCCTTTCTCATATATCATTACAAAATTTTAAACATAATTATACATTAGATTACATGCAAAGGATTTTTAAGTCTAGTGTCGTGGAAGTCTAGGTACACAAAACATAAAACATGGGGCTAAAAAAACATCTTTAATTAATGTCCATAAAGAGATCCTAGCTTCCTTTAAGCCCTTACATCTGCCCAAGGTACCCTGGGGAACACATGAACAAATGGATGAGCTGAAAATACTAGTAAGGGAATGAACATAAAGATATATCTTAAGCACATGACTTTGGAGGTATGACATATTGATATCCAAAGCATGGAATATATAAAATCTTATCATATAATCATTTGATCATTCAAACATGGAATCATATAAATGTGCAAGAATCATAAAACATTTTTCTTTTTTGGGTCTGGGATAACCGCCAATCCTGTTTCCCATTTTATTACAGGTAAAGGCTAACCGCCAATCCCATTTCACATCCCATCTCATGAGACTTAACAGTACCCAATACATTGGAGCTCTATCTAGGTGCACCCATATCTATATATTATTGAATATTCTAGCCACATAATTAATCATACATAATCAACCATACATAAAAAAACGGGTATACATGGAAATAATTGGGAACCACAATCATGACATAAAGAATAACCAATGGGTGTATCACGAAAGTGTCCATTTAAGAATGTATTTAGAACATACAAGGACGTTCATAATGTAAAATAGTCATATAACATACTAAGTGATTTCGAACATAAGTGAAAACATATAATAAATGTATTCGAGAAACATTACCATTAAAAACAATTTGTGCAGTTTTATGGAAAATACTATTGAGATTTTAAAATAGAAAAGAGGACAATCTCTTATAAAAAACCCAAGATGAACCAAAAAGGTTTTCATAATAAAAAGAAAAATATTATAAATGCAATAGTGGAAAAAAATTGGATAGATTTCACTTTAAATTTGGGTAAATATTCTTGAATTTCCCTTAAAACTGGTTTTCTAATCAGAATTTTCAAAGGAGAGAATCATTTAAAAACATGTATATCCCCGAAAGAGTGTGATGAAAGGATCCTCATAAAATAATTTTTTACAGCTAAAAATAATATAGAAGATGCAAAAAAACTTATAAGATAACTCCATTTTTATATAAATAAAGTCAAGGGAACCTAAAAAGAACCATGGTGGTTCAGGTAGATTTTGTTACAGATTATCGGCATGGTGTAGGGTGCACGTAAGAGGGATTGATGAGAGAGAGAAGGGGTTTCTCATCAATTAAAAAACAAGAGGATAGTATGGGGGGTGTTCTAAAACATACCACATCATTAGGGTTTACGCATAAAGCGGAATATCATAGAGGAAAATCATGATTTAAGAGAAAAATGGAGAGGATCCCTTACCATAAATCTATTGGTGTTCTCTACTTGTTATTAAAGACCTATTGAGACTTCCTACTTTGAGAACATCTTAACGGGAGAGTTTTTGGTGTTTTGAAGAAGATTGGGGCGTTTGTAAATGGGTGAGGAGCTTGGAGTGAGATTTCGGTGGAATATTGGCACAAAACATGGCTAGATATGTGTGAAGAGAAGTGGGAGTGAGGGGGATTTTTATATTGGTGGAGAGGAGGGTTTTCGTTATTTATTAATAATTATTTTATTATTTCATCCCAAGAGAAATATTAGTTATTATTCTCTGACCAATACGATTAATAAATTCATGTGACTTTGATCAAAATGTCATTTACATCATCCATGACTCAACCATGAAGCAGAAATTAAGGTATTATCATTTATTACGAATTATCAGATTTTACGATTCATAAAGAATTTAAGTATTTTACAAAAATACTAATAATTCATTCAAACCATTTTTCGATGATTACAATCCGGACATGAAGTCCATTTTTCAAAATTAATTTTCAAAATATTATTAATTTAATATTTAATTAAAATCATAATTTATTATTATCGACTACTTTTAGAACATTTATATACTTATTATAAAATATAGATATATCATACATTCAAATTGAGTATTATTTTTATAATATCATAGCTAAGTTTCTTATTCATTTGGCCACATCACTATTCTTAAGGGTAGGTTATGATTCACCAAAAATTATGTTTTTCTTATCAGACACCAAATGACAAACTAATTTCAACTGTGTATGTATGATTTTTAAAATTCCAAACACAGATGTGAAAGGCATAAGATTGAAGGTCACTTAGAACTTTTTGGTTCATTATGTTGTGTTTTCATGTGATTATTTGAAATATTTATTTGAAATGAATTTCCATTTATAAAATATTGGGTTGTTGCATTAATCCCCTCTTAATAAGTTTCTCCCTCAAAATTTTGTTTCACATTCTATGACATAAACATTTGGGGTTACTTTTCCTTCATTGCTTCCTCTAGTTCCCATGTTGCCTCTTCGTACATATGGTTTCACTATATTTTCTTATGCATACACATTGTCTTGTTTCATAGAACATTGTCTCTATGTCCAATATCATCACTGTATGCTCCACAAAGAAAAGATCATCCTCCAATGGTACCACCTATGAAGAGAGTACATGTGAAGGGTCTAGTTTGTATTTCAATAAGTGGGATATATGAAAGTCATTTTTTACTTTTGACATGGTAGGTTGAAGTACCAGTCAACAGATCAGAACTCTGACTCAATCAAGGATCTCGAAGGGGCCGAACATCCCTTTCTTTCCTATCCTGATGACCCTTTTCCATTGATATATTCAGATAAATTTGATGTTTCCAACTTTGAACTCAAGGTCTCCTAGACGGTTATCTGTATAACTCTTTTGTCGACATTAGGATTCTTGGATATTCTACTAAATGATTTTCACCTTCTCAACCCTTTCTCAGACCATTTCATGTCATATAATCTTATGATCACAAACTATAACCCAACATGCTGGTGTTCTATACCTTTTCCCATAAAATGGTATCATATGATTCCATTCGAATGATTGAGTGGAAACTATTGTCGTAAGAGAATTGAACTTGTTGAAGATGATGTTCTCATCCTCCATTGAATTCCATAGAACACTCTATAAACATATCTTCCTGTGTTTGAATAATTATTTCATATTGGCTATCAGTTTGAGAATGTTAGGATGTACTAAAGTTTATTTCAATGATTAGAGAATGTGGGTGACTTTTTTCAACTCATCGATGCGAATCTAGGATCACGGTCAGATATAATAGATAGTTTTAATCCATGTTTCCTTAACACTTCCTTGATGTAATTCTGTTCATATTTATCCAATGAGAAGTCCTCTCGAATCGTGATAAAGTGAGCTGTCTTAGTAAGTTGGTCCATAATGACCCATATATCATTGTTTTTTATAGATGTCCTTAGATGTCCACTGACAAAGTCTATGGTAATTTTCTCCCACATCCATGTGCGTAGGTTTGGGGTTACATCATCACTTATACTTTTTCCTCATAGCCTTCACATGCTTACATACCAAAAACATTATTGTATATTCAGTAATCTCCATTTTCATATTGTCCCACCAAATGTTTACTCAAAGATCTCGATACATCGTTGTACTCCCTATGTGGATAGGGAAGGCCGATCTATGTGAATAATTCAGTAGAAAATTATTTATCACTAGATCTATTGGTAAACATAATCGTGTCCCAAATCTTACAAAACCTTCCTCATCAATTTTGAAATTGGGGGATTTTCCATTTCTGAAAGCTCCCTCCCTTTTCTGAATTTCTGCATAATTTCTTTGAGCATCCGTTATTTTCTCTAAGATGGATTATTGAGAAATCATTTGAGAAAGGATTTATGTTGTTCCACCCTTAAGGATTCCCATGTCCTTCCTCTCAAAATATAAAAAGAGTGTATCCTTTTCAATTATCATCATTGAAAATGATGCTTGATACTTTATACTAAGAGAATCATCCACCTTGTTTTCCTTACCGTGATAGAAGTGGATTGAGCATTCATAATCTTGGATGAGCTCTATCGATATTCGCTGGCACATATTAAGATCTTTCAATGGGAATATATATTTGAGACTCTAGTTGTCTATATATATCTCACACTTCTCCCCATAGAGATAATTTAACCAATTTTTCAATGCAATGATCACCACTACCAACTCCAGATCATTCATGGGATAGTTTTTCTCTTGTATTTTTAGCTTCGTGAGAGGCATCGGCTATAACTTTATCATTTTAATTAGCACACATCAAAATCCTTTCATAGAATCATCACTATACACCCCAAAGAGTTCTCCACTAGTATGGAGTGTGAGTACTGGCATAGTGATAAGCATAATTTTTAACTCCTTGAAATAGTATTTACATTCATGTGTCTTGACAAACATTCCTAACTTCCATGTCAGCTTTTTCATTGGGTCTTACAATCTTGAGAATTTCATCACAAATCGTCGATAATACCCAGCTAGACCCATAGAGCTGTGGATCTCTGTTATAGAAGTTGGCCTAGGCCACACTTTAATTGCCTTCATCATGGAAGGGTCCACAGATATCACATTGTTGGTGATAACATTCCCCAAGAATGATATTTTCTCCATCTAGAACTCAAAATTACTATACTTTTCATACAAATTCTCCCTTCACAAATCCTTTAACACAGTATTCAAATTCCCATCATGTTCCTCCTTTCTCTTCAAGTATATTAGAATATCATCAATAAAGACTACCACGAAATTTTGTAGGTAATCTTTAAGGACTCTATTCATTAAGACCATTAAAATATCTATAGAATTAATGAGTCCTAAGGGAAAAACTATGAACTCATAGTGTCCATAACTCTTTCAAAAGGTGGTATTGGGAATTTCATCCTTCCTCGTCTTAAATTAGTGATATTCCAACTGGAGGTCTATCTTATAGATATAACTATCCCCCCAAAGATGACCGAACAAGTCATATATCCATGGAAGGGGTGCTTTTTATTTATCATGGTTTTATTGATATCACGATAATCAATTCATAGGTTCATTGATTGATCCATCTTCTTGACGAAGAGGACTGGTGCACCTCATGGTGAAGCACTCAGGCATATAAAAACCTTTTCTATATTCTAATGTAATTGCTTCATCAGCTCTTCCAGGTCTACAGTGGCCATTCGGTAAGGTTTCTTTGAGATAGGTAGAGATATAGGGATAATTTCAATTGATAAATAAACCTCTCAATTAGGATAAGACCAGGAAACTCTTCAGGGAATACATTAGTGTAATCCCTTACAATTATCTTGTCATTAAGCATGATTCTCTCTGTTGTATCAATAATTTGAGAAGGATATACTTTCTCATAATGTAGAAATATCCACACATGATATGGTGATCCTAAAATAGATTCATTTTCCTCTTTTTACTTGAATAGAATTGTAGGATGCTTCAGGATGTGAAGAGTGATTCCCCTTTCCCAACATCTGATGTTGGATTTTTATAATGGTAGACAATCCGTGCCTAAGATAGCATATAACTTCACTAATGTAAGTATGAAGAGATATTTTGGGAGGTTCTGTCCATAAACATTAACTGAGGAGGTGTTATAAACCTTGTATGCAATAACCTCCCCATTCTATGTTCTCACATATATCTTTTCCCCAAAATTTTGCGGTAGTGTTTGAATAGACAAACTAAACATGAATGATATGATAGAATGCATATCACCCGAACCAAGTAGTAAATTCGCTAGTCCTGAATGAATAACTAGAATTCCTATCACCACATAATTTTCCAGATCCACCTCATCAATATTGATAGCATAATCACTTCTTTGTTTCCTTGGAGGTTGTAGTTGATTTCCTCCGACAACCCTCAGCTTTGGAAAATTATTCGCATAATGCCCATGCTCCTTGCATGTAGAGGCCCGAAACATGATGTACATGGACATTACATTACTTTTTTTGGAATACTTGATACATAACAAAAACAAACACCGAAGGACCGTAATAGTTTAGTGTATTTGGAAACTCAGAACATAATATTCTTATCGTGGTTAAAGATCTTCAACATCTCCCATAAAGATCTTCCTTCTTATTTTTCTTACCCAAAACCATTCTTTATATCCTGGGGAAGAGAAAACATAAAAAGGTTGAGCTCAAATTATCATTAAGGGTAAACATAGAGAACATGAAACAATCCATAAAAATTTGAATGCAAAAACATGAACAAAAAATATAGACATCAAAATCTTGAGCAAAGACATATATCTTGAAATTATGTATGGAATATATCGTAATGTATTATCAATAATGATAAAATAGCATGGGAATAAGGAATGTATTTGTGGAAACCATTTATCACACGTTATGATTTCCATAGTAGCCACGGCATTGCTTCCATGACCATCTTAGTGGACAAAGTCCATTTTTGAATCGAGTTGACTCATCATTTCAGACCTATAACACTGAACCAGATTAACTTACCATTTGAGCCATGTCTGTATCATGAGATATAAATCATTACCTAATGCATTGGAGGGAGATATAGGTCTTTCCCATCTCATAATGGAATCACTCTTACGTGTGCGACAACATAAACATAAATCATTCATCATAACCCAAAGAATAAAATGGGTTTCATAAACATCATCCCATCATGACATAATCCATATAAAACAAATGGATATAATTTCATCAGAAGAAAAGTGAAACCATGTAAATCATAGAGGCATTATACTTGAAACATACACATATGAAATAACTTCATCTTATATGGAAAATTGATTTGATAAAACACTTGAAATTATTTCTTGAGGAAAATATCCTTTCTTCTTCAAAATCATTTGTTTTTCACAAAATGCTATGAAATTATAAAAGAAAAGGATTTTTTTGAAAATAGTCATGAAATATTGTAGATATAACATTATTAAGAAAATGCTTTATGAAACTATACAAATCCATTCATTCCGTATAATTAAAAAAAATTATCCTCATACTTTTTCCGGAAAAGTAAAAAAGTACCTCGTATGCTAAATAAAAGAATCATTTTTTCTATAACACAATGTAAAAGTCAAAGTGGGGTAAAAATGACTTTAAACATACATGAAATAATATTAAACATTTTATGAAAAACATTATTATGGACTTGGAAGAAAAATATAACCCCAGTAAATATTTACGAATAAACAATCTCAGATAAAAATGAGATTGCAAAATTATCCCTTACCTTAGGTACGATATTCTTCGTACGTATCTGAACCTCATGTATAATGATTTAAATAATTATATTGAATAATTAAAGAATCATATTCATTGTTATGGTATCATATATGGTTCACTTTTGACTTTATATTACCCGTTATTTTGTAAGTTCCATTTTAAAGCAGCGTTTTGGGAAAAATCGTTTTATTTATCGTACATGTTTGGACTTGTTGTTCTTGATATTATTACTTATATCCTGATTTAAATAATTCCATAATGTAAAAAAAGATTTATATATAATATATATTCATAATATACCTATATATATGATAGATCGATAAATGGAATGAAATACACCGTTCATGGAGACGGTAGGTCGTACGTATGCATGAACGCTATTTTCGTTTCCTTATTGAATTGAATGGAATTATGTAGATGACATAAATATATATAAACCTAAATACAGTATCATTATTATGCCATATATTTCATTATTACTTATTATATATACTTTATAGTCATTCAAGAAAGGATAACATGAAAAATGAATCTCATCAAGTTGTGGAGACGGTGGTCTGTACATACGCATGAGCGATGATATCATTCCCATGATCGTGATATTGCATTTAAGTGTATGTATAATATTTAATAATCAATATAAATTTACAATAATAATATATAGTTATTTATTTACACCATTATACCCATCCATGTAAGGTGGTGGTCGAAAACAGATTATAACACGACGTGGAGGTGGTATTCCGTACGTACACAGGCGCGGTGATTTCGTTTTCTGTAGGATGGATAGAAGTTGAAATAAGGTTGTTTCATATTTATAATAACATATAAGTATATAAGTAATACTGATGTTATTAATTTATAATGATTAAAATAAATAAGAATAAGTAGAAGAAGAAAGAAACTTGAGAGAATCGGAAGAAGAGATTACCTCTTCTTCGACGCACCTCATTTATGACTTCTCTTAAGGAAGTAGAGTTGGTATTTTGAGAAGACCAGAACCTCCATAATGTTTCTAGGGAAGTGTATAAGATAAATGGCCAGGGTTTGGCCGAAATTCAAGGATAAAAATGGTGTGATGAGAAGAGGGAAGGGGTTCCCTTTTTATATGGGAGGAGAGGGGCACCTTTAGAAAAACGTAAAATATTATTTTATAATAAAGTCATATTCGGCTTTTAAAATATAAAAATTGATTTATTTATAAGCTAAGGTGGGTATGGGTCTAAATAATCTAATCTAATAGGTTTTATACAAGTTTATGTTACTATTGTATCCTTATCATTTAGATTTAACTCTAAGTTAAATAATTTAACTTTTACCATGTCTTTTTGTTTTCTTACACTATATGGTTAATAAACTTACTATAAAAAGCCAAACGAACCCCAAGTGGTTTATAATTAATATATATATCATTATATAAGTCATTTTTCCGAAACTTAGATTTTTAGGAATAAAATAACAATTAATAATATAATATTTGTTTTAAAAACTATTTTATGTCAATTTTTACACTATTTGGTGTTTTATTATTGTGAAAATCATAAAAACATGGTTAGTTCAAAAAAGGTTATTTAAATCAATACTAAAATTTCATATTAACCTATAAAATTAGTTTAATTAATAAAAAGTATAAAATTTCATTTATTTGGGTATTTATAACATCAATTATGTTAATATTTCATTAATAAGGTAATTATAGCATCATCATTGTGTCATAAATAACATAAATTATTTATTGTCTAAAAATCATAAATAAACTATCATTATGTAGAAAATATTTTTATATTTCTAATGAATATTAATGGTCTATTTTATCTTATTTATATCATTATATTAAAAAAGTTTTACTTATTAAACATTGATTTTAACTCTTTTAACTCTTCTTTGAATTAAATAATAACAAATTTCCTAATCAAATCCAAGTGGATCTAAATGGACATATTTTATTCCTAAGGTTTTTTTTTGTCGAATTAAACTTATCCAATAGAATTAGTAAATGTTTCAGGGTAATAATAATATCATTTTTACCCTTAATTACCCTATTTACTTTTAGCCGTGGTAAATAAAAGTAAAAAGTTACTATTCACCAAAAATTGTTTTCATCTCATTGAAACACATTTTACTTACTTTAATCAACCATGTCTCTTGGATTTTTGAAATTCCACTCACAGAAGTGGTAAAATTATGTTTTATGTAAATTTGAAAATTTCCTAGGAGGTGGGTAAACGATGGTCAAAAGTTCAATAAAATTTTTATATATATAAATTTATTATAAAATGACTCCAATGAATTACATTTAACATATATAGGTATTATGTATCAATTTTGACCTAAATTAAATTTAAATAAAATAAATAATTATTTAAATAAAAAGTCTGTTTTTAAATAGTAACCTAGTGTTTTCACTATTCATCAAAAATTGAAAGTTTTCAGAAAAATACCAAAAATTCACCCTAGGATAATTTCGATATTCTGAATCCAAAAATGAAGTCCATTTTGAAAAATTAAATTACAAAAATTGGGTATTAATATTCATAACAGCTAGTTCATAATAATATTATAATAATATCTCATTTAGTGAAACTTGGTATTGTGTACTACACACGCTATCGAAGAAGGTCTTGATTTCATGTAATGTAAACCAAGTCAGGGTTGTGTGTAGTGAAAGCTCCATTTGGTGTTGTGTATAACATAATCAAAACTTATTTCTTTTGTACATTAAACACAATCTATAATTAATGTTGCGTAGAATAATATCCACAAAATGAAAATGAAATTGTGCGTAACACGAGCCAAGAATAGTGTTGCATATACTACAAGATAATATGAAGTTGTGTATAGTACAAGATAATATTGGTGTAGCATACAATACATTACATCAAAGTAATTAAAAATAATATATCTCATTAAATCTTCGGGTGTTACATTCTACCCCCTTTAAAATGAATTTCCCCCTCAAAATTCATCAGGGTTATAAATGGTTTACTACTTCAAAGTTTCTTTCATAGAAACCCACATCGTAAAAAGAAATACTAAAACTTTATTTTTAAAAGGAATGTTAGAAATGTAAAAGTTACCCAGATTAACTCATCACTGGGTTTCCACATAGGAGAACTTAGGTGGAAATATAGATATGGAAGAAAAACTAACCATCAAGTTCTGATGGAGAGTGGTAGAGGACATGGCTATGAAAAATCCAACAATCACAAAACCATAAATTTGTGATGATCTAAGCTACGATCTGATTCATCGGATATAAGGTCAGTAGGACAACATTTTTAGTCATCAAGATCATTTCCCTAAAGGTGAAGAAATTGGAATTAGAAGAAATAATTTATTGATTTTGGTGCAATATCACCATTGTTCGTTCCTTGGACAATTTCCACTTCATCTCTTAAAGAAATAAAGTGTAATTTTTCATTCATGAAGTGTTAATAGATAATGTGATAGAATAATGGGTCATTCCATCTGTCTCAAACAAAAGGTTAGTAAAAGTTATCAAATATACATAAGTCCATCTATAGTGAGATTAATCATATATGGTTCATAAAATGGACTTATAATTCATATATCATACTGCTTAATATAATAAAATAAGTTCCTACTAACCAGATACCTCCTTTAGGCCAGTGGTAGGCGATAAAGGCTTGTCGCACTGCAGTTGTCCGTTCGATTCCAACAGCCTTGTCCGACGCTACAGGTTGTCGCCCATTCTGCAGGTTGTCCCTTTTTTAAAAATACACTATTATAACATTCTATCAATAATATCGAAAAAAAGTTCTATCCTTAAACAATACTAACTTATGTCCAACATAATCTATTCCAATATTTAGGATTATCTAAAATACTTCTGTCCAATCTTATAGTACAAAGAAAACGTTTATTAGAAATATCATCAAACATGCATGCGAATACCATCATTTATCCCCCATATATCATACAATATATCATGGTGGTCACATTTCAAAAATGTGAATACCTTAATCATGTATTCTCTTGAAAACATTAATACACATTGAACATTAGTGAAAACATGAATGCTATCAAAATTTAACACTTTCCACATACCAAAACCGCAAAATTTCTATATAGTCAAACCCTGATATAACTTTGTCCTTATATTAGTCATGAGATCATTTCATTTTTTTTCTTTATCCCTTCATCATGTGCATATCATCTTCTTTCCAAAAATATTTCAATCACCTTTCATGGTTATCGGTACTATATAATTATTCAAAACCAATACATAGATATTCTAAAATTCCATGAGGCCATAAATGAGATTCCATGATACTATTTTGAAATACCATTACATAAGCACTTAATCATTACACAACTTCATTTTCATACTCAACATCACAAATAGTGAGCGCATGTGACTTCCCTTTATCCATTTCCTTAAGTGGTTTCTCACGTTTATCATCATTAACCCTTGTATTTGGGAATTGATTAGCATAATGCCACATTTCCTTGCACTTGAAGAATTGAAGTTTTGGTGGTGCGTTATCTATAGTATATTCTTTATTCACGTCAATAGAATCCCTTTTTCTATTACTTAGACACTCAGCTGCTCGATGAACTTATTTTACACACTTAAAACATTTTCTAGTCCCTTTAAGACAATATCCACCATGCTTCTTTCCACACTTTGATCATAAAGACACATTCATCTTCTTTTCACAAATATTCTAAGATTTCTCATTGAATTCCATCTTTTGTTTCTTGTCAAAACCATGAGATGGATATGTAACACCAACATCCATTTCTACCATGATAGAACAATGCACAATTTATTCATACCTACTAAAGTCTCTTATAGCTAATGCCCATCGAAGACTTGGTTTTAAGCCACTAAAGAATCGATCATCTTTACATTATGGTTGGATGATAAAGCCAGATTCATACCTTGAAATCCTTGTAAAATTCACTTCGTATATACCAACCAATTGATCATCCTTCTACTTAAACACAAGGAACTCCTTTTCCATCTTTGTTCGAAGAATACGAGGGAAGTACTTATTAAAAAACTTGTTCTTGAACTCGTCCCATTCCATAGATTCAATTTCATCTTGGGGCCTTGTATTCTTAATTAGAGTCCACCACTATTCTACTTCACCTTCTAAACGGTAAAAAGCTAGAATAACATTATCATGTTTTGAACAACAAAGTACATAAAATATCTTTTCAATGGTACTGATCCATTTTTCAGCAACAAGTGGATCAAAAGACCCATTTAAAGAAGGTGGACGTTGCCTCATGAAGGAATCAATAGAATATTGTTCTCTTATCTGTTCATTTGGAAGTCCAGAATGATTCATAGCTTGTGTAAGTATAGCAATAAGATTATGCACTCCATCTCCCATAACATTGGTTTGTTCAGGTGGACAATCATTCCATTGTCCATTACATTGATCAACATGGTTCCTTCAGGTTCCAGCCATGGTCTAAAACCCAAAAAGAATACTGTGAGAGGCAAAAATCATGCGAGGGAAAACTACAAAATAAAGGGGGAGTACCTTCAAAATCTTACATCTTAGGTATAATTTTAATATCATTAGAAAAATCCTAGGACTCTAACCTACCCATATACTTAACCTTAGGGACATCCCTAGACATACCTTAGAAATATCTCTAGGAATATCACTAATATCTTCGCATCCTAGTTTCCAAAGTTTAACTAAACCTTACCTCTAATACCAATTGTAGATGCCCAAAGCATGACGTACATGGACAATTCATTACTTTTGTGGAATACTTAATACATAACAAAAACGGACACTGAAGGACTGTAATAGTTTATTTTCTTTGGAAACTCGGAACATAATCTTCTAATCGTGGTTAAAGATCTTCAACATCTCCCATAAAGATCTTCCTTCTTTTTTTTCTTACCTAAAACCTTTCTTTATATCCCAGGGAAAAGAAAATATAAAAAGGGTGAGCTCAAATGATCAGTAAGGGTGAACATAGAGAACATAAAACAATCCATAAACATTTGAATGAAAAAACATGAACATAAAATATAAACATCAAAATCTTGAGCAAAGACATAAATATTGGAAGTACGTAAGGCATATATCATAATGGATCATCATCATTATAAAATATAATGGGAATGTAGAATGTAATTGTGGCAACCATTAATCACGTGTTATTATTTCCATTGTAGCCAAGGCATTGCTTCCATGACTATCTTAGTAGACAAAGTCCCTTTCTGAATCGAGTTCACTCCTCGTTTCAGTCCTGTAACACTGAAACAGATTTACTTACCGTTTCAGCCATGTCTATATCATGAGATATAAATCATTATCCAATTCATTGGTGGGAGATATATGTCCCACCCATCTCATAATGAAATCATTCTTACGTGTGCTACAACATAAACATAAATCTTTCATCGTAACCCAAAGAATAAAATGGGTTTCATAAACATCTTCCCATAATAACATAATCCATATAAAACAAATGGATATCATTTCATCATAAGAAAACTGAAAGCATTTAATTCATAGAGACATTATACTTGAAACATACACATATGAAATACTGTCATCTTAGATGGAAAATGGTTTTGATAAAACACTTGAAATGAATTCTTGAGGAAAATATCCTTTCTTCTTCAAAATAATTTTATTTTCACAAAATGCCATGCAATTTTAAATGAAAAGGATTTTGTTGAAAATAGTCATGAAATCTTGTAGATTAATCTTAATTAAGAAAATGATTTATGAAACCATAAAAATCCATTCATTCCATATAAGTTAAAAAAACATTCTTCTCATACTTTTTTCAGAAAACTCAAAAAGATCCTCGTATGATAAACAAATGAATGATTTAATCCATAACACAATGTAAAAGTCAAAGAGGTGTAAAAATGACTTTAAACATACATGGAATAATATTAAAAACTTTATAAAATACATTTTTATGGACTTTTATGAAAAATATAACCCTATTATATACTTACGAATAAACAATCTCGGGTAAAAATGAGATTGCAAAATTATCCATTACCTTAGGTCTAATATTCTTCATACGTGTCTGAGCCTCCTGTATAATGATTTATATAATTTCATTGACCTATTACAGAATCATATTAATTGTTATGATATCATATATGGTTCACTTATGACTTTATATTACCTGTTCTTTTGTAAGTTCCATATTAAAGCAGCGTTTTGGGTAAAATCGTTTTATTTATCATACGTTTTTGGATTTTTTGTTCTTGACATTATTACGTATATCCTGATTTACTTAATTAAATAATGTAAAAATTGATTTATATATAATATATATTCAGAATAAACATATATATATTATAGATCGATAAATGGAATGAAATACACCGTTCATGGAGACGGTAGGCCGTACGTACATAGGAACGCTGTTTTCGTTTCCTTATTGAATTTAATGGAATTAAGTAGATGAAATTCATATATATATACATTAATAAAATATCACTATTATGTCATATATTTCATTATTACTTATTATATATATTTTATAATCATTCATGAAAGGATTACATGGAGAATGAATCTCATCACGTCGTGGAGACGGTAGTCGGTACGTACGCACGAGCGATGATATCATTCCCATGATTGTGGAATTATATTGAAGTGTGTGTATAATATTTCAGAATCAATATCACTTTAAAATAATCATATATAGTTATTTATTTACACCATTATACCCATCCAAGTAAGGTGGTGGTCAAAAACAGATTACACCACGGCGTGGAGACGGTATTCCGTACGTACACACGCGTGGTGATTTTGTTTTCTGTAGGATGGATAGAAGGTGAAATAAAGTTGTTTCATATTTATAATAACATATCATTATATAATTAATATTCATGTTATTACTTTATAATGATACAACTAAATAAGAAGAATTATAAGAAGAAAGAAACTTGAGAGAATCAGAAGAAGAGATTACATCTTCCTTGACACACCTCCTTTAAGCATACTCTTATCGAAGTAGAGTTGGTATTTTTAGAAGACCAGAACCTCCAACTATTTTCTAGGGATTTGGAGAAGAGAAATGGGCAGGGGTTGTCTGAGCATCAAGGCTCAAAAGGGTGTGAAAAGAAGAGGGAAGGGGTTCTCTTTTTATGAGGGAAGAGAGGGGCACCTTTGGAAAACGTAAAATATTATTTTATAATAAAGTCATATTTGGATTTAAATAGCTCAAAATTGATTTATTTCGAATATAAGGTGGTTATGGGTCGAACTAATCTCATAAAATAGGTTTTAGACAGGTTTAGGTTACTATTTTATCCTTATCATTTAGATTTAACTCTAGTTAAATAATTTAACTTTTATAGTGTCTTTTTGTTTTCTTACACTATATGGTTAGTAAACATAGTATAACAAGATAAACGATCCCAAAGTGGTTCATTATTAATATATATATATCATTATCCAAGTCATGTGGCCGAACCCTATATTTTTAGGAATAAAATAACAATTAATAATATAATAATTTTAAAAAAAACTATTTTATGTCAATTTTGAAACTATTTGGTATTTTATTTTTGTAAAAATCATAACCACATATTTAGTTCGAAAAAAGTTAATTAAATCAATAATAACATGTCATATTGACAGATAAAATTAGTGGAATTCATAAAAAGTCTAAAATTACATTTATTTGGGTATTAGAACATCAATTAAATTAATATTTCATTAATAAAGTAATTATTTCATCATCAATGTGTCATAAATAACATAAATTATTTTATGTCTAAAAATAATAAATAAAATATCATTATGTATGAAATATTTTTAGATTTATAATGAATATTTTTAGTCTATTTTATCTTATTTATAACCTTATATTAAAAATGTTTTAATTATTAAACATTAATTTTAACTATTTGAACTCTTCTTTGAATTAAATTATAATAAATGTCCTAATCTTATCCAAGTGGACCTAAATGGTCATATTTTATTCCTAAGGTTGTTTTAGGTCGAATTACATTTATCCAATATAATTATGACATGCTTCACGGTAATAATAATATCATTTTTTCACATAATTTCCCTATTTACTTTTTACCATGGTAAATAAAAGTAAAAAAGTTACTATTCACCAAAAATTATTTTCATCTCATTGAAAAAAATTTTACTTACTTCCATCAACAATGTCTCTTGGATTTTTTAAATTTCACTCACATAAGAGGTAAAATTAATTTTTATGTAAATTTGCAAATTTTCCAAGGAGGTGGGTAAAAGACGGTCAAAATTTCAATAAAATTTTTATATATATATTATTATAATAAAAAGAATCCAATTAATTACATTGAACCTATATAGGTATTATGTATCAATTTTGACCTAATGTAAATTTAAATAAAATATATAATTATTTAAATAAAGTGTCGGTTTTTAAATAGTTACCTAGTGTTTTCACTATTCATCAAAAATTGAAAGTTTTCAGAAAAATACCAAAAATTCACCATAGGATAATTTCGATAATTCGAATCCAAAAATGAAGTCCATTTTGAAAAATAAAATTTCAAATAGTGGTTATTACTATTCATAACGGCTAGTTCATAATAATATTATAATAATATCTCGTTTAGTGAAACATGGTATTGTGTACTACACACGCTATCGAAGAAGGTCTTGATTACGTGTAATGCAAACCAATTCTGGGATGCATGTAGTGAAAGCTCCGTTTGGTGTTGCGTATAACATAATCAAAACTTATTTCATTTATACATTAAACAAAATCTATTCTTAATGGTGCGTAGAATAATTTCCACACAAAAAAACATGAAATTGTGTGTAACACGAGCCAAGAATGGTGTTGCGTATAATTCAAGTTAATATGGTGTTCCATATAATACAAGATAATATTGATGTAGCGTAAAACAAAAGACATCAATGTAATTAAAAATAATATATCTCATAAAATCTCAATGTGTTACATTGCAATTGTGACACTACACTGTAGGATGAGTATTGATCTAAAACATCCATTCTTGTTTAACATTAGAGGGATTTTTTCATATCACTTTGATGGTTCATGGAAAGATGAAAAAATTATCCTCATTTGAAGCAATTATTGGTTCTCTTCAATCAGTTACCAGGTTGTTTCTTCCACAACTTTTACAAGGGAAAGGTTAGGCTTCTTTCAATCATGGGATTTGTTTGTCAACCAAGCATATTTTTCACCATTTTTTGCTTCATGTCCCTGGGCCCATGAGAACATTGAGAGTCTCCAATATCTATTTCAACCTTGAGGGCACAAGAGACAATCTCCTCATAACTGTCGAAGTCTCTAATTTCCAATGCTTTTCGTACACTCAGATTTAGCCCCCTAAATAAGTAATCCAACTTGCATTCGGTGTTCATGACCAAGCCACGAGCATACCTTTCAATCCATGTAATGTTTTATTCACACACCTTGTATAGAGAACCGAGCCTTTTACATAAAACATTTCATGATTTTAAGCATAAATAATCATCAGAGTACAAGAAAAGGGTCAATATTTCTAATGTCTTGGAAGAATAGGTACATATACCATAAAACATGGGGATAAAAAAACTAATTTATTTCATCTCCATAAATATCTTCTATCTTCCTTGTAGCCCTTACATCTTCATAGAGTACCTTGGGGAACAAATGAACAAAGGAATGAGCTACAAATCCCAGTAAGGGAATGAACGTAAGAACACATCTCAGGAACATGAATTAGGAGGCATGAAGTAATGTTATCAAAGCATGAAATTATAAAATCATTTAATATAATCGTGGTATCATATAAAAATGGAATCATATAAATGTGTAAGAATCATAAATAATATCATTAGTATGGGTCAAGGCTAACTGCCAACCCCGGTTCCTATTTTAGTATGGGTCAAGGCTGACCGCCAATCCCGTTTCACATCGCATCTCATGATACTTAACCATACCCAATGCATATGAGTGCTATCTAGGCGCACCCATATCAACATTTTCATGAATATTCTTGCCACATAAATATTCTTACCACATATACAATCATACATAATCAACCATACACAAACATAAGGGTACCCATGGAAATAATTGAGTACCACAATCATGACATCAATCATAACCAATGGGTGTATCATGAAAGTGTCCATGTAAGGAAATAATTAGAAACTACATGGACTTTCATAGGGTAAAATAGGAATATAATAAGGTAAGTGGTGTCAAACATAAGTGACAACATATTAGAAATGTATTTCAGAAACATTTGCATTAAAACATTTTTGTGTGGTTTATGGAAAATACTATAGATTTTAAAAGGGGAAAGAAGAAATTATTTTATATAAAACCATAACTGAACCAAGAAGTTTTTCATAATAAAAATAAAAAATTTAAAATTATAATGGTGTCTTAAAACAGAAGATATAGTGCACTTGAAATTGGGTAAAAGTTTGTGAGGTTCATTTAAAACGAGTGTGCTTATTAGGGTGTATCGAAGAGAGATTCACTTAAAAACATGTATATCCCAAAAAGAGAATGAGGGATGGATCTTGGACCATGATTTTGGAGCATAATAACAGAATGTTGAATTTCTACATAAAATAAAAGACAACAACATTTGGGTAAAAAGAAATACAGAGCAACCTGAAGGAATAAAGGAAGTTCGGGTAGAATCCATCATGGTCTATTGGCATGGTATCAGGTGTAACTATGAGGGCTTGTTGAAAGAGATAAAGGGGTTATCATCACTTATAAAACATTAGGTAATTATGGTGAAGGTTTATAAACATATCCCATCAATTTAAATTACAAAAAAAGGCATAGCATAGAGAACAATCTTGATTAAGAGTGAAAAGGGAAGGATCCCTTACCTTAAATCCATTGGTGTTCTCCACTTGTTATTAAAGACCTGAATAAACAAATTAGGATTGTTAATTAATAATTCCAGAACCTATTATATATTAAATTTATTTATTATTACCCTTTTTAGTTCATTCAAAGCCTTTTTGATTAGTTATAAGGTTTAATTTCATTATTCAGGCTCTTTTGTTTACTTGGCTTTAAAAGATCAGTTCACTTATATTCATGTTTGGATTATATGGTAGATGAAAGTGGGTTTCCCGATTTGAAATTATATTCTATAGTTCATATCATGAAGATTACGTGGTTTTAATTTTAATTAGGTTACTTATAGTGAAGTTGAATTATTATATATATAACCATAGTGATAACTATTTTTGTTAATCAATGGATTTGATTACAAAGAATTTGTTTTGATTTATAACTTAATTCCATCTGTACCAAAGGATTACAGAACCAAAAATCGGATATATTACATATAATAATATGTTTCAACCATAACAAAAATGGTTTCCTGACCAGAATTTAAGATAATAATAGAAATTAATAAACTGTTGTCCTTGAATGTGGTAAATTTTCACATCTCAAATGGTGATTTCATTTCTTTCAAATAAAAGGGTGGGGAAAGGAGAGAAGATAATGAAATATACCACTAGCATGAAGAAATTCCAGTACATGTATGTTATAGGATTTATCATTATATTATGGTGAAGGGTGGTTAGGAAAGAAATAAAAAATAAAAGAACATAAAAGAAAAGAAGAAATTGGGAAGAGGAATTTACCTCGTGAGGCTTCCTCCTTTGAGAACCTCTTAAGGGGAGAGGTTTTGGTATTTGGAAGAGGCTGAGTGCTTTTGGACATGGGGGAGGACCTTGGGGAATGATTTTGATATAATAATGGCAATGAACAAGGCTTGAGAGGAGTGGAGAGAAGAGGGAGTGAAGGGGGGTTTTATAGTGGAGGATAGGAGGGATTTCATAATATTATAATCATTAATTTATTATTTCTTCCCACGACATGGAATAGTAAGTATTCCATGACCAAGAATAGTAAATGGGTCATGTGAATTTGAACCATGGGTGGTGACATCATCCATGATGCTAGTAATTGTCTATTTATTTTATAATGTATATATACGGTAAATTATCGTTTTTTACTATTAATAAACAATTCAAGTATTTCAGAAAAATTAAAAAAAAATTCCCAAACAATTCTTCAACATGTAAAATCTAAAAAATGAAGTCTATTTTTCTAAAATAATTTTCTAAATATGATACTTTTAATATTTAATTAAAATCATAATTTATTATCAAAAACCAGTTTTAAAACAATCATTAACTCATTTTAAAATATAGGTATATTGTACTTCCAACATGAATATTATTTTAATACTATCATAGGCGAGGTTAATATTCATTAGGGTACAACACTTTTCATAAGGGTATATTACTATTCATAAGGTTATGTTACTATAAATAAGTGTACGTTACTATTCACAAAAAATTATTTTTGATTCATTACACTCCAAAAAAACATCTTGAACACAACCGTGAATGTCAGATTTTCAAAATTCATAACACAAGAGTGAAAAACATAATTTTAAAGTTCATTTAGAACTTAGTAGTTCATTGTCTTGTGTATTCATGTGATTTTAAGACATTCTTATGAGAACGGAATTTCTATTGAAAAACATTGGGTCGTTACATTCTTCCCCCCTTATGAAATTTCTCCCTCAAAATTTCATTTTACATTCTATGCAAAAAACGGGTGTGGGTACTTTTCCTTCATTACTTCCTCCAATTCCCATGTTTCCTATTCGTACTTAATGTTTCTCCATAGTACCTTGACCGGATGAGTAGTCTTGTTGCGTAGAACATTGTCTCTACGATCCAAGATCTTCACTGGATTCTCCTCGTAAGAGAAATCATCCTCTAACTGTACCACCTCTGAAGAGAGTACATGTAAAAGGTCCGGTATGTACTTCCTCAAGAGGGATACATGAAAGATCATGAACTCAAGCCATGTTTCGTGGAAGTTCTAGCCGATAGGCCACTGTAACACCTGAGATTTTATGAGAAATATTTTGTTTTTATGTATTATGTTATACACAACACCAAAAGAATATTTCACTACACACAACACTGTCTTGGCTAACATTGCACGCAAAAGAATCCTTCCTCGATAGCTTGCATTGTATGCAATATCTAGTTTCAGTAAACAATGATATGTTATTAAAATATTATTAAAACTAGCCGTTATGAATAGTAATACCCACATTTTGAAATTTAATAAATTTTATCTTTTAAAATTGACTTTATTTTTGGATTCGGAATATCGAAATTAGCCTTAGGTGAAATTTTGGTATTTTTCTGAATACTATCAATTTTTGATGAATACTGAAAAACACTGAGTTATAGTTTAAAACCGAATTTTTATTTAAATAATTATTTATTTTATTGAAATTTATTTTAGGTCAAAATAGATACATAATACCTTTATAAGTTCAATGTAATTCATTGGAGTCATTTTATAAAAATATTGATATATAAAAATTTTATTGAACTTTTTTACTCTCTTTTACCCACCTCCTAGGAGCATTTGGAATTGTACAGAGAACATAATTTTACCACATCTGTGAGTTGAATTTCGAAAATCTGAGAGAAATGGGTAATATTAAAGAGTAAAAGCTGGTTCAATAAGATAAAAATATTTTTTTTGAATAGTAAGTTTTTTCTTTTATTTACCACGGTTAAAGGTAAATAGGGTAATTAAGGGTAAAAATGATATTATTATTATCCTAACACAAGTACTAATTCTATTGGATAATTTTAATTCGACCAAAAACAACCTTAGGGATAAAATATTACCCTTTATGTCCACATGGATTAGATTAGGACATTTATTATTATTTTATTTAAAGAAGAGTTAAAAGAGTTAAAATAAAAGTTTAATAACTAAAATATTTTTATATAGGGTTATAAATAAGATAAATTATACAATAAAAATTCAGTTTAAATATAAAAATATATCCTATATAATGGTATTTTAATTATAATTTTTAGACATTAAATATGTTAATTTATTTAAGACACATTGATGATGCAGTAATTTCCTTATTAATGAAATATTAACATAATTGATATAATAAATACCAAAATAAAAGTAATTTGAGACTTTTTATGAATTACACTAATTTTATAAGTTAATATGACATGTTATTATTGATTTAATTAATGTTTTATAGAGATAATAATTCTGTTATGATTTTCACAAAAATAAATTACCAAATAGTGTAAAAATTGACATAAAATAGTTTTTAAAATAAATATTATATTAATAATTGTTATTATATTACTAAAAATATAAGTTTTTCCCAATTGAACTAGATACGGTTATATATATTAATAATTAACCACTTGGGGTTTGTTTGTCTTGTTATAGTGAGTTTATTAACCATATAATGTAAGAAAACATGAAGACACGGTAAAAGTTAAATTATTTAACTTAGAGTTAAATCTAAATGATAAGGTTAAAATAGTAACCTAAACTTGTCTAAAACCTATTTTTTGAGCAGATTTAGACCCATCCCCACTTTATCTTCTAAATAAATCAATTTATAACTATTATAAACCGAATATGACTTTATTATAAAATAATATTTTATGTTTTTTCGAAGGTGCCCCTCTCCTCCCTTATAAAAGGGTGCCTCCTCCCTATCCTCTTTACACAACATTGATCTTTCATGCTCAGAAAAATCCTGCCAATTTTCGTTTTCAACTTTACTAGAAACATACTAGAGGTAATTTTCTTCTTCAAATACCACATTTAATTCCCTAAGAGGAGGTTTCAAAGAGGCGTGTTGAAGAATAGGTAATATCTGTTACCGATTCTTACAAATTTATTTCTCCTTCTACTTCCTCTTCTTTAGTTGTTTCATTATAAAGTAATAACATCAGTATCACTTATATACTGATATGTTATTATAAATCTGAATCAACCATATTTCACCTTTTATCCAACCTACGGAAAACAAAATCATCGCACGTGCGTACGTACGGAATACCGTCTCCACGCCGTGGTGTAATCTGTATTCCACCAACACCTTAATTGGATTGGTATAACGGTGTAAGGAATAACTATATATGATTAATGTAAAGTGATATTGATTATTAAATAGTATACATACACTTAAAATAAAATTCTATTTTCATGGGAACGATATCATCGCTCGTGCGTAAGTACGGCCAACCGTCTCCACGATTTGATGCGACTCGTTCTACATGATCTTCATTGTATAATGATTATATAAATGAATTTAATGAATAAATATGATATATAATACACTAATATCATTCTGTAAATGAGGTATCTATAACTGAAAAAGAATAATAAGAATTTATTTGACAAAACATTCATAATAACATTAACCAATGAACACCCGAATAACAAGTTGAAATGAAATATTACTAATAAGAAGATAAGAATATGACCTTATATGATATCATAACAATGAATATGATTATGTAATAAGTCAATGTCATTATTTAAATCATTATACATTCGGTTTAGATACGTACGAAGCAAATCAGACCTAAGGTAAGGGAAAATCTCACAATCTCATTTTTATTCAAGATTGTTTCTACTGCAGAATTTACTGGGGAATATTTATCATCCACATACATGTTTCCTCAATATATAATATTATTTCTATCCTCCTAGAATTGTTTAAATCCAATTTTATCCATTGGTGAGTTTTTATTAAAAAATATGAATGGAATCTTTTGTCGTTTTTAGTACAAGGTACTTTTTGACTTTTCTGGCCAAAGTTCAAGGAGAATGTTTTTTAACTTATACGGCATGAATGGGTTTTTATGATTTCATATAAAACTATTTCCATTAAGCCTTTTTTATAAGTTTTCAAGTTTATTTTTAATCAACTAATTTTATTTTAAAATTGTATGACATTTTATGAAATGAAAAATGTATTTGAAGTAGAAAGGATATTTTCCTCAAGAATAGAGTTCAAGTGTTTTATCAAAATTATTTTACATCTAAGATTTTATAGGGTTATGTTTCTATCCCTATTTTTACATTGATTTGATTATGTTATGATGAAATTAATTTTATGATGACCTTTTATCTTATATATATTATGTAATGATGGCATGATGTTTAAGAATCCCATTTTTTTTACATGGGTTATGATATGATTTATGATTTTGTGGAACACATAAGAATTGTTTCATTACGGGATGGGTGGGACCTATATATCCCTGCAGTTCATTGGGTAAAGATTTATATCTCATGAGATAGAAATGGCTGGAACGACAAGTTAATCCAGTTCAGTGATACAGGATTGGAATGAGGAGTGAACTCGGTTCAGTAATGGACTTTGTCTATTATGATGGTATTGAAAATGAGCCTTGGATAATATGAAATGATTTTCTATGATTATGTGTGTATGCCACAAAGTTTCTGGTCTTATGTTATGATTATTGGGATTACATTTCACTACTATGATTTATCCCATGTTATGATATTATGATCTCTTTTTCAGGTTAAGATTTTAAAATTGTTATTTTATTATGAATATGATATGATTGATATTTCTTTTATTAACCCTTGTTGATCATTTCTGCTCACCCTTCTGTATGTCTTCTTTTCCCCAGGTCAGGAAGAAGGTTATTAAGTAGGATATGCCAAAAGGGACTCTATATATTATGAAATAAACGGGAGATAATGTAGATGATTTATGAACTAGTTGTTTATGTTTCCCGGTTTCATAAGACACTATACCTATACTGTCTACCATGGTTTTGTTATATGTTGTAATAATTATGCTATAATTCTGAATTAATAACCATGTTTGTAAACTATGGGTCGTTATAGTTGGTATAAGAGGAAAGGTATAGTCAACCATTGGAAACTAGGATGTGAAAGCCTTAGTAAGAGATCTAAGGATATGTCTAAACATCAAACACAATATTAGTGTTTTAGAAATGTCCATGAACAACCTATGATAAGACCTAAAGTGTGAAATGTTTTTACTGAATATGTTGTTTTCCTGTTATAATTAGTGTTTCCCACACTATTCTTCATGGTTTTAGTCAATGCATGGAACCCGAAGGGACCGTGTTAATGCGGAATGTGATGGGCAATGCAATGATTGTCCCCCTGAGCGACCAAACGTTATGGGAGATGGAATGAAAAATCTTGTAGCCATGCTTACACAAATTTCTCAAGTTATGAATCATGTCGGACTTCAAAATGAGAAAAGGAAGGAGAAACATTCTATTGAATCCTTTCTGAGGCAGCGTCCACCCTCATTCAGTGGGTCTACTGATCCCTTAGTGGCTGAATAGTGTCTTAGTACCACTGAAATGATATTTTCAGTTCTACAATGTTCTGAACATGATAAAGTCATCTTATCAGTATATCGATTGGAAGGTGAAGATGATCAATCATGGAATCTTATTTAGAATATGAGGCAATGGGATGAAATTGAGTCCATGGAATGGGACGAGTTCAAGAACTTATTTTTCAATATTTTCTCCCCTCGTATTCTTCAAACCAAGATGGAGAAGTAGTTTCTTGAACTGAAGCAAAATGATGATGAATCTGTGGGTACCTATAAAGAAAATTTTACAAGACATGCAAGGTATGATTCCAGAATTATAATCCAACCTGAGAGTAAAATCGACTGATTCTTTAGTGGCTAAAACCAAGTCTTCATAGGGTGTTATCCATAAGGGACTTCAATAGCTACAATGAAATTATTCGGTGTGATCTCAAGGATGAGATGGAGATTAGAGTAACCCATCAATCATATGGGTTTGATAAGTAGAGGAAAATGGAATTCAAAGGAAAATCTAAAGACCCCACTGAAAAGAAGAAGATTTTTCCTTATGCTAAAAGTGTTGAAAGAAACATGGAGTTAATTGTCTTAAAGGGACAAGTAAATGTTTTATGTGTGGAAAAGAAGGTCATCGGGAAATTGAATGTCAAAATAATGGGAAGAATATGGCTAATGATGCGAACAAAGAAAGGGATACACAAAATGAACCTCCTACACATAAATGTTTCAATTGAAAGGAAAGGGGGAATTATTACAATCAATGCCCTAATCCAAGGGTTGTTGATGATGATCGATGTCAACAAACTCTTAAGGCCAAAGACAAAGGAAAGTCACATGCAATTTTTATCGGTGATGTGGAGTATGGTAACGTAGGGGTAAAAGGTACACTTTCCATCCACTCTAATGTAGAAAATGTTTTATTTGATTCGGCATCCACTGACTATTTTATTTCTGAATAATTTTCTAAGGGTATCACCATATTACCTCAGCATTTAGATATTGAGTTAGCTATGACAACCCCTAATGGCACAACAGTCGCATCAAAAGTTTACAATTTTCTCCAATTGATGTTTTTAGGATAGTGATTCCTGCAAATCTCATGATCCATCCTATAGTGGAATTTTATGTGATTCATGGAATGGATTGGCTTTCCTTATATGGATCTCATATCAATTTCCAAATAAGCGAATTCAGATTTCATATTCGAGATCAATCTATGATTGTCTATCGATGCAAGGATGAACATCACCTTCCAGTGGAAATTTCTTCCAACTTTTGGGTCTTGATTCCAATAAATGAAGGTTATTAATCTCAAATGGTTGGAGAGAAACTCACAATTAAGAATATTCCCATTTTATGGGAGTTTGATGATGTCTTTCCAGAGAAATTTCCTAGTCTTCTACCAAATCGTGAAGTTGAGTTTTCAATAGAACTCATACCGAGTGATTTACCTATTTCAAAGACTCCTTATATAAAGGACCCAATTGAGTTACAGGAATTGAAGAAGAAACTCCAAGAGAATGTTGATAAGGGATTCATACTCCCTAGTTCATCACCTTGGAGAGCGCATGTTCTATTTGTTAAGAAGAAAGATAGATCAATGAGACTCTGTATTGATTATCGATAACTTAACAAGATCACTATAAAGAACAAATATCCTCTCCCATGCATTGATGACTTATTTGACCAACTATGTAGAGCTCCACACTTTTCCAAGATTTATCTTCATTCAGGGTATCATCAATTAAGGGTCAAAATGGAGGATATACCAAAGACGGTTTTCCATACAAGGTATTGAAAATATGAATTTATAGTGATTCCATTTGGTCTTACTCATGAACTAGCTATCTTCATGTATCAAGCTAATAGAGTCTTTAGAGACTATCTTGATCAGATTGTGGTAGTCTTTATAGAGAATATTCATTTCTATTCAAAGAGCAAGGAAGAACATGAAGATCACTTGAGAATTGTATTGAAGACCCTGAGAAAGGAGAAGCATTATGGAAAATTTACCAAGTGTGAATTTTGGCTTAAAAAAGTTTCATTTTTGGGTCACATAATCTCAAAAGAGGGGATATCTTTGGATCCAGAAAAAATGGAGGTTATTAAAAGAGGGTAGAGACCTACAACTGTAACTGAGATCCGATGTTTTCTTGGTTTAGCCGGGTACTATCGACGTTTTGTGAACGATTTTTCAATATTATCTAACCCACTCACCAAATTGACTCTGAAAGGATTTATGTTTGTTTGGGAAGAGGAATGTGAAGAGAATTTCAAGGTGTTAAAAAGAAGATTATCCAGTGCACCTGTGCTCACACTGCCTTATAGTGGAGAAAGATTTGTGATCTATAGTGATGCATCCAAGAAGGGTCTGGGGTGTGTTCTCATGAAAAATGATATGGTGATAGATTTTGCCTCATGACAGTTGAAAATCCATGAGCAAAATTACCTAACTCATGATTTAGAGTTAGCATCGGTAATCATCGAATTAAATATTTGGAGGCATTATGTTTATGGTGAAAGGTGTGATATTTATACTTATCATAAAAGGTTAAAGTATATTTTCACACAAAATAAGCTGAATATGCACCAAAGAATATGGTTGGAGTTGATTAAGGACTACGACTGCTCAATTCATTATCACACTGGGAAAGAAAACAAGGTGGCAGATGCATTAAGTCGACAAGACCATGCTAGCTTGTCCATGATGAGGAATAAAAAACATCCAATATTTATGGATTTACAAAGGATGGGTCATGGAATTATAATATAATGGGAAAAAATATTATCTTTCTAAAATGAATGTTCAACCATATATACTTGTAAAGATTAAAGAGGCACAGAAAGAAGATATAGAGTTACTAATGAAGATGAGAAATGTTCCTGAATTCAACCTTGATTGTGATGGGATAATAAGGTTTAGGAATCGAGTTTGTGTTCCTCCAATCCCAGAATTAAAGAAGGAGCTGTTGGATGTGGCTCATAGTTCTTCATTATCTATTCATCCTAGAAGCACGAATATGTATAGGGACCTCAAAGAGTACTTCTGGTGGGATGCATGAAAAGAGATGTTGCTGAATATGTTTCTCGATGCTTGGTTTTTCAGCAAGTTAAAGCTGAGAGACAAAAGTATAAGGGGATGTTACAACCATTACCCATACCCAAATGGAAATGGGAGAACATCACTATGGACTTTGTCACCGGACATCCAAAAACATCCAAAGGAAATAATGCTATCTGGGTCATAGTTGATTGTCTTACTAAGTCATCATACATCATTGCTATTAGAGAGGATTTCTCTCTTGATCATCATGCTAGGATATATGTAAACGAAGTGGTATGATTTCAGGGAGTAACACTTTCTATAATATCTGATCGGGATCTGAGGATTACCTCGATGTTTTGGCGAAGTCTTCAGCATACACTAGATACAGAGTTGAGTTTCATCACTGCTTATCATCCTTAGATAGATGGTCAGCCTAAGAGGAATAATAAAACTCTAGAAGACATGTTGATAGCTCGATCTATGGATTTAAAATGTGGTTGGGATCAACACCTAACTTTGGTGTAATTTTCTTATAATAATATCTTTCACTCCAGTATTCATATGGCTTCTTATGAAGCTCTCTATGGAAAGGAATTCAGGACTCCAACTTGCTGGGATGAAGTTGGGGAAAGAAGCTATTAGGACCTGATCTTGTTGATGAGATGGCAGAAAAGGTCAGATCGACTCAACAACACATAAGTGAAACTAAGAGTCAACAAAAAAGTTATGCCGAAAACCAAAGAAAAGACCTTGAGTTTGAAGTGGGTGATAATGTGTTTTTACGAATATCTCCTTGGAAGAGAGTATTGAGATTTGGAAAGATGGGAAAGCTGAGCCCTTGTTATATTGGCCATTTTGAAATACTAGATCATGTTGGGAAGGTATCTTACCGATTAATGCTTCCACCGAATCTCTCTCAAGTTCTTGATGTGTTCCATGTATCTCTACCGAGAAAGTACATACCAGATCCATCACTTGTACTAAGCTTAGAAGATTTACCACTAGCGCAAGATTTTTCTTATGAAGAATAGCAGATAGAGATTCTAGATTGTAGCAAAAAATTCCTACGGAACAAGAACACTCATTTAGTGAAAGATTAATGGAGGAACCACCAATTAGAAGAAGCTACATGGGAACTTAAGGATATGATGAGGGAGAGGTATCCTCATCTGTTTGTTACAAAGTGACAAATTTCAAGGACGAAATTCATTTTAAGGGGTGTAGAATGTAACACCCAAGATTTTATGAGAAATATTTTGTTTTATGTATTATGTTATAAAAAACACAAAAGGAATCATCCACTACACACAACACTGCATTGTCTTGCATTGCAAGCAAAATCAACCTTCCTTGAAAGCTTGCATTGTACGCAATACCGAATTTCACTAAATAATGATATATTATTAAAATATTATTAAAACTAGCTGTTATGAATAGTAATACCCACTTTTTGAAATTTAATAAATTTTATCATTCAAAATGGACTTCATTTTTGGATTCGGATAATCGAAATTATCCTATGGTGAATTTTTGGTATTTTTCTGAATACTTTCAATTTTTTATGAATAGTGAAAACACGGAGTTATAGTTTAAAACTAAATTTTTAATTAAATTTATTTTAGATAAAATAGATACATAATACCTATATATGTTCAATTTAATTCATTGGATTCATTTTATAATAATATAGATATATAAAAATTTTATTGAACCTGTTGACCGACTTTTATTTTCCTCTTAGGAGCATCTGTAATTGTACATAAAACTTAATTTTACCGCTTCTGTGAGTTTAATTTCAAAACTCTGAGAGAGACAGTTAATATCAAAGAGTAAAATGAGGTTCAATAAGACAAAAATAATTTTTGGTGAATAGTAACTTTTTTACTTTTATTTACCACGGTAAAAAGTAAATAGGGTAATTAATAGTAAAAATGTTATTATTTTTATGCTAACACGTGTTCTAATTCTATTGGATAAGTGTAATTCGACCAAAAACAACCTTAGGGAAAACATATTTCCCTTTAGGTCCACTTATATTAGATTATGACATTTATTATTATTTTATTTAAAGAAGAGATAAAAGAGTTAAAATCAATATTTAATAACTAAAACATTTTTAATATCGGTATATACATAAGATAAATTCGAATAAAATTTTAATTAGAAATATAAAAATATTTCCTACATAATGGTATTTTATTTATAATTTCTAGACATTAAATATGTTAATTTATTTATGACACAATGATGATTCAGTAATTACCTTATTAATGAAATATTAACATAATTGATATTATAAATTCTGATATAAATTTAATTTGAGACTTTTTTTAAATTAAAAATATTTTATAGGTTAATATGACATGTTATTAATGATGTAATTAACCTTTTTGAACTAATCATGCTGTTATGATTTTCACAAAAATCAATTACCAAATCATGTCAAAATTGACATAAAAAAGTTTTTAAAACAAATATTATATTTTTAATTGTTCTTATATTCCTAAAAATATATTGTTCAGAAAAATGACTTAGATAAGGTTATATATATTAATAAAGAACCACTTGGGGTTCGTTTGGCTTGTTATAGTCAGTTTATTTACCATATAGTGTAATAAATAAAGAAGATAGGGAAAAATTAAATTTTTTTAACTTAGAGTTAAATCTAAATGATAAGGTTAAAATAGTAACCTAAACTTGTCTAAACCTATTGGTTGAGAGTATTTAGACCCATCCCCACTTTATCTTTGAAATAAATCAATTTGGAGCTATTATAAACCGAATATGTCTTTATTATAAAATAATATTTTATGTTTTTTCTAAGGTGCCCCTCTCCTCCCTTATAAAGGGCACCTCCCCCCTCTTCTCTTTACACAAAACTTTGAGAATTAATGCTCGGCCAAAACCTGCCAATTTACCTTTTCCACTTCACTAGACACATTCTATAGGTTTTTTTCTTCTTCAAAGAATAATTTTAGGGCCCTAAGATGAGGTTTCAAAGAGGTGTGTCGAAGAAGAGGTAATATCTGTTACCAATTCTTTCAAATTTATTTCTTCGTCTACATCCTCTTCCTTAGTTGTTTCATTATGGAGTAATAACATCAGTATCATTCATATACGGATATGTTATTATAATTATGAAACACCCTTATTTCACCTTCTATCTATCCTACAGAAAACGAAATCACTGCGCGTGCGTACATACGGAATACCGTCTCCACGCCGTGGTGTAATATGTTTTCCACCACCACCTTACTTGGATGGGTATAATGGAATAAATAATAACTATACATGATTAATATAAAGTGATATTAATTCTGAAATAATATACATACACTTCGATAGAAATCCACGATCATGGGAATGATATCATCGCTCGTGCGTACGTACGTCTTACCGTCTCCTTGATGTGATGCGACTCATTCTACTTGATCATCATTGAATAATGATTATATAAATGAATTCAATGAAAAAATATGATATATATTACATTAATACCATTCTTTAAATTAGGTATCTGTAACCTAAAAATAATTATAAGAATTTATTCGACAAAACATGCATAAGAACATAAAGCTATGAACACCCGAATAACAAGTAGCAATGAAATATTACTAATAAGAAGATACGAATATGACCATATATGATATAATATAAATTAATATGATTATGTAATAAGTCAATGAAATTATTTAAATCATTATACAGGAGTTTCATATATGTACAAAGCAAATCAGACCTAAGGTAAGGTAAAATCACACAATATCATTTGTATATGAGATTGTTAATACTTCAGAATTTACTGGGGAATATTTATCATCCAAATCCATGTTCACTCAATATGTAATATTATTTCTATCCTCCTACAATTTTTCAAATCCAATTTTACCCATTGGTGAGTTTTTAGTAAAATATATGAATGGAATCTTTTTTCATTTTTAGTACGAGGTACTTTTTAACTTTTCCGTCCAAAGTACGGGAAACGTGTTTTTTATCTTCTACAGCCTGAATGGATTTTTATGATTTCATAGAACATTATTTCCATGACGCTTCCTTTCAATGTTTTCATGTTTATTTTTAATAAACTTCTTCTAGCTTAAAATTTTATGACATGTTAAGAAATGAAAAATGTTTTTGAAGTAGAAAGTATTTTTTCCTCAAGAATAGAGTTCAAGTGTTTTGGCCAAATTGATTTCTGTATAAGATAATATAGGGTTCTATTTCTATCCCTATTTTTAAATTGATTTGATTATGTTATGATGGAATTAATTTTATGATGTACTTTTATCTTATATGAATTATGTTATGAGGGAATGAGGTTTAAGAATCCTCTTTTTATTACATGGGTTATGCTATGATTTATGATTTTTTGGAACACATAAGAATTGTTTCATTATGAGATGGGTGGGACCTGTATCTCCATCCAATTAATTAGGTAATGATTTATATCTCATGAGATAGACATGGCTGGAATGACAAGTTAATCTGGTTTAGTGATACAAGACTGGAACGAGGAGTGAACTCGGTTTAGTAATGGACTTTGTCCACTATGATGGTCTTGGAAATGAACCATGACTAATATGAAATAATTTTCTATGATTATGTGTGTATGCCACAAAGTTTCAGGTTTTATGTTATGATTATTGGGATTACATTTCAGTACTATGATTTATACCATGTTATGATATTATAATATCTTTTGCAGGTTAATATTTTCAAAATGTTATGTTCTTATGAATATGATATGATTGATATTTCTTTTGTTTGCCCTTAATGAGAATTTGAGCTCACCCTTTTGTATTTTTTCTTTTCCCCAGCTCAGGAATAAGGGTATTAAGTGGGATATGACAAAAGGGGCTCTGGATATGATGAAATAAACCAGTGACAATGTAGATGATTTATGAACCAGTTGTTTATGTTTCCCAGTTTCTAAAGACACTATACCTATATGGTCCTATCATAGTTTTGTTATATGTTTTAATAAGTATGTTTAAATTCTGAAGTAATAACCATATATGTAAATTATGGGTCGTTATAGCCTCAGCTCCTATGCTGTCAAGGATCTCAATGGGGATGATATACCTTGGGCTTAGCTTCCCTTTCTTCCCGAATCGCATTACTCTCTTACATGGAGATATTCTAAGGAAGACATTATCTCCAACGTAGAACTCCAAGTCCCTTCAACGGTTCTCATCATAGATCTTTTTAACACTTTTTTGCAGCTTTGATGTGTTTTTAGATGACTTGAACCTTCTCTGTCATCTCTTGAACTAGATCGGGTCCAAGTAGCTTTCTTTCTCAAACTTCATCCAAACAGGTTGGAGTTATACATCTCATTCCAAACAATGCTTCATATAGACCCATCTGAATACTTGAGTGGAAGTTATTGTTGTCTGAGAACTAAACCAATTGAATATACTGATCCCATCCAACCTTTAATTCTAGAAAGTAGGCTCTAAGAATATCTTTAAGCATCTGAATAGTTCTTTCAAACTGGTCATCAGTTTGGGGGTGATAGGTCGTGCTGAAATTTTATTCAGTACTCAAAGAATGTTGAAGGCTCCTCCAGAATTTAGATTTGAACCTTGGATCATGGTTAGAGACAATTGAGAGTGGAACAACGTGTTGTCTCACCTTTTCCTTAACATACATCTTTTCAAGTTGTTCAAGTGAGAGATCTTCCCGAATAGCTACGAAATGGGATGTATTGGCGAGTCACTCAACCAAAACCCATATCGCATTATTTCCCTTCGACGTCTTTGGGAGACCCGTGACAAAGTCCATAGTAACATTTCCTATTTCAACATGGGTATAGGTAATGGATGCATCATACCATTGGAATTTTTTGGATCATCTTTAACTTTCAAACATACCAAGTACCTTGATATATATATTCTAAAATCTCCTTCTTCATGTTATCCCACCAGAAGTGTTCTCTAAGATCACGATACATTTTGGTACTCCTAGGATGAATAGAGAAGGTCGAGATATGTGCATAATTAAATAGCTCATTCTTTATATATGGATCAGATGGTACACATAATCGTTTCCCATATCCTATAATTCCTTCCTCATCAATTTTGAAATCGGAGGATTTTCCATTTTTATCAACCCCCACTCTTTTCTGAATTTCCACATCCTTTCTTTGAGAATCCTTTATTTTCTCCAAGAGGGATGGTTGAGCAATCATTTGAGAAAGGATTAATGGTGTTCCTACCTTATTGATTCCCATGTCCATCATTTTAAAAAATAAGAAGATCAGATCATTTTCAGTTGTCATCATTGATAAAGATGTATGTTCTTTTATACTTAGAGAATCTTCCACATTGATTGCCTTACCAGGATGGTAGTGGATTGAGAAGTCATAATCCTTCAGGAGATCTATCCATATTATTTGGCACATATTAATCTCTTTTGGTGTGAATACATATTTTAGACTCTTGTGGGCAGTATATATCTCACATTTTTCCCAATTGAGATAATGCCGGAAAATTTTCAACGCAAAGATCACAGCCGCCAACTCCAAATCATGCATGGGATAGTTTTTCACATGGATTTTCATCTTCCTTGAGGCATAGGATATCACTTTATCATTTTGCATTAGTACACAACCTATTCATTTCTTAGAAGCATCACTATACACCACAAAGAGTTCTCCACTTTAAGGGAGTGTGAGTACTGGCGCAGTGATAAGCCTTTTTTTCAACTCCTTGAAACAGTCTTCACATTCCTATGTCCAGACGCACTTTACTCCCTTCCGTGTCAGCTTGGTCATTGGGATTGACAATCGTGAAATGTTTTTCATGAATCGTCGATAACTAGAATTAAAAAGTTGCGGATCTCAGTTACAGAATTTGGCCTCAGCCACTCTTTAATTGCCTTCATCTTGGAAGGGTCCAGAAATAACCATTTCTTTGTGATAAAATGCCCCAAGAATGATACTTCCACTATCCAGAACTCACATTTACTATCCTATTCATACAATTTCACCTTTCACAAAGTCTTTAAAAAAGTTTCCAAATGCTCTTAATGTTCCTCCTTGCTCATGGAGTATATCAGAATATAATCAGTAAAGAACCCCACAAATTTGTCTAGGTAATCTCTAAAGAATCTATTAATTAAATCCATGAAAATTAATGGAGCATTAGTGAGTTCAAAGGGAATCACTATGAACTCATAATGTCCATACCTTGTTCGAAAGGCAGTATTGGCAATATCTTCCTTCCTCACCTTTAGTTGGTGATACCCCGTCCGAAGGTCCACCTTAGAGGAATAACTGGCCACACGAAGCTGATTAAACAAGTCATCTATCCATGCAAGGGGATACTTGTTCTTTATAGTGATTTTATTGAACTCATGATAATCAATGCAGAGGCACATTAATCAATCATTCTTATTGACTAAGAGGAATGGAGGAACCCATGGTGAAACACTCGGGCCTATAAAACCCTTCTCCATATTCTCCTGTAATTGCTTCTTTAGCTCTTCTAACTCTATGGTGGCCATTCTATATGGTGTATTTTAGATTGGTTGAGATCTAGGGATAAGTTCAATTTAGAACTAATCCTCTTGGTTAGGAGGTAGACCAGGATACTCTTCAAGAAATACATTAGTGTAATACATCCTGGTGGGCATGTCTTAATGAATGATTCTATCCTTTTTTCCAATCATTTGAGCTAGATATGCTTTCTAGCAGGGAAGCAATATCAAAACATGAGACGAAAATTCTAATGGAGGCTCATCTTCCTCCTTAAACTTGTAATGAATTGGTGGATTATTTGGGAAGTGAAAAGTGATCTCCCTTTTCCGATAATTGATGTTGGCCTTTTACAAAGATAGCCAATCCATGCCCAAGATAATGTCGAACTACACTAAAGGAAGCATGAAAAGATTTTCTGGTAGGTTCAGTCCACAAAAATTAACAGGGGAGGTGTTATAAACCATGGATTCAATAATTTCCCCATTCCCTATTCTCACATATAACTTTTCCTCCAAATTTTGTGGTGGTGTTTGAATAGTTTTACTAAACATACATGATATGAAGGAATGCTTAGAACCAGAATCAAATAGAACGTTCTCTATTCTTGAATGAATAACTAGCGTACCTATCACCACATCATTTTATGGCTCCAACTTATTAGTACGGATAGAAGATTCCCTTCCTTGTTTCCTTGGAGGTTGATGCTGATTTCCTTTGACAACCCTCGGTTTAGGGAAATTGTCCGCATAATGCCCATGCTCCTTGTAGTTATAACAATGCACTGTAGGTCGAGTGTTGATCTGAACCATCCTCTCTTCTTCAAAATTTGCAGGATTTTTAATATCCCTTTAGCAGTTCTGGGCCAGATGACCAATCTTTCCACATTTGATTCAATTCATGTTTCCCTTGAGACAGTCACCAATATTCTTCTTCTCAAAAAATTTCAAAGGGGAAAGTGAGGCTTCTTTCCATTATGGGATTTGTTTGATGAACCACCCAAGTTTTTCTCCATTTTCCACTTCTTGTCACTAGGCCCATGAGACCACTGAGAGTCTCAAATCTCCATTTCAACCTTGAGGGCACAATGGACAATCTCCTCATAGCTGTCGAAGTATCGAATCTCCAACACTTTTTGTAGACTCGTATTTAGTCTGCTAATGAAGCGATTCACCATGCTTTCGGTGTTCATGACAAAGACAAAGGCATACCTTTCAAGCCTTGTAATGTTTTCTTCATACGCCCTGATATAATAATATTCCTTCTACTTGAGTCTAAGGAACTCTCTTTCTATCTTGAGATGGAGGGTTCGAGGAAAATATTTTTTGAAAGACATCCTCTTAAATTCCTCCCAATATATGGAATCAATTTCCTCTTGAGACATTGAATTCTTGATTAGTGTCCACCACTGATCAGCCTCCCCATCAAAACGATATACTTCCAGTATAAATTTCCCTTCATCTGAACATTGGAGGATAGAGAAAATCTTTTAAACGGAGTTAATCCATCGTTCTGCTATGAGGGGATCATGAGACCCGCTAAACATAGGAGGCCTTTGACGCATGAAGGATTCCACAACAACTTTCTCTTTATTTGGAGGAAGAAGATGTTACACCTAATTCATGTTGTTATTAATAACTCGAGCCTGTTGAGCAAGTACTTCCATGATGTTTCGAGAACCTGCCTCTGACACATTAGGCATATCATTAGGGATATCATCACATTGCCTATCACATTTGTTTTTTGAACATTTTCTTCTATTTCCTTATTAACTATGAAAAAGATCGTATAATTAGGGGTCTTGAATACTTAGCTATTGATCATAAAAAAAATGAACATAAAAGTATGAACTTATAATGAAGAATTATACCCTAACTTGTGATTCCTTAGTTTTATATAAATGTTATTCTCAATCTATTTCTTAACTTATATTCTTATGGGCTTATTTTTGTCCCTTAATAATGGTTTTTACTAAACTCATGAATATAACAAATAATATCCCCCAGGAGTGTTGTAACTAAGAGAGAAACAATGCCTGTAATCATGCACCAGTTCCCATTCGAGTCTAGCTCAAAGCGGTGTCATCGGGTTTCACCTGTAGATACATCTATGCCAGAGCCGCCTCTACCTGCTCGTATCTAGACAGGGATGTATTTTCTTGATAAACCACTTACTCTATACTCACCAAAATTTTGGACTGTTTTCTTATACTTAGACTAATACATAAGGTTCTCACTAAGGTGCTCTATTCTTAATCTCTAAATATAACTAAACCATCCTTTTATACCAACTATATCGAACTACGCCTTTTACATAAAACATTTCATGATTTTAGGAATAATTAATTGTCAAAGTATAATTGAAGGATCAATAAGTCTAGGGTCTTGGAAGACTAGGTATATATAAAATAAAACATGGGGAAAAAAATAATATTTATTTAATCTCCATAAAAATCTTAAATCTTCATTTGAGCCCTTACATCTATATAGGTCACCCTGGGAAACAGATGAACAAACGGATGAGCTAAAAATCCCAGTAAGGGAATGAACAAATGGATACATCTCAAGGCCATGACTAAAGAGGCATGACATAATGATATCCAAAGAATGAAACTTATAAAATCATTTAATATAATCATTGGATAATATAATCATATAATTATATAAATTTTTCATAATCATAAATCATATCGTTAGTATGGGTCAAGGATAATCGCCAATCATGTTTCCCATGTTTGTACGGGTCAAGGCTAACCACCAATCCCATTTCACATCACATCTCATGAGACTTAACATTACCCAATGCATTGGAGCTCTATCTGGGCACACCCATCTCAACATTTTCATGAATATTCTTGACACATAAATATTCTTACCACATGTACAATCAAACATAATCATCCATACACAAGAATACGGGTACCCATGGAAAGAATTGAGTACCACAATAATGACATCAATAAAACCCAATGGGCGTATCATGAAAGTGTCCATGTAAGGAACAAATTAGAAAATACATGGACGTTAATAGGGCAAAATAAAAATATAACATGGTAAGTGGTGTCAAAAATAAGTGACAAAATATGAGAAATGTATTTTTGGAACATTAGCATTAAAACATTTTTGTGCGGTTTTAAGGAAAATACTATAGAACTTTTAAAATACTAACGAAGAAATTCATTTATATAAAACCAAAATTGAAAAAATTAGTTTTTCATAATAAAAATACAGAATTTACAAAGAAAATGGTGTCTTAAAACAGAAGATAGAGTGCACTTGAAATTGGGTAAAAGTTCGGGAAGTTCCTTTAAAACTAGTGTGCTTATTTGGACACATCGAAGAGAGATTCACTTAAAATAATGTATATCCATTAAATAGAATGAGATATGGATCTTGGAACATGAGTTTAAAGCATAAAAAATAATGTTTATGTTCTAAATAAATGAAAATACAACAACATTTTGGTAAAAAGAATGATAGAGGAACCTGAAGGAATAAGGGAAGTTCGGGTAGAATCCATCATGGTTTATTAGCATGGTATCGGGTGTAATTAAGAGGGCTTGATGAGAGAGACAAGGGATTTATCATCACTTATAAAACATTAAGGAAGTATGGGGAAGTGTTAAAAATATATCCCATCACATGATATTACACAAAAGGCATAGCATAGAGAACAATCTTGATTAAAAGTGAAAAGGGGAGGATCCCTTACATTAAATCTGTTTGTGTTCTCCAGTTGTTATTAAAGACCTGAATAAACAAATTAGTATAATTAATTAATTAGTAAATAACCTCTTCTATATTAAATTTATTTATTATAACCCTTTTCATTTAATTAAAATCCTTTTTGATTAGTTACGAGGTTAAATTTCATTGCCCGAGATCGTTTGTTTACTTGGCTTTAAAATATCAATTCACTTATATTCAAGTTTAGATTATATGAAATTTGAGAGTGGTTGTCCATATGTGAAAATATATTATTTATTTAATATTTAGGTTATTATATGGTTTAAATTTTAATTATTTTACTTATAGTGAAGTCTAATTATTATATATATTACCATAGTGATAACCGTCTTTGTTAATCGGTGGATTTGATTACAAAGAATATGTTTTTCTTTATAACATAATTCCATTTTTACCAAAGGATTACAGAACAAAAAAATATGATATATTACATATATAATAATCTGGTTCAACCATAACACATGTAGTTTCATGGACATAATTAAATATTATAATAGAAATTGATAAACCCTTGTCCTTGAACGTGCTAAATGTGCACATCTCAAACGGTGCATTCATTTCATTCAAATAAAAGGGTGGGGAATGAAGAGAAGATAAATAAATATAACACTAGCATGAAGACATTCATGTACATGTATGTTACTGGATTTATCATACTATTATGTTCAAGGGAGGTGAGGAATGAAATAAAAAAGGAAATAACTAAAAAGAAAAGAAGAAATTGGGAAGAGGCATTTACGTCATGATACTTCCTCCTTTGAGAACCTCTTAAGGGGAGAGGTTTTGGTATTTTTAGGAGATGAGAGATTTTGTACATGGAGGAGGAACTTGGGGAGTGATTTGGTCAGAATAATGGCAAGGCACAAGTCTTGATAGGAGTGGAGAGAAGAGGGACTGGAGGGGGGTTTTATAGTGGAGGAGAGGAGGGATTCAATAATATTATAATCATTAATTTATTATTTCTCCCCAAGACAAGGAATAGTAAGTATTCTATGACCAATACTAGTAAATGGGTCATGTGAATATGAAACATGGGTGGTGACATCTGCCATGATTCTAGTAATAGTATATTTAGCCTATAATGTATATATACGGTAATGTACCATATTTTACTATTCATCAACAAAATCAATTATTTCAGAAAAATCACAAACTTTTACCCTGACCATTTTTTGACATGTAGAATCCAAAAATGAAGTCCATTTTTTAAAAATAATTTTCTTAATATGATTATTTTAATATCTAATTAAAATCATAATTTATTATCAAAAACCAGTTTTAAAACACTCATTAACTCATTCTAAAATATTGGTGTATAATATTTTCAACTTGAATATTATTTTATACTATCATTGGTGAGGTTACTATTCATTAGGGTATATCACTATTCATAAGGGTATGTTAATATTCATAAGGTCATGTTACTATAAATAATGGTAAGTTACTATTCACCAAGAATAATTTTTGTTTATTAGACTCCAAAAAACATCATGAACACAACCGTGAATGCCATATTTTCAAAATTCGAAACACAAAAGTGACAAAATTATTTTTAAATGTCACTTAAAACTTGTTAGTTCATTATGTTGTGTTTTCATGTAATTCTAAGACATTATTATGAGAAGGGTATTTCTATTCAAAAGCATTGGGTTGTTACACCTCGATTGACTCATCTACCTTCTTCTTGAGTCTAAGGAAGTCTGTTTCCATCTTGAGATAGTGGGTTCGAGAAAAATATTTTTTGAAAAACATCCTCTTTAATTCCTCCCAATCCATCGAACTAATTTAATTTTGGGATATTGTATTCCTGATCAGTGTCCACCACTGATTAGCCTCCCCATCAAAATGAAAGAAATCCAATACAACCTCCTCTTATTTAGAGCATTGGAGGACAAACAATATCTTTTCAATAGAGTTAATCCACAATTCTGTTAGGAGGGGATCAGAAGATCTGTTAAACATGGGATAGCTTTATCGCATGAAGGATTATACAGAAACATTCCCCTTCCATTGAGGATGAGGGTGTTCTTCATGATTCAAGTTATTATTAATAACTTTAGCAAGTTGATTAAGTACATCCATGAAGTTTTGAGCTCCCTACCCTGTCATATTAGGCATATCATTATGGAAATATTTAAATTTCCTATCAAATTGGTTGTTAAAACGTGTCATTCTATTTCCCGACATTAACATTGTAAAAAATGTATAATTAGAGGTCTTGAATACTTAGCTATTGAGAATATAAAGGAAACTGTGAACATAGAAATATAAACTTATAATGAAGAATTATATCCTAACTTGTGATTCCTTAGGATTAATTCTATGTTATCCTTGATCTATTTCTAAAATTATATTCATATAGTCCTTTTTATTATTTTTCCTTTAATAATGGTTTGCACCGAGATCATGAATCTACCAAAGAATATCCCCCAGGAGTGTCATATCCATGAGTGCAGCAAGGCCCATTATCATGTACCAGGATTCCTCAGGTCATGCCCAAAACTCCTTGTTAGTGTTTTCACTCCTAGGTACATCTGTGCGAGAGAAACCTCTACCTTCTCATATCTAGAAAGGGATTTATTTTGGTGATAAACAACTTACTCAATACTCACCCAAATTTAGGAATGTTTTCTTATAATTATTCACATCCATGATATTCTCACTAAGGTGATCTATTACAAATCATCCAAAATAAATAGACCATCCTCTAATACAGCCTATAGAGACCCAAGACTTTGTCATATATCATTACATTATATTATTCATAATTATACATCCTAGTACATGCCAAGGATCTTTAGGTCTAGTGTTGTGGATTACTAGGTACATAAAACATAAAACATGGGGATACAACAAACATAATTATTTAATCTCCATAAAGATATCCAAGCTTCCTTTGAGCCCTTACATCTGTATAGGGAACCCCAGGGAACACATGAACAAAGGGATGATCTAAAAATACCAATAAGGTAATGAACATAAGGATAATTTATAAGAACATGAGTTATGAGGCATGTCATATTGATATCCAAAGCATAGATCATATAAAATCATATCATATAAGCATGTGTTCATACAAATTGAAAATCATATAAATGTGGCAGAATCATAAAACATTTCTTAACTATGGGTCAAGGATAACCGCCAATATCATTTACCATTTTAGTACTGGTAAAGGGTAACCGATAATCGCGTTCCACATCGCATATCATTAGACCTAACTTTACCCAATGCATTGGATCACTATCTGGGCGCACCAATATAAACATTTTCCTGAATATTATCGCCACATAAATAATCATACATGATCATCCATACATAAACATAAGGGTACCCAAGGAAATAATTGGGTACCACAATCATGACATAAAGCATAACCAATGGGCGTATCATGAAAATGTCCATGAAAGAATGGATTTAGAACATACATTGCTGTTTATAAGGAAAAACAGTATATAATAGGGTAAGATATTTCAATCATAAGTGAAACCATATAATAAATGTATTTGTGAAACATTATTATTAAAACATTTTGGGTGGTTTTAAGGAAAATACAATAGAGATCTTAAAATAGAAAATGGGGCAATCTCTTATATAAAACTAAGGATGAACCAAGAAGGATTTCATAATAAAAATAATGATTTAAAAATGGAAATGTTGGCTTAAAATAGATGATAGATTGCACTTGAAATTTTGGTTAAAATTCCAGAGGTTTACATAAAAATAGTTTTCATATTGGAAAGTTCTATGGAGGCTATATTTTAAAAACATGAATATCCGTGAAAGAGAGTTATGAAAGGGTCCTCATAAAATAAATTTTAAAACTAATATTAATATTGAATATGAACAAAAACATATAAGATAAATCCATTTGGATATAAATAAATATAAGGAAACCGGAAAAACAAAGGAGGTTTCAGTAGATTTTGTTACAGATTATCGGCACGGGGTCGAGTGCACGTAACATGGCTTGATGGGAGAGAGAAGAGGTTTCTCATCAATTATAAAATATGAAGGCAGTATGGGGGAGGTGATAAAAAACCATAAAATTATGGATTACCCATTAAATGTCATATCATAGAGGAAAATCTTGTTTTAAGAGCGAAATGGAGAGGATCCCTTACCTTATATCTGTTGGTGTTCTCCTCTTATTATTAAAGACCTATTGAGACTTCCTCCATTGAGAACCTCTTAAGGGGAGATTTTCTGGTATTTTGAAGAGGCTAGGGGATTTTGGACATGGGGGAGGAGAATTTCGAGAGATTTGGGAGGAATATTGGAAAGGTACAAGGCTTTAGAGAAGTGATGAGATTTGGGAGTGGGGGGTTTTTATATTGGCAGATAGGATGGTTTTAATAATTTTTTAATAATTAGTTTATTATTTCATCACAAGAAAAATAATAGTAAGTTTTAAATTAAAAATAATAGTAATAAATTCATGTGACCTTGATCAATATTTAATTTACATCATCCATGACTCAAGAATTATACAGATATTATGGTTTTAGAATTTATGCTGGATTATCAGAATTTACTATTCATAAAAAGAAATTATTTATTTTAGAAAAATCATGAAAATTCACCCTTAACATTTTTAGAGGTTTAGAATATAGAAATGAATTCCATTTTTCAAAAAAAAATTCTAAATATTATTTATTTAATATTAAATTAAAAATATAATTTTTATTAGAAACTAGTTTTAAAACAATTATTTACTTATTCTAAAATATCGGTATATCGTACATTCTACTTGAATATTATTTATAGATTATCATTGGTAAGGATACTATCTGTTAGGTTATATCACTATTCATAAGGGTATGTTAATATTCATAAGGTTTGGTTACTTTTCACCAAAAATTATGTTTTTCTTATCGGACACCAAATAACTTACTAATTTCAAAAGATTATGTCGGATTTTTGAAATTCCAAACACAGATGTGACAAACATATGTTGAAAATTCAATTATAATTTTTAGTTCATTAGGTTGTGTTTTCATGTGACAATATGAAATATTTATAAGAATGTAATTTCAATTTATAAAACATTCGGTTATTACATAATGTGTTCATGGAAACCAGTTAATTACATTACTTCTGTTAGGACATTTCAAGGGATACAGTCAGGGCACCAACCTTCGGTAAGGGGAGTAGTGACATGGGACATCATGGGAATGTCTGGACATTGGAACACTAGTACATAAAGCTTTCATCCCCTTATGACAGGGATTCTTGAGTGTGCAGAAGCCCGAGGCATCCCTCGTTGAATGTGGGGAATTATATGCCATAGGAATGCCTATGTTGTTTTCCTCAGCTTCCCATGCATATCACAAGGAATGATGTGAGTTTAATGTCTTGTGGAGATGTATTAGACAGATTAGAACACTAGAGGGAGTATATTATATGGGTGGAACCCTCAGAGTGACTAATGATACTAGAACTAAAGAGAGTTTAGTTACCCAATTGTTGTTAGGTGCAGTGCGAAAGTGGGTGACATGATCTCACTCGGATGTGGCAGCCTGGGTCAGAATCAGGATAGATGATGGATGGATGAATGAAGTGGTTCGAGGATGATATGTGACCATCTTGAAGGCGATAGTAGGGTTTTTATTGAGCCTTTAAGGGATTTCCTATGTTTCCCCATGGTAGGGAATCAAGGTCTGCGTAGTTTGCGGGGTGATGGGACAACATAGGAGGTGGCCCATATGGATTCAAGTCGAAGGAAGTGAAACCTCTGGGTTTAGGCATGACCTTCCCGAAACATGTAGGCTCAAGGGAAAGTCCAGGATGAGACACGAGTTATGGGATTGAACTAAAAAGAGGCATCCTACATATCCCTATCACAAGGAATCAATGTCAACGTAGTTTGGGTTTCAGGTACATAGTCGGGGTGTACGAATAAGATAGCGACCCAACAACATACTAGAGATTACTTATGGTTCGCAGCCTGGGATGTTCTGACTCCACATGGGGCATCCTAGAGATGTGGGTCCCAAAAAAGGGGAATACAATATCTTACCATCAATTGGGGAATACCATGTCTTACTTTCGATTGGGGAACACAATGGCTTATCACTGATTGGGGTTCCAAAAGCTTACCGCTGGTTGGGGAACACAATGCCTTACCATCGATAGGGATTCAAAATGGATTACTACAGAATGGTGATGACAATAACTTAATATTTAATGGGGTTGAACCTCAGGATGGATTCGTTCATACCATGTCAAGGAGATAGGGATCATGTCCCATTTAGTTCGAATGGATACCATTTAACATCATGTGGGAAAAAATGGGGGTATAGTTTAACATCATGTAAGAGAAGGGTGGAATGACGTAGAGTGGTCAATACCAATGGGTGTTGAGGTTGACCCTCAGGGAGGCTTCCTACGTACCTTGTCTTAGAGGTAAGGATCAAAGACCATGTATTTCAGGAGAGTACGTCGTACCAATGTGAAGGGGTTCGAGACCCATATGTGTTGCGCTTGAACCTCATGGAGGCTTCCTACATACATTGTCTTGGAAAGGATCAATGTACTCGTCATTTGGGATGAGGTGTTTGTAAACTTATTTGAAGGGGGTCAGGACAAATAGGTGTTGGGCTTGATCCTCGGGGAGGGTTCCTACATACCTTGCCATGGCTAGTATCAAAGTCCACATAGTTTGGGAGGAGGTTTTGGTGAACTGATGTGAAGGGGGTCAAGACAAATATATTTTGGGCTTGATCCTTAGGAAATCTTCCTACATACCTTGACTTGGAAAGGATTAAATACCCCATAGTTCAGGAGAGTTTGGGGAATACACTCTAGGGTGGCCCATATAGATGTCATGGTCAGTGTTTAATCTATGCCCACATGAGTCATGCTCAGTGTAAGAAACAAGAGGCTGTAAAGACCTGATGATAACGTCAAAAATGGTGCATCTGTGGGATATGTAGTGGGGCTTACATGTGGTTAGTGGCCCAAAGAAGAAACATGGGATTACACCTAGTTAGCTGCCCATGAATATGGAGTTTGGGACTTACTCCCGGTTGGAGGCCTAATGGTGAAAACTCCTGGAGGGATAGGGACAAGATATCAAGGATCCATGTGCCCCTCTCACATCTTAGCATTTGTCCCCAAAGAAGAGAGGAGGAGAAGAGGTGCTGCCTAATATAGGAAAGGCTAGGGTATTACACTAAGATGTTTTCCCTTCCCCACAGACATGCACTGCTCCAACAAATATCATCTCATTCAATGTGAGGAAGATGTCACTCCCAATGAGATGATTCGTTATAGAGAATGTATAAGACGTGGCACCCCATGTTTGATGCACGGGGCGAGGCCAGAGTTTAACATCATGTGTCGAAGACGATGGTGCTTTGTAGTTCAACATCTTGTAGCTTGGACAAGGCAAGTTCACTCTGAACCCCTAGGACTAACATAACTGATACCCACCCACCCTTTAGGAAGGGAAGGCATAATCAACACCGTGGTGAGGGTGTGTCGTGGATTGATCAATTGGGGGGGCCCATGTTTGTGTGGATATGGTAAGAAGAAGTATATGTTATCATGATTATGCAAAGTATCATAAGTCTATGCAATGCAACGTAAAGAACTGCACATGGGACTTTGAAATAACATCTTATAGACCTGCATGGTCATACAAGAAATGGGTTTATAGGGTAAAGGGGTTCAAAAGAAGGGTCCTTGTGATGCTCTAGTGCTCCGTGTAGTAGAGGGGCTTCTCTAAGGGGTATTTTTTGTGATGTGACTTGGCCTATCCTATGCAATGGGAATATGTGCACATGGTGGGTGCTTTGTAAAGAAGAAACACTCTCACAGATTAGGGAGTTGTGAAGAAATGGTTCTTTTAAAAGAATAGAATTGTGAAGCAATATACCTCGCGAAGCACAGTGACCCAGCCTTATCATGTGTTTCACATATGTATGGAAGGTACTTCACGAAGAATGAGTTCTTTTCAAAGAACCAAGTCTCCTTAGGGAACAAATTATTTTGATAAGGCCTATTGGGTTCACAAAGGTAATCTGCATTTGAATAGGGTTTCTGTTTAGGCCAAGGGAAAGGCACTTTATGATGATAAAGTACATTGAAGAACTCATTTTTTTATTGAAGAATGTGCTTTGTGATTTGAGAGATGTGAATGAGAATTTTTAGAGTTTCTATCCTTTGGGATCTATGAAAGCATTATATTTATAGGCAAGAGGCATCATGTAGCAGGTATCGCTTGATACGAAGCCACACGGAGCATTGTCAAAACCAGAGATCCTACCACCTTTTTGCATTGCGGTGGCTTCAAAAACATATTTCGGATCACAGAGCCTCCCTCCTCTTTGCTTTGGGGCAGCTTTGAAAACAAATTTCAGATCGTTGATCCTTCCGCCTCTTTACTGCCTGACGCCTGCAAAGGGGGCGGCTACGCACTAGCCATGGTGTTGTGGGGCTCTATGAATAGGCATCGTGAGGAAGCCACTTTGAAGGTGGTTTCCTCTTTGTGATTTCTTTTCTTTTCACTATATTTTGGCAGCAACATATAAATCTCATTTTTTGAATATTCATTGATTTAAAATTTATTAATGTCGTTAATTGTGAAATTTTTATTATATAAATTATGTAGGTTGTGATCCTGTGTGGAAAACCATAAAAAACAATATGAGTTTCATATTTGAAATAACTGGATTAAAATTCTTAACCCAAATTTAGTTTCATATATGATAAATAATAAATTATAATGCTTATATGTTTTTTTATTATTGGAAATAGAATTGAGCAACCATGAATCTTGTAGAATGAAAACAGGAGATGATGAATCTCGCTAACCAAAATCTGAAACTCCTCTACCCCATTGGATTTTTTTGTTTTAATTATTCCATATTATTCTTTTTATTGGATAATTGTTGGGAATTATGTTTGGGCGAAGACTGTTTATTTAATTTTAAAAACCATTGATTCTTTTTTTATTTCCAGAGAGCTTAGTTTTCTAATATCTATATTGTTAATAAATCAATTTAATCATATTTTAAAATCTATCTATCACCCCAACAGACCTATATATTTATAATTCTACATACATATTTTTTATTATTTTTAACGATTATTTGAAATTATTTTGTATGTCGTTAAGAATAAAAAGAAATAAATTTTACAAACATTATATCATTGTTAGTGGATTCAATTGAAGTATGGAAATTATGTTTTTTAAACATCAATATAACTCCTATAATAATCTATGATTTGTTAAACTGATTATTCAATTTGAAATTTTAATATTCCTTATATTATGATTAAATAGTGGGGATAATTTTTCCTTTTATGTGTTAGGGGGGGGAAACATTCTCTCTGCTTTACTTAGATCAATTCTTCCACATCCCCATCCAAATTGTTTGGTTATAATTACATCATGCTTACAAATTTTTATTTTCATTAATTTATTATATAAGAGTTTTTTGTGACTTTTTGTAGGAAAATAATGACTCAAAGCATTCAGCATATGGGAAAATTCAAAATATTGTTTGAGGAATTTTATTGTGTAGAATGTTTTCGGGATTGAGTGAATTCTAAGAGTTGTGAATAAGAATGTCCATTTTGAGTAAAATAACCCCTGATCATTTATTAATGGGAAAAGAAAACTATAGAATGTAAAAGGATGCGGAAGACAGCTTACCCACATAAAACATGATGTTGTTTACAGATCATAACAAGATGAATCATTTTCAAAACAATATTCATTAGTCTCCTATTCATATGGAGAAATACCTAGATTGAACTACATGAATGCCTCATCTTCAATCTTCCATGACATTTAAGATATAGTGATAATGTATTATGGTGTATTAGAGTCGTCCTTCCCTATATTTCTCTTATGGGTTCATATATTAATTATTCACCTAGAGTGTAGATGTCATTAAATGAAACATGAAAATAATTCTATGCCACAGGATGATTTATTCCCATCTCAATACCATGATTATGGTCCCTCAAGTCCGGCACAAGAGTTATCAACTTCCTGAAACCACATCATATAAATTGTGGTTGGGAATTCATATTTGTAAAAACCAAATCCTATGACTCTTCATTGGATTTAGGTTTCATCTTTTTGACAGATTTGGTTCCATTAAAAGTTTTAAACAAGATTAATCATTTCTCTGTTTCTAATGAACAATATTTTCTCTCTTCTTCCCCTAAATACGAATTCTATGTTTATGTAAGTCATTTGTAGCATCAATAGATGTATGAGTAGGAGACTACCCATAATTCTCTAGGACTCCTTGACCATCCCTGGGCACTACCCATTCCTTCTTCCAAATGATTTCATCATTCACCAATCCCAAAATTGATTTAAAAGAACAATATTTTTCATCTCCATGACTTTACATGACCCCATACCAATTATAATATTAATTGACACACAACTGTTTGAATTTAGTCCACATTCCAATGATGCTCACATGTTCTTTTCCTGATTATCCCCCTCCTCTTTATTGAAACATGATGGTTCTACCATGTCTAGATGTATCACTACTCCCTCAATTGTACTCATGTCCTCTACACAATACATTTCCACTATTTCTCTTATAGTGTTCACCCACAGTTCACACTTCAGATTTCCAAACACATTAGCCACTATCGGGTTCCAATGCATATCCATTGTAACACCCCAGGTAAATAAATAATATTAAAATTTTTTATTTACCAATATTTTTGAATAAAATATTAACATTACTTTATAGGGAACGCTATGCTCGATGGCGTACCCAATACGTGACAATGATTTCCTTTGAAATCTTACGTTGCACTCTAATAATAAAATAATATTATCTTAAATGGTAGTTAGCACGTAGCCGTTGTATTGGAGGGAATGAATAGAAATAAATAAAATATTATTATATATGTTTTTATATTTATCCAATAAAAAATAAAGGCTTAAAATAAGAAAAGAATTCAATTTTTGGCATATATACTCTAATTTTCACTAAAAGGCCGAACAATCAACTTTTGATGGGGAACCCTCTTTAAATATAGTTATGGTCACTCTAATACATTCCATTGTACCATATAAAATTCTTCTTTGGAATCGGGACATCAAAGTTTACTTTGGATAAATTTTTGGTATTTTTTCTGATAATGTTCATTTTTTAATGAATAGTGAAAAATGTTGTATTTTAATTCAAAACCTCTTTTTAATCTAATTTATTTATATGATTATATTATCTTTTTAATTTGTTTTAAAGTTTAAATAGAATATATTTTTACCATTTAATCCAATGGTGGTCATGGTAATTAATATCACTTCAAGATTGGACATAAAAGAGTGTCAATCTTTTGAAAGATATTTTTTCTTAAAAACACGCTATTTGTTTTAACAGCGGGATTTAATTATAAAATTAATTAATGTAACTTATATGTAATGAATTTGGTAAAATAAAATAATTTTTGAATTAGGAATATCAAATATATCTTTGGGTGAATTTTTGGTATTTTTCTGAAAAACATCAATTTTTAATGAATAGTGAAACCACAATGTGGTCGTTACAAAATTTGATTTTTCATTTAAATGGGACTTTACCACTTCTGTGATTTGAATTTCAAAAAAACAATTTAAATGATTTTCATTATTAAGTAAAATTTGGTACAATGGGATGAAAATAATTTTTTGATGAAAAGTAACTTTTAAGTTTTATTAATCATGATTAAATGTAATTAGTGTGATTTAAGGTAAAATTGATATTATAATAAAATTAAAATATCTTGAAATTGTCCTAACCCTATTGGATGAGTTATGGCCAACCAAGATGGTCTATTTTTGGTACCCCATGGAGCCACTTGGGTATGATAATGACATTTATGCCTTTTATTTAAAGTTAAAATAAAAATGTCACAAACATGAGTTCTTTTACTAAAAAAATTTTTACATGGGGTTATAAAAGTCACATTTTTGACTATAAATATTCATTAGAAATCTAAAACGATTTCCTACATCATGAATTTTTTTTATAATTTTTAGACAGTAAATATATTAAATTATTTATGACATCATGATGATGCAGCGATTACCTCATTAATATTGGATTTAAATAAAATGAAAATATAATGTAAAATCTATAACCTACAGTTGTCAAAAACCTATTTTATGGGTATATTTCGAACCCTTATCACCATATACTCGAATTATATCAATGTGGGTCCTTTTAAATCCGAAACAAATTTTAAAATAAATTATCATTTCTTTACTTTCCAAGAGTTCCCCTCCTCTCCTCTTATAAAATCCCCCCACCTCTACCACCTTACACACACATCCAAAACCTTTGTCTCGGCAACACCCTGCCCGTTTCTTTTCTACACATCCCTCTCTTCATCATTGAAGCCTCACTTTGGGGAGAATGCTTTCCAAGGAAGCCTTTGATCTTAAATCAAATAGAGTTACCCGTTTTAAAGGTAGTGTTTTCTCTTGTGTTCATATGTTTTATTTTGCTTCTCCAACCCCCTAAACTCTTTTTATTCATTTCATTTGTAAAAACTACAGTATCTTCAATATACTAGGATTTTGTTATAATAATTATTTGAGATACACTTACACACACCTTTATTTAATGGTTAAAGAACATATTGTTTCTGTGGATGGCGAATTTCTGCCTCACGAAATGATGATTGTTCAACACTCATATAAAACCTTCAAAGGTGGCCATTAAGATGTCACTATGTTTATATATGATATATAATATGTTTATGTTTTACTTAAGATTCCGTATTTTTCATTTATGGCATACCTTTATGGCTTCCATTAATGGTATACGCGATATCTTCATTTTAGGGAGTGCGGACTACTGCCCACTCATTGTGATTTGATTCATTATTACCATATGTGGTAAGTATAAAGGATATATTTAATGATATTATATATGATACCATAATGGAATTAAAATACTATTATGTATCATTATGTTATTGCATTAAATATGAAATAGAAATGGAAGTAGCGTTCATGTGTACGTACGGCTTACCGTCTCCATGAACGGTGCATTTCATTTCTTAACTCTAAATGTTATGTAATTTTATAAATGCGTGAATATACTGGATATATATGATATATATGATATCTAAATCTTGAATTAAATTCTGGATATAATGGATATTTTACCACATGAACAACTTGTAATTATAAAGAGTTTATTTTTGACTCAAGTACCTATGATCGTTAAAACGACCGTTATTAGCTTAAATAATAACATAGTGTTCATGACAAGGTAATAAGTGATATAAAAGGAATAATGAACTTGAAAAAGGTTCTTAGGGAAGTAGAAATTAACTCAAGTTTATTATTCAAGAGATTAAAGATTGATCGAGTCAAGTCGGACCCGAGGTAAGGGATCCTACTCCTCTCTTTCTTTTGAAGTAAACTCTTTTTTGTCATTCCTTTTAAAGCTCGTCTTTATTGTTATTGGGGTGTTATTTTTTATTACTATTACTGTAGTTTTTATGTTCATATGATGAGAGAACATGTTCTCTCTCATCATTCCATTTTTGAAGTTTTGAGTGGCGCCGTTAGGCTGCCGAATTTTCGTAAGAGATCTAACCTCTCTCTTTCTTTTTAAGTACACTCCTTTATGTCAATTATTTTAAGCTCTTATTTGTTATGTTGGGGGATGTTATTTTATTTTCCTCTTTCTATAAACTTTATGTTAATATTATGAGAGACCCTATTTGTTCTCATCAATCCATTTTGGAAGTTTTAAGTTGAGCCGTTAGGCTGCCGAGTTTTCGTAAGATATTTTTCATCTCACTTTTATTCCCATGAGATTTATGCTACATTTGCCACAATTTCATTTGAGTGGTGTATGTACTGCCCATTATTTTACTCATTTTGTAATATAATTTCATTTATGAGTATTTAAATTAATGTTGTATTGTCCTTCTTTCACGGGGTGTATGTTTTGAAAGATACCCATGTCAGTAAGGGAACCTTTCGCCCTCCTCTTTTGAAAAGGCTTATTTTGTTATGTCTTTTAATTCACATAACATTATGTTGGGATATGTTCTTCTATATCCTTAGTGATTCAAATTTTATGTCCATGTGATGTGATACCCTTTTGATCTCTCATAATATCATTTACTGAATTTTGTAGTGACGCCGTTAGGCTGTCAAATTTTTGCAAGGGAACTTCTTAACAAAATTTTGATTCTTTGGGATATGCTTATACTCATTGAATATGTTATCCTTTGAATATGTGTGAATGACCGTTTATTGTTTTACACTTAATATAAACTTATATTGGGTGTATTTATATTTGTCACACATAATTATGAGATTTTTTACACTTATTTTAAGGATACCTTCTTTATAAGGGATTTTATCTCATTTTACAATTCTATTGAGACTTCATTGTTTTTATGCACAAATTCACTCTTATATGGTGTATATACTGTCCTTTGGAATAATATATCATGAATACATTTTTTATCATGATATTATAAATTTCTTATTAAATGTTATTCCTCAAATTATTGTATTCAAGTGTCTCTCATTTTGTTAAAAACATTTTAACTAAAAAATCATTTTAAATGTTATAATGATTTATTCTTATAAATATTTCTCATTAATATCCATGTTTTCAAAATGGTTTTAAGGAATTATTTATATGGATATTAATGGTTTAAATTATTAAAAGCTTCAAAGTGGTATGGGACACTTTGATTCAAAAATCTCTTTATTAAATGTTTTAAATGGTCTTGAAAATGGTTTTTAGAATGGATTCATTATTTCAATATCTTAAAATGTTATATTGTTATTACAATGTGGGAATGTTATCTTTTCTTTATGATTATTTTATGTGCTATGATTATGTTATGGTTCTTGGGCATTGTTATGAATACGGGTGGTTCCGTGATAAACTAAGGGAGGGTGAGCCCGATATAGCTCTCCAATGCATTGGGTAACGCAAAGGAGTGAAACATTAAGGTTTCTCTGAAGAGATTTTGGGAATATACTATGGTGGGTATTCAAAACGTAACCAAGAGGGTTACTCCCTATGTAAGAATGTTATGAATGCCTCAAGTTACTTTTATGTCTTATGATTTCTATGATTTTTTCATGATTTGATGAGGTATGTTAAAGGGCCTATGTTTTATGGGTACAGTATGATTTCATTCTTATGTATATATGAACTCATGTTTCCTTTCCATATTTTTATATCGCTTACTGAGATTTTTATGATCATCCCAAGTTTTTTTGAAATGTTTTTCACAGGTCAAGGGAAAGGTACATGACAGGAAGATAGTGTCAAGTAAGTGTCAAGAAATAATCCATGTTATATTTTAAATATGTTTCCGTTGATGGGAAAAAATGAATACTATCTTTATGTAACCACTATGTTTAAATGTGGAATGTAATGCAAGTTTGATGATCTAATTCTCTAAAACTCTAAACCTAATAAGATACTCAATGTGTAATCTTGTATTAACTCAATATTAAGAAAGGTTTAAGGTTGGGGCCTTATAGTTGGTATCAAAGGAAGGTTTAGACAACTTTAGGGATTATGAGTTTTTGTTAGACACATGATTAGTCCCTATATCTATTATTTCGGTTAAATCCTTGTTTTAAAACTTTTGTCAGGTCAAGTAAAGTCGGTTATGAATGGAAGGAGATGGATCTCAAATGACATTTCTATCTCTTCCTGATGACATGCTTGCAATAATTATTGCAAAGTCATGTTCGGATGATTGTGAAACTTTTTCTCGCATACAACTCACTTGCAAGCAGTTGTTTGAGATATCAAACACCTCCACTATACCACTTTATCATCGTGGATCATGGGTTGTTTTTAGACAAATACTATTTTCACAATATTCTCATATTTTCAAGAAAGGTAAATATTATCATGGTATTTTCAAATATTTTACCTTATCACAAGATTTTGAAACATATTATGATTTTAAAAATGGTGCTGAGGAAGGAGACCCTTGCGCAACCTATTTATATTTTCTTTTAAAATATAGTCTCTTAGAACATACTTATGGTATTTTAAAAGGACCAATAATAGAAATTTTCAACTCAATTTCTGTCCGACTATTTTATAGAAATCATGTTTTATCAGATGTTTTGGAATTATATGTCATACATGATTATTTTCCAAAACTGTTTTTCTGTGAACACCCATATGACCCATGTTGTACAAGGTGTATTTGGATGGAGGATGCAAATTATTTTTAAGGATCTCTAAATCAATGTTTTAATGCATGGGACTTCTACCTACGTGACCAAGATAACAATGAAACCGAGTGGACACCATGATCAAGGTATGATGTTATTCATTTTGGGAATCGTTTTATTTTATCTTATGGTGGTGAAATAAGACTTCAAGAATTATGATGTTGAGATCATAACGAATTTGGATGAAAATGAGGGGTATAAGGAAACTATTGATGTTAAAAAAAGTTAGGGTTATTTTTGGAGTTTTATAAAAAGGACAACACGCAGACCGTGTGACAACCCGTCGCGTCAGACAAAGCTGCGGGAATCAAACCCACAACCAAAGTGCGACTGGTATTTATCACCTACCACTGGACAACATGAAGTCCCTGGTTAGTTTGATTGATTCTTTTTAGTTAGATGATTTTATGAAATATGAGTAAGTTGATTTTTGGTTATCTATGGAAATTTATTAACCTATCATGGAGGATATGTGATTAGGTTAATTAATTTTCAATGTGAGACATTAAGAGCAACTGATGTTGTTTGGAGATAATGTTACGATTTAACTTGGAAGACTATGAGACTAAATCATTCAAATATTTGGGTTTCAATCATAGTTTGGTTTACTTTGAAGAATTTTATGGACAATTTGTTTATCGAATGGTCCTCATTGAACATTGGGTTTTGTTGGACAAATTTTAGAGATTAAGAATAGATTTTCTTTTTATAGAGGGTTATCCTTTTCTGGATTATCTGATTTGGTACTAACCTTTTTGGTTTTGGTTTTGTTTAGAGTCTAAAAAAATGGGAAGTATATAGTACACTTTTGTGGATTAGGTGATTCTCTAGAAATTGATTATAGTTCTCTTAACTCGAACAAGTCTTCTTAAATACTCATCTTTTAGAGAAAATATGAGTTTGATTAAGGAATATAGTAAAAGTTGAAAGTCTACATGACAAGTAAGTATGTTTCATTATGATTTAGTTAAGATAAAAAATATATTCCTCAACAAAAATTATCTTAAAACAAAAATTTTTTCTGTTAACTTTTCCTACTGGGGAATCGGATACCATTTAACCCATCACAATTTTGTGATTTTCTTATGGTTAACTTTATCCTAGACATGTTTACTATCACTCTCCATCAAAACATGACCCTTTGTTTTTTCCTCCATGTACATGTTTTACTAATGGGATCCTATTATGGGTTAACTCAGGTGACCTCTGTACTTATCTTTCTTTATTTTAAAGTGATTGTTTTACTGACTCTTTTTCTGGTGTGGGATTTTCAATGAAGTTTCCAAGCCCAATTTTAAAATTGCGAGGACGCAATTCCCAAAAGGGGGGAAGGATGTAACACCCCAGGTAAATAAAGAATATGAAATATTTATATTTATCCATATTTGTGAATAAAATATTAACATTACTTTAAAGGGAACGCTATGCTTGATGGCGTACCCAGTACGCGACAACGATTTCCTTTGAAATCTTACGTTGTACTCTAATAATAAAATAATATTATTTTAAATGGTAGTTATCATGTAGCCGTTGTATTGGCGGGAATGAATAGAAATTACTAAAATATGATTATATATGTTTTTATATTTATCCAATAAAAAATAAAGGCTTAAAATAAGAAAAGAATTCAATTTTTGGCATATATACTCTAATTTTCACTAAAAGGCCAAACTATCACCTTTTGATGGAGAACCCTCTTTAAATATAGTTTTGGTCACTCTAATACATTCTATTGGACCAAATAAAACTCTTCTTTGGAATCGGGACATCAAAGTTTACTTTGTATAAATTTTTGGTATTTTTTCTGATAAAGTTTATTTTTTAATGAATAGTGTTAAATGTTGTATTTTAATTCAAAACCTCTTTTTAATCTAATTTATTTATATGATTTGATTATATTTATAATTTATTTTAAAGTGTAAATAGAATATATTTTTACCATTTAATCTAATGGTGGTCATTGTAATTAATATCAATTTAAGATTGGACATAAACGAGTGTCAATCTTTTGAAAGATATTGTTTCTTAAAAACACGCTATTTGTTTTAACAGCGGGATTTAATTATAAAATTAATTAATGAAACTTATTTGTTATGAATTTGGTAAAATAGAAATCATTTTTGAATTCGGAATATCAAATATATCTTAGGGTGAATTTTTGGTATTTTTCTGAAAAACTTCAATTTTGATTAATAGTGAAACCACAAAGTGGTCGTTACAAAATTTGATTTTTCATTTAAATGAGAATTTACCACTTTTGTGATTTGAATTTCAAAAATCCAATTTAAATTATTTTCATTATTAATTAAAATGTGGTTCAATGGGATGAAAATAATTTTTGATGAAATGTAACTTTTTAGTTTTATTAATCACGATTAAAGGTAATTAGTGTGATTTAAGGTAAAAATGATATTATAATAAAATGAAAATATATTGACTCTTTTCCTAACCCTATTGGATGAGTTATGGCTGACCTGGACAACCCATGGGTCGATATTTGGTACCCCATGGAACCACTTGGGTATGATAATGACATTTATGTCTTTTATTTAAAGTTAAAATAAAAATGTCACAAACATGAGTTGTTTTACTAAAACAATTTTTACATGGGGTTATACAAGTACTATTTTTGACTATAAATATTAATTAGAAAGATAAACTAATTTCCTACATCATGATATATTTTTTTATAATTTTTAGACATTAAATATATTAAATTATTTATGACATCATGATGGTGCAGCGATTACCTCATTAATAAAGGATTTAAATATAATGAAAAGATAATGTAAAATCTATAACCTAACATTTTCAAAAACCTATTGGATGGGTATATCTCTAACCCTTATCTCCTTATCCTCGAATTATATCAATGTGGGACCTTTTATATCCAAAACACATTTTAAAATAAAGTATCATTTCTTTACTTTCCAAGAGTGCCCCTCCTCTCCTCTTATAAAAGGCCCCCCACCTCTACCACCATAAACACACTTCCAAAGCCTTTGTCTCGGCCAAAACCTTCCCATTTCATTTTTCCACATCCCTCTATTCATCATTGAAGCCTCACTATGGGAATAATCCTTTCCAAGGAAGCCTTTGAGCTTAAATCAAAGAGAGTTACCCGTTTTAAAGGTAGTGTTTTCTCTTGTGTTCTTATGTTTTATTTTGCTTCTCCAACCCCCTAAACTATTTTTATTCATTTATTTTGTAACAAATCCAGTATCTTCAATATACTAGGATGTTGTTATAATAATGATTCGAGCTACACTTACACACACCTTCATCTAATGGTTAAAGAACATACTGTTTCTGTGGATTGCGAATTTCTGCCTCAAGAAACGATGATTGTTCAACACTCATATAACACCTTCAAAGGTGGAAATTAAGATGTCACTATGTGTATATATGATATATAATATGTTTATGTTTTACTTATGCTTCTGTATTTTTCATTTATGGAATACCTTTATGGCTTCCATTATGGGTATACGCGATATCTTCATTTTAGGAAGTACGGACTACCGCCCCCTCAAAGTGATTTGATTCGTTATTACCATATGTGGTATGTATAAAGGATATATTTAATGATATTATATATTATACCATACTGGAATTAAAATACTATTATGTATCATTATTTTATTCTATTAAATATGAAATAGAAATGGAAGTAGCATTCATGCGTACGTACGACTTACCGTCTCCATGAACGGTGCATTTCATTTCTTAACTCTAAATGTTATGTAATATTATAAATTCATGAATATACTAGATATATATGATATATATGATATCTAAATAATGAATACAATTCTGGATATAATGTATATTTTACCACATGATCAACTTGTAATTATAAAGAGTTGATTTTTGACTCAAGTACCTATGATCGTTAAAACGACCGTTATTAGCTTAAATAATAACATAGTGTTCATGACAGGGTAATAAGTGATATAAATGGAATAATGAACTTGAAAAAGGTTCTTAAGGAAGTATAAATTAACTCAAGTTTATTATTCATGAGATTACAGAACGATCGAGTCATGTCGGACCCGAGGTAAGGGATCCTACTCCTCTCTTTCTTTTTAAGTACAATCTTTTTTGTCATTCCTTTTAAAGCTAATATTTCTTGTTATTGGGATGTTATTTTATATTAATATTACTGTAATTTTTATGTTCATATGATGAGAGAACCTATCCTCTCTCATCAATCCATTTTGGATGTTTTGAGTGGCGCCGTTAGGCTGCCGAATTTTCGTAAGAGATCTAACCTCTCTCTTTCTTTTTAAGTACTCTCCTTTATGTCACTTCTTTTAAGCTCCTCTTTGTTTTGTTGGGGGATATTATTTTATATTCCTCTTTATGAAAACATTATGTTAATATGATGAGAGACCATATTTTATCTCATCAATCCATTTTGGAAGTTTTAAGTGGCGCCGTTAGGCTGCCGAGTTTTCGTAAGGGATTTTTCATCTCACTTTTTTCCCGTGAGATTTATGATACATTTGCCACAATTTCCTTTGATTGGTGTATGTACTGCCCACGATTTTTCTCATTGTGTAATATAATTTCATTTATGAGTATTTACATCAATTTTTTATTGTCCTTCTTTCACGGGGTGTATGTTTCGAAAGATACCCATGTCGGTAAGAGAACCTTTCACCCTCCTCTTTTTAAAAGACTTATTTTGTTATGTCATTTAATTCACATAAAATTATGTGGGGATATATTCTTATATATACTTAGTGATTTAAATTTTATGTCAAAGTGATGAGATACCATTTTTATCTCTCATCATGTCATTTTTTGAATTTTGTATTGACGCCGTTAGGCTGTCAAATTTTTGCAAGGGAACTTGTTAACCTAATTTTGATTCTTTGGGATAAGAATGTACTCATTGAATATGTCATCCTTTGAATATGCGTGAATGACCTTTTATTGTTTTACACTTAATATACACTTATATTTTGTGTATTTATATTTTTCACACATAATTATGAGATTTTTTACCCTTAATTTAAGGATACCTTCTTTATAAGGGATTTCATTTCATTTTTCAATTCTATTGAGACTTCATTGTTGTTATACACAAATTCACTCTTATATGGTGTATATACTGTCCTTTGGAATAATATATCATGAATCCCTTTTTTATCATGACATTATAAAGTTCTGATTAAATTTCATTCCTCAAATTATTGTATTCAATTGTCTCTCATTTTGTTAAAAACATTTTAACTAAAATATCGTTTTAAATGTTTTAATGATTTATTATTATAAATATTTCTCACTAATATCCATGTTCTCAAAATGGTTTTACGGATTTATTTATATGGATATTAATGGTTTAAAATTTTAAAAGCTTCAAAGTGTTATGGGACACTTTGATTCAAAAATATCTTTATTAAATGTTTTAAATGGTTTTGAAAATGGTTTTTAGAATGGATTCATTATTTCAAAATCTTAAAATGTTATATTGTTATAACAATGCGGGAGTGTTATCTTTCCTTTATGCTTAAGTTATGTTCTATGATTATGTTATGGTTCTTGGTCATTGTTATGAAGACGGGTGGTTCTGTGATAAACTATGGGCGGGTGAGCCCGATATAGCTCTCCAATGCATTGGGTAACGCGAAGGAGTGAATTGTTAAGGTTTCTCTGAAGAGATTTAGGGAATATACTGTGGTGGGTATTCCAAACATAACCAAGAGGGTTACTCCCTACGTAATAATGTTATGAATGCCTCAAGTAACCTTTATGTCTTATGATTTCTATGATTTATTCATGATTTGATTAGGTATGTTAAAGGGTCATTGTTTTATGGGTACAATATTATTTCATTCTTATGTATATATGAACTCTTGTTTCCTTTCCATATTTTTATATCCCTTACTGAGCTTTTTATGCTCATCCCAAGTTTTTTTGAAATGTTTTTCACAGGTCAAGGGAAAGGTACATGACATGATGATAGTGTCAATGAAGTGTTAAGAAAGAATCCATGTTCTATTTTAAATATGTTTCTGTTGATGGAAAAAAATGAATACTATCTTTATGTAACCACTATGTTTAAATGTAGAATTTAATGCATGTTTGATGATCTAATTCTCTAAAACTCAAAACCTGAAAAGATCCTCAATGTGTAATCTTGTATTAACTCAAGATTAAGAAAGGGTTAAGGGTGGGGCCTTATATCCATCATCTTCCTTATGGTGTCCCATGCTACACCATCAAGAGTAGGTCCAGACCCTGTCAACTCCCCATCAACTTAAACCTCAGTCAACTAAAAATCAATAGAACCGTATTCCATATTGGCCTTCACAAACATTAGGATTTTGTACATTGCCATATGATTTTATATTTTGATTCACCTAGAGAAGTAATAAGACCAGGATTCAAACACAACCAACTACTTATCTCTAAACTCCTAACCAACATATATAAAAACAATTCTCCGTAGGTTTATAAATATACACATCAATGTAAATTATTTGTGATACTCGATAAAAAATATACATAGTTCTAATTTCAAAGAAAATATATCAACCAAAAATATTCCCATGCATAAAAAAATAATATAAGGATTATAAAAGAGAAGCTGGAGTTCTGAAAACCTTACACAAATTTCTGTGGTTACAGAATCCCCTTTCATATGATAGTCATATGAACATGTGAGGAAGAAAAATCAAGAGCCATCATAGGACCAAGGGGAAGTGGACCATGATAATATCAAAACTTATTTTTATGAAAATTGAATAATGATATTATTGGAGTTGAGAAGTCCCAAATTTGCGCGCTCCTGTCGATCCCATGAATCAAAGATAAATCGATCAATTAATTCATAAAACGAATTTCATTTCTTGTGTCGTTATATCATAGTCATGTTCGGCAAGGAAGATGAATCTGTGATCTTCAAGGCTGAGATCAAGAGCTATGAAATCCCATAAAAGAGGTAAGTAACTTTAGGATAGATTGAAAATTTGGGGAATAAACGCATGAAATCAGGATACGAGTTGGGAAGTAAAGAGGGGAATCAATCACTATCAAGAGAGAGTGAATATCTGCCCAACAAGGGAGGAGGGACCTTCTTGGAAGCCTTCACCTAGGGTGGAGGAGATCTATATTGGTAAAGGATACCTCACATCACCACCTACTAAAATTAATTATCTATTAAATTGAGGTAAATCATTCTTGAAAATTGGGAAAAGCATGTTTTATTGGTTAGAAAATTATTGAATTGAATCTACAACTTGAGGAAGCTTGATCATAAACTAAATAGTATTATCTGATTTAGGATAACACATATTACCTTATGGAACAATATAATTTATAAATTATTATAAATCATTTGAATCTAGTTTAAAATGGGAAATTTGGGTCCCATGGTGATTATCTGAGACAAATAAATAGAGTGAATTAATTTTAATAAATCTAAATCAATATGTTCCATGAACTCTAAAATTCCCAAATTAACATAGGGTAAAAACTAAAATTAATTGTATTTATCAAAAGTGATCTCATGACGTGAGGGGTATACTGAACCCCAATTAACCAGTAGAAAATTTCTTCATAATAAAATCCTCTATGTTTTACCGATAATGTGGGAAGTGAAGACATTGTTTAAGGATCCTTTATGAGATTGAATGTTTTTGTTCCATTTTTATAGACACAATTAAAATTGGTTCTATCACATTTGTGCTCCTAGAATTAGGATTTGAGTTTATATTGAAGTTTGGGGTATTATTATGAACTCAAATAGGAGGAATGGAAATTTATTACAATGGATGATTTGAGTTTATTCTTTTATTCGACGGTATGGACTTTAAAAGTTGTTGATTGATATTCATTGACTATAATTCCACTGTTATTTATCCATTTAATCAACATAATTTCACATGAGTGAAATGTGATAAGTGTGGGGGAGTTTTATGTGGCACCATTTTATCAATCTTTCCCTCATCTAATTTATTGAATTAAATATTTTGTTATTAAAATACATATTATAATGAAGAATCTAGTAAATAGGGAAAAAATTATTGGAATCTATAATTTATTGAATTTTTTAATGTTTTTTCTAGTTTTTTGGTGCTATGTTGACTAAAAGTCATGATGTCTTTTTTATATGCCTTCAATTTTTTTTCTAATAAAAGAATTTAATGATATAATTTTTTTATTAACTAACATAGAATATATGAAGACAAAAATACACCTAATTAGAAACTCTAAAAAATCAGTTCCCCAATTTTATCGATTATGTTACTCCTTTAGTGGTTAATAAATATTTTTTAAAGGGTGGAAACCGTAGTTTAAATTGATTATCAAGGATGATTCATTTTAGTGTGTTATCATGAAGAATCTACATGAGTATTCATCCTTCTTGGACCTGTAGTGCTTGTGGTTCTCAATAATCTTAATTCTATTGAATATTGGAATGGGTATAGTAAACAAGAATCCAATCAGCTATGTTGAAGATACACTAATATCAATAATTATCTACATCAAGACATGTGTAAGTGGATCCCAAATACATACATAACGAATTAAACTATATGAGGAATCAATTACATGAACCAAATCACCTATTTTGGAATTCACAAAAGTCTCCCATTCCCCTACATGAGGTAAATAATCTATGTGGGAAAATGTTCACATGATCAATTGGGATAAGTTATTCAAAATTCTTATATTCATCAAATTTTCTATGTGAGACTACTTCATATAAATTTCTATTTCTGGGGGAGTTCTGTATGATGGAAAGGTAGAATTTCTTCCTTTCAAAACTTCAAGTGGTTGAAAAATGGTTCCATCATGCTCAAAATTTTATGACTAAGATAGAGGAGTGGAATATGTCTACTTCATCTAGGAAGAATGTTTTTAGAGAGTGAGTTGGAAATGGTTTTTGTTCAATTCACTTGATAAGATAGATTAACTAACTAATAAATTAGTGATGTATAGTGATTAGAGGGAAAGGAAATGCCAACCATCTAGAGACTAAGTAAAGTGATGGAGATAAGAGACACGGTTGCAAGTGGAGTGATTCTTGGTGACATAACTAAATAAGAGTTGAACCATATATCCTAATCCCTTTGGGTTTTTAAAATATATCCATTTTGGGTCAAATACATTCTATTTATAAAGACAAATAAAAAATAGTTTTAGGAATGCCACATGGCTATTCAAAACTAATACCTTGATATTGACACCAATGTTAGCTAGTGTTCTATATTCAGGGTTATAAATGTATTTTTGGTTTTCCATAAAGAAATGACGTTTTCATAAAAATACCATGAATAATAATACATACTCTTACAAGTCTCTATTTGTTTCAACCCATGGAAATACTCTTTCATATATATATACATCTTTGTACATTATGCATAAATACTAACTAAAGAACTATGAGCATCTTCCAATAGATCCACCTTCAAATATGGTTTGTATAAAATACTTACACAATTCCTAAAAATTATTATTCAATTATAATTAAGTTGAAGCTGAGAATATTTTTCAACTTCTTTTGTATCACCACATCATTATTTTACACCTCTATTTTCCCCACATGGATATATGGTTGAACACTAATTTAATAACGATAAGACCCCCCCCCCCCCTTCAATTATGATTTTAAATATCTATCCCTTGATATTCCACAAATATTTGTTCTTTTATGATCCTCATCATTGATAATATAGAATGATCTATTCAACATAAAATGTTTTCCACCTTGCTCACTTTCCCTATGTTGCAATGTATTGGGAATTCATAATTATTAACCATCTCCAACCATCAAATCCCCTGATTCATCAACTCAATTTATTTGAATATAATTTTCTAAATTTTATTATTAGTATATATATCACACACTTATCTATAAAAGTAATTCATATATATCATTAATGAGAAAATTATTTTAGGTAACAACAAATATTGAGTTGATAATTATTCTCAAGAACCTTTGTTTATTAGGAGGCATAAGTTATAACCATGTTAGTTTTCATGAAAATTCATATTAATCCCTTCATAGATACATCAATATATATTATAATCCATTATCCAATTCATGGTATTTAATTCATATGCATGCTCACTAATATTCCCTTTAGTTACCTAAAAGTTACCTCAAATATATCAATCTAGAGGAACATGGATCCCTTCTGAGTAAAATTGGTGAGTGGATTAGATAATTATGAGAAATAATTTTATGAAAATATCCAGGTAAAATAATAAAACTCTGGATCTCAGTTTTAGTGGTTGGTCATGTTTATCATTCAATAGAATCCATATTTTATGTATCCACTATTATACCCTCTCTTGAGATTATATGACATAAATATTGGAAAACATTTATCCAAAATTGTCAATTTGAAAAATATTCATACATTTTCTCATTCATTAGGTTCAATAGTACAATTCTCAATTAATAAGTATGCACATTCATTCACTTCAAATAGATAAGAATATAAACTATAAATACTATCACAAACTGATCTAGTTAATCACAAAAGACTCCATTCACTAAATACATTAGGAGAAAGGGGTAATTAGTAAGACCAAATGGAATCACCATATATTCAATTTTCCCATACCTTTTATGAAATATAGTCTTGGGAATATCCTCATTCTTAAACATATATTGACAATATCATTAATTGATATCAGTTTGGGAAAATTATTGAGATCTGCAGAGTTTATTGAAAGTGTAAATAAACAGTGTAGAGGATACTTTTTATTGATCATGATCTATATTATCTATCAGTAATTAATGCAGGGTCACATTGATACATATTTACTCTACATAAATATAACCATTATGTTATATCATGACACAATTTTCTGAATGTGTACCTTTCCAAGGTTCTCCTAGTGATTCTTCTTTATTTCCCATAACTAAAATGTATCCATTTTATAGGTAGTCTTCAAAATATATGTAGCACCAGGAATGAGTTCTATATACAACTCAAAATCATGTTTTAGTTGAATTTTAGTAATCTCTTTTAAAAATACATTATCAAAATCTCACACAATAGGCATATCATCAGTATCGAGTTTCTCCAAAACCATCATAGATTAAACTCCCATTTTAATGGGACATGACGTATATAATGGATGTGATATCCAAGGGATGATCATATTTATTGTTAAATTAGAAGGTGATCATAGTTTGGTTTGAAATGTCAAGGGTTAATTCCTTATATCTAAAAGGGATACTGTATTTATATAGATTATGTAAATCCATGCCTATGATTACATAAAATTAAAATAGATGTAGAATAACACGATTTATAGGTATAATATTTTCAAAAACATCAGCTATATATGAATCGCAGACATGATATTGAATCATCATTAAATTATGGTGTCTCAAAACTATTTAGAAATATAATATTTAATTTGTTACAATAATACCCTTATAAAATTCATTTGATATAATTTAGTGGGTAGATCTAGGATCTAACAAGACATTAGTAGTTCTAGAGTGGATAGTATGTAAACATTTCACCATGTCGTTATCGTACCCCTCATTAAAAATAGTAATGACAGGATACTTCACTTTCTCTAGAAACATAAGAGTTCACGAATATCAATAATCATAAAAAACCATTTCATTTTTACACTTGTATGCATAATTACCATACTCTTTTCATTTAAAGAATTGTTACGAGGGTGTTATGGTAGTGGGTGTATTCTTCTCTTCTATTGCAATAACCTGCCTATTTAATCCCTTTCAACATTCATGGTCATTATGACCAACACTTCCACGTCTGAATCACCTATTACTTCCATTAAAAAACACACCATCATAATTCATCCCATATTTTTGGTATTTTAATGATAGGAATTTCATTCCACCATGTGATTTATTAAGGTTTCCATGAGACTCGATCTACCATTTCCTATCAATACCGTGGGAATTATGGGAATATCCAATTTCCATTTCCAACTTGTGTACACATCTAACATTTTCTTTATAGCTACAATTGTCTTATAGAGATAACAAATATTGGAGACATGTTTTCAGCCCGAATAATGTTCCTCAACTTTAAATTTAGGTTAGTTTATAAAACCAGATGTCTGCCGGAAAATTCATGTAAATGATTCCTTTTATGTACCAATAGATTCATCATAATTATATTTCAAATCAAGTTATTTATTCATTATAAATGTTAAATAAATATTTTTAATGTATATTATTATGAATAATCTCTGATATTCGTCTAACTCCATATAGTCAATTTTTTTCCAAATCCTACGTGTTCTTGGTAAGACTTTACTACTAATCTACATCACATTCCAAATTATGAAAAAACAAAGTAACTTTTATCACTCCAAACAATATAGAAAGGATAATATAATTTTAGTGGTACTATAATATTAATCATTAAATAGTGGATCAACCAAACCACTGAAATAAGGTGGGTGTGTCATCATGAATGACTTAATAGAATATTATTCCATGATTCTCTAATTTAGATTTTCAATGTGATTCATATGAAGAAGAAGTTGTATTAAATTACATGTACCAAAACAATTTGTTTATAATGTGGAAAATCATTTAATTTTATTTCACAATCATCTTTATGATACTTCCTATGGGATCCAACAATCAAATATAAACAAAAAGAATATTGTAATGAACAATAATCATAATGGGAAACCATATAATAAAAAAAATCTTTTATCAGATTCCTAATTTATGAATCATTATTTACAATACGAGACACCTTATATTTATACTATTTCATTAATGGTATTAATATATAAAAATATTTAATGATTTTTTATAAAGAGTTACAAAATTTTGAAATAATATCCTTAGGGGGGTCAAACCAGGAGTAAAAAAAGATTGGTTATTATTATAGGATCCCATATTTAATAATTCGGCATGAAACCCTTTAATTTTTTGTATGAATCTTTTTTTTACTTCCAATTGAAGTTATTTGGTGTTTAAATAAGGTTCTGGGGTGCCTTTTGTTTTTTCAGAGGAAGAGGATCCAGATTATTGATGAATAAGTAGAGGAGCATATTTAGTAGTAACTATACATTTCAATCATGAGGCCTTATGAAAGGTGGAGTATAGTTTGAAACCAATGATAGGTAGGTCACATTCCAATGTAAATAATTAATTACCATTAGAAGATAAAAAAGTCATAGTTAGTAAATATTGTTTTGAACTGTCTACCTAAGCATGTGAGGGGTGGCTCTATTGGATGGCACTGAATCATGATTATAACATGATTTTGGAATCCTTGTGAAAAAAATTTGCCCAATATTTTTTAATTACTAAAATGTCCCTCTATGTTATTAACTAGCTTACCTCCATTTTATTCCTCCCCATAAATAATAGTCTTCTTCATCAATTGTGTGCTTCCCACCATCTCCTAGGTTTTTTGATATCTCCATATTTTAGTCTCAAAATGATCTATCATTTGTTTAATTAGATCTATATTATAATGTTCTCAAATCTTTTTATATTATTTCTTTACTTATATTTTAATAAATAAATTTTAATATTTTCAATCCAATGTTCCAAATTTTTATTGCTTTTGACCATTTCTTCGATTTCTCACATTCTATACTAAATTAAAGGCTAGAAATAGAGTCATAGAGTACTAACCATAAAAAGTTGGTTATCTACAACTTTTCCCGTAACATATTTTTATAGATTTTAATAGATTTACACATTCCATAATTTCTAGGAACTTATTAATTAAATTAAATTGACTTCCAAATTATATTTTTAAACCATGATTTATGCATGTTATTACACCCATCTGCGTGGTTGTAGGATTTCAAACTCAACCAGAAAAACCCTTGATATGGGTTTATTTTATTAATCATAATTACACCCACCCATTTGGAAATTTATTATTTCAAATTATTAATGGGTTCCATATATATATTTAATGACTTATTAAATTTTTAATTACTTGATTAAGACCTTGTAATTTATAAATGAAATGAGTAATCAGATGAGAAAAATGTGAGTTTTGGATAGAAATGTAATATCCCTTGAGAATACATGAAATTATCATACTCACAAGTAATGAGTCATATAAACATACATGGCCCTTATTTTTTCACATTTTTGTTAATTGATTAAATAATTTAATATGAAAAATTTAATTTGAAAGGGAAAAAGAAACTAACTTAGCCCCTGATTCATTGTAAAATTCAGTAAATGGTATTTATTAATGGCATGGATAGTAACATGGACTCCGACCCTGTCAATTATATGTGAAATTATTTATGAAATTATTGTGATAAATTCAAATGATAAATTCATGGACACTAACTTGAACCCGTAAATAATTATATAAATGTTTCAATGGGGAAATCGAAAAAATCTTGGTGTGTTCGGTTTGGCCCAATATTTTATTTTGAATGAGGGGGGGTTAAATGTGTTACAGAACCATTTTCATCTATTTATAGTGGTTGTTCTTAATGGAAAATCAATATTTTCCCACATCTATAAATGGGTATATGTCTTCTTTTTAAAGGTTGGTGTCCAATTGGGGTTTCAAACCCAATAACAATTTGAAACACACATTGGTCGAGAGAATGGGAGGATGGACTCGTCACAAAATTTTGGGGAGAATATTTACGTAATATGGATCCCCTATAGATTAAATATCTATTCAATAATATCTTATTAATCCCGATACGAGACATGCTACTCTAAAAAAATGATCATGGGTTAATCCCTTGTATGGAAAAAAGATTAATGGAGTCTCATTATTGGTACCTTATCTATGTATCTATGATTTTCCAACCAATTTCTAGTACTAAATATATTCTTATATGATGAATCCACATAACATGGTACTTAAGATTTTTTTTCTTGTAGGGATGTGTTCAATAATCTGAGAGAAGATTGATCCATTAGAAAAAATCATAAATATCATTTTTATTGTATCAATAAAACCCCATGTATTTCATTAAACACATGTAGATTAATTTCATTAGAAAATAATATATGTTTGGGGATTTTTGAATTGAATACGATATGTACTAAATCTCTCAGTTATAATAGGAATCACAATTATCATAGTTTTTTCTTCCCTTCGAAATAGCCCCTATGTATATTCCCTTTATATGGGGGATGTTTTATATCATGCCACTAATCGGGAATGAATACATATTTTTTCCTATATATTGCAGAATAATGGTGAGAATGACCTGGCCATATCGACTCCCAATGATTGTGTGATATATTATCTGTGTGATAAGGAAGGGATGTAAATTAATCAATATTTACGCAATTGGATGCATGACAAATGTACTATGTTTCACATTGGGATGTTTAATATTTTCTCACCATAAGAAGGTGTCATTAAAATATTTTTTATAGTATGAACAAGATTCATCATATTTATGTTGTATTATCAATATGTTGGTCACTGAGGAAGAATGATCATCCCATGTGAATGGATGTGTCTGTATTGATGAAATTTTGTAGAGGTGGTGGAACAAACCCAAAAGTGGGAGACCATTTGAGTTTAGGGTCAGGTCTTCAGACGGTGTACAACATATCATTTCTATGGTAGGAAATAGAGTCCCCATAGTTCTATTGATAGGGGATTACACAATTATATTCCCCTTATATGTGTTACATATCATATTATTCCCCTAGTTGGGGCTTACACACTGATGTTACCCTTTCATTAGGTCCCAGAAAACGAGGATGGAAAAGATTATAATGTCTTCGGATTCCTGGTTGACCTAGACTACTTATCTTCATATAATGAATTGATGGTTTACTTCAGATTCCTTGATTTTCTACATGAAATTTTAGAGGATGAATGCCTAGAACATCAAAATACAATTTCATGATTTAGTTGGCTTGTCAGGTGGATGTCACATGACCATAACGGAATATATGGAGGTTATCACATGATCATAGCTAACATTTCTAGAGGACCTCACAAGACCTGAATGGATTGTCCATGAATCCATTAAATTATATTTGATGATAATTTTAGAGGGTGTTTCATGATCCAACGAACATTCCATGGTGTCATACTCAAATCTGGCTGACACGCTTAGAGGGTGTCACAAGAGTCAATACAACAATTCTAGAGGGAGTTAAATGATAATAGCTAAATTTTTTTTGGAGGTCATTGTGAGATCCTGAATTCATTCTCAGAGGGTGTGGTGAGAGCCGATTGAACTTCCCCAGTTCTATAGTGAGACTCAACTAACATGTCTTCATTTCTTTATATGAGTTATGTGACGCGTTCTTTGTACTCTACATGGTTTGGATGGTTATCTCGGAAGGGTTCGTGCGACTTGGTTTTCATGCCCATGGGGGTCCATGTGACATTCATGGATATGTCCATAGAACATTACATGATCCAAACAGTATACCAAAGAAACATTGAGAGATATATGTGATATGTCTCAATTTTGTCGCATGTCTTGGGTGGATCATGAAAAGTCCCTGAGAATCAACATATATGTTCATATCATATATTTCCCATCTTTTAGTATGGGTTCCATCCTTTTATACCAAATTCCATAGACTTTTTTAGTGTTGTATTTTTCCCATGGGTTTTTATATATATGGGGTTTTCTTCATGTGACCCAACTGATGTCCACGTGATATATGAGTTATATAGAGAATTTCTTATTCATACATCGAGATCACTTAGTTTGATCCCTATGTCTTACCTAACCGAATGATTTTTTGGTCACCAGATATGCTTCTCTGAGAAATATTCTCTGTTTCATATGTTTGCCATTGTGAGGTACCAAAATTACATCCCCATAAAAGGTACCAATCATTCATGATGTGGGGGGGGATTTATTTACCTCACCACAATAGTTATTCACCACTTTACACGGTAGATATAACATGAATTCATGATGGATTCAGAGTTGTGATGCAGTGTCATTTTTTTGTGGGATCCCACTATAATTCATTCAATGTGCATCACTTGTTTTTAGAGACCACGAGATCTTCCCATGAATACCATCATTATTGGTTTATTTCCAATTAAGGTGGACTTTTGGATCATATGTGAATGATGAGGGGATTTCATATTAGCAAGATGACATGAGAAATTTCTTTCAAGAGAGTAGTATTCCCTTAGAAAGTCATACTCAAGATATCAAGAGACATGTATTCCACTTTCTACATGACAAGGAAAACCTTTTATGGGTTCCATCACATAATCATAATGGCTTGTCAAGGGTTCTTTTGAGACCATGTCATGGAAAACGAAGACATGTTTCTAGAGCTATACAACTACATAAGTCTCCCATCATTCACTCTTTTGTTTCCTTTGTTTATTTTAAAATGGTTGTGGATTCAATATTTTGTATGTTTTTTTTAAATAAATTCACTCTACTTATTGGTGATGCATTTTGAGACCAACAATGGGCTTTATGGAGATTTAAAATCATTTCATGAACAACTCTATATGTTTTTTCGTATAGATCCAAAGGGGGAGTTTTAGGTTGTTAAAAGATGACTAGAACCCTTCTTATTATAAGGATGACATGAAAGAGGGCTTTTGTGAAATGAGGTTGACATTTCTATGGGTGATTGCAGTGTATTTGAATTCTTAATGGGTTTATTTTCATGTTTTTTATAACTGTAAGAGTTTCTCTCATTCTCTCGTTTTTATGTACTTTATTTATATTACAATGTCTGTGGATCTCATGAAGTTGTATGAATTTTTTCAAGGACAATAATTCTCCCCATCAGTGATTCATCACATGAGTTTTACATTTGTAAGAGGCTTCCACAATTTGAATTCTTTTTCCCATCTTTTATAAGGATTTCTGTATGGTTCATCAGGAGTCTACCAGTTCCCATAATGCATGAACTAGGGGAGATTATCTGGCTACTACTACATGATTAGTTATTGTCCAATATTCCTTCAAATGAAAATAATTACTAGTTTAAGGTACTTCGTGTGGATTTCCATAGGGTATGCACCATGAATGACTATATGTATCACCTTATGAGGATCATGTGATCACATTTCTACTCAGGGTTCATGCAATATAAATGATCATGGCCACCTTTATATTCTATTTAATTGTAGTTAAAATAATACCTATAATTAGGTATTTCATCCTTTATGGATTTTCGATCCTCATTTGGGAGACGTCCAAAAATTCTACCCTCCTTAGTAGTGACATTCACATGGATAAAAGCACAATTTTTGGGAAAGTAAATTTCCCCTTTGAGGCTGTAGATCTGTCCGCAATTTGTGTATTTTTTGAAAGACTATCTTTCATGTGACGTTTTTTATAATTTGGGATGCTCTATAAATAGAACATTATTTAGTGAATTCATTCACTAGCTATACTCATCATTATTGCTAATGCACGATGCTCTTGTTGCCTAAACATTTCATTAGAACGTACAATAATAACCAATTGAGAGTCCTCATTGTGAGACCACTTCATATGAAATTATCTAAAAGACTTATTTTCCAATTTTTCCTACTCAAATTAATCCATGGACTTATCTTCAATAATTTCTTGAACATTGGTGGTGAGGATGGTATATTTTATTGAGGGTTTCTAATGATCTGCATGACTGATCAGAAGACTAGTTGACTATTTCAGGGCTCATATGACCCTGTAAAGGTTACGTGATTGATTTATTATGACGATTCATGAAATTAGGTAGTGTATTGTGGGGTTTCTCAATCAATGAGATCTTTAGAAACTAGAAAATTTAAAAACCCATCTCGTGCTTCATGAATCCCTTGATGATTCATACAATGTTCATGATGCTACCGGTTTTATTAATTTGTATAGATAATACATTCATTTTCTCTATCTGAAATATATGAGTATTAATATTTTTTATATGGATTCTAGTTTCCATCAGGCTTCTCACAAAATTATGAGGAAGGATTCAAGGGTTGTGACGGACTGTATATATTCTATTGTAGCAAGTGTGAATGTTAATTTCCTCCATGACGTTAAGTCACATCAGAATTGTTTGATAACATTGATGGGAGAGATACATGGGGCTATATATATTGATATTTTCTACCCCATTTTGGGATTTATTGTTCCCAATGACACTCACATTTTTTCGAATTGGTATTAACTCATACCATTTTATTGGGTTCGAAATTCTCAAAACACATTTCTAGAGAATTTATATAAGGAGGAATTATTTTTTAACAAGGTATAACATAAATAGGGGAATATAATAACATGAATACCCATGTAAATTAATGGTTATGATCATGAATTTGATACAGATGTTCATTTGTACAACTTGATAATGATTAATTCTGCATCTAGTAAGAAGTTTGGGTGTGTTCCTAATTGGATCATCTGATTAGAAACACTTTATAGAATGTTTTGAGGATAGGCTGTCTAAGTACAATCATTTTATAACAAATTATCTATGGAGGTAAATAAAATTGGGATGTATGAGGCTATTGGGAAATGAGATTCATTCACCTACTTAAACAATAGTCTATCAACAGAACTATACATTCATTTGAGTCTAGACATGAAAAAATTCAACATCTTGTATGGGGAGGTGGGAATCAACCTCATGGTTGTGCATCTTATATGTGATTGACCTATATTAAGTAGATATATGAGGAATGATTTCTCCCTCGGTCCACTAGGTTTCACAAAACATGGACTCCTCCTATCACTTGATAACAGATTACGTTGTCTGGAAAGTCCCTCTAGAAGAAGAAATTACCGAGAGAGGATATCCTGTTCAAGAAATGGGTGGGATACTTCAATCATGAATTTTTCTCTCTGAGGTGGAATCTAAGAAGAAAATTTCATGTCTAATGAAGGACTCCTATTATGAAAATGATGCTTTTTTGGCTCATAGTTGAAGAAGGAAAATTAAAATAATGGGGATGGAATGTTATCCCCGGTGTTGATTAATTGGTCCTACTAGATGGTTTACTCTCTCTGTACTAAAGTGGATACTTAATTCCTATGGGATAAAAAATTTGTAGATAGGGTTTCCACATTAATGATGGAATCCTCTATGGTAGGGGGAGCATGTTGGGATAGCCATCCCTATTCTGGCCAAATGTTATCATCTTCTACCCTATGGATAGAAGAGAAAGTCCCCTTAAAGGATCATAGAGCCCTTAAAAGTATTATATTATTGGATATGATCTCATCAAGAATTATATGAATTTTTTAAAATCAAGGGTATCCCTGATGTTTTCTTCATCCCATATCTATTGTGCTTTAGTGGGGTAAGACATTTTAGACTAATAGATAAGAACGTCATAGATTATATTAGTATATATGACCATATCTATATCAGAACCTATAGGATAGTGCTAACATGTTATATTTTAGATGTCGGTGAGGCTATTCCTAAGGAACGAGCTTATGTGACATCACTTTGTGAGGTTGTTCATTCCACCAATATTGATTGGTATTTCCTCAGTGAATGATATTTTCCCTATTGATTTAGCCGTTAGTTAACATGTATTCAATTGAGTTTTCCTTGACCATTTTAGTCCCAATCTGAGGAGCATATGAAGGGTTATCTCCAGTTTTAGATGATGTTCACTAGGGTGGAAACTTGGGATAAGATAAAACTACCTTCCTCTGATGAACAATTAGTTAATCTCATTACAATGAACAGGATTGTATTCAATAATATCCCAATTTGAAATTATCCAAATTGGTAAGTAATGATTCCAAATTACAATTGGCTAATAAGTAAAATCAAATATCTAGAAAGAGACCCATTGCATGAGGTCTAATAGCTTTGAAAGCACTGTATAAATAGATAAGGCATTTACCATCATCATTTATTCCAATATCATTTTCCACAGATGTATCTATAGTATGTATAGAACCAGAGGGTGAAGACACATTAGAATTAATATTTCCTATAAAATCTAGATAATGGATGAATTCGAGGATGCAGAACATTGAGCCTATGCTCTAGGGTATAATTCAGAAATCAATGTTTCCTTTGGAAATGGTTTCTCTTGTCACAACCCCTCTATATATCTCATTCATAGATGAACCTAAAGAGGTCCGGGCCTTCAAACATGAACATTACATATAAGGGTAATGTGTCAGGGGTTATATGTTTTAATTCTTTTTGGTGTATAAAATGTTTTTACAGGGTACGTATAAAATTTCAATGGATGAATAGGGTTATACATATGCTATAAAATTGGTAAGGATAAATTCATCATTCTCCGTAAAGGGTCGTGGATCTATTACAACCGAACTAACATCCATTGTGTTTTTGTTGATATAGTTGGCTTCTATAGATGATCTTCTAGTCCTTCTATCCAAAGAGTATTCTATACATGGTAAAGTTGTAGGGGGAAAATTTGGTGTTGACATGTGGGCCAACCATTAGGGGTCCGTAGGTCCACAGGCCAAAATTTAGTCAGAGATTCCTACTTCTAGTGTAAGGACATTGGCTCCAACATCTTTTGAGGATCCTTCCCTATAAGGGAAGAGGAAAAGGAATCAATTTATATTTTTATGTAATTATCTTTCCAAATACTCATTTATGTGTGGTATTTCACTATTCAGACTCATTGGATTATTCATTCAACCAATTATAATGTAACAAAACTGTGTAGGTGCTCACCAAAAACAATTTAAAGAACATGTTTCTTCCTTTGAGGATCTGGGTGAATGTTCGGTTTCCATGGATGTCACTTCACTATCATGTTCATCCTCTCAAGAAGCATTGATGGCTGAGGTGCTGAATCAATCTGTCTCATTTCCTACTAAAAATGTACTAGTGGTCACATTACTTGATCTAGTGTGGGTTGATTATATTTTGGAGGATACTGACACATGTATCTATTAATCTCCCATGTTATACTATATGGAAGTGTGTTTTGGATAAGGTTAATACTTATTCATGAATGCAGAATTTTTATCAGTTCTCTGGATATTATATTTTGTTTCTATTATCCTCAAGGTTCATGAGTAAATCACATCTTCAGGAGAAGCACCATAAGTTCTTTAATGTCTCTCATCAAAAGAAGGTTTTGCCTCTTCACTCATGGATGAGGAAAGTATAGTGGAATTTTCTATTGATGTGACAAAAAATGGAATGTAACTTACATCGCCCATCTCCATCGATTACCTAGAGATATCGTATTGTTTATAATGTCACTGATAAACCCATGTGCCCCTTACATAAGTGTCTTCAACTAGAATTTCATATAATCTAATCCCTTCACCCTTGGGGGTTCACCAGTAGGATCAACCAATTTAATGGCCATCTCCCTTCCCTCTTCATCATAGACCGCGATTGTTACTTTTACGCTTGGAGACATGGTTCTGGAATATACTCTCATACCCATGATGATCATAGCCCAAGAAATTGTGTCTACGTATCTTTATTAGTTGATGTTGTGAGAAATGCAGACAAAGATTGGAATTTACTGTTAGAAACACTCTTGGATTAGTTTAAGGACTAGTTGGGTTATATTTGAATTATTTTTTGAGCCATTGTTTATGTTTTTGATTATTCAACCTTTTAGGACTATGTGAACGAACTGGTATCTATGATGTAGAAGATTAAGGGCCTTGAATCGGGGGTTGTAGTGGTTTAGGCTTCCACTTGAGTAAAGGGGAACTGGGAAAATGCCCTAAATGAATCTTCCTAGGGTAAAATAGTGGTTAATTCTCACTAGGAGGTATTCAATATAGGTATGGTTGAAACTAATCATATTATGAATGAAATTAGTCATTTTCAAGAAGAGTTATCCCAATTTAAAAAAACATATAAAATATTCGGGTACACCATATTGGAGCAACGTGGGATTTTTGAAATTATGTATTTTGTTAATTATACTTTCATTCATGATATACTTAAATTTTAAATGATCCATTGTATATAAATCACCAACTAAAATCATCATTTTCATAATATAAATTAAATCATAATATATGGATCTATATATTTAAATCATAGTAGATGTTTTTTCTAAGAAGTGGTCATGAATGGCCAACAACATGAGACACATTTATGATATATCTATAGTAGTTACATTTATATTACAAGATTCATATAAGGATAATTGGGTAGAATAAATGTCCCTACGATATAGTTCTCTAACATTTTATGATATTGATAGGATTTGAGATAGAACATTTACTTGTCACAATGGCCATATTTTTCTCATTACCCGATTTTCCATTCTTACATACTAAATTGATATTTTTTTAGTTTAGTGTATTTTCACTCAAACACTCTATAGTTTTAGATTAGGGTATTTTTTTTATCACACCTTCTGTTATTATATTATAAGGGATTTTACCTATGTTATTATATCACTATAGTTTAAGGTCATTCAGATCCAACATTCTCTAACATTAGATCTGTGAATTTTAGATCATAAATTGTATCACAATAATTTAGGGTCTATTAAATCAGACCTTATATCGTTGTAGATTAGGGTCTTTAATCTCATACCTGATTTATGATCAGAGAGTACGATGATGAAAATCATGGAATGAACCAGAACACTATATGGTATTGAGTTCTGTCATGGTATTTCCTTAATTCAAATAGATCAGAGCTCTTTTTCAGTAAGGAGGAGATGCTTCAGGATGGTATTGCAAGGCCCTTATGCATCATTAGTATTGTCAAAATTATGTTTTTCTACTATTTCCCAATGTTCATGGAAGATTTATTGGGTGAATATTGGTTTACATATAAATAATTCGGATGTTAGGTCAAGCTAGAAAGTTGTCGTATGATTGGTGTTATTCATAAACCAACAGTTTGACGTAGTGAAAATGGGATGGGGAAAACATGCAGATGATGACACATAACACCCTGAGGTTCTAGGTTGCACCCCAGTGTTTCCAGGGGTAACATGTATTGAAATCCCTTTCTTAAAAGTGGGATAAACCTTTAGTTGGTAGGCTAAATCCAATATGTTTCGATAGAATTTCCCAGTAAAGATGAACTTCAATCCATTGTAATGGATGTGAGGTATTTGTGAACGCATAAATGTCAGGATGATGAGGTTGGGCATGGAGGAAAGATATCTATGAAGAAATCAGGTACACTAGCTCCGTTAGGATAATAAATTGTGTAGCTCATTCCCTACGTCGTGTTGTTTTAAATCATAATGTGTGGAATCTCAATTGCTCAAGAATGGAGTGTCTCATTACTAAATTTTGAAAGGGTATACAATACGGTGATGTGACATTGAAAATGTCAAATATTTTGGGATTTTACAGTATATATATTTTAAATCATTGCCCAAACTGACCAAGTTAGGAGAATGATATGGGACAATAATACCAAGAATTCCCCAAAACACACTAAGGTGATATCTTTTTCTATGGTGATATCGGTGATCACAACTTTTTGGTAGAGTGACACATTTGGCTGATGAACATATGCATATATCCAAGATCTATAGGAATAAATTCAAAGTCCTGAAAAATGTCCTTAGAATATGAGTTTCCTTCCCTAGGGTCCAGGGAAGGAAAATGGTGGTTCGTGGTGATCTAATCAGGAATTGTGATTTTTGTGAAGTGTAATATCCAAAAGGGATTAAGCTCCCTAAATGTTTGGTCAATTACTAGAGAATATAATATCATGGAGTGGAGAAGTGGAAATTCATTACTATAATATATTCATGAACTAGAGAATTTAGGGAGCATAACTACTCTTTTACTAGGGTTCTAGTGTAAACCCTAGGAGGATTATACGTTATTTATTTACACCATTATATTACCTAAAAAATCGAGATGAAGATTCCATTGAGAAAAAAGTAGAATATTTTTAGTCTTTACTTTTCATGTCTTCAACTTTACATATTTTGTGTCTCCTTTAATAGAAGTTTAAGATAATTCTATTTGGAATACTATGGAAAAGTGTTTATGTTCGTATATCTTTGAAAAAATTGCATGCAGTTTATGGTCATGATGCACATGGAACTAATATGGAGGATAATAAAAATGATCATAATTAGGATATCCAAGGTCAAGATTTATCCATCATCTTTCTATGTAGTAGATAAAAAATATTATAAATCATCAATTAATATTATCATGTCATGAGTAATGATAAGGGAAATCATACTACAAATGGCTCGAAACACACTAAGGCGGTGTGTTCTACAGTGGTGATTTCAGGGATCACGAGGATCTGAAATCCTTTTTTGAAGATTGAATCATTTTGTTTATTACCAATGGTGTGTATTAATGAGTTGTTGGCATGTATGAATAGTCAAACAAAGGGTTACTGGAATCCACGTAACTTTTTCCAGTGTCCAACAATGTTTTTCAGGATGATTAGGTCCTTGAGACATGAATATAGATTAATGGGTTATGGTTTATAAATGATGAAGGGAGAACCTGATACTCCTTCCAAAAAATGTAGGATGCATGTTCTATTTTGAGAAGGCATGAAATATGGTTCATGTTCTACATTTTTTAATATCATGCAATAGGGATGTACTTTATTTTATAGAGATCCACTTCATATAGAAATGAAATTTTCCTTTTAGTGTCATCACTATATTGTTAGGATGTTTTATTGGAAGTTTATATTCTTTTGGTACGTATGTGGGAAATGACATGAAACATTATATAATATATATTACATTAATAATAAGGCTATATGTAGATATTAATAACATGTCGAAAACATGGATTTGTATGAATTGGCCCCTATTCATTTGTGGGGAATTTATTTTATCAGTTTTCATATAGGGGAAATGTATTGGATATCAATGTGTCAATACATACCCTATAATTAGAGGAATCAACAAACAGATTGTTCCAAAATTGGAAACACTCTTTGTAGGTTCGGGCCACAAATAGATATTGGAATTCTTTCCATTTATTGTTATTGTTAGGCCCATGGTTAGTGATCGAGTGGTCCCTATGTGTCATTTGATTATAGGAATAAATAAACACATAGTTTGTGAGGAATAAGTCATTTTAGAATCATGCGTTAAGTGTTTTAGCCTCATGATATAATGAAGGGTGTTGTGGATATACCTAGGAATGGAAATATGGACATCACTATGTATCCTACAATTTATGGAATCAACTGTTATATAGTTCTTATGGAAGGGAATTTCTACCCAAATATAGCCTGTATGCAGAGATGGGTGATTAATATATGATTATTTGTTGTGACTAGTCCCACAGTTGGAGATTTGGGCATCACTTTATATCTTTTGGTGTCAAGAATCTTTTCACTTCCAGTTCTGAATGGAGTTGTTGTGGGAAACCAATCACCAAAATTGTGGTCCTCTCAGGCGAGTTCCTTGGGAATGTGAATTATCATGTCATGAAATGAGAATCAACCATGTATATTAAAATCATGCGATGATGACTCATGGTGTTTCTTCTAATTTATTTCATTTGGGACCCTAATAAACTTGTCATGATAAGTTAGGATTTTTCTATGAATGAAAGACCTTACAGATATTCGTAATCTTACCTGAGCTATGATCGATATGATAAGAAATTAATTGAAAGGGATATTCTCACTATGTAGGGGTTATTATGGATATGATAGGGTAATTTTTCATTATATGGTGTCAAGAATAATATATATGATCATGGTGTCTCTACAAATCGCATTGGAAATGATAATCAACCATATATATTTATATAAAATCATATAGTTTATCATCATTTAAAAAGGACATAATAAGTGAAATTTAATGGCTTTCGGTAAGGATGTAGGTCAATAAATATGAATTGAGAGGAAAATTTCGGGGTTCTGTGCAGTTTAACATCATGAGGTGAGGACATACATTAGGCTGCTTAATGCCATGTAGTAAGGAAGAAGATCACCCATTGTGGAAAAAAGTAATATTATATAAAGAACAGACACAAGAGGTTTGGGCCTCACTATATATCACGTGATATCAGGAATAAATACTCATGTAGTTCTTAAAGGAATATATTTCCCTTGTGGGGTTATCTCTCACACATGGACAGTGGAATTTTATCCTTTCTTCCCCCATATCTGGATTGTATGTGGGGAGTTGTTAGTGATATGGTTCTTCCTATACAACTTATTGTCATATTTTAAGGACCTCAACTATGAATTTTGACATTTTAAAGAAATTTCATAAGTCTCTCGACATGAATGAAGATGAATCATTGGGGGATAAGTGATGTTTATTATCTAGCGGTGGGGACATCTACTGAGATGTTAAACAACATGTGGTAAGGATAAGGATTGTAGTGCAATTTATTTCATTTCTTCTAGAACATTAGATGTTTTATATTTTAACATCTTGCTTCGATTCATAGAACCATAAATTTATACATAATTTTATTATGAAGAACTTTTCTAGTTTAACATCATTCAACCATGATGGTTTTTTACAGCTTATTGTCATGAAAATAGGTTGTTTTTTAAAAGTATAATTTCATGCTACCAGGATGAGTTTTTTATAATTTTCCATCATGCTACCAAGAAGACTTCTCATAGTTTAATGTCATCTGGAGAGGAGAAAATTTTTCATATTAAACTCATGCTACTGGGATTATGGGGACATGGTGACAACAATGAAAGTGTTTTTCAAGAAATCATGCTATGGGGAGGGGTGTGACATGGTCCCCATCCATTGTGTCCAGTGAGTAGGCTCTATTGTGATATACCTTTTGTATGAGGTAAAGATGTTTCCATTTGAGTTCTTAGTTCAATGGATTCTTTCATGGTATAATTGGGGTCCTTATATCCATCACTCTTTATTCTTAGAGGAATGAATGGAGGTTATCCTTCTTATTTGAGGCACATGCTATGTGATTATGAAGGACTATATGGTTATCAAATTAACACAACTTTTTATAATAGAGCTTCTAAAATTCATCATTCCACTTCAGTAATTTATCATCACCTGAGAACTTTCCCTAAATTACTATTTAGAGAAAAAGAAACGAGACTTTAATTTTTTACATGGCCTCAGTCTAGCATAATACTGAGTATGATGTTTCTGGTTTAGTAGTTCACATGCTGGTGTAGTAGGCCCATAATCATGGAGGAGTCTTTCTAGAAGGGACTTGTTTTCTTTGGTCACTGCCTTCTAGAGTATATTTTATAGTATTATTGAAATCCTTTATCTATCTATTTTCAAATGGATAGTAGTGAGAAGAGTTATTAGGAATAATATTATACATCTAGTATATTTTCTTCAACTCAATTGATTATAATTTGGTAATTTTTTTCGTAAATGTAGTGTGAGGGTCCCCAACCTAGTTTTGGTATAAGACATTACGAAGTTGATGATGTCACGACCCGTCCTGGGGACCCGTGCTGTGACTACCCCAAGCCCGCCTTCTATAGGCAAGGGGCTGGCGACTAGCACCAAGGCATAAATCCCAGTAAAAAGGGAAGGCATTGCCTTTGTAAAGTAAACAAACACCACAGAGCAATCAAGTATTAGAAGTAAACACTAAGTAAAAATTGAGTACAACAGTAAGTGCGGGAAAAGTAAGTGGGCCAGTATACAAACCCACACTGAAAGTGAAGTTCAACTATAAAGGGAAAACAACAACTGAGAGTAAAGCTGCAGCGTCGAGCCATCCACTGTAAGTCCCACTTAAAGGGTGGGTACAGATAGCCTCCACAGCTCCTCGGGTCCAGCCGTCCACTCCGAGTATGCCCCGCCCAGTGGTCCACCTCTACGTACCGTCCTGCTCCGCAAGCCTCAACCACGGTCAGCGCTGTCCGTTGTCTGCAACCAATATAACGTAGTGCGGGCATAACCCGTGCATGGGTGAGTATAAGCTACTCAGTAGGGACCCCGAGACCCCCGAAGGTCTCACAGAATCCACAAAGGATAAACCACAAAGGAAAGATACAATCATGAAGTAACATTCGACAATTCTTAGGTATATGCCCATACATATATCAAAGTCATCAATTCTCGTTCGGCTCTATCATCGGAGCCCACGTACAACCCAGTCCACACAAGAAAGAAAAACGTAAATCCACACAGGATAGCACAACACAATCCACATAGGAAAGAAAAATAGGATTTCAGCTCACATAGGTATACGTCTTCTTAAGACGGTATAGATGATCAGATGTAGCCACTGATTCATCTAAGCCATCAGACACACAAGGGATCGGTAGGTACTAACCCTCGCAATGACCCACACAGGATCGATCATGAAGTTGAAACCATATTTATTGGGAAAATCCTTCTCCATCAAGTACAGTGGGTATGCCTCTACAACCAAGCGCTTCCCTCTAACCTTGGACTGCAGTAGTACTCCACCTATCAAGTACTGTGGGCCTACTGCTACAACCAAGCGCATCCCACCACGGGTCTGCTGCTACAACCAAGGGATCCCCCTCATAGCCTCTATAGGTACTCCTTCTGTTGAATACCATGGGTCTACCGCTACAACCAAGCGCTCCTCTGCCCTGGGTCTGCTGCTACAACCAAGCGCTCCTCCCGTGCTGCTACAACCAAGTGCTCCTCCATCGTCGGTCTTCCGCTACAACCAAGCACTCCTCCGTCGTGGGTCTGCCGCTACAACCAAGCACTCCCCCTCATAGCCTCCAGAGGTAATCCTTCTGTTGAGTACCGCGGGTCTGCTTCTACAACCAAGCGCTCATCTACCGTGGGTCTGCTACTACAACCAACGCTTCCCACTAGGCTATCCGTAACACACCGAGTCGTTCGATCAGCAGTCTTCAAGTCTCAACCGGCTCTAGGGTTTCCGCACACAGCATGCTCGTTCCGGGAGGGTCCACTCCACGAGCCAAGAGGTTGATGCATCAACTGAAATGTATTCCAGAGTTGATGTATCCCAAAAAGTTCCGTAGTGGTCACTACCGAACCCACGGAGGATTCCGGTACTGTCTTCATTGTCGTCGCAGACGCAGCCAGCTCTTGGGTTCCCGCACACAGCAAGCTCGTTCGGGAGGGTCCGCTCCATGATCTGAGGGGCTGATACATCAACTGACACATAATCCGGAGTTGATGTATCCAAAAGTTCCGTATTGTCAACAGGAACTCAACGTCGCAGACAACGCGTCAATCGGACGCCCGGTCAGAGAGTTATAGGCATTTTCGTCCGAGGGGCCCGGTTGGGTTTTAAGCCAAAACCAACCCGACTGTACTCCACCTGCATACAAACCTCAGGTGGAGAAAGAAAAATTATCCATCTCACTTAGAGGAATCCATCAAAGTCGACGACACGTCAATCGGACGTCTAGAGCTCAAGTCATAAGCGTTTCCGCTCCGAGGGCCCTGTTTGTTCCGTGTACGAACCAACCCGGCCAATCCCAATGTATTCCGAAACCTTGAGTGTAGTATATCAAAACATGCATCTCGATCCAATGATCAAATCTCCACTGAAGGTGCGTCGATCGGAGGTCTGTAGCCCAAGATATGGGCAAAAGACCGAAGAGGTCCGAAAAAGGGGGGTCTGGGCCCGGACCGACCCGGCCCACCCCCATCCCGGGTCGGCCCGACCCGGTTCCGGGTCCGACCCGGCCGGCATGGCGTGGCCCAGCTTGGGTGGCCCGGCCCGGCATGGGCGCGACCCGGCCCAGCCGGCGCGGGCGCGGCCCGGTCGCCAGGCGACTCGGCCATAACGGCCGAGCGGTGCGGAAGGGGGGCGCCGCCCCCTTGAATGATCAGCGACCCCACGTGGGGGCTGCCATTCGCCAACGGACGCGGCCGGGATGCCGCATCTCGCCTTCGTCGGTCCCACATGGTCACGTGACTGCTGGCCCGCCGCCACGGCGGTTCTTCCCGGCAGCTCGCCGGGTGCCGGCGCCTTCCGCCGCCGGCGCCGCCATGCCGGCATGGCGCACCGGCGGGTTGCTCCGCGGACCACCGGACGAGTTCCGGTGGTTGGAATCGCACTCCATCTTCGCCAAAGGCCCTCCCGGGATGCTTCCTTCACTACGAGAACCTCACATCGCCCGTTCGGCTTGTTTTGTCGTCGTCCACCGTTTCGTACACCAAGAACGACAGGGCGGTGGGTTCAGACTTGTTCGTTGGTCCGCACCCACCGCGTTAGCGGTTTTAAAAGTCTCACAACAATCATTTTAACAAACCGAGGATATAATCCCATGGATTAAAATGAACAAAAACCCCCACCTCAACTTTTTCGTCTAACGTGAGTTCGTCACGGAAGAAGAGGATCGTCGCATCGCGGAAGGGGCCACGCTGTCATTGAGGTACAGGGCGTCGCGTCGTCAATCTCCGAGGATTAGAAACACACAGATTTAATTACACCAATTAACCCCATGTTGAGGATATAATTCACAAAGGAATTAAAATAACCGCAATCCCCTACCTCAATCGGTTGTTGATCGAAGATTGTTGCGGTGAAGGAACGTCGCGAAAGAAACGTCGCGGAAGGAGGATCGTCGGAGTCGTTGATCTCCAAGGGTTTGGCGCCCTTCGTCACCCTTCGTCAGAGTCTGGCGTTCTTCTTCGGTGACGATGCATTCTTCACTTTATTCACGTTTTTTGCGAAGGAGGATGAAGATATTCAAGCTTTAGAGCTTTCCCCAAATCCTCTCAACAAGCAACCCCCCAACAAAAACAAGTGTTGGTCTTATTTTATTCCTAATGCTAACAATTAGAAATTCAATGTTAAGAAACGAACAATTAATTCGATGAATTAATTGTAACAACTTAACTGCCCAATTAATAGTGGAGTTTCATAACCAGAAAAACACACAGTTGACTTTCATTAAAGAGGGGGTTGCAGGCGCGTTACATAGAGGGAAAGAAACGGTGGGGCTCATGCGGGCCCCAGCTGAAAAATATCCTACCAAGTGGGTAGGATATTTTGAGTTCCACCCTATCCGCTTAACATACCCGATCCAAACTTCGGAAAATGATTCCGGGCACACCGGGCCTCAGAATCATGTTCCGTGGAAACTACGTTCTTGTAAAATTCCAAAGAAAATTAAGAAAAAAATTCCTTGAATTTCTACGGGTCTTTACATCACTCCCACCTCAGGGCTTTACGTCCTCGTAAAAATACATCATAAACTAGGGAAAAAAATGTGGGTACTGAGCACGCATCTGAGCCTCCTGCTCCCAAGTGCTCTTCTGGAGGTTCCCGTGCTGCTATCTGATGCAAAAATAGAGGAATCGACCGTCCACATAGGACCTGCTCCTGTCGATCCTTGATCTCCACCGGGACCTCCGCAAAAGTCGCCCCAACATCAACGTCCAACTCCCCATGGTCAATGATATGCGTTGGGTCGAGCTCGTATCTCCACAGTTGAGATACATGGAAGTCTTCGTGCACCTAGTGCAACTGAGGTGGGTGGGTCAAGCGGTAAACTACCTCGCCTACCCTGCTGAGGACCTAGAAAGGTCCGTTTAACCTCGGTGAGAACTTGTTGCCTCGGCCACATCCCCGTAACTCACATCAAGGCGTGTCCTGTAACGAAACGTGGTCTCCATCCTCGGACTCTAGTGGTCTCTACCTCATGTCAGCACTAGACTTATGCCGGCTCTGAACTGTCCTCATCCACTCTTGGATGACTTGGACCTTTCTGGTCCAACAAGAGCTGTTGAGATTTCTTCTTTGCCGATAAGAGAAATCCAGTCTCATCCCCTGGATGAACCACGTTCTTCTTCTAATACAGTCAATCCCGTCATGGATAATACTTACCCATAGCAAGGATGACGTCGTAAGGCCTTGACACTTCTACCAATGGATCCAACCGTTACTCTCGCCTCCAAGGGTTGAGTCACACTATCGGCATCAGTGTGTGGTCACTGGGTCTCCTCCAGTAGGTATCTCAAATTGAGGGTCATGTCAACAGTTTTTAAACTGGAACCTCTCAGTAACAACACAAAGAGAGGATATGAAGGTAAATTCCAAAAGAAAGGTGTCTTTTATTATTGTAGCTCAAATTACAAAGACGAAAAACATCTACAAACAAACATCAACAACGCTAGAAGCAGCAAAAACAAAAGTCTCCAGGTCTGGAGCTTGCCCCGATCCTGTCCATCTGCTCCCGGAGCTCCCTGATCTTAGGCCTCAGCTGCCTGAAGCTGAGCTCTCCCATGTCCTCCATCTCCCTGCGGTCGGGGTGGACCACCTGGTGGTGGTGGTGGTGGCACCTCGAAGCATCGTCCTCCTCCATCTGCATGGCCATCTCCCCTTCCACGGTCTCCTGCTACATGTGGTCCACCTTGATCAAACCACTGCCTCTGCCTGGGAGGTGCTTCGTTTATCTGCTGGTCATCCGTATGGCGGGTCGGACAGTCACGAGCCATGTGACTAACCATGCCGCATGAGTAACACTATCTGCACATGGTAAGTCGTTGTCCACCCCGGGTGCCTCACACAAATGATCCTGTGTCACGCGGTCGACCACCTATAGGTCTAGTCCTCTTGGACCCCTACATCATCTATCTACTGCCCGCTGTAGAAGACTCTGCTGCATGCCGACTAGTGGTGGGTGCTATTGATGGGGACTGCTCAGCAAGGAAACTCTCTACTAAGAGGGCTCTCTCCAACACCCATGTCTATGTCGGAATGCTGTGAGAACAACTGAAGCTCTGATATCTCGCCTGATCCCCTGCTCAATGGTTCGGGCCCTGAAGAATGGGTCTCGTACCATGTTTGTGGAATAGTGCGAGAGATCGGTAAACCTCACCACGTACTGGGCTACTGTCATGCTGCCATGCCGCAGCTGTAGAAGCTCCTGGATGCACACCACACGGAGGGTGGCTGGGACGAATTCCAAGCGGAAGAGTCTCTCAAAGTCTGTCCAGAGAGAAGATGCCTCATCGTACACCTGGAGCATCAAGCTCCACCATCTTCCTGCAGCCGCGTGCAGTAGGCTCGCTGCGAGGATCACCATGAGGTCTGTTGGTGTCCTCACTAACCTAAAAACCCGTACAACTGCCTCCAGCCAGTCCTCGGCTGCCTGGGGGTCCGTCTCCCCGCGGAACCTCGGTGGTCGCTGGCGCTGAAACACGTGTAGTGCACTAAGGTAACATGCATCGTTAGCGGCTGGGGCTGGTAGCATCGATGGCTCGACGAGTAGAGGTACCACCGGTGCCTCTGCTGTCAAAGGGCCCTGTACCGAGGCCTCGTTGCTCGGCGGGCTGTCATCCCGTATAACTCTTAGAACCCTATATGGATGCCGTCGTGGGGCCATCCTGAAAAGAAACAGGTGTGCCATGGTCAAATATTATACCTTGTGAGCTGACATAAAGTAACCACAAAGAAAACTTGAAACACACATGCAATCAATGTTTTCACACATTAAGTCAGAAATTAGAAGTCAGGGTCCTGGTGTATGGATACATCAGCTGCCGAACCAACACTGGACTCCCTGAACTGATACCCACACCCAATACGCTTAACACTATTTCTTCACATAGACAAAGATCAGAGTCCCATGTTCTGCGGTAGACCCGAACTCCTCTGATACCAATGTTTCACGACCCGTCCTCGGGGCCGGTGCCGTGACTACCCCATGCCCGCCTTCCATAGGCCAGGTGCTGGCGACTAGCACGAACGCGTAAATCCCAGTAAAAAGGGAAGGCATTGACTTTGTAAAGTAAACAATCACCACAGAGAAAGCAAGCAGTAGAAGTAAACACTAAGTAAAAACTGAGTACAATAGTAAGTGCGGGAAAAGTAAGTGGGATAGTATACAAAACCACACTGAAAGTAAAGCACAACTGGAAAGGAAAAACAGAAACTGAAAGTAAATCTACAGCGTAGAGCGATCCACTGGAAGTCCCACCTAAAGGGCGGGTACAGATAGCCTCCACAGCTCCTCGGGTCCAGCCGTCCGCTCTGAGTATGCCCCACCCAATGGTCCACCTCCAGGTATCGTCCTGCTC